>CM070623.1:20983060-21583060 GCA_036346255.1 Ampelocalamus luodianensis
GGGTCCACGCATCGTGCACGCAGTGTTAAGACTCGCATGTGTGACTCGCCACCGACATGCGCCCCACGTGGTCAAGATCCTAAATGCACTTCGATCTTGACCACCGCCCATTTGGAGATCTCGCGCCTAGATCTTGTATGCATTCGACCATCCGTTCCCCTCATCATTCTCGGCCGCCCATTACTTGATCGCGCGCCACGATCGCGCGCATCGGACCATCCGATCAAGGCGTGATCGGAGCCGCCATTTTTAGATCTCGCGGCCGTGGATCGCCGAGGCAACCGCACCGCCCGGTTGCATCCTTCTCGTGAGCCGCTGGATCTTGATCCAACGTGAGCCTCGCATGAATCGCGCGCGTCGCTGTTTCCGCAAGGCGTGGCTCGCTGGATTTTGCATCAACGCCCACGAGCGCCCACGCTGCTTATTTTCGGTTGGGTTGGTTTTTATTTCGTAAGTATTTATTTATCAACCAAAATTATATCAAAACTTTAGAAATTCATAACTAATTCAAGATAGATCCTTTTTACATGAAACCAACTGTAATAAATTTGTAATTCACTAAAGTTTAATATAAAAATGCTTTTAGCTACACTTCTGTAGTAGAAAATTCTGTAATCTTTTATAGCTTGTTTTCTGCTATTTTTAGATATTCCAGAATTGTATTAAAACGTGGAAAATGCATATCTTTTCTCAGATATCCGATAATTGTATGATTTTAACTTTGATAAATTTGTTATTAACTAAACTTTAATCTAAAAATGGTGGTAGGCCTAAATCAGACTAAAAATATGTTAGTAGATTTAACCTTATTAATAGCACTTAAAAATTCATTTAATGATGTAATAGGCACCAGAATTCTGTAAATCCTAAAAATAGAAATTTGATGTTAGGAAATCCCTCATATCATACTATAATGTGAAATAGGTTTTGCACATGTTTATATTTCTCGAAAGTGCATTATGCTAGTTTTGCATCTTAGAAAATCATAACTAAATCATTTTAACTCCAAATGACCTGAAATTTTATATGGGTTACCTCTATACCAGTAGGCAGCTACCATAAAAATTTCAGCTTCAAAATCTTTCTAGAAAATGTTTTTGCTACAGTGCTAATTATGGTAGAAAATGGTTTTTAGGTAATATCTTTTGCACCACAAATCCAAATTAGGTTTTTCTAGTTTCTATGTCTAGGTATATTCGTATTCTCGCCTTATGTATAAATTTCACGTGATTTGGATAATTTTTGTTTGCTCGCTTGTTTAAGTGCGGCTCGCCTTATTGGTTGTTCTTGGTTCTTTTGCCTTTCGCTTAGGATTCGACATTTGCGGTAATCCCGAGAGCGACCCTCCACAACAGTTTGAGCAACAAAGCAAGAAGGCAAGCGCTTGATCATGTTAATCCCAGATTTTAAGTATTTATGTTGATTACAAATTCTATGTATGCATTGCTACTTTGTGTTAATAGTTGGCCTAGTAGATGCATTTCCTTAGCAAATGATTATCCTCTACTACCATGAGCCTAGGTTACTTGTTGTGATTTAGAGTTTATGGATGGGCTCTTGTCACTTAGTAGTTGCGAATTAATTGCTTAGCCATGCTTAGTTTCGTAGAAATGGGCGGTTATCGACTTGTCGATAACCTTGATCACTTAAAACCTATTATGATTATGATTTCCACCTTGTGCCTTGTCTACTTATGAAAACTAAAACTGAAAACAAAATGATTTAGACTTGGGCACAATGGTATGATGGTGTGATTTTTGGGTGTGGATCGAATGGTGCCCGGTCAACAAGGACCGAACATCTTGTTACATCGAACCAAACATTTGAGCGCATAACCACATTAGAGGGTATGTGACCTCTCTTGACTTAGTACTTTGGCGTGTATTGGCTCCAGTCGCAGGAGTCGCAGGAGGGATGGTGTTGGGAGATTGTAGTGTCCGAAAGACTTCACCCGTGATGGGATTTGTTGTCTTTCGGCTTGCAATGTAAGCATATGGGTTTCTATCCATATGAGCGGCTCGTAGTTAATACACAAGATTGGAAATGTCTCGTAGGACTTAGCGGGCCGCATACCTTCTGTAGTGTGCTTGTGGCTTGAAGGCGGTCCAAGTGTGGGTACATTGGTACACCCCCGCAGGTTAAAACTATTCGAATAGCCTCGCCCTAGGTTATGGACACGCTTGGCAAGGTCTTTCAAGAGTTAGACTACAACCTTTAAATTAAAACTTGATGGGTGGTACGAATCGGGATTCGTGCTATGTTGTGGTGGCTATTGGGATAGTCACTTCTGTGTGGTTACTTGTATGTATCTTTACTTATCAGTTACTTTGATAACAAAACAGATTTGCAAACTTGCTTTTGAAATATATTACATTATTGCAAATAAAGTTGGCTTCATGCAAATGAGACATACAACCTCCACCTAAACAAGCTTGCATGTAGTTTATGAATAGGTCGCTATTCCACACGTCGATCTTCATGGTACAAAGATAATCTTTGTACTCGCTGTTACGCTTAATTGTTTTGTTGCAGAGGAAGAAGGTGAGCTCGAGGGCCTCACTTTTGTGAGCTGTGTTGTGGTAGCTATGGGCGACTAGCTTGGCGCCTGGCCGGTTGCCTTGTGGGTGTATGGCTAACCGGTCGACTTTTGTTCTAGCCATCTTATGGCACTTTTGCTTCCGCTGTCATTCTTGTATATTGTTCTATTTGGCCGGTCGGCTCTCTTTTGTAATAACTTTACTTTATGTATGTCGTTGTTGAACTTAGTAATATATGTTGTATGGAAATGATGTGTAATTTTGTGATGATGCGCATATGCTGCAATTCTGGGAAGCATATGACCATCGAGGCTTAGAATGCTTAATTAGTAACGCTAGAACCATTTGGAGGTTAAGTGTTACTAGTTAAATATTTCGGGTCCTCACAAAGTTGGTATCGTGAGCCATACCGACTGTAGAAACCCCTAGCTTGGTCGCTTTAGAATATTTTGAAAACTTACTTTCAAAAGGTTTGTAAAACTTAAGTAAGTTCTCTAATTTTGCTCCTAACTGTCTTAGCTTGCTCATCTCACCTTACTCTCACTTAAGTTTGAAAAGTTGTTCCTCTCTTCCTTTCAAAAATTAGCCTCTATCGATTAACTTGGTTTTGGGAGAAACATGAGAGCTTGGAGAAAGGAATTTGGACAGCTAGCTAGTGGTTAGTAATTAAGGTAGGAAATGAGAGGTAAATTCAACTAAAACTTGTGGGAATGAAAGGGTAAGAAGTGATATGAGATTAGCTAATGCCTATACTCTATTAGGTGGTTATACCTTGATTTTTGACTGTTTTGAGCTAGAATTTAGTTCTGAAAATTTTGGGTTTTCTCACACGATTACTGCGTTCTTCCATACGGGTTAGTCGTTCAGAAGTCGATTTAGTGATTTTTGGTCTTGTACTCTTGGTGGTTATTCTGAGCCCTTTTATTGAGTTTGCATTTCTTTGCTTTCTTTTATCTCAGCTTGTAGCTAACTCATCTTAGTGAATCGTGATGGTCGGGGACACGAGCGCGGAATCACCGTAGTCCCGATGAGGAGCTTCCTCCTCCGACCATGGCGGAAGTCCTCGCGCATCGAACGCAATCGCTTGGAGGACCGTAGGGTGTTGGAGGTTATCGCGAGGAACACCTCCACTCCTCTCGTGCCTCGGATCCGGAGGTGGTCACCGCCTCGTGGGGACTTGGCGGAGTTCCTCCGCACTCACCTCCTACCTTCTCCCGGCCCGAGGATCCTTGACGCAGACGATCGGCCGCTGCTCGGTTGAGCGGAAGCTCGACGCTGCTCGATGCCGTGAGCAGGAGCGGGCACTTTTGCATCCCATCACCGAGGTGCGCACTCATGGTGGGAGAATTTTCGCCATGCAGCCGCGGACACGTGGTCTCGTGGGAGGAGTTCCGGCCGCCTTTCCGTCGGGCCCATGTCCTCGCCCGCCTGATGAAGTCAAGAAGAAGGAGTTCCTTGCGCCAAACAGGCGCAAATGCGTGATCGAGTACCTCCATGAGTTCAACCATTTGGCGAGGTACGCCTCGCCGAGGTGGCCACCGATGAGGCCAAGCGGGAGAAGTTCATGGAGGGCTTGTCCGAGGAGCCGTGACAAGCTCTCTATTGTGGATTTCCCACTTCTGCACCTTGGTGGACAAGGCCATCATCGCGAGCACAAGGCGAGCGCGCGGGCGAGTCCCGCAGCGCAAGTGGGAGGCCCTGCGTCTGCGCAGCCGGCCTCGCTCGCCCCCGAAGTTGGGCCTACACCGGTGGCCCGTTCTTTGGCTTCACCACCGCCGAGGCCTTCAAGACCAGCCCACGCCTCCGCAGCCGTGACTCGGCCGCGGCACTGCGACCAGCCAGGTGTTCCCGCAACCCCGCGCCGACGCCACTGCTTTATCGCCACAACAAGGGCTACTACGCGAGTAGTTGTCCTAAGAAGATCGGAGCGCCCTCGCCCTAATGGAGGACGCGCAGGGAGTGGTCACCACCCACCGTAAGACCCCGGCTTAGGAGCGCCGAGTCAATCACATCTCGGCCGAGGAGGCACAGGAGGCGCCCGACGTGGTGTTGGGTACGCTCCTTGTTAATTTGCATCCTGCTACAGTTTTATTTTACTCGAGCTTCGCATTCTTTTATTTCGAGGTCTTTTCTTCGTTGATTGTGGACTTCACTGTGTTCCTCTGGGATTCCATCGCTCATACGCCTCCGGGTTCGGAAATGAGAGCTGACCGAGTATGCCGGGATGTTCCTGTCCACATCGAAGGAGTGGAATTCTTGGCGAATCTTATCCTGCTCGACTCGGCGCGACTGGATGTGATTCTTGGCATGGATTGGTTGTCCCAACACTTGGGACAAATCGACAGCGGGAAGATTGTCTACCTCACCATCCTTCAGGTGAACAGGTTGGGTTTTCGCCACAGTTGCGAGGGCCCCATCTTTGTGTCCTTGGAGCAAAGCCAGCATTGGAGATTCACGACGTTCCCACGGTGTGTGACTTCGCGGATGTCTTTCCTGAAGATTTGCCCGGATGCCTCTGCTCGAGATCCGAGTTTGTGATAGAGTTGCTGCCCTGCATCGCCCTATTTCTAAGAGGCCGACGCATGCCTCCTAATGAGTTGGAGGAGTCAAGAAGCAAGCGGGTGAGCTGCAAGAGAAGGGTTTTATCCGCCCTAGCTCATCTCCTTGGGGTTGTCCAGATTATCTTTGTGAAGAAGAAGGACAAGACCTTGCGCATGTGTGTTGATTACCATCCGCTTAATGAGGTGACGGTAAAGAACAAGTATCCTTTGCCCCGTATTGATGATCTTTTCGATCGCTTGACCGAGCACGAGTCTTCCAAGATAGACTTGAGACCGGCTATCATCAAGTCGATCGGGCCGAGGATATTCCTAAGACGGCCTTTGCTACTCGTTATGGCCTTTACGAGTACACCGTCATGTCTTTTGGTTTGACTAATGCCCCGCTTTATTCATGAATCTTATGAACTCGGTATTCATGGAGTATTTGGATAGGTTCGTGGTGGTATTCATCGATGATATCCTTATCTACTCCAAGAGTGAAGAAGAGCATGCCGAGCATCTTAAGCTTGTGTTGGGCAAGTGCGTGAGCACCACCGTATGCCAAATTCAGCAAGTGCAAGTTCGTTGAAGGAAGTGGCATTCTTGGGCCATGTTCTTTCAAAGGAGGTGTGGTCGTGGATCCTAGCAAGGTCGGTGATGTGCTATCTTGGGGTCACCAAGTCGACCACCGATGTGCGGAGTTTTCTTGGTTTGGTGGCTACTATCGCCGCTTTATCGAGAATTTCTCCAAGATTGCGGCCTATGACCGAACTACTCAAGAAAGACAAGAAGTTTGAGTGGTCCGCTGCTTGTGATGTGAGTTTTCAGAACTCAAGAAGCGGTTGACCTCAGCCCAGTGCTTGTTCTCCCGATATTCACAAGAGTTTTGATATCTTTGTGATGCTTCTCGTCGTGGTCTTGGTTGTGTTCTTATGCAGAAGGCAAGGTTGTGGCCTATGCATCGCGGGCAGTTGAGGCCTCATGAACTCAACTATCCTACTCATGACTTGGAGTTAGTCTGCTGTGGTCCATGCACTCAAGATTTGGCGCATTATCTCGATTGGTAAATCACGTGAGGTGTATTCGACCGTAAGAGCTTGAAATACTTGTTCACCCAAAACAGATCTGAACCTCGGGCAGAGAAGATGGTTGGAATTGATCAAGGATTATGACATGGGTATTCGGACCATCCGGCAAGGCCAATGTCGCTGCAGATGCACTCGATCGGAAGGTGTATTGCAACATGTTGATGCTCCAAGAGCAAAGAGCCTACCCTTATTTCGTAATTCCAGACCTCAATTTGGGTTTGATCGAGCACGGTTCTCTTGCTACATTGGTTGTGCAACCAACCTTGGTGGACCAAATCAAGGTCACAGCAGCGCATGTGATGTTGGCGTGAGTCAAATCAAGCGTAACATCAAGGATGGGATAGACAAGTGCTTTTCGGAGGACGAGCATGGCGCTGTGTGGTTTGGGGCGTCTTGTGGTTCCTAAGGTCATGGAATTGTGGAATTTGATTCTCCGCGAAGCCCATGATTCTCCTTTGTCTATTCATCCAGGGCTACCAAGATGTATCGTGACCTTCGCCGAGGTTCCGTGGACCGAATGAAGCGTGAGATTGCCAAGTTCGTTCGAAAGCGACGTGTCGTCGTGTGAAGGCCGAGCATCGTCCGGCAGTCTTCTTCAGCCTTTGCCGCGCTGCATGGAAGTGGATTCCGCTGGCATGGACTTCATCACCGGATTGCCCCCGCTCGTCAAAGGGAATGATGCTATTTGGGTCGTGGATCGATAGGTTGACTAAAGTGGCACATTTCCTTCCGCCAAGACTCACCGTGTGGGGCCTTGGCCGAACTTTATGTCTCGAGGATTGTGAGTCTTCACGGTGTATCAAGACGATTATTTCGATCGTGGTGCACTTTTCACCTCGCGTTTTGGCATAGTCCGCAAGAGGCTATGGGGACCCGCCTTCATTTCAAGACACCTTTCATCCTCGGGATCGATGGTCGACGGAGCGAGTCAACCAAGTGTTGGAAGATATGCTCGTGCTTGTGTTCTTTCCTATGGGAAGAAGTGGAAGAAATGCCTACCATTTGTTGAGTTCTCCTACAACAATGACTTTCAAAGCGCTTGGCATGGCACCATTTGAGGCTTTGTATGGGAGGAGATGCAGAACCCCATTGAACTGGCCGAGATCGCGGCGGCGCTTTTTCGCCCGAGTCGATCAATGAGGCGAAAGCCGTGTTCGCTTGATCCGCGAGCATCCGCGCACGCCCACCTGCATAAAAGAGCTATGCGCATCGCCGCCGCGTGAGTTGAGCTTTGAGCCCAATGACTTTGTGTATCTCAAAGTCTCACCCTTGAAGGGCCATCGCTTTGGCATCAAGGAAAGTTGGCTCCTCGATATGTTGGGCCTACCGCATCGCCGAAAGAGTTGGAGCGATTGCATACTGATTGGAGCTACCAATGCACTTGAGGGTGTGCATGATGTGTTCCATGTTTCACACCAAGAAGTGTCTCCGTGTCCCGACCGAGGAAACTCCGCTGGAAGCTCTCGATGTGCGGGAGGATTTGACCTATCGCGAGCATCCCGTCCGTATTCTTGAGGAATCGAACGGAGAACAAGGAACCGTGCCATCAAGTTCCTTAAGGTTCAGTGGTCAAACCATTCAAGATGAAGCAACTTGGGAGCGAGAAGATCGCCTTCGTGCAGATTTTCCTTCTTTCTTCTCCGAGTAAACTAATCTCGGTCGAGATTCTTGTAAGGGGGAGAGTTGTAACATCCCAAATTTTGGGCTTGTGTTTCAAATGTAAGAAAATGAGTAGAAATTAAAACTTTTCTTACATCATGTATTTCCTTTGTGTCTTGGACAAGTATTGTACAAGACTTATGGAAATGCAAAGTCACAAGTCTTTTGATCCAAATCTTGTTCCTTCAAAACATTCTTGTCAAAGTTGTGATCATCTCCTGGGAATATTTTTCCTAAGTTCTTGGGATGGTATGCGACCCCTCCAAAAATTTCACAATTTTTAGAAATTGTTTGAATATTTTAGAGGGCGATCAAACCTGCTTGACTCTCACCAAACCTAAAACCAGACCTTGTAGAATTTTAGGAGAAAAATACAATGCATAAAAACCTCTAAAAATTTTACACAAGGTTAATGTCTCAGTCAGAAGCTCCTGTAAAAATTTCAGAATTTTTGGAGTTGTTTTGCTACCCCAAATAAATCCTCAAAAGTCTCAAAGATAATTAAAACCTAAAACCAATTTCACTGCTCCTTGGGTTGGTCGGGCTCGAGTCCGAGCCACTTGACTCAGTTGAACCACCTAGCTGCACCGAGCCGCGTTTTAAAACGCGCGTGCAATCTCACCGTTGGATTCGAATCGCCCGCCCACGCTCATGTGAGCATTCTGACCCTCCGCTATGTTAACCAATTGGGACCGTTGATCTCAATCCAACCGCCCGCATTCCCGAGGGCAATCGGATCGTCCGCGAACTCGTTTAATCGTGACCGCCCATTTTCAATCCAACGGTCGTGGTTTGTCTTCTCGTTCTTCTTCCTCCTCGGCTTCACGATGCGCGCGCGTTCTTGGCGAGAGAAAGAGAGAGCATGGGGGCTTGTTGTGTCACTCGAGCGTGCCTCGTCAACGCTCTCTGCAAGGCATTTAATGCGCAATGCTTTCTCCTCCATTGTCCCGAGTCTCACTTGCTCCCATCTTTTCTTGGTCTACAACCGAGCATGAACCGAGCCCACCATGGACTCGGGTTCTTGCTCAAAACCCTAATTCCTTTCCTATAAATTGGCCCTCTAGGTCCTCCCGTGTCCCTTTACACCACACTTTGCTCTTCTTAGTGTTTGAGCGGCTAAACCACCTCACACCCTCAAAGCACCATTGTTGGTCGTAGAGCTCCAATGGCGCCTTGGTGTCCAAAGTGGTTTATCTTCAACATTTCTTGCACCCTTTCGAACTCCTCAACTTCCTTTATATTTCCCTAACTTGATTTTGGGTTGCATCTACAGAATCACTCAATTTTAAGTTTGGAGATTTTCGGTTGGTTTCACCCCTTTTCTTCCTCACTCATTAAGTGATTCCTTTTGCAATTATTTGCTTTTGGAGCCTCTTTGAGCTATAATGAAGCGTGGTGGTGATTTGGTTCCACTCATTTTGCTCGTAACCTCATCTTCCACTTCATCTTCTTCGCTCAAGGTGGACTTCATCGTGTTCAAGTCTTCCCGACCATCTTTGAAGCTCCTCTGCTAAGGTAGCTTCTATGTAGTCCCTAGAAGTCATGACACTCGCTTCCTTGGACCGCAATGAGCATCTTGCTATTTTCGTGTTTTGCCGTGTCGACCTCTTTCTTTGTTTTCGCCGGCTGCCTGCACTTCCACCGCCGCGAGGTCATCACCGCTGGGTCCGCAACACTATTGCGAACCCATTTTGATAGTTTGTGGCGCGCCGCGACCGAGTCGCCGGCGACAAGCCGCAAAGCCACTCGGGTTTTGTCAGTGAGAAGCTCCGTTTTCGTCAGATAATTAGGACACATTTAATGTTTAATGATTGCCAATCAGTAGAGCATTAATGGTGTCTTAATCTGGCCTAATGTCTCACTGACATGTGGGTCCAGCCTCCTTAAATCACCCGCTGGCTTTTATCCGTGCGTTTAGGCATCATTAATGCTAATCATGGGTTAATTAAAGTGTCGGCACTATTGGCTGTCGGGAATAACCCCCCTGTGCCACTGCCAGGTGGGCCCATAAGCTCAAAACCGAAAACCATAAGTCATTAGGGCTGATTTTGGGTTATTTATTGCTAATCATTGTTAGCAATAAATGTGTCCGAAATTACCTTTTTGGGTCACTGACGTGTGGGCCCTCAGTCCCTAAAATCACCACTGTTCAAAATCGTTAGGACACATTAAGTGCTAATCATCGGTAATCATTGGTCATTAGTAATTAATTAGCCGCCTAAAAACCTCCTTTAAGTCATCGACAGTGGGTCCACGGCATGCGGCACGCGTGTGTTAAGACTCGCATGTGTGACTCTCGCCACCGACATGCGCCCCACGTGTCAAGACTCTAAATGCACTTCGATCTTGACCACCGCCCATTTGGAGATCGCGCCTAGATCTTGTATGCATTCGGACCATCCGCTCTCATCATTCGGCCGCCCATTACTTGATCTCGCGCCCCGATCGCGCGCGGCAATCGGACCATCCGATCAAGGCGTGATCGGAGCCGCTCATTTTTAGATCTGCGGTCGTGGATCGCCGAGGCAACCGCACCGTCCGGTTGCATCCTTCCTCGTGAGCCGTTGGATCTTGATCCAACGGTGAGCTCTGTTATGAATCGCGCGCGCGCTGCTTTTCGTGCGTGTGGCTCGTTGGATTTTGCATCAACGCCCACGAGCGCCCACGCTGCTTATTTTCGGTTGGGTTGGTTTTTATTTCGTAAGTATTTATTTATCAACTCAAAATTATATCAAAACTTTAGAAATTCATAACTAATTCAAGATAGATCCTTTTTACATGAAACCAACTGTAATAAATTTGTAATTCACTAAAGTTTAATATAAAATGCTTTTAGCTACGCTCAGTAGTAGAAAATTCTGTAATCTTTTATAGCTTGTTTTCTCGCTATTTTTAGATATTCCAATTGTATTAAAACTTGGAAAATGCATATCTTTTCTCAGATATCGATAATTGTATGATTTTAACTTTGATAAATTTGTTATTAACTAAACTTTAATCTAAAAATGGTGGTAGGCCTAAATCAGCACAGAAAAATATGTTAGTAGATTTAACCTTATTAATAGCACTTAAAAATTCATTTAATGATGTAATAGGCACCAAGAATTCTCACTGTAAATCCTAAAAATAGAAATTTGATGTTAGAAATCCTCTGTTATCATACTATAATGTGAAATAGGTTTTGCACATGTTTATATTTCGAAAGTGCATTATGCTAGTTTTGCATCTTAGAAAATCATAACTAAATCATTTTAACTCCAAATGACCTGAAATTTTATATGGGTTACCTCTATACCAGTAGGCAGCTACCATAAAAATTTCAGCTTCAAAATCTTTCTAGAAAATGTTTTGCTACAGTGCTAATTATGGTAGAAAATGGTTTTTAGGTAATATCTTTTGCACCACAAATCCAAATTAGGTTTTTCCAGTTTCTATGTCTAGGTATATTCGTATTCGCCTTATGTATAAATTTCTGTCGCATTTGGATAATTTTTGTTTGCTCGCTTGTTTAAGTGCGGCTCGTCTTATTGGTTGTTCTTGGTTCTTTTGCCTTTTCGCTTAGGATTCGACATTTGCGGTAATCCCAGAGCGACAAAGCAAGAAGGCAAGCGATTTGATCATGTTAATCCCAGTATTTTAAGTATTTATGTTGATTACAAATTCTATGTATGCATTGCTACTTTGTGTTAATAGTTGGCCTAGTAGATGCATTTCCTTAGCAAATGATTATCCTCTACTACCATGAGCCTAGGTTACTTGTCGTGATTTAGAGTTCATGGATGGGCTCTTGTCACTTAGTAGTTGCGAATTAATTGCTTAGCCATGCTTAGTTTGGTAGAAATGGGCGGTTATCGACTTGTCGATAACCTTGATCACTTAAAACTTATTATGATTATGATTTCCACCTTGTGCCTTGTCTACTTATGAAAACTAAAACTGAAAACAAAATGATTTAGACTTGGGCACAATGGTATGATGGTGTGATTTTTGGGTGTGATGGAATGGTGCCCGGTCAATAAGGACCGAACATCTTGTTACATCTGAACCAAGCATTTGAGCGTGCTAACCACATTAGAGGTATGGGACCTCTCTTGACTTAGTACTTTGGCGTGTATTGGCCCGAGTCGCAGGAGTCGCGGGAGGGATGGTGTTGGGAGATTGTAGTGTCCGAAAGACTTCACCCGTGATGGGATTTGTTGTCTTTCGGCTTGCAATGTAAGCATATGGGTTTCTATCCATATGAGCGGCTCGTAGTTAATACACAAGATTGGAAATGTCTCGAGGACTTAGCCGGGCGGCATACCTTCTGAGTGTGCTTGTGGCTTGAAGGCGGCCCAAGTGTGGGTACATTGGTACACCTGCGCAGGTTAAAACTATTCGAATAGCCTCGCCCCAGGTTATGGACACGCTTGGCAAGGTCTTTCAAGAGTTAGACTACAACCTTTTAAATTAAAACTTGATGGGTGGTACGAATCGGGATTCGTGCTATGTTGTGGTGGCTATCGGGATAGTCACTTCCAGTGGTTACTTGTATGTATCTTTACTTCATCATACTTTGATAACAAAACAGATTTGCAAACTTGCTTTTGAAATATATTACATTATTGCAAATAAAGTTGGCTTCATGCAAATGAGACATACAACCTCCACCTAAACAAGCTTGCATGTAGTTTATGAATAGGTCCGCTATTCCACACGTCGATCTTGCGGGTACAAAGACAATCTTTGTACTCGGTTGCTACGCTTAATTGTTTTGTTGCAGAGGAAGAAGGTGAGCCTAAGGGGCCTCACTTTTGTGAGTCGTGTTGTGGTAGCTTATGGGCGACTAGCTTGATGCCCTTGGCCGGTTGCCTTGTGGGTGTATGGCTAACCGGTCGACTTTTGTTCTAGCCATCTTATGGCACTTTTGCTTCACTGTGATTCTTGTATATTGTTCTATTTGGTGGTCGGCTCTCTCTTTGTAATAACTTTACTTTATGTATGTCGTTGTTGAACTTAGTAATATATGTTGTATGGAAATGATGTGTAATTTTGTGATGATGCGCATATGCTGCAATTCTGGGAAGCATATGACCATCGAGGCTTAGAATGCTTAATTAGTAACGCTAGAACCATTTGGAGGTTAAGTGTTACTAGTTAAATATTCCGGGTCCTCACAACTTGTACCAAGAATCATCAAACTTTATTACTCCATCCTAAAACTTCCCAATGGGAACACAAACCACAAGGTTGAAACAAATTTATTATAACAAGATTATGCTAAGAAATAACAATATCACAAGGCACACTATCAAAGCCTACAAACGAAATTCATCTACTCAACTGTTGGTGTTGCTCAACACCTTCTTCGGCGCTCATTAACAAATGATGATTGTACTAATCATGTGTGTACATACGGGGTACTAATTCCATTTGCAATCACATCACCATATATAAACATAGATTCACATTTCACCTTTGTTCAGAAATTATTTCAAAACATGATTAAAGATTCACTAACATAATTTTATATAAACAAGGTTTCACGAATCGATACACCAGCACCCATCTGGTCCTTTATACAAGTTTCAACAATTTTAGCATACCAGGAAATAGATAAATTTAACTCTTATGTAAGATCTATAGGTTCTGAACGGATATGGACAATCTTTATTTAACATACACCATGTATGAAATACAAGGACATTACAAATTAATCAATTTCACTTTCATGGATGGTAGTTAAGAATAATTGATTTGCACCATGCTAATAACCCAACTTGGTAACTCATATCGTAACAATTTATTCGTTTAGTTATAACTTCCCATTTTAAGCATAGCCAGACATCACAAAAGGATTCTAACACCTTACTTCAGCAAAAGGGAGACTTCAAACCTCAACGCTCGAAGTAATCCAAAAGAAATACATAAAGTCAAAGCTTTCACATGTTAAAGCACTTGCAACAGAAAACTTGTAGTATCTGAAATACCAATCGAATAAAGGAGTCATATTTCCCAACAATAAGTGTACATGTAACTCCCATGAAAAGTTTAATCTTGCTAATAACCAACGTTCACACAAAATCAACAATAGACCAGCAGTCAGGAGAACAAGTATTCATATTTTAAAGCCAAGAATGACTGATGAAAACTCAAGAAAAGTTCATCAACCTCCACAGGACAAGAATTAAACAAAATTCAAAAATCAAAGAAGGGAACAACTTTCTAAAGCAACTCACGCTCAACACCTCTAAATTTGGTACTCGGGGTATCTACTCCCCTGTCCACATATCACGAACGGTGGTGTACCCTGGTGAATCCCAGAGCAACAACCACGACCTCAACTTCTTAACATCCGTTAACAACGCGCTTCACCAAAATACTCAATTATGAATATACAGGATCATCTCATGACCATCATAGTATTGGTTCATAGATATAGAATATCATAACAAATCATAGGTTAACAGCAAGAATAATAGTACAGGAGCAATTCAACAATTGCTCAACAAATGAAACATAACAATAGATAATGCGGAAGCAATGTAATTTCCAACCCCACCTACTGTGCACAGTGTGTCATTTTAATAACTTAATTACCACGGACCTAAAGCCCGCTCTGATACCAACTGTAACACTCTGGCTATTCAGAAGCCAAGATGTCACCTAATTAATCTAATAATCTACACAAAGAGGAAGGATAAGAAATAGAGTATCAACTAATGTCAGTATCATCACAACCAAGACATGATGAAGGTATCCTTCCTTCACCATCTAATATATTTATTTCAGTTAATTGATAATGAAAGTTCACATGCAGTAATAAATCAACATCAAAGAGGAGAAGGTATCCTTCCTTCACCAATTATAATTTAATTATTACAGTTCATCACTAACGAATGAAAGATAGAACTAAAATTTAATCTTGAACATGAATTGGATGATGTGAACAAGTAGTGCGTGTCTACTCCCTCCCAAGTGAGCCAACATTAGGGGTTACCTAAAAAAACAAACAACGCAAGAGTGAGTCCACGACTCAAGTACAGTGAAAGAAACAGAACACATATACAAACGGGACATCACCATTTAAGAATGCGAACATTGCATCGAATGAGCACTTAAGAAAAACATGAAATGAATGAATGTAATCAAGGATGGACTGCACACATGCATATACCGGTATAGCTAGTGACACACCCGTCGGTGTTCACTTAAGCCCGCACCTTAACAAAAGTGGGATCCAAGTCCCGTATGAAGAACGTTTCATACAGGTGTCCAATCTGCCCATCTTGGAATTGATGGGTCTTACGTGCCCATACCGAATTGATGGGTCTTTCTATCCACTCGTGGACGGGACATAACAATGTCCGTAATCGCCCACATTGGAATGGTGGGACTTACTCTCCACTCCCGTGGATAAAACATGAATGAGGATGCATGAATCAAGTATGAACTATGAAAGACATCATATATATACTCATGTATATAACACATAAGAAAAGGACATAATCTTTGAATATTCTCATGGATATCGAGAAAAACACAATTCGGTCATCAAGCATGCATCATACTCCAAGCATATGAACAACAAGGTACTTGCCTTCGCGTTGCACGTTAGCGTTAGCAACGAAGGTGCTCCCAAACCCATAGCCTCGCCGCTTAAACAATTCAATAAACGAAATAAGAACCACATGGAACGCAACACGACTTAAAACTCTACAATACTCTCTTGAATACCCAAGCAATAGCCGCAATCCCAAATCTGAAAAACAGACAAAGACGGAATCGGATCTGGACAGCAGCACGGTATTGGCCATAACTATTTACCTGGGACTCGAAACGAGGTGAACCCAGCTCCTACATAAACTTAACGATCAAACCTACAACACTCTAGTTGATGAGGTAACCCAAATCGGCCAAATTATTATACTAACAGGTAATTGAAATAGCAGTACAGAATCTGTCCGAACAGTTAAGACAGCAAGATTAAAACATCCATAACTTTTAATCTACAACTCCAAATTGAGCGTTCTTTAACAATCTGAGAAGCTTATGAAATTATCTACATTAACCTAGTTGGGATGAAACCCTGATTCGTCCATTAACATACACCTATTTTAAAAGACAACTTAAAAGGTAATTCTCGTCAGAATTCTGGACAACAGATATTAAATCTATCATAACTTTTGACTCGTTCGTCAGATTTTAGTGTTCTTGGCGGCCACCAAAAGCTAAGAACAAGACCTACAAAACTCCAGGAGATCAAAATCCCTAATTCTGCCTCTAAGCACACGAAACAGGCCACGCAAGAAACTGGACAGAATTGAAATTACAGCAGACAGCACATGATCCGATCAAACCTAATCAAATTCGCCTCTACGATTAACCAACAACGACAATCGAGAACCATTACCCTTGGAGCACCAGGAAGACGACGAATATCCTTGTAGAGGATGACCTCAATCCCCCTTCTTGAGCAGCAAGTCCGCGAAGCTCGGCCCTTCCTTCGCGAGGCCAGCAATGGGAGATCGGCATCAAGGAATGGGAGGCGCTCATCCATGGATGGGGCAGCTCCAAGGGAGGAGGTGGAAGGCGCAAGGGAGAGGAGGGGTAGGCGGCTGCAAGAGGGAGGGGAGGGAAATTCGGCCAGGGGTGGGGTAAGGGCAGCTAGGGTTTAGAAGGAGGGGGCGGCTTGGGCCTTGGGCCCTAGGGCACCTTCCCCCCTTAATGGCCCACCCCTGGCCGGCCAAAGGGATGGATGGCTTGGGCCAGAGGTCCACACACCAAAGATTCCCAAAACTTTGAATTTAATAAAATTTTCAACTCCCGAATAAAATTCTCTCTAATCTTTATTACATTTGCTATCGAATATTGAGTAAATTCCCTCTACGAATAGTATTCTCGCTAAATGTAACTTGGGGTATTACAGAAGGAGAAGGCCTCGAGCTCGGTGCGCCATCCATCATCGTAGAGCTTGTGGATGAGGAGGTCGAAGGGGCCCTACTTCGCGAGGGGCCACGTGGCGCCGATGGGAACGAGGTCCATGCCACGCGCGGCCGCACGGGAGAGGAGTGAGGGC
Source organism: Ampelocalamus luodianensis (assembly GCA_036346255.1). Taxonomy (NCBI): domain Eukaryota; kingdom Viridiplantae; phylum Streptophyta; class Magnoliopsida; order Poales; family Poaceae; genus Ampelocalamus; species Ampelocalamus luodianensis. The sequence continues at coordinate 20,999,943 of CM070623.1, forward strand.
TGGATGAAGATCTGCTGCTTCTTGGGCACGAGCGTGTAGCCGATGAGGCTGCGACGGGGGTCGTCGGAGGAGGGCTCAGCAGCGGCCATCGGGAGGGCCGGGAATCGGGATTCAATTTAGATGGATAAAGGTCTTGTATAATCCAAAATCCAAAGCCCTCTTCTCCCTGTTCACTTTTGGTTTTGCCTCCATGGACTAGGTTTCCCGTGGACTGGGTGTAGCTGTAACCATTGGATTGCTGCATTGTTTTGGTTCCGAAAGCCATGAGTTTCAAATGCACTGGAGGGAGTATATGCCATCATCAAATCATCATCAATTATCATCGAATTTACTAGCTTGCAAATAAGAACTTGCTACTACCCCACTAGCACCAAGTTCTTTTTTCTTCCCACTGAATCCTCCCAGCCATCCATTGAAAAGCCGAGAGCACATTTACTAGCATCCACATATATCTTGGCAGTGGACAGCTAAAGAGGAGAAGATTTGTAGTACTTTCTGTAACACCCGGGCCAACACAAAGCCCAGAATACCACTAAACAAACCTATCTATTAATTTTAACAACAATTAATACTAAATTTCGGCAAGCATATCAAATACAAAACATATCCATGGGTCACAATAACACAAGGTTAACAATAAAGAAATCATGGATAATTAATTCTTAGGAAGCATGACAAAAAATAATAAACCAAGATCAACGCAAAACCAAACCAATCAAGTCTACTTAATGAATAATCAACTAAGACTAAGCAATAATATCCAATCCTAATCATCATTTATCACACTAAGAAAATGTCTCATGATCGATAGTTCTTGTAATTGAGTAAATAACAAGAATCCAAGTGCGTGCTAGCCCTTCCCGTAAACAACATCGTCAACGGTCACCTACAAACAACAGTAGAGTAAGGGTGAGTCCATGACTCAACAAGCACAACAATAAGCAATGAGCAATGCTTAATCAGTAATAAACAATATCATTATCAACATCAATTGTTCTCTTTTATTTATTTTCATGTTCATTCATTCAATTATCTTCTCTTTATTCTCATACACCAACATCAAATACTTTTCTTTCAATGCATCTCTACACTACATATCCACATGTACTTTTTTCACGTATACCGGTATAGTGTGTGTAACACCCTGGCTACGCGAAAGCCAAGATATTACCTACAAGTCTAGCATACATCAACAATACGAAATAATTTCAGCAATCTGTCAACTAATATCATGTAGGAATCAACAAATGATAGAATGATCATAAGAATTGAATCAGAATTCAACAACATATGAAACTCTAATTACCTAATCATATTGAATCATCTATGATAAACCTATCAATAGACTATACGAAGATCTTAGGCAATTACTATCTCAACATATCATAATGGAAGAGGACATCAACCATCAAACTCCAATTATTACAATTCAACATTTATCCAATAGAAGGTAATGACAAGTTCATCTAATTAAAGGTGATTAAAGTAATGTGAATGAAGTGTTCTGTGACTATTCCCTCCCATGTATGTCGTCTTCAATGTTTACCTAAAACAAATAAACACAGCAAGAATGAGTCTACGACTCAGCAAGTACAAAGGAATAATATGAACAACAATGAATAAGAACATGACAATCACATTATAGATTATGAACGTAGAATAGCAGAAATCACATGAATGAATGAAATGCATGAACTCCACTTCTTCTTATACTAGTATAGCCAGTGAACACCCGTCGGTGTTCACTCATGCCCACATTATCAAAATACGGGGATCCAATGCCCGTATGAAGAATATTTCATAACAGAGATCCAATCTGCCCATATTGGAATGGTGGGTATTACATGCCCATACTGGAATTGATGGGTCTTTACATCCCACTCCCGTGGGTGAATCATGAACAATGAATGAATGAATATATGAATTTGTGAAACGAAATATCAAAAAGTATGGATTCTCATACATGGATCGAAACAAAAATCAATGAAAATTACTCATAATAGACTATAGTAGTCAGTCATGGCATGAACATCAAGTAATATGAACAAACAACAGCAATACAACACACAATGTACTTGCCTTTCGAACTGCGATGCATTAGGAGGCAAGGACGAAGCCACTAATCTCGAACCCTCACCTCCTACACAATTGAATTACTTGAATAAGAACAACGTGAATACGACATTACTCGCAACGCTTAATCTCATCTTCCTAAACCCAAGGTTCGTACAATTGTTCTATTCAATTTAGACGACAGTCTAGCAGGAGACTATATTGGACAGCGGTATTAAAACCTTCATAACTTTTTCTCTGAAACTAAAAAATGAGTGATCTTAGACTCTATGGAAACATACTGAAATTCTCTACAATAAGTTAGTTGGCGAGCCTTTATAATTCGGCCAACTTCCATGTCTAGTTATCAGATGAAAGTCTAAACCATAAATTGTCTCACAGAATTAAACAACAGTAGTAAATAATTAATAACTTTTGATTGGATTAACCAAAATCCAATATTTTTATCATTATGGAAAGCTAAGATCATAACCTTCAAAAGTCTAGTTGGCATGAAACTCATATTTTGCCTTTAACAAAAAGTAGCACACAGATCAAAACTACTGTCGTAACCCGACTTACAATCTGGACAGTCAAATTGAAATGTACAAAACTTTTGTTCTACAAATCTAAAAAGAGTGTTCTTTATCAATCCTGAAAGCTAATGACATTACCTACAATAATCGTTTTGGGAGACATCCTGAATCGGCCTTTAACAAAATCTAAATTAATGAACAAGACGACTTCTCAAGTTCGTGAGACTTTCTGAACAGCAGCAGTAAAATCAACGTAACTTTTAAACCACAACTCGATTTGAGTGATATTTGAACCTATTGAAAGCTGAGAACGAGTACTACAATTCTCTAGGAGACAAAATCCTCCAATTCGGATTCAATCTACACGAAAACTGACGAGCAACAGAACACAGATTTCTGATTCTAATCACAGTAATGCAACGATCTTCTAATAGATGACAATTATGAATCTAACTTGAGTCAAAACAGTGGGGAATTGAACAAATACCCTTGAAGACACGTGTGCCCGCTGAATTCCCCCGCGAGATGCTCCTCTCCTCTTCTTCTCCTCTCTTCCTCCTCTTTTCTCCTTGTCCAAAGAAGAATCGAAGGGATCTCCTACCTTCTCTTGGCGGCATCAATGGAGAATGCGGGGAGGAAGGGAGTTACTACAAATGACGATGTGCTCTGATGCACTAGGGTTTGGTTTCCCTTCTTAAACTAGCTTCCCACTTGAGTCAAACACCGTGGACCAAAGCCACGGCCCGGGTTCTCCAATAGATGCAAAAATGCCCCTTGTCACTGCTCTCGCAACCACTAGTGACATGGTAGCGATCGACACGGTGGCGAATGGGCAATGCGGCAAGTGATTGACGACCGCAAACAAGCGAGCGCGCGGCGGCAGCGAGCAACGCGTCATGCGAGAAGCCGAACCTTCACACGTGTGGGCAAGCAAGCACTAGCGTGTGGGACAGCGACGACTGGCTCATTGCGATGGCAAGCGCAGGCAATCGACGATGGCAGCACTGGCAACGACACACGGGAAAACAAAGAAAGACCAATGCGGCATTTCTAGATTTTGGATTCCCCTCTCCCCCATGTCCCCTTTTATCATGGCACGAATTCTACTACGTTTCCAACTCCTCCGGTACAACTCGTTCCAGGAAAAACAACTCCTCTCTAAAAAAAATCCAAAGCATCCTGTTTTCACATATCCCCTTATGTCTAATTACGCACAGGTCCTCAAGAGGGTTATGTTCAGAAAACCCCACTAATCCTTTTTATTCTCTCTCTAAAGCATTTCGGGATATTACACTTTCTTTGGTGCCACACAATTGGCACTTATTTTTTTCCCTTCGACCCTCTTCTTCAAAAGGTTATCTTTGGTCAGAATACCATTCTTGAGTACAAACCATGGGAAAACTTTGAGTTTGATGGGAATCATAACTTTCCATAGAAATTTCAGGGGGAATCAGTGTTTTGAGTTTTTAGACCGTGCTCTACTAATGTAGTTAACTTTGCTTATTAAACTACTAATATAATTGTATTTTGGATATGTAGTATGGTTGATTGATCTGTATTTTTGCAACATATATTGTTTCTGTTTTCGTGCAATATCCGACTAAATATTCATGACCGAGATAATCGGTATTCGGTTCGGCATGTATTCGCTCTGTATTTGTGATCGAGACTACTTGCATTCTTATTCGTATCCAACACTGTCCATGTATGACTCCGATTCTGAGAAAAAAAATGTGGAATAGGATACGGGGTGAGCGATATCCGCCCGTATCCACTTTGATTGCACCCTAGTGGCGGTGCAAGGCACACCTTGCCTAATGGCGAGGTCCTTGCCCCCATGGAGCCCAACGGCGTGCGCGAAGTCTTGAGGATATGTAGTGCATATATACCTATTTGCGCTAGAGAGGAGGAGAGGGAGGTCAGCCCAAGAGGAAGAAACAAGATCAATCAAGTTTCAATCAGCATGGTACTCACTGTCTTGTCCGCAAAGTTTATCAAGGTTTCTGCACTAATTCCGAGTGTTCAAATGCACACAAAATTTATGTTGTGAAATCCTATCAAGTCTACTTTCGAATGGATCAAATGACATGTGATTTGAAGCTTTCTACAAAAAATTATGGTAAGTTGATTGGAGGCTGCACATGTTGTATGGTCGTCCCACGAGGATTGTTAAACGAGGGGAGTACGTGGCTTGTGGGGCACCTACGGTTGATCTCCTACTATCCCATGACTCTATAATGACTTAAAATGCTGTCCTTATCTTGTTTCTCATGAATTTAAGCTGTTTTAAACAAGAAAATTAAAGATAAGAAAGATTAGATTCGATTCGGATTTAGTTTGGCACATCCAACACAACCCACATTAAAAAGCCTATAACTTCCACAAACGGAGTTTGTTTTGAATGTTCGAGTTCTTGTTGGAAAGCTTATTCTGAGACCCACACAATGGATATAATGCCAGCCGCAAATTTCGTGTGTTAGTGCCGCCATCTCCAAAACAAAGTCATGGTTACAACGTTAGGGTTCCTTTCTTTGAGTCCAAATTATCTAGGGAGTTGTTTCTTGTGTTAGGTGTCTTTGGATGGTTATATAAGCCGTTGTAAATGTCCATGCAAATCAGACTCAATATTATGAATTAAAATACACATTTGTGTTCTAGCTTTTAGCCAATTCTATGATGAGGATACACATTTGTGTTCTAGCTTTTAGCCAATTCTATGATGAGGGTATCACCGTTATCTAGGCTACGCGCCTGTTCGTCCAAGCCGGTGGCACAACCAATTTCTTGAGAGTAATTGGGTGTTGCCAAGACCATTCTTGTTTTTTTGTTGGGAATTGAAGGTTTGATAGCATCCACTTTTGCGTAGTCTAGTGGATGGTTACATAAGCGTGTGGTTTAGTGAATTCGTATGCCACAGGATATTGCATTAACAACGTATCGGCTTCATTCAATTCGTTTGGCTATTCAAGTTATCTTCGATCCTATGTCGAGAAGTTTAGGTAGCCCCTGTATCATGGAGGCGAGCGACAATGAGCCCAATCCCAGTCGGTGGTGCGGCGCGGAGGCGACGCCCTATCCGGTTGGCATGGTGAGATCGATTCGGTGACAGTGCGCCGCGAAGGTGATGAGACAATGTGGGTCCCAATCTTCTGATAGGATGATATCTTCAATTTGGTGGAGAACGACTTTGATGATGCAGGCTTCTAACCGGTCACGATCAAAACGCCAAGCAATTGCTAAACCACACTCCGAATCATTGTCAACCGTGCCAAGAACGCAGTTGACCTAAACACAGGGTTCTATTCACGTATGCAATCGAAGAACACGCAAGAACAAGATAATAAGCAATCTAAAATTACAAATAGGATTGAAATACTCGATAAATTGGGATTCAAGTGGTGTTATGGTTGGGCTAATCAACACAAGACGATACACGGTTGCAATGTAGCTAACTTTTAACTAAACAAAATCCAACAAACCCTAAGGGTGGTGGGCATAATGTATAGGAGGAAGAGGAGGGGCGGCCGATCTGCTCACATTTGAATAGTAACCATATGAACAAGATGGGCCTAGGGTTTCTATCCAATTACAAGGCCATGACCCAAATAGGTGATGCAGCACCTTCTTTTGATGAGTGCAGCGTGTGCATAAGGAATTTGGAGGTGAGGCTAGATCCATTTGAAAGAGGATGAGATAAGCTTTCAATCAAGTACTCGTGGACCTCAAACGGAGTCTGTATGTGAAAGTTATGTATATTTGAAGTCGTGGCTATCTCTAGGGGCAGAATTGGATTCCAAAACGTTTGCAACTTGCACTCTTGCTTGGCTTGGACACAAAGTGACGTGGAAACCTTCATTGTACCATGACATAGAGTAGCGGTCGTATCCGGAGGGTTGATGTCCTCATCATCCTCCCCTTCTTGCATTTGAGTCGTCCTCAACTCAAGCTCATCCTCTAGTTCCAAGAAAAGCTTCAAAACTTGTACATCACATACTCATCTTCACTGCAAAATGTCAGAATAAATGATTGGTAAAGAAATAGAGAAAACTTTGCAAATTAAAGGTGAGTGAGCATGCATCAAATCAGAAAGGTATGTTTTTCACAAAGATTCAGATTTGCAACTCAATTTGCAAGTATAAGTGAAGTATAGAGTAGAGTTATTCATTGCTCGTGAGTGGGCAACACAAACTATTGAATTCAAAGTGCACAAGTCATACATATAATCATATTTCAATTCAAAGAATAGCAAGTTCATTTAGCAAGGGTAAAAGATTTGTAAATTCTTCTATACTTCAATATCATTATGCGATTGTCAATACTAGATGGTGCAATAAGAGATGAACGTATAGGGATTGAATGATCACTAAATTTTATTTTCCTCTCATAATGAACAAGATTCAGCACACAAGAATTATTGTTCAAAACAGCAAGCTTCAATTTATTCATATGATCACAAGTTATGCATATTCGATATACAAGAAATTGATTGTCTACACTATAATCTCCAATCAAATTAAACTTATACCCAGGGGTATAGCCACTAAACAAGGATTTCAAACATGCAATTATAGAAACTTTCTCCATAACATGTGACAATTTCATAGGTGTATCCAACATAATGTAACATAAAAAATCAGCAAGAGAAATTCTAGTCAAAACTTCTTTATGTCTAACCAATTCCACATGATCATTATATGCTATTAACTCATCACATGAAACACTCACAACTGTAGGCAATTCAATTATTTTATCACATGGTGCACTCAAGTCAGTAGGTAAATTAATAATTTTATCACATGGTGCATTCAATTCAGTAGGCAAAACAATCAAATTATCACAAGATTCATGCAAATTCTTAATAATATCAGATTATGTAGCTAGGAAAGTAATATCTGGCTTATCAGCACTAGGTTTCTTCACGTCATGTGATGCAATGGTTTCTACTTCAATCTAATTTTCCCTTTGTTCAATGATACTAGGCATGAAATCATGGGTATTGATCTCAGGTTGAGTGTTCAAATCAGTACCTTTGGTATTACCATATAGGCTCAACTCAGATGATGTCAGATCGAGGCGGTTGTCACAAGCTTTCTCTTCTTCTTCTTGCGGTCCGTTGTGGTTGGTGACGCGGCTAGCTCAATTTCCCATGAGCGAGCCAAAGCGGCAAGGGTAGCCATCATAGTAGATGTAGCAGTAGAAGAAGCAACTGAAGATGATCTTGATGTGGAGGTGTGTACTATGTGCTAGTTTGTTTCATGTACACGTGAAGGTGTAGTGGAAGTAGACGAAAGTGCACGACTAGTCTTGGATTGTCATCCCTATACTTCCTTTTCAGCTTTGCAAGCAAGACGAAACAAGCGAGTGATAGAATTGTATTCTTTATAATCAAGAATGTCCTGAATTTGATGGTTTAAACCTCCCAAAAATCTAGTCATCTTAGCATCTTCAGTTTCATCTAAACCATAACGCAACAAACTAGTTTGTAATTCTTGATAATAATCCTCTACAGAATTACTATCTTATCTTAAGCGTAGTAATTTATTAAACAAATCACGAGAATAATATGAAGGTACAAATCTATGTCGCATTGCTCTCTTCAAAGCATTCCATGTTCTAAGTATGTTCTGATTAATACGACAGTATTCACTCCACCAAATATATGCAAAATGAGTAAACTCATAGGTAACAGCCATAACATTCTGATGATCAGAAAATTCATGGCATGAAAATAATTATTGTACGGTTAACTCCCATGTGATATAAGCATCAAGATCATATTTTTCAGCAAAAGAAGGCATAGTGAATTTAATTTTACCAAATGTACTATCACAATCATGTTCCTCCCATGGTGGATAATCTCGTCTGAAGCGTGCATCTTTCTCGTGGACTTTCTTGCACTCCCGTTTAATGGCTCGAAGAAGACGTGGATCTATCTTGTAATCATCCCGTGAACCTGACATAATTAGTAGAAAATAAGAAAATAAATCACAAGTATATGTTCCTATCAATTACTAGGATCTGGAGGCCCAAAGTCGCTCACACTCAAGCTTATATCAAATTCTTACTAGTTCTTACCAAGCGTAATGTGGTGCAACGATGGTGATTCGTGATAACCAGACTCAAGTGATAGGTAAAGCGATTGCAAGGGCCGGTTCAACGTGATCTGCTCAGTTAGTAGAAAGTGTAGCTTGGAAGGCTAGATATGTAGGCAATGGAGAACAATCAGTTAATTTCAAAAATTGCACAGAATTGAATTATAGTTCATATCTAGCTCTTAGCTTATGTTGCTGATCAACCAAGGATGGAATAAGACTGAAATAAATGTATAACAATGTATAGGAGTGGTAGACACAAGATAATTCAATAGAATGTAATCTGGAATTGAAAAGCACAAGGATTGAACCAAATCTGAAAACTAAAGATTTCTATCCACTAGACAGTACGTCGGTATTTTGGCCGTAACTTTTTGTCAAATGCCTCTTTTTCGATGATTGCACTTAGCCCCAGGTACATCATTGTTAGTTTTGTAAAACCACAGGTTTAGCCAAAACTTTCACTTAACCATAGGTTCTTTGACTCATTGGTGCGCTTTGCCCCAACCTGTTGGCATGGCTCGAGTCTGAGGTTCTTATTGATCGAGTTAACCTAGATGGGGACAAAGCAGTAAGAGCACTTCACCTCCTTCTTCTCTCGCCATACCGCTCTAGCCAAGATGAACAAACAATCTCAGTAAGAACCTCGAGACTCAATTGTACTAAAACATTAGGCTATTACCTTGAATCGCACATGTTTGAGGACACAATGAACAAACTCAGACTCTAAATTTTAGTCCTCTCAATTCTAGACTTCTAAATTTTCGGTTTTCAATTTATTGTGCCAATGGTAGCATCAAGCGATATATGAATCACAAATCTGTCTAGCATCATAAATTTCTCAAAACAAGAACAAAATGAAACCGTATATGCAAAAGGAAGGCTTTCGATAAGTATCATGAGACTTCTTATGTTCGATTATAAATTGCATACTTGGCACTTAGTATATCATTGATGTTTGAGCACGCGTAAGTTTGAAATTCCATCAAAATTAAACTCATTATAATACTTAAGGTCTTAAACATGTATGACTAAAATTAAACATGTATGACTAAACATGCACACTTTTCCTTGTCATTTTCATCAGGCCACTCTCTCGTGTTATTTCTGTTCTGTTGAAGCCATTGTATTCGCATCGGAGTTAGAGAGCAAAGTGAACTCGCACATCCTGCATTACAAAATACTGCTTATGTACTAGAAATTGATACTTGCCATCCCATCAGGATAAACTCGATCGATAAGAACCTCGGACTCGAGCCATGCCAACAGGTTGGGCCGCTAGCAAAGCACCAATGAGTCAAACAACCCGTGGTTAAGTGAAAGTTTTGGCTAAACAAGAACCTCATAATGAGCCATGCCAACGAGTTGGGGCAAAGCGCGCGAATGAGTCAAAGAACTTGTGGTTAAATGAAAGTTTTGGCTAAACCTGTGGTTTTACGAAACTAACGACGATTTACTTGGGGCTAAGTGCAATTTCCTCTTTTTCTTTTTTTGTGTTTCCTGACGGCTTTTTCTACAATTTTTATTTTGGGGCCACATTTTGAAAACCGTAGAACAATTCGCATAAAAATCACATTTCTCGATCATTGCTGATTCAAACCGTAAATTTGGGTCAACTTTCACCGCATATATCTTTTAACTTCCTAACTGGAATGAAGCGAAATTTTATAGGCAGATGGATAATGAAGTATGAATCCAATGGCGGTGGTTTCACTCAAAAAGGTATAAAGGAAACAAAAATTATGGCATTTTTTGTGGTGGCTGCAGAAAAGAGAGTCTTCTGACCGAAAATTAGAAATTAGGGTTTGGTGTGTTCTAGATGATTTTGGACGTGGGATTTTTTTTTTTGGTTTATAGAATCAAGGATATGACCAGCAACTAGACAAAGCTAAAATATATGTAAATTCAATTTAACAAACCAAAACTAACAGATTGAAAAGCACAAACGGTGTTTGGACAGTGAAAATTAACTCTTTTTGTAAGGCAATTTTCTGGACAATGGGAAATAAAAAACCAATATACTAACTAGGGATACAAGAAATCCTACCGGTCAATGTGATACCAACTGATGAGACAAAGTGGGTTCCGATCTTTCGATAGGATGATAACTTCATTTGGAGGAGAACGACTTTGACGATGCAGACTTCTAATCGGTCACGACCAGAATGCCAAGTAATTGCTAAACCACACTCTGAGTCGTTATCAATCGTGCCAAGAACGTGATTGACCTAAACACGATATTCTATTCCTGCATGTAATCGAAGAACCCACAAGAACAAGATAATAAGCAATATGAAATTGCAAATAGAATTGAAATACTCGATAAATTAGGATTCTAAAGCAGTATTATGGTTGGTCTAATCGATAAAAACCAATACACGAAGTTGCAATATAACTAACATTTAACTAAATAAAATCTAACAAACCCTAAGGGTGGCGGCCACAATGTATAGGAGGAACAGGAAGAGGCGGTACACTGCTCACATATGAACAAAGATAGGCTTGGGTTTCTATCCAAATTACAAGGCCCGCGGCCCAAATAGGTGATGCAGCACCTTCTTTTGATGATTGTGGTGTGTGCAGAAGGAATTTAGAGATGAGGCTGGGTCCATTTGAAAGAGGACGAGATAAGCTTTCAATCAAGTACTCATGGACCTTAAACGGAGTTCGTATGTAAAAGTTATGTATATTTGAAGTCGAGGCTGTCTCCAGAGGCCGAATTGGATTCCAGAACGTGTCTAACTTGAACTCTTGATTGGCTTGAACACAAAGTGACGTGAAAACCTTCCTTGTACCATGACGTGGAGTAGCGGCTGTATCCGGAGGGTTGATGTTCTCACGAGGAGGCCTCGTGTTGTTTCTTAGACAATGATTGTAGGCAGCGTGTGTACGGAGGCACACGGTTGGACCACCCATTGATGGTGATTGGTGAAGGTACGTGGAGACATACCCAAATCAATATCGGTGCATTCCGCGACGTGTGCGCGGAGGTGCAAGGCCGGTCAGGTCGGATGGCCGACGACGCGCCGTAGAGGTGGTACCCGGTTGGCGGTGGTGACAACGCGTACGCGGAGGCGTACTACTGAGGGAAGGTGTGGTCAGCACGCATGCAGAGCCGTGCGCCCGACCTGCTGGCAAATCAACGACAAGAATGTAGTCCTATCATTCTTTCTTTATTGATCTATTTGCTCGTAGGCTTATGTGTATAATAAGAGCCCTATGCTCCCCATTGTATAGGAGACTTTATTGATCTATTTGCCTGTGGACTTATGTGTATAATAAGAGCCCCATGCTCCCTTTATACAGGAGGAAGATGTCTCCTTTTATGCATGAATAAACAATAAATGACTAAACTAATTAATGAGCCTTGTGGACTGACAGTTTTTTAATATGCTTTTGTTTAATGTAAAGTGTCCACAGATAATCGGATCTCGAAAATAAAATGGGCGATATACAACGTATATAGACCATTAAGATTAACCCACATTGTAATCCTCCTCTGGCAGGTATAACATTTTCCCAGCTTGTTAGTTAGCCGGTCTGTAAAGCCTTGCTCCGGTTTGGCCCTAGGTTCCACCAACCCGTGGGCCATAGGGTGGACCTGGCCCACATCGCAGATCTTTCACTACCTTGTGACCCGCTGTCAGCAGCCACTTCCATCGCAGGACCAAAATTAATTTTGCTCTGCCGCCTAATAGAACCGCAGCCCGTTCTCCGGCTAAGCGCGGCCTGCCGGGCCCACCTGTTGGGGTTGACTAGTCAATGTCGGCATCTCCTCACCGAAACAAACGGTGCCGTGCCCGGAGATGCACCGTGCCCAGTTCCACTCTAAGGTAACCGACAGATGGGCCAAAAGTTGTAGGCTCCATATGTCATAGAGAGTAGGGGACGCAGACGACAGTGCGCCGCGAGATCAGTCCGTCGCAGATACACGCGTCCTTATCAGCGAGCGCGTCAGTCCGTGTGAGTACGATTTTTTTTTAAAATATTATTATTTTTAAAGATATTTACAAAAATAAATAGTCGTTTAAAAAATTACAAAAATGTGTCCACATGCTTGATTCAATGGCGGCGAAACTATCTTGATTGAGCTGGCGGCGAGGCTGTCGCCACTTCGCGGCCGAGCGGCTACATCGCGCCGATTCAGCGGCGGCGAGGAAGATAAGCGATTTCTGTCGCTAGATGAATCGACGATGTAGCTATCGGCGATTGAACTAGCGATAGTTCTCGCTACCGATTCAAGCGGCGAAGCGACTATAAAATTCCGAAAAATCAATCCATAATTCATTTTAATTCCGAGAAAAAAACAAAAGAGAGTTGGAGAGGAGAGAAAAAATTGCGCGAAGCCACAGCCGGTTTATCGCGGTGAGAGAGATTGATAAAGCATCGGTTTGATCGATCATCTCGTGTTGCGGTAAATTTTACAAAAGTGTATGTTACGTCCAAACCTTGTTGTAGGTTAGCAAGCGACAATAGCGACATAGAATTGAGTAGGTCACATAAATTTAGTCGAGCTATGCGGTACATATTTTGAGATGTGTAGCGACATAGAATTGCGACTATAGCGACATAAATTGCGTAGGTCACATAAATTTAGTCGAACTATGCGATACATATTTTGAGTTGTGTAGCGACATAGAATTGCGACTATAGCGACATAAATTGCGACTATAGCGACATAAGTGCGTAGGTTACATAAATTTAGTCGAAGCATGCGGTACATATTTTGAGTTGTGTAGCGACATAGAAATACGACAATAGCGACATAGAATCGAGTAGGTTACATAAATGTAGTCGAGCTGTGTAGTACATATTTTGAGTTGGACATGGAATTGCGGCAATATCGACATAGAATTGAGTATGGCATTTGGTTGGTTGGTGTAGTAACATAATTAATGCGATACATTTTGTTTTAAAATAGGAGAATTGCATGATACATTTTTGAATTGTGAGAAAAACACGAAGTAGTTGTGTAGGTCTAAAAACAATGAGAATATTTGCGCGGTTATTATTTTGTTAGTACTGTTGTTATTAGTTGTGTTAGTGCGGTCAATATCTTGTTAGTCTTTGAAAACACCATTTAACTAGAAAAGTAGCATGACATGTATTACATTTGTAAAGAAAATTAGTAGTTGCTACATAGGCTATGTAAAGATGCATGAAAAAATATGAACTTTCTCTCTTGCTGCATTTTGGTATGGCGACGCGAGTCGATCGAGTTACTTGACCCGGTGATTGTGGCGTCACCGTAGCCGCCTCGATCGTGCTCCCTCGGGCGAGGCGCCGATAGAGCTTGGGGCGTTTGACTCGCACCTCATCGGGGCATGGAGGCTGCACCAGGCGGATTCCGAGTACGTGAAGTTCGACCTTGATGCACTCAATCGCGTCTGTTTATGTGGCGTTGACTAATGTTTGTTACGAATCGTTTCGCGCAGTTGAGAGCGGCGAGCCTCCTTCCACTAGCGAGGATGGTGGAGGCGGCGACGGAGGGCGACCGGGACCACCGTGCGATCGTACATCTGGCGGTTTCCATACGATCGGGCCCTCGGCGGCGCTGGTTGACGGCGGAGGCGAGAGACCCATCGTTCCATCTCCGGGCGGGAGATGCGCGCCGAATGCAGGATGTGAGCTACGACCGGGTTGCCTGCGTGGCGCTCCGATGGTGGCGCACGGCGCCCCCGCCACGTGGCGCGCGGACCTCCTAGCCGAGTTCGCGATATCCTGCCAGCAAAGCGCGGCGTGCGTGGAGTTCGGCGCGCCGCGGGCCACGCTGAAGTGGATCCGCGATTCTACGTAAGTGTTTTCCTAACTATTTTTCTCGTAACAATTCATTTGTGAACCTGGCAGCGTTACGTGTCTTCTTGCGGCGAGCGTATGGCTGGCGGCGGCGCCGTCGCTATTCGAGGCGCGGAGGCCTACTGCGTGGTTGTTGGGTGGGTGATGTTCTGAGCTCCCCGGCGGCGGCGTGGACAAGCATTACATCCGTGCGCGCGCATGAGGTGGCGGTGTCACCGATCGGCGGATCACTTGTCTGGCGTGGGGTTCCGGTCGTGCTATCGCGACGCGTCTGCGCGCCTTGTGCGACGCGTGCGATGTTGGCGTGGCGGCTCCATCCTCTCGGGATGCCGCTCCTCTGCGGCTGTGGTCGTTGGGCGTTTCGGATCGGACGACCACAGTGGACTTGGCGGCGTCTGAGGGCGGCATGCGTCCGCGGGGCGACTGGGCCGTGACCATGGGCACTTTGTGATGCCGCCGGCGGGTTAGTTTCGTAATCATTTATTATTTTCATTTTGCAATCATTATTTTTGTGTGCTTAGTTTGCGGTGTTGTATTGCACGAGTCACCTTCACGCTGATCACCTCGCAGGGCTCCTACCCGGAGTATGTTGCGATGTTCGATCAGCTGACCGATGACCGCATCATCTGGACCCCGTACAGTGACGACAAGGTGATCGCGCGCGCCCCCAACGGTCTGTCGGTGCTGTGCACGCGAGACTACCTGCACTGGTACACACGGAGTGCCTTGGTGCATGACATCTTCGTGGAGGAGTACCAGATACAGAGGGTCATGCGCCAGTTCGGTCTGCGGCAAGAGGTCCCAGCCCCTTGGGGGGGAGGCGGGTGCCGGCGCACGTACACGCGTAAGTTCACTGTTGACTTTTACGTCCGTACAATATGTGTTATATCGCAACCAAATATTTTTCTTGCCGTCCACAGTTACACTAGGAAGGGAGTTCGTGGCACGATGTCCTGGTCGGACAGGATGGCCCCTTGGGTGGACGGTTGGAGTGCGCGCACGAGACCCTCATCGAGGTTGGGGGCGAGGCCTCGACCCGAGGCGTCTGAGCACTACATGGGTGGTACTCGGCTCGGACGAGGCGAGGCTCCATTGCGTGGCGGTCGTGACACGACAACTCCGCTTTCCACCGCGGCGTCGTACTCAATATTACATATTTCATATTTAATTTGACATACTTACGTGTACAACTGTTGATTACATGCGGTGGATCTTCACCGGAGGTCGTCCGGATGGTAGACTCGCGCGGCACATGGCAATGGGGAGATCGGAGGGCTCTGCACGGGGATCGGGGAGGCGGCGATGCGCGGAGTGCGGACGCGGCCCAGTCGCCACGCCGACCGACCCGGTGGGCCGAAAGTGTCAGGGCGAGGTGGTAGAACCACGACCTCTGCTCCGCCGCGTGGTGCACGCGTCGGCGTGGCGAGGCGGGGAGCACCTCGGACATGTGGGAGGTGAGTTCGACACGCCGACATCGCTTCTTCATTTCATTTCGAACCTCGTAAGTTTGTAACGCGATCTTACATTCTGGTCCTCGGCTCCACCGTCGCGGCCCAAGACTATGCCGCGTCGTCGGAGCACATCTTTGGGCCAACGGTAAGTTCCGTTTGCTTGCGTAGCGCACTTTTAGTCATGACTATGTTTGTAACCCAATTCTTCGAGAGCGGCTTGGGAGGGCGATGCATTCTCGGCCGGCGATGCGGTTCTCGACACCCATCGAGGACTTCTTGAGGATCCGCGTGATACGCGATTCTCTTTGGAGGCTTTCGGTATGCGGTGCGCGAGTTCGACCCAGCGACGCGCGAACTCGGTAGCGCAGACCAGACGGCGCAGATCGGCCGGCACGAGGAGCAGCCCCGGCTACACCACCGCGACTACTCGCGCGGGTGGGTAGTGAGCGACTGACCCTCGGCGTACTCATTGCCGCGGCGACGGCACAGGGACGACACGCGGGTGCGACCTAGAGGGCGCCATTAGATTTCCCTTTATGTAATTTTTTCATTATACCAGCTATTGTTTTGTGACTTTTGAATATGAGTAATATGCATGCTTTCTTTTACGATTCAAGCTGTTCGCAACGGCGTGACAAAAGCAGTGGGTTTCTTGGGCGTGCGAGAACACGAGCTACCTTTTAAAGCGTGCGACAAGGCGGTCGACTTTTGAGCGATGGCACGGTAGGTAGCTTTCGGGACGATGTGACCATACGGACCCGACTTTTGAGGACCATGTGACCACGGGCTAGCTTTTCGGGGCGATGTGACCATGCGGGTCGACTTTTCAGGGCGATGTGACCATGCGGGTCGACTTTTAGGGCGATGTGACCCACGAGCTAGCTTTTCGGGGCGATGTGTCCAGCGGGCGGCTTTTACGGCGACTTACCAAGACGAGCCCTAAGCAGCGGCTCGTCGCTCTAGCTATAAATCTGACGTAACTCGTCTAACTAGTCCACAAAGCGGCACCACCAAGTAGAAAACATGGACAAGGAGAAGGAATGGGAGAAAATCCATAAGCTTTTGAAGGTGGTTGTCTCCCATGAGACCACCGCCGCTATCATGCCGCTAGTCGAGCATTTCACACACCAAACTTTTAGGGCTGGTGGATCGAGGAAGCGCCTCGTAGTCGCCCAATGATTAGGTCCACCGCGACCGCCTCCTATGCTGCGGGCGTCCTCGGAAGGACCCGAT
This sequence comes from Ampelocalamus luodianensis, assembly GCA_036346255.1. Taxonomy (NCBI): domain Eukaryota; kingdom Viridiplantae; phylum Streptophyta; class Magnoliopsida; order Poales; family Poaceae; genus Ampelocalamus; species Ampelocalamus luodianensis. Next base: position 21,017,103 of record CM070623.1, read on the forward strand.
AGGTGGCACCCCTATCTTTGGTGTAGGGGACGCTGCAAGTGTGTCAAATCAACCGATGAGTGGACCATTGGGCGGCGCTATTGGTGCTTTGCCCAAACTACGCCGTTGATCGCAACAACATGCATCCGTAATGAAACCGTATTTCATGGTACAATGCTTTTTATTCGGACAACGGGTAACGAACTCTCTTTACCCACCGCATCTCGCCACCACTATGCGACTTCCGGCGGTGGATCGACGACAAGATCCACCCCTACGACATGTGGTCGTTGCTTAGACGGAAGAAGGCTGGGCGAGAGCACATCGAGACCGTGGCGCCTCAAAGAGTTGAAAGCTGAGCAGGCCGAGCAAGGTAGGCGGGACGAGCGCGCGAGAGCGGCGTGAGCATGCGGCGACGGAGGCCGAGAGGAGCGAAAGAGGGCCATCGCGGCGAGAGCCAAGGCGCAAGGCGAGGAGTACAACGCCGAGTGGGCGCAAGGGTAAATGGCCACGTTCGACTCGATGAGTTCTACCTATTCCTCCACATGTCCCATGTATTTCAATTTCCCTAAAGGCATCGTGTACCGTCCTCGGTTCGTTGTCTGCGTGCCATGTAATCCCCTTGTCCGATGAAATGTCGTGTGGTTATCGTTCGTCATTTCCCCAAAGTTGTCCAACGGAGTTGTGCGAAGATTCCCGAGCGCATTGTAATATCACCGCCTTGCTACATACGAATCATTAATCCCTCAATCGTCCTCCAAAAATCTTGCAACAATGCACAACAACAAATAGCGGCGCAACAAGTTGCATAAATTCATCCTTGTCACCGGTTGAACCGCTAGTTCTTTGGTTCACCTATGTATCGCTTGATTCAAGCGGCGGCAGGAAGGTATCGCGATTAAGCGGCGGCAGCCACGACCTCTACAAAACCCTCTTGCAACCATCGATATTCCACACGGGACTGAGTCTTACTCAACAAAAGAAGAAGGACACAACAGAGAGGGCGAGGAGAAAAGCTAGCCGTCAAGTTGCCCACCCTCGGGTAATTTTCTTAATGAGCGGATTACATGATTCTTGATGTCTTTCATTACGTAGTTAAGTCCGTTTACATACTTTTTGGTGGGATATTTAGTTGCACATATGTAGTTCATCGTGTAAATGTTCTTCACTGCTGCGAAGACGTCAAATATGTAAGCGTCGTCAATTTCAAAATTTCCTACGGTAGAGGACTATTATGGAGGGTCTCGAGGAATTGATTTGAGTTATTTCACCGTGGACGTGCCTACCAAGACACGAGCAGCGTACAATAGGCGCGTGATGCGGTGGTTGTTCCACACGTTCCAAGTGGACCGTGATGTCTACGATCGACATTGGTGCCTCGCCGGGCGGGACAGCCCACGTATTGGGAGTTAGTGCAACTAAAGGAACAAATTCATAGCGGTCGTATATACGCATGGCGAGGAGAGGATGGAAATTGGTCCTTACGGTTCAGCGTATGCTAAACCCACTCCGGCATCGCGTCGAACAAGTAGGGCTTGCGACAGGGAAGAACTAGGTGACTCGGCCGGGCGCACAAATGGCGAGAAGAGCAAGAGGTTGCTGATGTCGTCGATGAAGACTACGCCGAGTTACCTCATTCGGTGAAAGCAGGCTAGTGGGCTTGGCGACGAGGGGAGGAGTTGGAAGACCTAGTGGAAATGATGGAGCTTGAAGACCAAGACTACATGTCATTGTCCAAGATGAAGGTTCTTATGGCGGCGATGATGCGGACCAACGAGCGGTTCCGTCCGAGTGGAACACATACCAGTTCGAGAACCTCGTCGTCAACGAAGGCTCCCATGTACCATGGGAGTACGACCAGAGTGAGGTCAGACTAGGAGCTACGTACAAATGCAAGGAGGCCGTGCAAGATGCGGTCAAATTCTGGGCATTGTCGGTTCGACGCACATTCACCGTCGTCAAGTCTACCCCAAGATGCTACGACGTGAAGTGCGGCATAGAGGGATGCCCTTGGCGCGTGCTGCGCATTTCGGCCAAGTGGGACACCTCGGAAGTGCTCCATAGTGGTCCTCACACATGCGTCGTCATTGAGTCGTGTGAGCCCCACCGGAACGTCATCGAGCTTCATTGCCAATCTCATGTACGGTGAGATCGTGGATAACCTAGATTTTGAGCCACGATCCATCATTCGCCATTGAGGCAAGGTTCCGATGACACTATCGGCTATGCCAAGGCTTGGAGGGCAAAGCGAAGGCATTGGAATCAAGGTTCAAGACGTTCGAGGATTCCTACCACAACCTCTGGGCAACTCGAGTCATACAAGGCAGAATCCCGGCACTCATGTCGACATTCAAGACGCGCGCATCCGGTGGCCTAATAAGAGGGTACTACGGCGAGCATTCTGCGATTTGGTCCATGCATCAATGCATTAAAGATCGTCGCCCGATCTTGTGTATCGATGGCACATTCTCGACTGGCGGTACAAGGGCGAATCGACCGCAATAGCGACGGGCGGAAACAATCAAGTTCTTCCGTGGCATTCGCTTTCGTTGGCGAGAACACGGATAGTCGGCTCGTGGTTCTGAAGAATGTGAGGATTTACATTTGTGCGGGACCGCCCCAACGTATGCCTCATACATGGCCAAGACGCGGGCTGCTGCGTGCAATAACACGGCTTCTGCGAGGAGAAACGTTCCACTTCCATGGCGGATCTACAGAGCGAGGTGGTGCATGAGGCACTTGGGTGCAAACTTCTATAGCGATTCGCAACAAGGACTTGATGAACATGTTCAAGCGCGCAGTGCAACGAGAACCGGCGGCGTAAGTTCGACACACTGCGGAAGATTCGGACAACCGGACCCAAACCCACGTAGAAGGAGGCATCGACTAGGGGCGCCCAGCGCCGTCGAGCCCCCAAGCATTGCCACGGCTACCACGAGCGCTCCTAGTGTCACGAGGAAGACAGGGCACAGTCAAATGCTTCTCGGTTGGATTGAGCACGAGCCTAAGGAGAAGTGGTCGCTGCTGCATGACAGGGGTGGTGCTCGATATGGTATCATGACAACCAACCTAGCTGAGGTCTACAACTGGGTCATGCGCGGCGCCAGGTGCCTCCCTTTGGTTGGTATTGTCGAGGCAATTCTCCGCGGTACCACAAACTACTTTGTTAACAGATGCAACAATGCATCGCTCACCATGGCAAATGACAGAGTACTCTACTCCGCCATGATCACCGCATACATGGAGGAGAAGAGCAAGAAGGGTGAGATGCACCGGGCATTCAAGATGGGCACGAGGGAGCTTCGCTTCGAGATAATGTGCAGGGATAAAGGGCGTCGCGGGACTAACCGCGAGAGGATCACCCATGAGTGCACGCTACGCCGCGATAGTTGCGTATGCACTTGTAACAAGCCCCTTCTTCTGCATAGGTCCTGCTCCCATGTCATGGCCGCCTGTTCAACGGTGGCAAAGATCCCGTCGATACCTCTCTCACTATTTCACCAAGGAGGCGGTGATGCAAATATGGAGTGGAGAGATGTATGGTTACGCCGTTGTTGGCCATTTCACTCGCCATCCATCCTGGGAGCAACTAATCTGGGCCGCGGACATTGGTAGGCTCAAGGAAAGATTGGCGGCGGCAGTGCACGACGATCGAGAACGATATGGACGAGGCGAAGCGGACGTCGCGCGAAGAAGTGCTCCATTTGCGAGGAGTCAGGCACACCTTCAAGACATGCCCCACGCGAAATGCTCGGGACCAAGGAGACATCAACATTCCGGACGTCACCACGAGGACCTCATCCGGTGCCCCGACTAGAGGCGTGCACATGGGAGGCGTTGACGCCGCGACCACGACAAAATATTATTATCAATGTTGTCAATTATCATTTTAGTTAAGTGTTATGACGTTCTTACGCAAGTTACGTAATATCGAGTGTATGAATTCCGATCGAATGACAATATCACTTATCTTCCTTTTACGAATCGTTCATACCTCAAACGTCCTCGCTAAATTCTCAGAAAATTAATCGTAGTACAACAACATACGATGATGATAAAATATTATTACAAGTCTAATGATTTCGCACCGTTCAAAATTTATGAAAATCACAAACCGCCTAAGTGAAATAGGGAAAATAAGGGTTGGGAATGGCAATATCACTTATCTTCCTTTTACGAATCGTTCATACCTCAAACGCCCTCGCTAAATTCTCCGAAAATTAACCGTACTAGAACAACATACGACGATGATAAAATGTTATTACGAGTCTATGATTTGCATCGCGTTTAAAATTTATGAAAATCACAACCGCCTAAGTGAAATAGGGAAAATAAGGGTTGGGAATGAATCGCGATTCAATCGGCGATAGTCTGTCGCCAGATTGAGCTGGCGATTCATTCTCAATTCAGCGGCGATAAATACCTCAATCGGCGGCAGTCGGGACAGGTCTCATGCTTGATGAATCGACGATTCATTTACATGCCTTGAGCTTGAGCGCGCGAGAGATACATTTTGTAATTTTTTAATCGACTATTTATTTTTGTAAATATCTTTAAAAATAATAATATTTTTTTAAAAAATTATGTGAGTACATGTGCTTTTGCAAAATCTTATTGACAAATTAGTTGGTAGTTTCTAAATTCTTTCACGATTCTATTTTGAATTTTGAATAGCTCCTTGAGATGCTTAAGGAATACTTTCTTAAGATTCAGGGACTTTTGAGAGGTGGCTTTCACCTCTCAACAACTAAAGTAATTTTCCCATTATATAGTACACCATACCAATAATTTTTATTTTAAGGTTCACTACATCAATAATTAACGCATCAGAGTTTACATCCTACGTCTATCCGTTTGTTAAGGTTATTTTTGTGAATTTGTTAGTGGTTTTGGGATTTGATCATGTGCCCTCTATACTTCATGTGTCTTTGGACTTTAAGTACGTGCTAAACCCACTCTACTTGGACCCTGTTTGGAGTGTATAAATTTCATAGGAGTCAGTTCAATTCACTTGGAATTGGGAAAACTCTGTTGCAAATGGGGTTATACCTTTACTAGAAAATAAAGGAACAAGAAGAACGGTTGCCATCTAATTTTGGCAGACAAAATAGTCAGTCACGTCATCATTGAGTTTGGGAAAGTCAGGAAGACCAAATCAAACATGGAAGGGTCGAGAAGCGCTAAAAATCAGCCATGGTTTGACCAGCAAGAAAGGAAAGCTGGTTTTGAAAAGATTGAAAAAGGAAGATTTAACTGATATGGAATTAAAGATTCATTGATTGAAGGAAAATCCAGCGCAGAGACAAACAGAGACAAGAATTAGATCAAGACGAAGATGGAAAGAGATTTTCTGAAGAAATCAGGCTAATATGAAAAGAAGTTTGAGGCACAATCCATATTGAGTCGGTCACGTTTAGGAATCGAGCATAGGCTATATAAATCTTGTACCGTTAACAAAAACACACACCCAATCAACCAACACTTTTACATTACCTTTACCACTCTAGTACCTTAGGAGTAGTTTTGTAGCTAGTAGATGCAATCTTTCATCTTTAATTCAACTTTCGTTCATCTATTGAATCATATATAGTTACTCTACCATCCATCGTCGGCTTTGTTGTGATTGTCACACATGGAATTTTCTTCCAGCAACATCATCCATCGTCGACTTTACCGTGTTTGTCGCACCAGCTGGATTCTTTTGGTAGCAACACTACCATCAACTTTGCTGATTTGTTGAAAATTGACTGGCACATCGCATACGTTGTCAGAGACACGATGCTTGCAACGACTTAGAACTCTTTTCTGGCGGCTACACATTCCACCAAAAAATAAAAAGAGGAACACGCCAAGCCGTGCGCCAAATGAGTTGGGATATATTAATTTGGATGTACATGGATTTTGTGTAACCTTGCTCATTGTCTACAGATAAGACGGCCGGTGTCCTGGCACCAATGATCGGTTCAACACATAAACTTTGTTACTAAACATGTTTATGGCGATCCTATATTTAGTAAGATCCGGACGTCCTAGACATCGATCAAACAATATTTCCAGAACAATAAAAAAAAATTGTTGGTAAGTGGTTACCTAGCTTTGGAGAAAAAGGGTAGTAGTAGTAGTGGGGCTCTACTAGCAAATATATGGGAGTATCTAGAAGTGGCTACATATAGTTTATAAGCTTATTTAACAACACAAATAGGTACATAGAATTCATAAATCGGCCGTAAAGTACCTTTCTATTTTGCTGTAGTCTCTCATGGACCACTCCTTGAGATGTCACTGACCTTGGCTCGTCGGCATGCTAAGCAGCCAATAGCTTCTAATTTGAATAATCTACACGAATAGTATATCACTGTGGCTATGTCGGATTCAGACAGAAGCTGGGATTGTTAACAACTAACCAGTCACATCGTCGACATATTATATCTGTGTTTAGAGACCATCTGAATATGTGATGGATCGATCTAACTTTGGGCGCCATGTGATGGGGACCTACACATGATACTTAGCTTCAAAAGGAATGCTACTTGTGTCCCTATCACCAAAGAGGAATGGATGTACTACATACCCATTGCACATTTACACACATGTATGGTATTAAAAATTGAGTTCATAATGCATGTTTAAACTAATCAAGAGGGAGTGTGAGCTTAGGTTAGTATGTTGAACCTATCAACAAAGAGGAATGGGTGTACTATACATTGCACATGAAATGTTTTGAATACTAAGTTCATAATGCATGTGTGAGCTTGTTAGTGTCTATCGTTCGAGAAAATAAGTTAGTGTCTAGAGCACATACAAACCGAATAGATTATATAGTTTATTCGAAGAACTATATGGATAAACGAAAGTTTCCCTTTTTGTCAATGTAATTGTTTATGGTCTTTTCCAGAAAGATAGATCTTATTTCAGATCTTGTTTCGATGGAGTCCTCTTTTTTTTTTGTTATTACCATGCATTTTAAAGATTTGTTCAAAGCATACCTAACACAAAATTGGAAGCCTCACACATTAGGTAAAACTTGGAACTAAAGCGATGAACGATTAGTTACAAACTAGAATAAAGATATATAGTTCGTCGTTGTGAAGGGCATAAAACAAAATGAAATTTTCAAAATACTTTATGTTGATTTAGCACATGGAATATCTATCCTTTTAGGCATAACTGAAGAAATGACTTAAATTCATAATTGTCCAAAGAGCTAGCTGACATATATAAGAGTAAATTGTATGGTTATTATCTATTTAATGCTGTGTGGTGTTTTGTTCCTGAGCTCAGTTTGTACTCAAATTTAGATGATAAATTGCAAAAACAAGAAGTATTAATTTACATAAAGCAACAAAAAACAAATTGAAGATGAGAAAGTCTTTGAACTAAGCCAAAGTATCTATGGCAGTTTTTTTTTTCAAGCCAAAGTACACGTCACCATTTTTTTTTTACATGCAAATTAAGAATGAGATAACTTGATCCCTATATATATGTGTGTATGAAAATGGTATAGTACTTTGGGAGCACGCATTTCCACTTTTCATATACCACTTAAATCATATGATGATACATATCTATCAATTTGAGCATACTCTAATAATGATTATAAGATATCCCAAAGTGAATTCCATTAAAAATTCATTAAAGTCCACCTTTATAGCTAAATTTGTGTATATACTTCTTTTATATATGAAAAAGGTATATAGCAAAAGTAAAGGGCTCTAATGAATATTTTTCAATCAAGGCACGTTAGAGTATCTTATAATTGGTATTTAAGTATACTAAAATGATAAGGAAGTATATTATATTTGTATATTCGGAGTGGGAGTATGGAACGGATCATATATATATATATATATATATATATATATATATATATATATATATATATATATATATATATATATATATAGAGGTGGAGTAATTATTTCTGAGTAGAAAGTATTTTTCCTATATATATGAAAAATACTATCTACTCTCAGTGTAGTTACTCGCTCTCTCCGTGCATCTTTCAGAGCTTAATGGGCCTAAAAATCACAGATAGGAGAGAGACCCGATCTAATACCTCCGGTGTTTAATCCTAGCTAATTTTCTCGCTTAATCGTAGCTAAATTTCTAGGAGCTTTACTTTTTGAGATTTTCAGGATTTTGAGATTTCCTCAACCGACCAAGAGCTTTCCTTTTTTGAGATTTCCGGGAGCTTTACTTTTTTCATACGTGATGCACTGATATACTATCATAGGTGTGTACATACTCTCCAATTCCCAAATCCATGTATGGATCGATGTACAGATATACTATCATAGGTGCGTATATACCAATTACATGTACTAACATATTCCCGAGTTATACATACTAACTAAGTACATGTACTAAAATACTCCCTTAGGTATATATACTACCTAAGTATATGTACACGTATGATTGGTTAGAGCCATCTTGACATTGCTGTGATGAAACCCATGACGATCGTGACTCAATGGAAATAAATCGAGTAGCAAATCAAATCTCGCTTCATGGACAAAACGTTAAAGACTAAAGATGGCCGACGTTTACGAGCAGTTGCCAACATCACAAATCAATTACATGGTATACGGGATGTTGATATTAGTTTTGATTATCTTTTGCAAGGCAATAAATTACGAGTATCTTAGCGAGTTGCTAGCGATCATATGGAGTAGTATCCACCCATTAATCAAATCAAACATGTGGTATTCTAGACAGATGGACGATGGATACAGTGGAGTAACTACACTGAAGTAGCAAAAATGCTTATATATATATATATATATATATATATATATATATATATATATATATATATATATATATATATATATATATATATAAGATATGGATCAAATAGGGCCCATCATCCTACCGAAAAGAATCTATCTCCCGTTTTCTTTAAAGGAAAAAAAAAAGGAGAGAGGATAGAACAGGAATCTCTCTTGCATTACTATTCTCATCAAATCCCTTTTCAACGTCATGTCCGACGCCGACCAATTTGCCAATCATTAGCACCACTAGCAAAATAACGCCCGCGGCGCAATGTCCTCGCGTCTGATCAGGGATTAAAAACACAATGAAGTAGTTATGATCTCAAGAAAAAGACGCAATAAGGTTAATTAATAAATCTGCCCTGAAGAATAATATTAGGTGAACTGTCCCAAAGGATGCTAGGAACGGCATATTCGATCTCTTCTATCTTGTGGTTGATGTGGTGGTTAACTGGTTATATAGTACTAGCTAGTTAACAATTGTTAACTGCACAGGCAGTTCTTAGGTCATATATAGCCTGTTTTAACGCTGCAAATGTCTTAGTAGTGTCAATGCTAGGTATACATTTGTTCCATTTTATATTTCACCAGCCACCCTTTTCGTAAGGAATAAGAAAATGTTGAAGAATCCTAGCGTTGTTTTCTAAGTATCTAACGAAATGTTGTTAGGTGTGATGAGGTTTAATATATATAGGAAGACTAAAATATGAAATATGGGAGTAATCCCTGTCTTTAATCCCTCAAAGATTCCCAGGATAGGTTTGGATGGAGCGGATGGGTCCATCAAATGATCACCAAGTTGAAATCAGAATCTCGACTTTAGGCGGCCTTCTTTCTGAACAAATCCATTCAACAACCCCAAATCAAAGAACTATGACGATCGAAGTGATGGCTGATGTTGATCCAAGCTTACCGACAAAGCATATGTGTTGTAGGCCCAGTTAATTTAGAGGTTGACAAAGCATATGTGTTGTAGGCCCAGTTAATTTAGAGGTTACCTTTTCACAAATTTATAGTCGATCGCCTTCTGAAAGAAATGAGTTATGCCTGAGCCCCATTCCAAACTTGATGGAAAACGAGCCAAATTTGAGCATATGTTATCTCGATCAATTTTGGCTAGTTATGGCCAAATTCGTAGTATATCTTTCACTCAAAGTTTTGTAGACAGAAACTGAATTAGGATATTGTATTGGTGTTAAGAATTTTTCAATTTTTCTTGTAACTAAATATTATCCTTTATTTAAGGATGAAATAACCAGATTACTTTCAAGTATTTATTGAAAATATTGTTACTATGAACTTGTGATATCATCGTGAATAGTTTTTAGGTTCTGACGTGTGCTAAATCTAATTACTCCATCCGTAAAATATAGGTCACTGTCGGATCCGTTTGGTCAACATTTTGAAACTTTGACCGTTAATATATATATAACTTTATATATTGACTAATTAGAATGATGAAATTGATTTTTCTTGAAAATACCTTTATAATATATATTTTTCATTATTTTTGCTTGTATATCATGATAATATATACATCACAGTCAAAGTCTCGCGTTGGATTCCGTGTAAAGTAAAAAAACAACTTATATTTGTGGACCAAGGGAGCAGCAAGATAGATACTTGGGTGCAACAAATTAGCGATTAAGTCATAAGAATTGAGCATGAGGCCATTTTATAGCTTGAATCTCTCACTCGACTAGACATAATTAAAGCTTGCTTAGGTTTCCTGAAAGAGTTGAGGAGTCTAATTAACTCGCTCCATCTCCAGTTGTTCGCAGCTCTAGCTACGACGTGCGCACCAAGATTAAGCCATGCATCCGACATCCATGTATGGGCACATGCAACTCGATATACTTTTCGCGGAAGTGCGTTAATTTATTTACATCACAATAAGAACGCGCGTAAACCCCACCAAGTAGCTATCGCATTAGCGGCGCCTCAAACCGTACGGACTACTAAGCTAGAAACTACTTGGCCGGTGCCCACTTTTGCTCCCCTTTATTGACCTTGCAATGCAAGGTAGTGGCGCTGTGTAGCGGTAGTAGCTTCTTTGTTGCTTTCATGCGTCATGTGCATGCTTTTTTTATTAGTGCCGAATAGCGTGATGAGCTGAAGAGATCTCCAAATCGATCGATGTTAGTTCAGCACACAATTAAGCTATAGCTAGCTATAGGATACGTACGTGATCTACTCTCCTTCGTGTAGGCCCCCTTAATTACTTAACCCTTCTTGCATTACATGTTCGTTTTTGTTTTTGTTTTTGTTTTTGTGTACTGCAGGAACGGCGGAGAAGGTGATGAATTTGTACCCACTATCTTTAGTATGGCCTGGCATGCATCAGTATGTTCTTTTAGTGGTCAGAGATGCGGAGTGGAGAGCATAGAGGCGGCGAGGGATTAGGGCTGATAATTTTTGCTTGCAAATGAGGAATTTTAGGGCCCTGCGGAACATGGAAATGGAAATGTTGAAATAGGAAAGACCTACGAATGGAGTGGAAAGATGGGTGGTCAGAGGAAAAACGGGTAAGGTTTTCTTACGATTTTTCTGCAGCTATTCCGATAATCCAAAACCTTAAGAATTAAATTCTATGTGTGCCCCTACACGTGCTAAGAATTTATCGGAAACACTCAAGGCCTCACAAAAGCACATACACATATTTTCCCACCGAATACGTACACGTGTATGTACTCCTAAAATCGGTAGATATCAGCGGTAAGTCTGGAATTTGAACCATAGTGGGTTGGGTGCATACCCACACACCTAGCTACCATCTAGCTACATGCCAACTTCCAAATTTCTAGGAGATTTCAATCATAGAAAATTATACAATTTGGATTTAAATCAGAAAGGGGATAACACTAGTAGGATCAATGTAGAGTCTAAAATTAATGATAAAAGGAGTATATATAAGATTCCGTCTATGGAGCGGAAACTTTTCAAGAACCAGAATGGGTTGTTTGGACCTATACGTTACAAACTTTTGTAGCCCATGTAAAAATATTTTGGCCCATTGGGGCTTCTGTTTCCCTTGTTGTTTGGGCCTATACGCTAATTCTGTTTCCTTTTTTTTTCTGTGAAAATCTTTGGGAGAATGTTCCTGCCCTTCACAGAATTAAGTGCCTTGTTTTGTTTATTTTCGAGCAGCATTGTACTCTATTACAAGTTACAGTTTTGAACAGCATGAATTTAATTTCATTTAGCTATGATAGACGTAGCATTCTCTGTAATAAAAAGGCGCAGCAATACCTTACTGCCATTTAGTTGTACTGTTTCAAAATCATTATAGCACACTATACTAAGAACAATTCACAAACCCCAGGTGAGACAGTACTCCCTCCTCTTTTTCTTTGAGGAGGCAATATATTTGGTCTGACGGAGGCGGGAAAAGGTTAAAGAGAGAAAAGAAGACGAAAATAAAAGGAAGAAAAGGCAGGGGAGAGAGATGAACAGGACTAGTGAGCCCGACTTGGGCTGGATGATAAATAATTGTGAACTAGAATTAGGCCCAATTAAGGATCAAGTTAATAAATAAAATCAGGATCATTAACAGCCGCCAGGAACACAAGGAGGAACCCAAAAGTGTAGTATCTGGGCCCCTAATTTCAGTAATGATGATTAATGACAACTGGATAATCATGACTAATATTTTCCATGCGAATGTATATCTCAAAATTGGAGAAAAGTCAAGAAAGAACACCGAGACACGCCTTTGTGACCCTAAAGAGCTAAAATACAAGGCAAAGGTGTAATTACAAGATTAAAGAGATTTTCTAGACATTTCGCCCGCCTGGTAGCTGGGAGAAAGACCAGATTGCTAGAATTTGCATTTATATTTTTGTTGTTCTATTAAAAGGGGGTTTTCGCTAGTAATTTTGAATTTGTCGGTGCGTCGGAAGCTCAAATTGATGCATTCATATTTTTCCCAAGATTATAAATGGCCTCTAGATATCTTAAGGTTAAGTTCGCCTTCCGTTTGAAAATTAAGAGAGAAGCTAATGAGCTGAAAATCCCAAATTTGGATTGTCTGTTTTTATGCCAAAATGTTTTTTTCTACATTTTAGGACCGTCCTAATAACATATTTGGGACATTTTGACAGAACAAGTGTGCAACTTGAGGTGACAAAACTTTGTCTGAATCTACCGGTTAGTTCTGTTCTAAGTAAGGATGGCAACCGGGGCATTCCCCGCCCCGTTAGGGTATTGGGCCCCACAGAGACCACACCTGATAACATGGCACACTATTATGTCAAGGAAAATTATCTAGACTTCTAGAGCCACTGATAATTCTTACAAAGAATGTCTAGATTTAGAGTACATGTAATTCATCTACTACATATATAGATCTAGGGTTCTAGAGGAGGAAGAGGATTGAGGAGTTGACTTACCGGTGCGGCCGTGCGGGAGGAACTGAGGAAGTGGCCGGTGTCGATTGTTGGAGAGAAGAGAGGAGTTGTGTAATACCCTGTTTTACCAAAAGGGTTTGGGATGGACCGGTCAGACCGGCCTAGGACGACAGTGAGACGGCCGAGTCTGTTTCAAATGGGGTTGGGCCAAATTTGTCTTGAATTGTGCGCCATACGGGCCTCAATTTCCGTGCCTATAAAGAGGAGGGATAGGGCGCACCACGCCTGCCCTATTCCCAACCGTAGCCGCGCCACCCCTAGCATCGCTGCAGCCGCGCTGTTGCCAAGTGCTACAACCCCGCACACAGAGAGGAGTCAAGAAGAAGGAAGAAGGGGGAGAAAACGAGGAGGGAAGTTAGTGTTGGAGATATGCGCTAGAGGCAATCATATTGATGATGATATTTCATTGTATCCATGATTTAATAAATGTTCCTTGAATATTGCCTTTGTGTTGATTAACAAGTATGTGACTTGTTTGTGAAACTCTTTACTTGTATGGTTATTCTAAAGTTGTCCCTAGTCGGAGTTCATGTGAGGACACACGTGAATGATGGATTAGCACATGTATCGGTTGATGACCATGTTTCACTGTGTCATAGACATGGAGATGTCAAACCAATAATGTGGACACATGTTTAGAACATGGGGTTGGACCGACCCAACATGAGATATAGTAATTATTATTATGGTTCTCTCTACACAATGTGTACGCCTTGTCCTTAGACCTGAGATTGTCGCATGTACTTGAGATGTGAATCGACCTACTTAGGGTCTCACAAACGCTACCCAGAATCGGTAGTTATAAAGGTAGCTTTGGTTTGTCATGAAGCATGCTACGAGGCATGGTCACGAGATGGGATTTACCTCTCTACCGAGAGAGATATCTCGCCCTCGAGTGATCGGATTCGTAAATGCATGGCCATGCTACTTAAGGTTAAGAGTTAACCTAGTAAGGGATTCCTGATCACAGATCGAGAAAGAGTGGTCACTTGGAGCTCGACCAATATCGTGAGGCAAAGGGATTAGCATGTACATAGCGCTGTGATGGTTCGTCCGATATGATCTTTACGTATGTTTAGGAGTTGGCACGCCTTGCCAGAGGTCGCTACCAACTATTGACCAAGTATGTGTACTCGCCATGTCTAAACATATGTGAACCATAGGGTCACACACTTATGGGTCAGCTTCAATTCGATTGGATCCGATTAGATCGGGCATTGAGTCCTAATGGGCATCTATTCGTAGAAGCCCATTATAAGGACATCTATAAAGGAGGGCAGGGGCTACCGTTGAGGGATGAGTTTTTCGTGACATCCTCAAACCCCGCCGCCACCCTCCCACGCCTAGTCGCCACGCGATCTAGTAGTCCGCGCGCGCTTCCTCCCGCACGTGTGGATACCTTTGAGGCGCGCGATCCGTGGCGTTGGGACGAACCGCAAGAAAGGAGTTGTACGTGGACGCCGCGACGCGACGAGGAAGTAGTACGACTATCGCCTCGACGCATCGCATCAATCGAGTACGACTACACCGCCCCGACGCGTCGCATCAACTTCCGCACCGCGCGCCTAGTGGTAAGACCGTGATCTATAATCGCAGTGATCTTGGTTTACGGTAGAATTTTTAATTTGCGCTAGTGTAGCCTACCCGCTTCCTACAAGGGTATCGAGCGCGTTGCCGCCATGTTATAGGTTCGTGATTTGCATATGGCGATATGTAATCGGTATGATCGATGTGATCGATTGTATAGTTCGTAATGGATTGATATGGTTTCCGTAATCATATCGCTAAGGTCGTGAAACAACATACCCTCACCGGCCGGATTCGCCATCGGGTAGGCAGCGACACGAAACCGGTTATGGAATGCGAAGACCAATATGATTGGTCGAATCGAACCTAGATTAATAATCGATGTACCGTGATCGCGCGCCGCCCATGAGCCGAGAGTTGTCTTGGTTCTCAAACCACGACATGTCGCACGCCAAGATCGCAGACAAATTGGTCAATCGAACAAAGAGTCGATTTGTGGTAAATATGATTTGCCGATCAAAATCCTAAGTAAAAATTGCATAGATTGGATCTGCTTTTTTACGAATGTTCAAGTTGATAGGGCGCCGCCCTTCGAACTCTGATGGGGAAACCTCACCCCTATCCCTAGATTGCGATTCTATGCATAAACTTGTTTTTGCAGGATGTATGTGACCGTGATGGCATAATGTGTATGTGATGCATGTTTGTAATATTTCATGACTGCGTGTCATGGGTTCGCAACACTACCGAGCCAATGTGTTGTCAAAGTATTGTATTAACGGCTCAACGTGCCGACTTGTGATGATTCCTAGTATCCATGTATTTTATTACTAGTCATATGAGTAATAGCTTATATTAGTACTCTGAGGACACATCACTTGGAGGGATGGCACACATGAACCATGGAGATGGAGATCATCATGGCAGCAGATTCTATGGCGATGGAGATCACCATGAGAAAATAGGCCATACTGAGTCACAACTGTGTGAATGCTATTCCTGTTGTTTTATCGCTATGCATGTTTGAATGGTAGAAGTATAGCGATCCCTCACAAAATGTTAAGTTAAACATATGCCCTCCTAATTAAACTTTGCACCATCCCATGTCTTGTAAATTGATGGTGGGTCTATAAAATTAGGGCACCATCAACTTTCCTTGACTAGATGGGTTTTGTATCTGATACTTACATGCATAAGGATTGGTAAACTTAACAAGGTTATCATAAAGGTTATGGGCCTTGGGGCATAAAGGTTGGGCGCCGGGCATAGAGATGTCACCCAACAACAAGAGTCATATAGAGATATGATTAGCAAGGTGTTGCTTATCGAATTACCTTGTCTCCTAGCGTGATGCAAAAGCTCACTAGTAGACTCATAATGCGGATCTTGAATCGCTAAGAATCAACAGAGGGATGTTGATTTTAGTGGGAGTATATTCTATTAAATTTGTTTAATACAGTTTACTCTATCATGGTTTTATTTGTCTTAGTATTTTGCATTTCCTATTGTAGATCAATGGCATCTAGCAACCACGCACACCCTTTGCTTTGCGATCGATTCTTGAGAAAGAGAAATTAAATGGAATAAACTATTCGGACTGGTCCGTAACTCGAGAATTGTTCTCGTGGCGTATAAAAGGAAAACGCTCGACACCCCAATCCTGTAAGAACTCGCAAACAATGCGTCACGTTAAAAATGCCTACAAGAAAAGCATGTGATGACTCTCTTGAGATTAGTCGCCTTATGCTTGCATGCATGGAACCCGACCTTCAAAAGCGCTTGAGGATCGAAGCGATGATATGATCATAGCGCTTAAGGACATGTTCCGCATATGTGCCAGATCAACTGCTTCAATGTCTCTTAGGCTTTTCTCGAATGCAGTTACGTAAGGTGCACCCGAGGCCCACATGTGATCAAAATGGTTAGTTACAATGACTTTGATAAACTTGGTTTTCCAATTGGCCAAGAGTTGGCAATCGATTTCATTTTAGCGCCTCTTCCACCTAGCTATGGGCATTTATTTTAACTACCATATGCATGGGGCTGATAAGGGCCTTAATGAGCTTTGTGGGATGCTCAAAAAACAGAGAGTGACATTAAGAAGTGTGCGTGGCCTAGCCATGTGATGGTCAGTGCGTAACAAGTCTAGCTTCAAGAAAAGGGTAAGAAGCCATGGCCAAAGAATAAGGGCAAGGTTAAAGATATGATCTCGGCCAACGCCTAAGCCTAACGTCGACTCGAGCCGAGACAAGATGCTTCTATTGTAAAGAAACCGCCATCGGAAGAGAAACTGCAAGAAGTACATGGATTCGATGAATGAAGAAGAAGGCCGAAGTAAGACTTCCACCCATGGTACACTTGTCATAAATGTTTTAGACATTTTTCTTGCCGATTCTCCTATTAACTCTGGGTATTTGATACC
Organism: Ampelocalamus luodianensis; assembly: GCA_036346255.1. Lineage (NCBI taxonomy): Eukaryota > Viridiplantae > Streptophyta > Magnoliopsida > Poales > Poaceae > Ampelocalamus > Ampelocalamus luodianensis. The sequence goes on from CM070623.1 coordinate 21,034,208, forward strand.
GATCGCTTGCTCACATTTGCAACTCGATGCAGGGGTTAATAAGAAGTAGAGGAGTCGCAAGAGGTGAAGTTGATTTTCGCCGAAATAAAGCAAGGGTTGTCGCGCTGACCGCTGGCACCATGCAACTTCAGCTTCCTTCAAGATTTATTATGGAATTGAATAATTGTTATTATGTTCCTAGTATGAGTCTAAACATTTTATCCCCTCATGTTTGATGAGAGATGGTTATTCATTTGCAAGTAAAGACAATGGTTGTTTGATCTCTAAAATGGAATGTTTATGGCTTTTGCGCCATTGTGAATGGGTTATTTATTTTAAATCTTGATGATGCGCCTATCTTTAACATAAATGCTAAAAGACTTCGACCTAATGATTTGAATCCCACCTATGTTTGGCATTGTCGCTTGGGTCACATATGAAAAGCGCATGAAGAAGCTCCATGTCGATGGTCTTCTAACTTCGCTTGATTTTGAATCATACGAGACATGTGAAGCTTGTTTGCTTGGTAAGATGACCAAATCACCTTTCAAAGGTTCTTTGAGAGGGCGCGACTTGTTGGAAATCATACATACCGATGTATGTGGACCAATGAGCACGATCGCTAGAGGTGGATTTCATTGCTTCATAACTTTCATCGATGATTTTAGTAGATATGGTTATGTCTACTTAATGAAGCATAAGTCCAAACTTTTGAAAAGTTCAAAGAGTTCCGAATGAGGTTGAAAATCAACGTACTCAAGAAAATTAAGGCTCGCGATCCGATCGTGGTGGCGAGTATTTGAGTCATGAATTTAGCAATCATCCAAGAGTTGCGAATTGTTCCACACCTAACACCGCCCGAACGCCTCAAAGAAACGGGTATCCGAGCGCGATCGACCTTGTTGGACATGGTTCGATCGATGATGAGCCAATGATTTACTATTATCCTTTGGGGTTACGCCTAGAAACGCAGCTTTCACACTTAATAGGTACCGCCTAAATCAGAGTTAAGACACCATATGAGATATGGACCGAAGAGTCACAATTTGTCTTTTCTAAAGATTTGGGATGTGAGGCGCTTGTCGTTTACTACAATGACAAGCTCACACCCAAGTCTGATAAATGCATTTTCGTGGATATCCGAAGGAAACCTTTGATATTACTTTACAACCGACTAGAGGGCAAAGTGTTTGTCGTCAAGTGGTGTTTTCCTAGAGAAAGAGTTTTCAACAGGAGACAAGTGGAAGAACGTGTAGCTTGAAGAGGTTCAAGATGAACCAATCGGGAAGACTCACGAATGATGCCCATGTGGCGTAACGTTGAGGAACCCATGGCAAAGGAAGCACCACCACCACGGTTGTCTGAAAGGTTCGCAATGCGCAAGATAAATTATTGTTAGACAATGATGAGCCTACGACCTATGCGAAGCAATGATGGACCCGCACTCTGAGAAATGGCATAGTGCCATGAGATCCGAGATAGCATCCATGGGAGACAATCAAGTTTGGAATTTGGTTGATCCGCCTGATGGTGTTAAAACCATAGAGTGCAAATGGATCTATAAAAGGAAGATTGATATGGATGGAAATGTTCATATCCATAAAGCTCGACTTGTCGCAAAGGTTTTCGCAAGTTCAAGGAGTTGACTACGATGAGACTTTCTCACCTGTAGCGATGCTTAAATCAATACGGATCATTCTAGCTATTATTGCATATTTCGACTATGAGATATGGTAGATGGATGTCAAAACGGCTTTCCTTAATGGTAATTTAACCGAGGACGTGTATATGATACAGCCCGAGGGTTTTGTCAATCCAAACAATGCTAGAAAAGTATGCAAACTTCAAAAATCCATTTATGGATTGAAGCAAGCATCTCGAGTTGGAACATCTGCTTTGATGAAGTGGTCAAAGGGTTTGACTTCATCAAAACGAAGAAGAATCTTGTGTTTACAAGAAGACAAGTGGGAGCTCACTCAGATTTCTAATCTTATATGTAGATGACATATTACCGATTGAAATGATATTCCTATGCTCGAGTCCGTTAAGACCTCACCAAAAATAGTTTCTCAATGAAGGACTTAGGGAAGCGGCATATATTTTGGGTATTAAGATCTATAGAGATAGATCAAAAGGCTAATAGGATTAAGCCGTAGTACTTACATTGACAAAGTGTTGAAACGGTTCAACATGGAGGAGGCAAAGAAAGGGTTCTTGCCCATGTCTCATGGCATAAATCTTGGCAAGACTCTGTCCTTCGACAACCGATGAGCGAGATCGCATGAGTAAGATTCCATATGCTTCGCCATTGATCTATCATGTATGCTATGATGTGTACTCGCCAGATGTTTCCTATGCTCTAAGTGTTACGAGCAGATACAGTGCCGATCCAGTGAGAGTCATCGACAGCAGCTAAAAACATCCTCAAGTATTTGAGAAGAACTAAGGATGTGTTCCTAGTCTATGGAGGTGAGGAAGAGCTCGTTGTAAATGGTTACACCGATGCAAGCTTCCAAACCGACAAAGATGATTACAAATCGCAATCGGTTTTGTGTTCCTTTAAACGGTGGTGCGTAAGTTGGAAGAGTTCCAAGCAGAGACTATTGTCGACTCTACAACTGAGGCCGAGTACATTGCGGCTTCAAGCAAAGAAAGGAAGGTGTTTGATAGGAAGTTCATAACCGAACTAGGTGTGGTTCCTAGTGCGCAGCCTTCTGGATCTTTATCGTGATAACAAGGGGCCATTATGCAAGCCAAGGAGCCGAGGAATCACCAAAAGAACAAACACATATCGCAAGCGGTTTCATCTCATTCGAGAGATCCTTAATCGAGGAGATTTAAAGATATGCAAAATACACACGGATTTGAATATTTCGATCCTTTGAAGCCTCTCCCACACCCTAAGCATGAGGCGCACACAAGAGCTATGGGTATTAGATATCTTCTAGATTGACTCTAGTGCAAGGGAGATCATGGAGATATGCCATAGAGGCAATCATATTGATGATGATATTTCATTGTATCCATGATTTAATAAATGTTCCTTGAATATTGCCTTTGTGTTGATTAACAAGTATGTGACTTGTTTGTGAAACTCTTTACTTGTATGGTTATTCTAAAGTTGTCCCTAGTCGGAGTTCATGTGAGGACACACGTGAATGATGGATTAGCACATGTATCGGTTGATTACCATGTTTCATGTGTCATAGACATGGAGATGTCAAACCAATAATGTGGACACATGTTTAGAACATGGGGTTGGACCCACCCAACATGAGATATAGTAATTATTCTTATGGTTCTCTCTACACAATGTGTACGCCTTGTCCTTAGACTCGAGATTGTCGATGTACTTGAGATGTGAATCGACCTACTTAGGGGTCACAAATGCTACCCGTGAATCGGTAGTTATAAAGGTAGCTGGTTTGTCATGAAGCATGCTACGAGGCATGGTCACGAGATGGGATTTACCCTCTCTACCGAGAGATATCTCTGGCCCTCGAGTGATCGGATCCGTAAATGCATGGTCATGCTACTTAAGGTTAAGAGTTAACCTAGTAAGGGATTCCGGACACAGATCGAGAAAGAGTGGTCACTTGGAGCTCGACCGAATATCGTGAGGCAAAGGGATTGGCATGTACATAACGCTGTGATGGTTCATCCGATATGATCTTTACGTATGTTTAGGAGTTGGCACGTTTGCTAGAGGCCGCTACCAACTATTGACCAATATGTGTGTAATGCCCTAAGTTAGGTTTGTATTTCAAATGTAAATTATGAGGAGAAATAAAACTTTTGTTGTCTCATCAAATCATTTGGAAGTTTTCCAATTTTTCCTTAGCAATTTCCATTTTCTAGAATTAAATTCTTGTGAATGGAAATTGTTGTCAGCAAATTCTTAGCCTTCAAACTTGTGATCATCCTCTGAAATTATTTTTCCTATCATCTTGATCATTCTATCTACCTCCCTGAATTATTTCGTAATTTTTAGATTTTATTTGCTATTTCAAATGCCAAGTCAAACCAGTTTGTTAATCTGGTCAAACCTCCGAACAACAGATTGTGAATTTTATTGGGAGAAATCTAGTGCATGAAAACTCTTGGAAAATTATTCAAGGTTTTTCTGCCCTAGTTAGTTCCCATAAAAATTTCTGAATTTTTGGAGCTCGAGCTATCTCTAAAAATTCTCCAAACTCCTCAGCCTTTTAAAACTCAAATCAAGTCACTATTCATCTGCTCAACCCGAGCCCGACTTAAGTTCCGACCGCGCTCTTGGCTCAGCCACACCGCCTAGCTGCACCACGCGAACCTGCGCCGCCGACCGTCCGATGCGCATCGCGCGTCCACGAGTGCCAAACAATCGGATCGCCCTATTGTTCTCGTAGATCTCGATCGTCCGTAAAATCCAACGGCCGACATGTTTTTGATCGAGTTAAACCAACTCTCAGGCGCCGCACTGCACTCGACCGAGCCGCCCCTCTCTCTCGCCGACAGCCATGGTCCCACTCGCAGTTCTTTCTCCACGCGCGCGCGCTTCGCGCCGCCTTTCTTGCGCACCGCCACAAGACTTCGCCGCGGCCACCATGCATGCATGCCGCCACCATGCTCACCGGTCTTTTCACCGCCCCATCGCCTCACCTCGCCGCCTCCGCCGCCCTACAAAAGCCACCGAGGGCCTTCCTACCTCGCTTTCTCCATCGCTTTCTTCTCCACCGAGCCCAGAGCCGAGCATCGCCGCGACGCCCGAGCGCTCTCGCCGCCCGTGATCTCCGAAGCTCGCCGATCGCACACGGCGTGTTCCGATCCCCGAAGTGAACCCTCAAGAAATTTCGCCACCGCCCGAGGAGTTGCGCGGCTTTTTCTCCAACTACGGCCGATCCGCCTCTTCCGCCGCCGTTTTCTCGGCGAGTTCCACCGATTCTCTCTGAGCATCGCTCGACTCCATATTTCTTCCCGATCACTTACACGCCTCTCCTTCACCTCAGTCCTGCCGACGGTGACCACCTCGCGCCGCAGCAGCTCGCCACGGCCATCTCCGCAGCCACCTTAGCTCAGGCCATCCCGTGAGTTCCCTCGTAACCCATCGATGCTCATGCGCGCTAGTTTTCACCTTCTTCTTCTCTCGCGCACGCCTCGTCACCTCCACGGCCGGCCGCCCGCTCGCCGCCGCCACACAGCATCTCCGCCACGCAAGACCACCTTCACCTTCAGTGATCCTCGAGCAACCCATTTTGGCCGCCGTCGCGATCGCGCCGCCACCCTTCGCCGCGACGATCCAGGTCCAGAGCCGCCCGAGCCTCTCTGTTCTTCGACTGTGCTCCTCTCTATATGTCTGACAGTGGGGCCCACTCCTTCAAAACCAATTCTTTAGCTGCTAATCATGATTAGGAATGTTCTTTAGTTTACTCTCATGCTTGATCAAAATTGGAATTGAGGTTTGAAAGTATTATAGTTCTAGTTCTCAGATGTTTCTATGTTGTCTTTTTCGTTGTCAAGAACCAAAATTGGTATCATGCTTGCTAATTAGGTCTTGTTAGACTTGATGACTCCCTTAAGAAGTAGTGTTTAGCAAGAAGTTAATTAGTTAGTCTCTATAGGTTTCAAATCACTTATTGGTTTGTATGATCAAAGAAGTTGTTATTGGAACTAGTTGTTTGGTCTCTCAGACTTGTGATTCTTGCTTTTATGCTGTAGTAAGGCCTTGTAGTGGTAGCATGTCGAATTGTTAACCTTCCTATATGTTGGTGTGATGCTTCGGTGGGTTAGTAACTGAATTTTATTAAAGCCCCACCTTAGTTAGAAAATTGTTAACACCTAATAGTTGGCTAATTAACTAGTTAGTGTTTCAATAGCTTCTTGTAAGTTTAAGTGATCTTATCACTATTGTTGGTTATTTAGAATAGCTAGTTGTTTAGATGTGGTATTTTGATGATTAGTTAATAGATGTGCACACAATCACCAACAAAGTCTGTCGAAAGATTAAAACATATAAGAGGATTGATTCTGTGATTAGCTTGGTAAGTAAGTAAGTTTGGGTAGATCAATCATGAAACCATGTCTAATTTAAATCATCTCCGTAGTAGCTATTTGTTATTCTTTTGTTTTGGTCTAGCTTCTGTGATTAGATTTGTGGTTGTTTTCGAAATTTTGAGTTTTGTCGGTGTTATTCGCTCTATTCACGTTAATTGTTCAATCGTTAGGCTACGACATTTGCGTAACCCCGAGAGCGATCCTCTCGCAATGTGTTGAGCATTCTGAGCAACAAGCAAATGTGCAAGCGCTTGATCATGTTAATCCCAGATTTTAAAGTCTAATATTTTGTTTCAACCGTATGTATGCATCGCTTAATTTGTGTTAAATTGGTTAGTTAATCCTTTAGATGCATAACTGAGGCAAATGAGTTCCTCTACTACCGAGCCTAGGTTATTTGTCGTGATTAGAGATCGCTGGATGATCTCTCGCCACTTAGTAGATCCGGTCAATTTGCTTAGACATGCTTAGCTATCGGTAGAATCAAGGTTATCGACTTTAGTCGTAGCCTTGATCACACAAAAATTATTAAAACTTTATAGTTCAGCATTTTGCTATGTTACTTGTGAAAACTAAAAATGAAAACAAAATGATTTGGACTTGGGCACAACGGATGATTGGTGTGATCTGCTGGGTGTGACCGAATGGTGCCCGAGCCGCTTAAGGACCGAAAGTTACTTGTGCCACCCAGATCGAGCATTTTGCGTGCAACCACACTAGAGTATATGGACCTCTCTTGACCTAGTACTTTACGTGTATTGGCCCGGTCGCAGGAGGTCGCAGAGGGATGGAGGTGGGAGCATGGTAGTTGTCCAAAAGCTTTATCCCGAGTGGGTAGTTGTCTTTTCGGCTTTACTTATGTAAGCGCATGGATTTTTATCCATACGAGCTGCTCGTAGTTAATACACAATATTGGAAAAAGTCTCGAGGACTTAGCCGTACAAAGATACCTTCGAAGTGTGCTTTGGCTTAAAGGCGGTCCAAGTGTGGGTACATTGGTACACCCCGCAGTGGTTCAAACTATTCGAATAGCCTCGCCCTAGGTTATGGACACGCCTGATACGCCCGTAAGAACTAGACTACAACATTTAAATTAAAACTTGTTGGGTGGTACGAATCCGGATTCGGTTATTGTTGTGGTGACTATTGGGATAGTCACTTCTAGGTTGTTTATCTTTCTCTTTGTTATTATTACCTTTATCAGATTTCAACATTAAAAATGAATTGCAAACTTGCTTTAAATCAGATACATTATTGCAAACAAATCTAGCTTTGTGCAAATGAAACATATGGCCTCCACTGATAAGCTCGCATGTAGCATATGAACAGTCCGCTAGTTCACACGTTAGTCTTATGGTACAAAGACAATCTTTGTACTGTGTGCTTTGCTTAGTGTTTTGTTGCAGAGGAAGAAGGTGAGCCCTGTGGGCCTCACTCGTGAGTCGTGTTGCCGCTTTCGTGGACTACTACTAGGCTTGGCGGTCCTGGCCAAATGCCTTGTGGGTTGAAGGCACACCGATTGGCTTTGTTTATAGCCATCTTATGGCACTTTTGCTTCCACTGCCTGCCTTGTGTATTTGTGTATCTTTTGGCCGGCCGGCCTTTGTCCTGTAATAACTCTTCGTTGTTATCGCTTAGTAGTGTGATGTTTGGACTCTATGTTTGGAATGGAGTTGATGCATAATTTTGTGGTAAGGTGTGTATATCTGTCAGAAGTATACATATCTTGAGGCTCGCTTATTTGATTTGTGATGCTAGGACCAAAGTGTTGGTTACATTACAAGCCAAATAAATTGGGGTCCTCACAATGTACTGCACATGTCTAAACATATGTGAACCATAGGGTCACATACTTATGGTCAAGTTTCAATTCGGATTGGATCCGACTAGATCGGGCATTGAGTCCTAATGGGCCTCTATTCGTAGAAGCCCATTATAAGGACGCCTATAAAAGGAGGGCGTGGGCGCCTGGTTGAGGGATGAGTTTTTCGTGACATCCTCAAACCCCGTCGCCACCCCTCCCACGCCCTAGTCGCCGCGCGATCTAGTAGTCCGGCAGCGCCGCTCTCCCGCACGCGTGGATACCTTTGAGGCGCAGATCTGCGGGCGCTGGGACGAACCGCAAGAAAGGAGTTGTACGGGACACCGCGACGCAAACGAGGAAGTAGTACGACTACCGCCCCGACGCATCGCATCAATCGAGTACGACTACACCGCCCCGACGCGTCGCATCAACTTCCGCACCGCGCCTAGTGGTAAGACCGTGATCTATAATCGCAGTGATCTTGGTTTACTGCAGAATTTTTTAATTTGCGCTAGTGTAGCCTACCCGCTTCCCTACGCTTAGGTTTCGTGTTCGATCGCCTATGTTGTCTATTGTCGAGGGTCACAACTCGAGAACCTTTGCTACGATATTAGATTAATGTTTAATCAAAGTTTTAGGGTAGATCGTTATGGATTGGTGGTTTTGTTATGCATATTTATGTTATCGCACTCATCGAGTCTTGTGAGGGAGTTTTGGAGTAACTATGTCCTATTTCATAGCTTTGCTATATTATGAATATTGTAGGTTATTGTTTAAGCTTTGTATAGAGTGCACAAACATTGGTTTTGCTGAGGCATGTAAAAGTCATGGCTTCGAGCGCCACAGACATAATTCCATTGTGAGCATCCGAGGTATTTAACTCGTAATACTTAACCTCCAAATGGTTCTAGTATTACTAATTAAATATCCTAAGTCTCGATGGACATGTGCTTCCTGCACTGCAGCACACATGCATCTTTACAAAATCATGCATCATTTCCATACACTTACAAAACTAAGTCTAGCAAAAGACATACATAATATAGAGTTATTACAAAAGAGCCGACCGACCAAATGACATCAAAGTAACATATAACAAATGAGGCAAAAGCGCCATAAAATGGCAATAACAAAATCCAACCTGTTAGCCATCATAACCCACAAGGCAACCGGTCAGCCGCCAAGCTAGTCGCACTCCACCGCAAAGAAACTCACGTGGTTGGTCCCTTGGGAATCCACTTCCTCCTCTCGCAACAACAAAGCAATGCAATTGAGTACAAAATGTACTCGCAAGACTTACTTAGTAACAAGCCTATACATAGCTACATGTAAACTGAAATAAATGAGATGATTATATGGTTAATTGATGCATAAAGCAATTTTTATTTGCAATAATGTAATAGATTGAAGGCAATTTGTCAAATATGTTTTTACATATTGAAATAACAATGAGGTAACCATAAATAACATAAGTAATCACCTAGAGGTGACTATCCCAATAGCCACCACAACATAGCACTAATCCCGATTCGCACTCACCCAATCAAGTTTTTAGTGAAAATGTTATAGTCTAAATCTCACGGGTGTATCCGAGCGTGTCCATAACCTAGACGAGGCTATTCGAATAGATTTAACCCTCGCAGGGTGTACCAATGTACCCACACTTCGCACCGCCTTTTCGCCACAAGATTAAGCACACTTCCGGCTGCATGCCGCACGCTAAGTCATACGAGATGTTTCCAATATTGTGTATCAACTACGAGCCGCTCGATGGATAGAAACCCATACGCTACATTGTAAAGCCGAAAGACAACTACCCACTGCAAAGCTTTGACAACTACAATGCTCCCAAACATCTACCTCTTACGACTTCCTACGACTCGGAGCTAACACACGTTAAAGTACTAAGTCAAGAGAGGTCTCATTTCCTCTAGTGTGGTTAGCACGCAAAATGCTCAAGACGATGGCGCAAGTAATTCGGTCCTTGTTGACTCTGCACCATTCCAATACACTCAAAAGCACACCATTTTACCATTGTGCCCAAGTCTAAAATATTTTATTTTCAGTTTTAGTTTTCGCAATTAACCACGGCACAAGGGCTGAACATAGAGTCATAATAAGCTTTGTTTGATCAAGGTTATCGACTAAATCGATAACCGCCTAATTTTATCGGTAGCTAGCATGACTAAGCAACATTAACTCGTAAACTACTAAGTAACAAGGGCTCATCCAACTAACCCTAATCACAGCAAGATAATCCTAGACTCAATAGTAGAGGATAAATATTTGCCTACAGATTATGCATCTAATGGGTCAACTAATCGACAATAGTTTAACACAAGAGAGCAATACACACGTAGAATTTACAAAACAACATATAAGACTTTGAAAATAATAGGAGTGATAGGATCACATGATGCTACATCCGCTACCTTGCTGAAAGTTCTCTTGTTGCAGAGGATCACTCAGTTCGACAATTTCTTTGGAACCTAACACAAGAACGCAAAATCTAATAAGAACAAAGAACACCGACAAAGTCTCAAAACAAAATTCATCCAAATCTCATGAAATTTACACAGTAGGAAGACCATGATTTTAAATGAATTTAGCAACAAGAATCAATTGATTTGGACTAAGCTTGCAAAAGTTATGGCTTAAACAATTTCTTTCAGATGGAAAATTCAAATTAAATTGTTTTATGTTACTGTTTATGGCACAATTTTCCAGAAATTTTTGAGCATAAAATTTTATGGTAGGTATTGTAGGAAACAGTAGGCTACACTAGCAAATTAAAAATTCTACCCAGAAACCAAGATCACCGCAGCTTATAGATCACGGCCTTACCACTCAGACGCCAGCGCGAAGTTGATGCAAAGACGTCGGGCGCAGTAGTCGCATCGCTGATGCAAGACGTCAGCGTAGTAGTCGATTACTTCCTCGCCCTCGTCCGCGCGCTCCACGCATGCCTCCTTTCTTGCGTTCGCCCCAACGCCACGCATGCAAATGCGCCCAAAGGTATCCACACGACGGAGGAAGCGACGACGCCGACTACTAGATCCGCGCGAGCGACTAGGGCGTGGGAGGGTGGCGCGTGGTTTGAGGATGTCACGAAAAACTCAACCTCAACCGCGCCGCCTCCTTTTATAGACGCTCTACAATGGGCTTCACGAATAGAGGCCCATTAGGACTAATGCCTACCTAATTCGGATCCAATCCGACTAGGCTTCACTCTTAAGTGTGTGACCTATGGTTCACATATGTTTAGACATGATGCAGTACACATACTTGGTCAATAGTTGGTAGCGCCTCTAGCAAGACGTGCCAACTCCTAAACATACGTGAAAGATCATATCTGACGAACCATCACAACGTTATGTACATGCCAATCCCTTTGCTCACGATATTCTACGAGCTCCAAGCCGACCACTCTTTCTCGATCCCGTGATCCGAATCCCTTACTAGGTTAACTTAACCTTAAGTAGCATGGCCATGCATTTCGGATCCGATCACTGAGGCCCAGAGATATCTCTCTGTAGAGAGGCAATCCCATCTCGACCGACCATGCCTCGCAAAGATGCTTCATGACAAACCCGAAGCTACCTTTATAACTACCCAGCACGGAGTAGCGCTTGATAGCCCTAAGTAGGTCGATTCACATCTCAAGTACATGCGACAATCTCGTGTCTAAGGACAAGGCGATACATTGTGTAGAGAGAACCATAAGAATAATTACTATGTCTCATGTTGGTCGGTCCAACCCCATGTTCTAAACATGTGTCCACATTATTGGTTTGACATCTCCATGTCTATGACCGTGAAACATGGTCATCAACCGATACATGTGCTAATCCATCATTCACGTGTGTCCTCACATGAACTCCGACTAGGACAACTTTAGAATAACCATACAAGTAAAGAGTTTCACAAACAAGTCACATACTTGTTAATCAACACAAAGGCAATATTCAAGGAACATTTATTAAATCATGGATACAATGAAATATCATCATCAATATGATTGCCTCTAGGGCATATCTCCAACAGGTATAACATGGCATTCTAAGGATAGCAAAATTGAGTTCACTTCATTTGGAGTTAAATTGAATTACTTATGATTTTTCTAAGTTATGAAGCCAGTGTATAACATTTTTCAGGAACAAGGATATTCATAAAACCTATTCCATACTAAAGCATAATCACAGAGGAACCTAACACATTTCAGTTTGCTCAATTTGGAGTTGTAGAGAATAACTTATGCATTTTACAAAGTTAAAGTAATTTCTAGAGCACTAATTAATGCTAAAGCAAGTTCATACCCTATGCACAACTTTCTGGTACAGATCAGTGCCTAAATACATTTTTAGATTAAAGTTCATTTTAAACGAGAGCTAACACAATTTGAATCAGCCTAAAAGGAGTTAAAATGAATTAGTTATGCACTTTTGAAATTTAACACAAATAACAGTTGGCAAATAAAAGCCCTCGGCTGCTCAAAAAGGACTAACTCAATCGGAGAGGTCGTGGCTGTTGATATTGAACCAAAGGCTCCGACGTATGAGCGCAAAGCGCACGCGAGCACTAAGGTGATATCGTGAAGGTACTTGGGCCCAGAGGAGGTCCAGAGGAAGTCGGAGGAGCTCTGGCGGCGGAGACTAGCGCAGGAACTGAGGACGACCACGTGGACCAGAGGTCTGCGCAAAGAGAAGGCAAAAGGACGGTAAGGATAGCTTCGCAATGGTCTAGAGGAGGTCCACGAGCAAGGAATTGACCAGAGAAGGCACTTACCAGAGTTGAGGAAGAAAGGAAAGATTTCGGCCGCCAAAGTCCAAAACTCAAATCTAGGTTGTTCCTGCGAAGGCAACCCAAATTCAAGTTAGGGGACTAGCTCAAGATGATGAGGTGGTCTAGGAGACGTGAAAAGAACAGCTAGGGGACCACTGGAGCACCGTCGGCGACGAGGTGCTCGCACGATCGAAAAATGGCGAAAAAGAGGCTCTCGGTGGTTTGCGCACAAGCACACAGAGAGGAAGCTAGGGTGACAGAGAGGAACTAAAGGGGAACCAAGGGAGGGGCTCGGAGGTCCTCAAATAGCTCGAGGGTCAACGGTTGCATGAGGACGAGGTTTAATGGCGACGAGACCAAAAGCTTCTGCCAAGAGCGAAAAGGAGGAGGGGAGCAGGTGAAGGTCAGAGCTAAACACTAACAAGGTTGAAAACGAGGGGTTTAGAGCCGTTGAGGGGCCCCACGAAGTGACCAGAGCCTGCACCTCACCTTCTCTGCCATGGCGCACGCTGGTACGACATGAGGAGGAAGAAAAAGAACAGAGGAGAAGGTCGTGGTGGTTAGATCAGGGATGGACGACTGGGATTGCTCAAGATCTCCGGAGGTCCAAAACGTCAGGGGAGGTCGAGGGGTGTTGGATCGAAATCCAACGGCTCAACCACACGCGCCCAAAACCGAGCCCGAGTACGGCTAAGTGATCCGGCTTGACCTCTGAGCCCGAGTCTGACTCGGACCCGACAGTGATTTGAATTTAGGGTTTAGAGTTGAGACAACACTTTGGGGAATTGTTTGAGGTAGCAAACTAACTCTAAAAATTCTAAAATTTTTACAGGAGCTTGCTAACTTTAGGGTTGACCGTGTATAAAATTTTCAGAGGTTTTATGCAAGGAAATTGGCTCAAGAATAATCGCGTCGGACGATTGAGAGGATTAACATCGCGATCGCCATGCATTGGAAAACAACACCGCAAAGAGCTGAAATCGTACAATGACATCGCCGCCACGCTCCGCTACACCGCCGCTTGTCGCCGCTCGCTTTAGCATCACCAACTCGATGACTCGCCCGGCCGACTTTGGCCAACCGACTGTGCACGACCCACCTCACCTCCTCCACCGACAACCTGGCCCCACCACTAGGCCTTCCTCCACGGCCTCCCACCTACAAAAGGCCAGCCCATGCCACCGGCCACCTTCGGCACCTCCGCCGCCCACCTACAAAAGGCCAGCCCACACTCGCCTCGCCCCCTCCCTGCCATCTCTTTCTCCCCTACCCTCTTCTCCACCGAGCTCAAGGAGCCCCGAGAGCAACGCCGCTCGGTCGCACAAGCCGCCGCACGCCAACTCGTCTTCCCGCCGCTCCGACGAGCTCCACCGTCAGCCGACCGCGTCACGACGCACCACATGACCACTCGAGCATTAACCCTCAACTAATTGGAAGCCCCACCCACCGGAGTGCCGTGCCGACCCCATCTTCACCGGTTTCGGCCGTTTCCGCCGCTGACACCTCCGTGCCCTATCCGATGAGCCCCTACCCAATTAAACCCGGTGGGAGCACCTCCGCATCTCCCTCACGCTTTCCCGCCATCCATTAGAGCTCCTCTCTCAACATCGCCCCACGGCGACCCAACCGCACGCCACCATGCTTGCGCCGCCGCCCTCCTCGCTCTCCCCGCCGCCACCGCCGGTTCCGGAAGGTTACCCGCACCTCGGTGCCCATGCGCAAGCTATCCACTTTCTTTTCTCGCGCCGCCGCTTGATTTTCCTGCCCGGCCGTGGATCCCCGCTTGGCCGCCTCAGTGCCACCCAAGTAGCTCCGCCACCTCCCCTGGTATCTTCGTTCCGCCGGTAACCCATTTTGGAGGTCAACTCGCCCCACCGTAATCCCACCACCGCTGGCAAGCAAGCCATGCTGCCGCCGTTGTCCTCCTCTGTTCCTCCCCTTTTGTCTGAACTCCTCTGATAACTGTGTGCATTCATGTGTAGTATGTGTGCGTTACCAAACGGTAGCAAACTGACGGTAACGCCAGAACGTGACGGCAGTGTCATTTGGCACGATTTAAGCTCTTCACGGTGTTGTTTTCCAATGCGTGATGATCGCGATGTTAATCCTCTCAATACGTCCGAACGTAGTGTTACTGAGCTAATTTCCCCTTTATGCAATGCATTTTCCTCCGTAAAATTTGCACTGTTCGAGCTAAGGTTTGACCTAAAGTCAAATTGGTTTGATCGAATTTTTAAAATATTCAAACAATTTCTAAAAATTGTGAAATTTTTCAGAGGGGCCACACATTAACCCTAGAACTTAGGAAAAACATTTTCAAGAGATGATCCCAAGGTTAAACAAGAAAGTTTTTAAAGGGATTTAGGTCAAAAGAGGCTTGAGGTTTTGTATTTCCATAATTCGTTTACAAGAATTTTCAGAACATACATGAAACCTTGAATGCAAGAAAAGTTTTAATTTCTACACATTTTCTTACATTTGAAACACAAGCCAAGACTTGGGATGTTACATCCATCGCTGTTGGTAGCAGCCGTGTTGTTTGCCTTATTACATATAGTAGATGCTCGATATGAATTATGGTGGTAACTAGGAAAAGTTAGGTAATTTTTCCTAGTTTCCAATAGTGGAAAGGTTTGCTATTTTTATGTTATAGAAAAATAGATACGGAATTGATAAGTCTTCTATTCCGTAATATATCAGATTGACGGCCAGGGTTAAAAACAAGGGCATATACAACTTAATTAGGACATTTGAATAACTAGGAAAGTGTAAAAAAAATTGTGTAGATTTTCAAACACATATGGTTTTCTATGTTTGAATTCTAGAATGGGAAGTTATGTCTTTTTAATCACCAGGACAACAGGTGGTTTGTCTGGTGAAGGGGGTTGATGAGGATCCAATAATCCTTAATTAATAAAACTATTTATCTGTAATACTTATTATGGATAATGATATCCTTAATAACCATCAGAGGTACCCCTTGTCATTAGTCTGAAAAGGCAAAGGAAGATTACGACCACTTTATGGTCATAAAGTCCATCCCGACCACATTATGGTCGTAAGATTTACTACGACCATCTTATGGTCATAAGGTTTGCTACGACTAGGTCAACTACGGTCACCCTATAGTTGATAGAACATACAAACATGTGGACATAATCAACTAGGGACTTCGTTGTAACACCCTGTTTTTTTAGCCTTTTTGAAGTTTTCAAAATAAAAAAAACCATTTGGTTTTGTGAATTGCTAAAGTTTAACTTGGAGATTTTGGAGTTTGGAAGGATCTTAATATGAATTAATCAAACTTCAACTACTTCGATTTGGTTTATCTTGAGTTGTTGGGGTTCTCTGCCCTTAGTTTCCCTTTCTCTCGTCCGCTTCTTCCTCCCGCACTCCACGCTTCAATCCTTGTGAGTCATTTGATTGACTTTGAACAGCCCGATCTTGTTTGTGCGCTCACCCATCCAACGCTCCCAATCCTTGCGAGTCATTTGATCGAGTTTGAACAGCTCGATCTCGCTTATGCTGCTCGCCAATCCAATGTCCCCAATCCTTGTGAGTCGCTTGATCGAATCGAACGATCTTCATCCTCGACTACCCTCTGGCCGCGACTACCCTTTTGCAAAGACTACCCTCTCGGTCAGAATCGCTTCTTTTGTAAAGACCACCCTCTCTGGCCGTGACCTCCTTTTTGCAAAGACTACCCTCTCGGTCGCAACTACCCTTTTGCAAAGATCTCCTCCTCCTCAAGACCACCCTTTCGGTAGGACATCCTCTTGGTCACACCTTCTGCTGACCTTGACCTACCTCTCTGCTTCGACTAGCCCTACTCACTTTCTCCTTCTTGCATGTTTGTCGCAAAGTCTTCGCAAGATTAAATGCTATTGTGTCGCATTAAATGCTGTCACCCTTGTTGTACCCATCTCCTTCTCTTGTCTCCTCCCTAACTTGCTCCCGTCCCCTTGCTCACCTGCCGATCGTGCGCCTGTGCTGCGCCACCGTGAATCCCGTCGCTACATCCTAGTCACCCAATTCTCCTACCTCTGCTGTAAATAGTGTACCAGGGAGCCTTTTCCCCTTCTTCACTCCATCCATTTTCACCTCAGCACTTCTTCTTTCTTGCTCTTGTCCTGCAGCTTTCCACCATTGGACCTCCTTCCCTAAAGCTTTTTGAGTTAGATTTCATTTGGATCTTTATTTGGGCTTTATTTGATTCTTCTTTGTTCTCACATGTAGACCAGAGTACCTCGACGAAGTAGATCCTCAAGCTCTCGAGCAAGGCAAGTCATACTCTTGATCATATTACACCCAGTATTTCAAATTATGTACCTTCTGTTTTAAATTACTACTGCATACGTATTTTAATTCAAGTACTTTAAATCTATTTTTTAACTTGATAGTTATTCACAATTCCTTTGTACACCCAGACTTGAACGTCATTTGGACATCCATTGATACCTTAGTTAAAAGCTAGTTGATACAATAGTATGGACTAGAATGTGTTGCAAAACTCTATGCTTAGCCGAAGCTTAGCTCAAAAATGTTTGATTTTAGGAAGTTAGCCAAAAGCTCAACTTTGATTTCAAATAATGCTATAGTATGGTCGCATCATGGAGTTTTTCTCAAATGTTTTAAATGTGATAAATTGAAGTGAAAATCGGTTTGGACTTGGGCGAAATGGATGTTTGGATGGGTGCATGTTCATGCACGGATCGATCCATTTCTATGGTCGAGGCCCAAGGTTCGCTTGGTTGTCGCCAGTTAGTTAAGGATCGGTCTTCGAGTGTATTTAGCTATGCCTTCCCGCACTACCACCGCCCTAAATGGGCAAGACTCGCTAACTAATCGCAACGCCTCACCGTGGTCATGCCATCCCGCGTGGGTGTCTTTCACAACCTACTTTCATGTATTCCCACATGGCGCAAGAGGGGATTGAATCAAGCGGGTGGTTAGCCCAATGGAATCAAATCTTAGCGAGGCGTGACTACGTGGGATGGCCCATTGTAAAGGCCTTGTGATAATCTCTTAGTCGCACACCTTCAAAGTGTGTGAGCGACAAAGATAATTGATTATCTCCTATGGGTAAAGTTGTACAACCTCGCAGAGTGTAAACTATTCGAATAGCCATGTCCACGGCCACGACATGCCGCAAAGCCGCCAAAGTTAGATTTCTAGTTTTGTTTTTAAGAGACTTGTTTAAACAGCTTTTGGATCTCTATCCAAGTGGGTTTTGGGTGGTAGCCCGTGATAGGAGGATATGCTTCACTACTCTTGTGAATGTTATCTAACTATAAAACTTGTGTTTAGAAAAATAAATTTTAGTTATGGTTTAGACCGCTTTGGAACTTAGTACAAATAATTGAAAGAAACTTGGCTTTATGCAAATCAACTCTATAAGTGTTCCTTTGTTATATCCTTGCATGCATCAATCTGCTATTTGACGGTGTGACTTGTAGTACGGTTGTTGTGCTCACTCTTGCTTGTTGACAAGTAGGTGAAGAGGCCTTCGCAGAGGACTAGGAGGTCCTGGACGACTAGGATGTGCCCCCAGCCGATAGCCTGTGGTGAATCGGGTGGCCACGACATGTTCTTTTGTTTCTACTGTTTTTGCTTTTGGCCTTGTGCCCTTTTGTAACCAACTCAAAGATTTTGTTAATATAGTGACGTTGTATGGATTTGTTATCATCTCTTGTTTGATTGTGTACACTAGCCACTCATCATGGGACTAGTGTGGTTTACACAGTGAGGTCCCAGGGTCCTCTGCCCCCGGGGCCGCGATAAGAAGTGGTATTAGAGCCATCTTGACTGTAGGTCGCAACCTAGTAGAATGGCCGCTAGAAAAGTTCAAAACTTATTTTATATAACAAGAAAAGTAATTTGTTCTCCTCTCATCTTGGTCATCTATCAACCCTTACCCTTTTTAGCAATTCTTTCTTACCTAATTCTCTCTTCTCACCATTTTACAGTGTTAAATGGATCCTCTTTCCCTTATAATTTTCTTTAGTTGGTCCCTCGATTAGTCCTAGTGATCAAGACCTCAAGACTTGAAGCTGTCAAGAAGACCTCGTCGTCCCGTAAGCACCCTAGACCATGAGTATCGATTAGAGCGAGGTTGCTTATTAAAGTTATTTGGAAAAGCTTTTGAGTCGGTTGGTTTTATGTGGTTGGTTGTTTTGCTCCTTTCCCTTAGTTTCTCCTCTCTTTCCTAAGTCATTGGTGTTCGGTAGATGGTGACAACGTGCAATGGCAAGGCAAAGACCAAAGAATGTGATAGAGGAATCAAGGGTGATCCAGAGAACCTTGTTCCACCGCCACCACATCCTCCAACTAAAGGACCCGATCGAGCCGTGTGATGTCCAACCAAGCCTGGGCTTGATCAACTTGCTCGCCAACGATCAACAACACCTGCATCTCTACAAGTAGCAAAGAATGAGTGGCACCAACCTCCAGCCTTCGCTCCACCTCCTCCAAGGGCCGGCATCTCGGAGTTCATGAGGATGCGTCCACCTACTTTCTCCAACAGCGTTGAGCCTCTGGAGGCCGGCGATTGGCTCCAGGCTGTCGACGGGAAACTGGACATGATCCAGTGCTCTGATCGTGAGAGAGTCCTGTTTGCCTCTCACCACTTGAATGGATCAGCCTCCAAGTGGTGGGACAACTTCACCCAATCCCACGCTGATGCTCAGACCGTCTCCTGGGATGAGTTCGTGCAGGATTTTCGCCGTGCACACATCCCACCGTACATGATGACCTTGAAGAAGAAGGAATTCCGCGCTTTGCACCAAGGTAGTCTCTCAGTCAACGAGTACCTGCACAGGTTCAACCAGTTGGCTCGCTATGCACCAGAAGACGTGGCAACTGATGAGGCCAAGCAAGAGCATTTCTTGGAAGGGCTCAACGACGACCTCTCGGTTCAACTCATTGCTCAAGACTACCCTGACTTCCAACAGCTAGTGAGTAAGGCCATCCGCCAGGAGGGCAAGCACCTCGAGATGGAAAGTCACAAGAGAAGGCAGGCAGCTCAGAGGTTCAACTCTAGGGGTTTTCCTAAGCCCAGGACCTCCCAACCTCAGCCACCTCAGCAGGGGAGAGTCACGACCTCCTCTTCCCTCTTCGTCCAGGGCGCCTATGCCAACCAGACGTCCTAGCAACCCCAGTCCTCGTGTGACTGCTCTAGGAGTTCAGTACCAGAAGAAGTCACCCACGACCTCTGCAGCGGGAGTCACCTGCTTTCATTGCAACGGTAGGGCACTACGCCAATAAGCGCCCAAGAAGCAAAGAACAAGCAACCCCGACCAGCAGTCGTGGAGTCCCAAAGACATGCAAAGCACTGTGCAAGAAGCCTCACCCAAGACATCGAGGACGTGTGAGTCACGCCACAATGGAGGAAGCTCAGCCGCATTAGATGTGGTCCTGGTACGCCTTGTCAATTCCGCAACAAAGATCGCTTCTTTTTATTTCGAGAGTCAGCCTTTTGTTTCCAACAAGTTTTTGGGTAAATATGGGTTATCTATATCTCCCTTAGTTAACCCTATGTTAATCCATTCTCCGTGCTCGAAATGAGGACTAGTTCTCTATGCCCAAACCTTACCTTGAAATCTTAGAGTACCCTTCTTAGCAAACCTTATAGTCTTGCATTCCCAAGGTTTGGATGTAATTTAGAATGGATTGGCTAGCCAAGGATCAAGGTTGATAGATCTGTGCTAATAGATCTATCACACTCACCAATGAGCAAGGAGTTCAAGTGGAATTCGCACCGAGACCTCGCTAGAGAAGGTCCTTCACCGACCAAATAAGAAAGTGAAGCTAGAGGACCTCCTAGTGGTCAATGAGTACCCGGATGTGTTCCCTGAAAAACTACCAGGGATGCCACCTAACAGAGAGCTACAGTTCGTCATCAACCTAGACCCGGGAACAGCTCCTATCTCCAAGAGACCCTATAGTTTGTCGGTTGACGACTTGGTCGAACTGAAGAAGCAGATTGAGGAGATGCAAGATAAATGTTTTGTCAGACCGAGTTCTTCGCCTTAGGGAGCCTTAGTGATCTTTGTTGCAAAGAAGGATGGTACCCAGCGGATGTGTGTGGATTACTGTCGCTCAATGAAGTCACCATAAAAAACAAGTACCCTTTGCCCAGATCGATGATTTGTTTGATCGCTTAAAGGGAGCCGCGTGTTCTCAAGATAGACTTGAGGTCGTTACCACCGCTGAAGATTCGCCAAGAGGATATCCCAAGAGAGCCTTCTCAACCCGCTATGGATCGTATGAGTTTGCGGTTATGTCCTTTGGATTGACCAATGCTCTTGCCTACTTTATGAATTTGATGAATAAGGTATTCATGGAGTATTTGGATAAGTTCGTCATTGTATTTATTGACGATATCCTAGTATATTCCAAGAGTGAAGAAGATCATGAAGAGCACCTTCGGTTGGTTCTGACTAAGCTTAGAGATCATCAATTATTTGCCAAGTTCAACAAGTGCGGGTTTTGGATGAAGGAAGTTATCTTCTTGTGTCACGTCTTGTCTGTAGAAGGAGTTGCTGTCAACCCCAGCATTGTCTAGGATGTGCTCAATTGGAAGTCACCCAAGTTAGTGCCTCAAATCAGAAGTTTTATTGGAATGGTAGGATACTACCGCCGGTTCATAGAAGGTTTCTCCAAGATAGCAAGATCTCTCATTCAGCTGTTGAAGAAGGAAAAGAAATTTGCTTGGACCTCGGATTGTGAACAGAGTTTCCTAAAATTGAAGAAGCGCTTGACCACCGCCCTAGTGTTGGTTTTGCTAGACGTCCGTAAGGACTTTGAAGTCTTTTGTGATGCCTCTCGTTAGGGCCTCGGTTGTGTACTAGTGCAAGAAGGGTTGTAGTTTATGTGTCTCGCCAGTTGAAGCCTCATGAAGGGAACTACCTGACGCACGATTTGGAGCTAGCCGTAATTGTGTATGCCTTGAAAATTTGGCGGCATTACCTCATCGGTAATCGCTGTGAGATTTTCACGGATCACAAAAGCTTGAAGTACATCTTCACTTAGTCGGAACTCAACCTTAGACGAAGAAGATGGTTAGAGCTCATAAAGGATTATGACATTGGAATCCATTACCATTCCGGCAAGGCAAATGTGGTGGCAGATGCCCTAAGCCAAAAAGGGTATTGCAACACTATGTTGGTCCAAGAGAATCAGCCAAGTTTGTATGAAGAGATGAGACGTCTGAACTTGGAGATTGTCAACCAAGTTTGTGTAAACATGTTGGAAGTTGAGCCAACTGTACAGAATCATATCAGGGCGCATCAGAAAGAAGATGGTGCCTGACCACCAAGAGATAAAGTAGTTGATCCTAAAGGAAGCTCATGAATCACCTTACTCCATCCACCCAAGAAGTACCAAAATGTACTAGGACCTCAAGGAAAAGTATTGGTGGGTCAGCATGAAGCGAGAAATCGCTGAGTTCGTTGCATGTTGTGACGTGTGCCAAAGAGTCAAGGCAGAACACCAAAGACCAACCGTCTCATTGCGCTGCAGTCGTTGCCAATTCCCGAGTGGAAGTGGGAGCAAGTTGGCATGGACTTCATCACGAGATTACCTAGGACCCAATCGGGTTGTGATTCCATCTGGGTCATGATCGACTGTTTGACCAAAGTGGCACACTTCATTCCCGTCAAGACCACCTACCAGAGCAGTAAGTTGGCAGAGCTATATATGGCCCGAATCGTTTGTCTGCATGGAGTGCCCAAAAGGATAGTGTCGGACAGAGGTTCACAGTTCACGTTCAGATTCTGGAAGAGCTTGCATGAAGCCTTAGGGACAAGATTCAATTTCAAGACAAAGATATCATTCCTGCATGATGGGCGATAGAGCGTGTGAACCAAGTTTTGGAAGACATGCTTAGAGCTTGTGCCATAGACTATGGGAAGAGTTGGGACCAGAATCTTCCTTATGCCGAGTTCTCTTACAACAATAATTATCGAGCTAGCCTGCAAATGTTTCCCTTTGAAGCATTGTATGGTAGATAGTGTAGAACCCCTCTCCTTTGGGATCAAGTCAGGGAGCATCAGTTCTTTGGACCTGACTTGATCCAGGATGCTAAAAGAAAAGTAAGTCTGATAAGAGAATGTTTGAGAGTGGCTCAATCCCGACAAAAGAGCTATGCTGAAAATCATCGCAGAGAACTGTCCTTTGAGATAGGAGATTTTGTCTATCTCAGAGTTACTCCACTCAGAGGAGTAAGAAGATTTCAGACCAAGGGAAAGCTCGCGCCAAGATTTGTTGGGCCTTACAAGATTGTGGGAAGAAGAGGCGAAGTTGCTTACCAGTTAGATCTACCAGCGTCCTTATCGGCAATTCACGACGTCTTCCACGTCTCGCAGCTCAAGAAGTGTCGATCTTTAAGAAGACCTCACTTATGTGGAGCAATCAATCAAGATTCTTGATGTCGAGAGCGCTACGTAAGCAAGGTCATCCGCTCGCAAAGTCCAATGGAGTAACCACTCAAAAGAAGAAGCCACCTGGGAGCGAGAAGAAGATCTCAAGGCAGAGTCCCCACCTTTTTGCTAGCCAAGTCTCAATCTCGGGGTTGAGATTTCCTTAATGGGGGTAGGTTTGTAACACCCTGTTTTTCTAAGCCTTTTTGAAGTTTTCAAAATAAAAAAGAACCATTTGGTTTTGTGAATTGCTAAACCTTAACTTGGAGATTTTGGAGTTTGGAAGCATCTTAATATGAATTAATCAAACTTCAACTAATTCGGTTTGGTTTATCTTGAGTAGTTGGAGTTCTCGGTCCTTAGTTTCCCTTTCTATCCGCTCCTCCTCCCGCGCCCGCGCTTCAATCCTTGTGAGTCGCTCGATCGAGTTTGAATGGCCCGATCTTGTTTGTGCGTCGCCCGGGCCCAACGCTCCCAATCCTCGCGATTTGTTTGATCGAGTTTGAATGGCCCGATGTCGCTTATGCTGTCGTTCAATCCAAACGCCCCCAATCCTTGTGAGTCGCTTGATCGAATCGAACGGTTTTTATCCTCGACCACCCTCTGGCCGCGATTGCCCTTTTCAAAGACCACCCTCTCGGCCACGCATCGCCCTTTTACAAAGACCACCCTCTTGGTCACGACCTCCCTTTGCAAAGACCACCCCTGGCCGCAATTGCCCTTTTACAAAGACCTCCTCCTCCTCAGACCACCCTTTCGATAGGACCTCCCTCTTGGTCACACCTTCCCATTGACCTTGACCTACCTCTCTGTTTCGATGAGCCCTGCTCATTTTCTCCTTCTTGCACGATTGCTGCAGAAGTCATTGCGCATTAAATGCTATTGCGTCGCATTAAATCATCACCTCTATTGTACCCATCTCCTTCTCTTGTCTCCTCCCTTACCGCCCCGCCCCTTGCTCACCTACTACGCCGCGCTCTGCTACACCACCGTGAATCCCATCCCTACATCCTTGTCACCCAGTTCTCCTACCTCCGCTGTAAATAGCGTACCAGGGAGCATTTTCCCTTCTCCACTCCATCCATTTTCACCTTAGCACTTCTTCTTTATTGCTCTTCTCTTGCAGCTTTCCACCATTGGACCTCCTTCCGTTGGACCTCCTTCCCTAAAGCTTTTTTAGTTGGATTTCATTTGGATCTTTATTTGGGCTTCATTTGATTCTGCTTTGTTCTCACGTGCAGACTTCAACGACGCCGAGGAACCAGAGTACCTCGACGAAGTAGATCCTCAAGCTCTCGAGCAAGGCAAGTCATACTCTTGATCATATTGCACCCAGTATTTCAAATTATGTACCTTCTATTTTAAATTACTACTGCATGCGTATTTCAATTCTAGTACTTTAAATCCCTGTTTTAACTTGATAGTTATTCCCAATTCCTTTGTACACCTAGACTTGAACGTCATTTGGACCTCTCTTGATACCTTAGTTAAAAGCTAGTTGATACAATAGTATGGACTAGAATGTGTTGCAAAACTGTATTCTTAGCCGAAGCTTGAAGTTAGCCAAAAGATCAACTTTGATTTCAAATAATGCTGTGGTATGGTTAGTACCATGGAGTTTTTCTGAAATATTTTAAATATGGTAAATGAAGTGAAAATTGGTTTGGACTTGGGAGAAACGGATGTTTGGATGGGTGCATGTTCATGCACGGGATTGATCCATTTCTATGGTCAAGGCCCAGGGTTCGTTTGGTTGTCGCCCAGGTCAGTTAAGGGCCTGTCTTCGAGTGTATTTTGCTATGCCTTCCCGTACTACCACATGTCCTGAATGGGCAGGACCTGGCTAACTAATCTGCAACGTCTCACCGTGGTCGTGCCATCCGATTGCGTGGATGTCTTTCACGACCTACTTTTATGTATTCCCAAATGGTGCAAGAGAGGACTTGAATCCGGCGGGTGGTTAACCCAATGGAAGCGAAACCTTAGCGAAACGGAACTATGGTGGGATGGCGCATTGTAAAGACCTTGTGATAATCTCTTAGTCACGCACCTTCAAAGTTGTGAGCGACAAGATAATTGATTATCTCTTGTGGGTAAAGTTGTACAACCTCCGCAAAGTGTAAAACTATTCGAATAGCCGTATCCACGGTCATGGACATGCTGGTAAAGCTGCTCAAAGTTAGATTTCTGGTTTTGTTTTCAAGAGATTTGTTTAAACAGTTTTTGGATCTCTATCCAATTGGGTTTTGGGCAGGCAGCCTGGTGATAGGAGGGTATCCTTCACTACTTTTGTGAATGTTATCTAACTATAAAACTTGTGTTTAGAAAAAATAAATTTTAGTTATGGTTTAGACTGTTTCGGAACTTAGTACAAATAATTGGAAAGAAACTTGGCTTTATGCATATCAACTCTATAAGCCTTCCTTTTGTTATATCCTTGCATGTATCAATCTGTTACTTGATGGGTGTGACTTGCAAGTATGGTTGTTGTCTTACTCTGCTTGTTGACAAGCAGTTGAAGAGGCCTTCGTAGAGGACCAGGACGTCCTGGACGACTAGGATGCGCCCCCAGCCGATAGCCTGTGGCGAATCGGGTGGCCACAACCTGTTCTTTTGTTTCCACTATTTTCGCTTTTGGCCTTGTGTCCTTTTGTAAGCAACTCAAAGATTTTGTTAATATAGTGACATTGTATGGATTTGTTATCATCTCTTGTTTGATTGTGTACACTAGTCACTAATCATGGGATTATTGTGGTTTACATGTGAGGTCCCGGGTCCTCTCGCCTCGTGGCCGCGACATTTGTACACTACGCTGCTCATGCATGGTAGTTAATACACATGTTCTTCGTGGTTCGACATAACCACACGTAGTTCTCTGCTCTAGCGTGAACCGTATGGTGAACGACATGAGAGTGTCTCTAACAGTAAACAGCTACCAACATGTGCAATCGGCCAACCGTCAAGACGTCTCCCGACGTACAACAACTACACCCTTTCAAGAACTATATAAGGGGTGACGCCGGTGGATAGAGGAGAGAGGATAATCAAGTGATCAATTCAGAAGCCATTAGCCTTAATTTCGATGGCTTGTTTCACTCCGTAAACACATTCAATGCAAGAACTCAAGAGTAGGACTATTATTCTCTCTAGAGAAGGCCTGAATCTGTCTAAAATGTCTTGTCTCCTCTTGCATGATCTTGATTATAGCGACCCTGGCATTTATTTCATAAGATCGATATTAAAACATTGATAGTTGACGCCATCTATGGGGATCACTCTGGCGATTTTCTTCGTTTCTACTTATATGCCTCCATGGCAAACGAGTGGAATGAGGAGAACTGGTTCAATCTCGTAGATTATGCAGGACTCGACATGGATGCCTGCTATGAATACGAGCAAAACGTCTTTTCATCCGAGGGCAATGCCGGCTCCAGGGACCTTTCACCAGACCCAGGAGATCGCATCCCAGACAAGGTTGATGAGGGAACCTTATCTCCAACGCTCCCACCAGCACCATTACGCCCAAGATAGAGTCAGAATCCTCACATGGCAAGGGTCCAAGCGACCAAGACCAGTGTCGCCCGTGATAGGCGTCAAATGCAGTAAGGTTCCCACCTCTAAGCACTTGTCGGGACCCAAATATGCAAATCTGGACCCTCTGTGTATAATGCACTAGTCCAAGATCACGCTAGTGTACACAGTGTTAATATAGATGAATATTATTCTACACAAAGACGAATATAAGAATAAACAACTAATTTGATTAATAAATAACGGTTGAGACCTTATGGTTGAGTTTACACTTGTTAAGTCATTAAGGGTTGACACTAAATAAAGAGACGGCAGCGAAATGAAAACAACTCTAGTGGGAACCCATCGACTTGCCAAAGGCAACCGTCTAGGATCAAGACCCAACAATCACCATCCTCGTAAAACTCCTCCTCAAAAATAGGTGAAGATTCCTCTACTTCAACTGAATGATTGCAGCAAGAATAAGTACTCCCAGTACTCAGCAAGTTGTACCACAGAATACAATTATAAATGAAGGCTTATTCAAATGGAAAATGCTTCTATGGTTATTTTACAAAAAGTAGCATTTGCAGTTGAATACAAATAATAGATTGAAAGTGTAACTTAAAACGAATAAACAATAAAAGTTTAACTATTATTTTCACAAAGAACACAAAGCCTAATCAATTTCTTCCACACAGCCATATGAGTTTAACCATACATCTATCCCTTCCTAAGTATTTTCATATTTCCAAGTGTTTTTATGAAAATCTACCCCTCGTGTGAAATCCCTGAGCATGTCCATAACCGTGGATGCGGCTATTCGAATAGATTGATTAACACTCTACAGAGATTTGTACACTTTACCCATAAGATATAACTAATGTAGCTAGCACCAATCATAACAAAACCTTTCCAAGACTTCATCTTAACAATTGACCCTCCCGATGTGTTTTACCATCATACCAACCCTGACAAAGTGCTTTGGTCCAACGGACATCGTTGGACCTGGAGACGGCAAACAACTCATAAATGTGAATTGTCACACAGACATAATCACACCTCCACCATGGCACACAGCTTAACCTATCTGCCTAAGTAGTCAATGTCAAGACTCTATAGCTTACTAAGTTAGGCATGTGGTCGCATAGCTATGGCTCTGCCTCAATGGCGCACAAAGTTAAGTCCTTAATTGACCAAGGCAAGACTATCGACACTACCAACTATCACATTCATATTTTCCCAAGTGCACACAGATCCACCATATCATAATTCCATCCACTTGCGTTGGTCTAAATCTTTTCCCACCATGTTGGTTAAATGCAACACATGCCATCAACGAGTGACAACATTCTCACACAACTTTTCAAAAAGTATTCCATATTCACTTAGTCAAGTTTAGTTTTGCAACTCAAAATGACATCAATAACCCGTTGCATGGCTAAGTAGACTATTTATGTCTAACCAACCCACGTTGGTGCTATAAGAGTATCTCCAGCAGGGCCCCTACTTGAGCCCCTAAAACCAAATTTGAGGGCTTGAGGCAAAAACAGAGGTCCAGCAGGGCCCCTACTAGAGCCCTCAAATTTGAGGGGCCCCTAAAATCCCCCCTCAAGCCCTCATTCCTGGGGGCTCTAGGCCAAGCCCCCAAATCATGGTTTCCTGTGCGCCCTGGTCCCGATTCTTCCCCCGCCAGCCTTTTTCCCCTCCCGCGCCCGCTCCTTCCCCCGCCCAAATTTGATGATTATGTCATTTGATTTGCAGAGATGTTATGAACTATGTTGTGATCGACTATCATTAAATTCGGACCAAATTTATCTTTGAATTTAAATTTGAATATTTGTATTTTCATTCATAATTTTAAGTATAGTGCTTTAGAGTTATAGTTTAAATAAATTATTATATAATGTGATGTTCTCAAATACATATGCATATAGTGTGTGAGGAAATAGAGGGAATTAAGAAGTAGGGGCCTGTTTTGAGGGCTCTCACTGAGTGCACCTAAAACAGACCTCAAAGTAGGGGAGCCTCAAATTAAAAGTAGGGGCCTGCTTTTGAGGGCTCTCACTGGAGATGCTCTAATGGTACCAACTAATAATTAACCAAACTAGGGTGACAAAAGATCATGGTAATACAATGAGCAAGGTGGATGTAAACAAATAGGTACACATAGCTAACCCCAGAGCATTTAAAGAATTAAATATTAGAAATAACATGTAATAGTTCAAATCAAAGTAATTTTAAAAAACTGGGTTCAACGTGGTCAAATGTATAACTTGCCTTGAAACAAATCTTGGTACTGGTCTTGAACTTGATCAACTCCTCCTTCCTCGAAACCTCCCGAAGTATCAACGTCTACTCGCAAACAAAAGCGAAAAACTAAATAAATACAAAACAGAGCAACAAATAAACTCTAAAAATAAATAAAATCGTAGTAAGGTAGGGCTTGAATTTAGATGAATTAAAAAAAACTTGAATGGGTTCAATCAGAGTTCGTATGAGGAAGAACATGCTCTCGAAATATTTAAATCTAAGAAAAAGAGATAAAACACTATTTCGAATTTTCATAATTTTCTTTCTAAAGGAAATTTTGAAATATTACATTAGCATGACGTCAGCAATAATTTTTGGATTAAAAAGAAAATCTAAAAATAGGAATAGAGATTAACGTGGGACCCTTGGTCCGTAGATCGGCCCATGGCTTACGTGCATGGAACAATGGATCCGACATGTGGGGTCCACATGCCAATGAGTGGGTCTACCGTGGACCAAGTCCACATGGATCGACTCGATGCGCTATGCGGTGAGCACCGACGACGCAGATCGACATGGTAGACACGCAGCACAAGGTTGACGGGCACCGACATGGTAGACACGCAGCACAAGGTTGATGTGGCACCGACATGGTGGGCACATGGCTAACACCGCCTCCACATCGCCTGACAAAGGCGAGGCTCGGGTCCGATGGTCACCGGTATTTTGGGTTGTGGTGGAGCTAGCGGAGGCGTGCCTCGAGTAGCCGTGCAACAGGAACCTAATGGGGTACACGCGATGGTCAAGATGGACAAGTGGTGTCCGACGGCGAGATCTAAGCGGTGGCTAGGCTCGCTCGATGGCGAAGGGGCTAGGTGGCGCCCAACAAGGCGGATCCGAGATGCGGTCGTCAAGGCGGTCCCGATGGTGTTGACCATCGATGATGGGGCTCACCGAATGGCGACGATGAAGACGGTCGCTCGACCGAGACAAGGAAGAAGACAGCAGGCAGCAGCTGGCGGCGACTCGTGAAGGAAGCTAGGGAAAAGGTAAGGCATGGCTCTGGTACGAAAACGAAGATCCTTAGGGCTTTAAATAGCCTTGGGAGGTAGAGTTCGCTTGGCGGCACGGCAAGGAGAGAGAGAGAGGAGTCTCGTGTCGAGGATGATGAATAGTAATTGAGTGGGACCCACATGTCGCTTAGTGTGGCTAGGTGAGCTAGCCACGCACGACACGCGCGCCAACGATTGGTGCAAGGCGCGCGTGCGTGGGAGAGAGAAGGTGGGTCGTGAGCGGAATGGGCCAATGGAGTTGGGTTGGGCTTGCAGAGTGGATCGAGCCAAGAATATGGTTTGAGCCCAAAGATTTTCCTGAGATTTCAAATTGCTTTTGCATTTTAGAAATACTAGAAAATCTAAATGGCAAATTAAAAATAGCAAATGAACTCGAAAAATTCAAGAAAAACTGGAAAATATTCCAAGCACAAAGAAGTCAAATAAAATAGTTTTGAAATTAATTAATGTTCAGATTAGTCACATTAAATTGTTTTGACATTTGAAAGTCCTATTTAAGCTTTATTAAATTCAAATAAATTTTGGTGAATTTTTCCAAGGAACTAAACCACTCAAAAAGGTTTTGAAACTCAAAAAAATGGGATGTTATAGCAGTCAAGCCCATCCAAGGCCACCCGGTATCCTTCATCATGTCCTAGAATGCTCAATTCCAGGGCTCGACCATCATCTGTTAACCGTCGTAGTTCGGTTACCCCACCCGAGACATGGTCGAACATGCTACAGTTGCAAATTCGACCACATATCTGGAGAATTCTCCTTCGACCGAAGACAGTTAAACCCCAGAATTCCCCTTCTTAGAAGGGACTACTCCGTGTCATGAGGCACTGTCCTTCGACTACTCATCGAGCCAAGAGGGCTCGACTGCAAGCGGTGATGACAGCACCCAGGAGGTCTTTGTTGTCCCTACTAATCCTGATCACTCTCCGCGAGACATGACTAGGGATGTTTCCCATTGCACACACGCTTCGGGTGCTCGTCCGAATGGCGAGAACACCTTCAACAACGATGGAAATCTAGACATTGATGAGCGTAACCGACATCCTCGAGGTGATCTCACTCCACAAAGAGATGCCCTGGCAAACTCGAATGTACATGATCCTGAGACCATCCGTAGAAGAGGGATTGCAACCTAGAGAACGTTACCTAGATGGGTCCAAAACCTGTCAAAAACTACTCGAGAACTACAACAAATCAATGATCTTATAGAAAACTCGAGTCAAGAGCTTGGACGCACACCAGGCTACAACCTCTTCACTCAAGAAATCACTCAATGGCTTTGGGATGCTATGACCAGGGTCAAGCGGTATCGACAACAATGTTCTAGTAATCACACTAGAACAACTCCAACGAACGCCAGCCATTCACATATTTCTCCATGCGAAGAACCACAAGATCCCAAATCTGGTCAATCTCCTAACCATGATGCTAATCGAAGAAGGAATTGATGAACACCCCCGACGGCTGGTGGTTGACAAACTCCTAGGAGAGGTGGGTAGTCACCATTTCTTCGAATAAATCTACATCAGCAGATGGAGCACGATGAGTATTACCCTTATAGGGCTGATATCTATGATAGATTGAGTCCCTTAACCATGGGGTATCGTTGAGTACGATCACCTGGTGACTTTAACCCTTCTTTCCCACAAAAAGGCATTATGATACCATTACCGATTGCCGGGCATTTTTACCTGACATCTGGGTAGTTTGCTGGCCAGCAAGATTTTTGACGAGCAACATGGAAAAGTTTGATAGAACTCAAAACCCCATCGAATTTCTTCAAATTTATACCATCGCAAATCCGAGCCGCTAGAGGAGGAGAGCACATAATGCTAATTACCTTCCAACAAAGGCTCAAGGTTTTGCTCTATCGTGGTCGCTAAACTCGCCACCAAGTCGATCTACTCGTGGGAGCATCTTTGTGATTTGCTACGAGCGAACTTTGAGGGCACCTACAACCGCCTTGAAAAGGAGGACGACCTACACCACATGTGACAGATTCTCATGAGACTCGCATCAATTCATAAGACACTTTAGTCGTTCAAAATACCATTCCTCAAGTCTCTGATTCTTTTGTCATTAGAGCTTTCAGGCAAGGAGTCCAAAATCAGAGGTTCACAGAAGGCATTGCCTTGAAACCACTAGCTACCATTGCTGAACTTTTAAAGATGGCCGACCGTTACGCGACTACTCTAAAAGTAGTCGAGTGGAATAGTACAATTGATCATGATGACAAAGATTCTTGTGGAGTAAGCGATGGTGGCAAAAAGAAGGACAAGCAGGTCGAAAAATCCAAGAGCAAGTTTAAAATAAAGAAGCCATAGACAAAAAGCTCAAAGAAGGTTCTAGTCGTAAGCGACAAGTAGCCTTGTAGCTCCAAGCAATACTTCAACTGGGGCAAAGGAAAATGCCCCGAACAGAAAATGCCCCGAACAGAAGACAATTAAGCTGAGGTGGTGCCCTTTCCATAAAAAGAAGGTCATGACCTCCGGAATTGCCACGCTTCCAACCAAAACTCAAGACTATTATTCTGGCAAGGACCACTTCCTTCCATCGAGGGGGTGGGACATACAAGTGGTCGCAAGCAATCGAGGTTGACGAGGAGATGTTGTACCGTAACACCGAGCACACAATCGATCACATCTACAAGGGCTCGCTTCAAGATATGAGTTGAAATGACACTTAAGGCTATCGAATGTGACGTAAACTCTATCGACCATCTTGTTATCCATAAATTGTCGAATTGGTCAGAAGTCACCATTTCTTTTGGAAAGGATGACTGTCCAATCCCCTCTACTCGATTTGGTCATTTTTCAATCGTGATAGAACATACCATCAACAACTGCCGAGTTAATCAGGTTCTAGTTGATTGTGATGGTTCCCTTAACATCCTCTTTATAAGTGCCCTTGGTGAAATGAAAGTTCCTAAGATGAAAATAAGACTAGTATGATAATCATTTCATGGGATTGTACTTGGATCTTTGGCCAAACCTATTAGCCAAGTTTCCGCTCGTTACATGCTCGTAACATCGACCAACTTTAGGATGGAAAAATCTCTTTGATGTGGTCAACTATGATACAACATGCTATTATTGGTCGACTGCTGGCAAGGTCCCTAATGATCGCTCATTATGGTTACCAATGTTTAATGATGCTAGGTTCCAAAGGAGTTATCATAATCGCTTTGATAAGAAGATGGCACTCACATACGACCGAAAGTCCTCGAGCTGGTGAGCCAGATCCCTATTCTAGAAGCCCACAATGTGCAACACTGCAGCACTCAAGTCGAAGGTTGCATCCAAGCCGAATGATCAAGTTAAGGAGATTCCACTAGATACAGTGGAACCCTCCAAAACCGTCAGACGGAGTCGCCCTCGACTCGCATTGGAAGATGCACGCATTGCCTTCCTCCAAGCAAACATGATATCTTCGTGTGGCAAGCATCCGATATGTCTAGGGTCCCTGTGGAGGTGATAGAGCACATGCTAGCTTTATGGCTCGGTAAACAAACCGTGAAACAAAAATTACAACGATTTGCACCAAATTGATGAGAAGCTATCTAGTTGGAGCTTGACAAGCTACTTAAAGCGTGTTTCATAAAAGAGGTCGACTACTCGAGTGGTTGGCTAATCTCGTAATGGTTAGGAAATCTAATACTAAGTGGAGAATGTGTAGATTTCACCGACTTAAACAAAGCTTGTTCAAGGATGGTTTCCTTCTCGTATTGATCAATTAGTTAATTCTACTACTGCTTGTGGAATGTTAAGTTTCCTAGCCGCAAATTCGTTACCATCGATTAGTATGTGTTTAGATGATAAAGAAAATCCACATTTATAACTCCATTTGGATTTTTTTGCTTTGTCAAAATGCCATTTGGACTAAAAATGCTAGTGCTTCCATCCAACGCTTAATGAAAACCTTCCTAAGTGATACAGTAGGCTACACGAGCACGCAATTCAAAAATTCTACCACATAAACCAGAGGCCATGCAAGTAAGAGATTATAGATCGATACCACTAGACGCGAGTGCCGTGGAAGAAGAGTTGGAGCACCGATCTAACGCCGAGCGTGTCGATGTAGTGGTCGATTCGATCATCCTATGTCGCCGCGACCGATCGCCTCCTATAGCAACCTATCACGCATTGCGAGGTCACGCTCATCCTTTATCGGGCAAAGAAGAATTGTAGAAATGCCTCTACAAGATCTACGCATCCAAGGGTGGAATGTCGACGCGGTGTACTAGCACCGCAGGTACTGTATGGGCCTTCATGAGGTGGTGGCTAGGGTTTTGGTGTCGCAACTTTTATTTCCCAACAACCGATGCATCCCCTTATAACTAGCCTATAATGCATCCTATCCGAACTAGTTTGTTCTAACTCTAAATGTGTGACCTAGTAGGTTCATGCATAATCGGTTGTGACTCAAAACTCTTTTCCGATCATAAGTTGGTAGCAGTTCCTAGAAGGACATAACAACTTTAATAGACACAAATATTATATCTGACAAACCTCATGCAATATGATCTGTGACTGTGTTCTCATTAGTTACAAATAGCTCAGATTCTATACAACCCATTCAAATCTAGTCACGACTAGTCTCAGAACACATTATGACCGTTATGATCATGTACGACTAGCTCACGACTAGTCCGTATCTCCATACGATCGCTTCATATCCGGTCGGATTAAACGACCGCTTGCATATTCTCCTTTGCCACCACGATATCTAGTTGAACTCCAAGTGAGATTTCGACATCCATGGACAGCTCAACACTTTCTTGATCTAGTAATGGATAATTTTGTGTGGTTGACTCTTCGACCACCAAAGGGCCCAAACCATGCACTTTCTTTATCCGACCACATCGAGGGGCCCAAAGATATCTCTCATGTTATGTTAGAAGGAGCAAATCCCATATCCGACCAAATACATCCATCTATATATTTTATAGCATATCCGAAAGCTACCTTTATAACTACCTAGTTATACAAGAGTGTTTGGTAACCCTAAGTGTACTATTACACATGTAGTAAACCATGTTGATCTCATGTCTAAGGATTATACATCATCATTGCTTGAGACCAACCGTGACACATAAAATTATAACAATCTCAATAATATCTTGAGGTGGGTCAATTCAACACCATGTTCTCTAACATGTGCTCACATTATTGATTCGATATCCCCATATCTATAACCAATGAAACATGGTCGCCAATCAATACATATGTTGTTTGATAGGTCAATAGAGTCTTGACCATTGACATCCGACCAAGGATACTTTTAGAATAACATCATACTACTATTAAAGAGCTTCACCAACAAGTCACATACTTGTTAATCTTTATAAATGATAATTCATCCAAGAAACATAATGACATTTATCTATAACTCATAAACATAAATGTGATACAATCCTCTCCATGATTGTCTCTAGGTATATCACCAATACTTTCTTCCTCAATTAGGTAGAAACCGGAAGCCTATGTTGATGATCCGTCATATAAAGCATACAACACCTCAATCATATCTCTAATCTACAAGAAACTTTCGACAACCTCGTAACACCAATTGAAACTCAACTCGAGAAGTGTGTGTTCTGAGTTTCTTCAAGAAAGTTACTTGGATTCCTTGTCTCTTAATGAGGACATCCTTACCAATACTATCAACCTATTCCTACTCTTAGCAAGAATGCAACAATCGGTCCTATTACTCGAGCTAGGGTAAGCTACTTGACCAACAGTGAATTTGCTCGAGCTAGGGTAAGCTTAGGGGTAAGCTACTTGACCAACAGTTTAGCTTTGATTTACATAAGAATTGGTTACTACATATTGCAACTATCTTATGTGTTCTCAGGTTTGACAAGGAACATGCATGGGAGACCAAAGGGAGAAGAAAGCTGAAGTGAATGCAATGGAGCATATAGACTTGGGCCGCAAAGGAGTGGAAGCTCACACATGGAGAAGCACCATCAAGGGAGAGCATGCGGCCAAGGAAGTAGAGTTCACATCAATTTTGGCCAAAGGAGAGTTGGAGTTACCTTCGGCCGAAGAAAGGAAAATAAGAAAGAAAGAAAGAAGCAAAGCCAACCAAGTTGAAGCCCACCAATCATGTATGAAAGCAAGTGGGCCTCCAATCAAAATTAAAATCCCTGGGCTTGTCCGAAATCAAGGTGGAGTCAAAGTCAAATTTGAAATACAAGCTGAAATATGAAATTAGCCCAATTTCAGCCCAAAAATTGGAATTTGAAATTGAGGTGGAATTAATTCTGACTTTGATTCTAGATTCATGTCCAAAAATAGGCTTGCATGCCTTATATTTGGGTCAAATATCTTCTATATTCGCCATGTATCTTTACTACTTTTGAGTTTGGGTTTAATGTCTAGGAGTTAGATTCGGTCTCTACAACCGAATCTGATTGGGCTTTTGAGTTTCGATCGAACCAAGGGGAGGGGGACCCCTATATAGTTGTGTGCCACACCCCCATGAACTTTAGACCACGTTTATTCAAGAAATAACATATTTCTTTTCAGCACTTGTTCTTCTCCTAGGGTTAGCTATTGCAACTCAAATTTAGAGAGGGAAATTGGGTGTTCTTTGTCGTTGTTCTTGCTGGTCCTTGCAGATTGGAGGAGCATTGCATCTACTTGGTGGTCTCGTGGATATTCAACATCTAAGCATGTGGTTGGGCGAGTTTATATGTTGTAGGTTGTTGCATTGGCAGCGTATTGGCTTCACGCGATTCGTTAGACTACTTGAGTTATCTTGATCCTACGTCGATAAGATCGAGAACCCCATATCATCTCTGCTTGAGAAATTAAAGCTAATCCTGAAAAGATAGTGTCCATTGAATAGATATGTCCTCCAACCACAAATAAAGAAGTCCAGAAACTCATAGGATACATGGTGGCTTTAAGTCATTTCATTGCACGACCGAGAGAAAAAAGGTCTTCCTTTTTTAAAACTTTTTTGGAAACAAGAAGATTTTGAGTGGTCTAAGGAGGCAAACAAAGCCTTCGAGGATGTCAAGAAATACCTTACGAGTGCTCCAGTCTTGGTGTCCCCAAAATTAGGCAAACCACACTTGTTGTATTCAACTGCTACGTGAAAATATTCAACGACCAGTCTACTATGTAAGTGAAGTTTCACATGGGCTTAAGGACCACTACCCTTAGGAACAAAAACTTTTGTATGTCCTCTTTATATCTTTGAGGAAACTGAGACATTATTTCTGAGCACACAAGTTAACCGTGTCGTCTGAGTTTCCCTTAGGACATGTCCTCTAGAACAGGGAAGCAGCAGGACGCATGGCTAAATGGTCAATCGATCTTCGGTAGTTTGACCTCCATTTGGTGTCCCGAACGACCATTAAATCCAGATCTTGGCAGACTTTGTCGCTGAATAGACAAATCTTAAACCAGTTCAGGGACCCAACTACAAATCCCACGACTAGTGGACAATGTATTTTTGATGGGTCACTAACAGTTAGTGGCTCTGGGGCTAGGGTGGTCTTGGTATCTTCTACCGAAGAAACATTAAAATATTCTATTCAGTTAAACTTTCCTGGTACTAATAATGTGGTAGAGTACGAGGGTTTGATGGCTGGCATTCGAGCAATGAAAACACTTGGGATTCGTCAAAAGTTGATTCTCAGTTATTCGTGAATCAGGTCAGAAAAGAGTACCAATGCTCTAATTCGACCATGAGAAATTACTTATCGGAAGTCAGAATGCTTGAAAAGCATTTTTTCAATCCAAAGGTACAATGTATCCCTCAAAAGGATAATTTTCTCACCGACCGCTTAGCTCGGATAGCTTTTCCGATCAACCATCCCATAAGGAGTCTTCTTGAACAGCTTTAGAAGTTGTCTCTCGTAAAAACCAGAAACTACTCGAGTGAGAACACTCTCTAGAACACGAAGATACTTGGATGAATCCTAACTATGAATATCTTCAAAAGGGTACTATACCCGATGATGATCTTGAGGTCGATTGTCTATCCCACAAAGCCAAAATGCTTACTTTGGTTCAAGGGGTCCTCTATAAAAGAGGTACTCAAGGGGTACTCATGCGATGCATGTTGTAGAAAGAAGGATTAGAACTCCTTAAAGAAATACACGAATGTAACTATGAAAGTCATGCTTCCTATAGAACTTTGGTCTGAAAGGCTTTTCGAATGTGCTTTACTAGCCAAAGAGCCTCCATGATGCCAAAGAGCTTGTTAAAAAGTGTGCAATGTGCCGTTTCATAGCAAACAAATACACCAACCTAGCTGTGCATTACAAACAATACCTCTTTGTTGGCCATTTGTGACTGGGTTTATATATCCTAGGACCGATCCTAGAGGCACCAGGGGCTTTGAATTACTTTTTGGGGCTATTGATACATGCACAAAATGGATCAAAGTCGAACCTATTTATGGGATTACAATGGAAGCGACTAAGAAATTCATGATGAAAAGTGTGATCACTTGATTCGGTGTTCTAAGTCAAATCATAATTGATAATAGTATTCAATTTTTGAGCACAAAATTTTAAGACTTTTGCGAACAATTAGGTACCAAACCATGCTATGCCTCTGTTGCCCGTAAACAAAGTAATAGGGTAGTCGAAAGGGCAAACGACCAACTTATGCAGGGAATTAAAACCCAAGTTTTTGGCCAGCTTGTAAAGTGCTCAGGGGCTTTGGTAAAAGAATTACCCTTCATATTATGAGCAATTTGCATGACCGCTAGTCGGGCTACAGGTGAAACCCCCTTTTTCCTAGTTTTTGGTGCTGAAGCCATACTTCCACTAGAACTAAAAATTAGGTATTCAAGGGTCAAAAAGTTCAATTGCCTTGACCAAGAACAACTTCGAGCCGACGATATCAATCTACTCAAAGAAAAGAGGAAATAAGTCGTAATCCGCTTATCAGTTTATCTACAAGCCCTACGCAAGTACTACGATTGTAAAGTCCAACCTTGTAGCCTTGTTGTAGGTGACTTAGTTTTGAAAAAGATTCAAACCCAGTCTAGTCGGAATAAACTTTCCCCCAAGTGGGATAGTCCATACACAGTAGTTGAAGTCACGCGACTGTGCTCTGACGATCGCGATGGAGGACAGTAGTGTTCTCTCTAATTCATGGAACATCGATTAGTTATGAAAATTCTATGTTTAAATTCTCATACTTTCAATAAAGTTTATATTTTCTTCATTCTTTATTGTTTAACAAATTGCCTAATGAGCAAAGTGTAATACCCAGATAACCTTAGAGACTCCAATTGAAAATTTGTGTTAGAGAATGGTTTTAATCGAAGTTCAGTGGGGTTTTCATTGTTTCAGAGAACTGGCTGTAATGAAAGCCCACAACACCTTGGCCCATTAGTGGAGGAGGGGGCAGCCAAACCCTAGAAAGTATCAGAGCTCACGGGCATCAGAGCGCCACCGCATCTTGTAGCAATGGGAAAAGAGCAATCCCTTCCTCACGCCATGCCAAGAGGAGAAAAGAAGGAGAGAAAGGAAGAAGAAGAAAGGAAGAGGAAGGGGAGAAGGAAAAGAGGAAGGAAAGAAGGAGCTTACTGGTCTCCGTCGTCATCTCGTTCTCCAAGGGTGGGGAGTGGTCCCAAGGCAGCACCTCTTCGCATCCTCCGTTCTTACGCGGTTAAGGCAAGTACTTGTTTGCTAGTATTGTGAATTATTGTGATGTCTATGGATGCTAGGATGTTATAGATGTTGTTGACCATGATTATTAATGTTGTGAAAATGCGTATGATGCATGGTTGCTTGAGTTTTTGCATGTCTATGAACATGTATGATAGAAGTATGAATAAGTTAAATTCATAAATGATGTTGCCGAGGAGGTATGATTATGATGATTCAAGACTTGTGCGTATGCATCATGTTGATAAAATGAAGACTTGGTCATGTGGTGACCAAGCATTTGTTGAGATCCCCGTCATGTATATGACGGGCTTGAGGTCCCCACACTTGTGGAGTGTGGGCTTGAGGTCCCCTTTACTTGCGGAGTATTGAGCAATTGGTCCCCGTGCTTATGAGCACGTGCATGGTATGCGGCGATTTGTCAGATATCTCGTGACACGGTGAAATGCGATAAATAGTGAAAGAGAAAAGTTGCATTGCATATTCGCATACATCCTCATAAGATATGTTTTTGAGTAAAGCTTTGGAATGGAATGTTGATGTCAGTAAATATGAGTTTAATGTTTCATTTTGATATTTCTTTGAGTCTTTGGGCTCACCCTTGCTTTTGTTGTGATTTTAGGTACCATTTGCAAGGACGACATGCATGGAGGGAGTAGACTTGAATTGGACACACACACACCGCCATCCACCTTTAAGTTGATAAATTTTTAGTTCATACCTTAATAAAAGAGCAAACCGCTAAAAATTGATTATGATTATGCTTCGTGAATTGGATTAAGTGTAATAATGATGAGTAGTGTCTTTGGATACCTTTGAATATGCTAGTTGCATACATGTTTTGAATGCCTATTGATGATTCCGAATAATCGGATTATTTATATATGTTTTATTCAAATGTTGGGACCTCCCGGTAGTTACCAATACAGAGGAGGCTCGCCAAAAATTTGGTAGAATGTTTTGGCTTAGAATTGTTTAATGTTAGTTTGGTAGCATTCCGGGCTCATGTTGGGTTGGGTGTTACAGTTGGTATCGAGCTGGTCAGAGGTCCGTGGTGAATGGATTAACAACTTAGGTAACTTAATTTGCTAAAATTTTTGTAATGATTAGTGAACTAAAAAAACTTGACACACTAGTGCACAGAGGATGGGAAGGGTCAAGCATTGCATTTACGTTTCGTTATGTCGCATTGATCATTCTTCGTTATGAACTGACACGAATGCTTATGATATGATTATTATGATAGCTCAGAACTATAGTGGTTGTTGAGAGGTTGAGGTCGTGGTTGTGGCCTTGGGCTTTACCAGTTACACCACCGCTCGTAGTATGAGAATAGCGAATGACTACCTCGAGTACCCTACAGTGTACCGGGTGAATACCTTTAGAAAAGTTGTTCAAAGTTGTTCTCTTCTTGAGCTTGATTTAGACCAATTCAGGTATAGATGCGGATGGTGAAATTTGTTGGGATTTCACTTGGTCTCTGCTTGTGTCTTGGGAGTTCGCCCTTTTATTGGAAGATATGATTCATTTATTCGCTTGGTGTTCGAGATGCTGAAAGTTTCTATTGCAAGTTCTTTATTATGTGAAAGCGTTGGCTTTATGTATTTATTTTGGATTATTTCGAGTTTTGAAGTCAATGCCTCTTTTCCTAAAGGGAGTTAAAATCCTTTGTGAGATCCTAATATGTTTAAGCGAGAGGTTTTAAACATAGGAGTTCATTGATAAGGTTTGAGTTCTCAAGTCGGATCTGCAGCGTGGTGCATGATTGATCGTAGCCTAGATCTTTGGAATTGGAGTTGATTAATGTGATGTTGTCATAGGGTATTTACCTTTGGGTAGTGACAAAAGTATGTCCATACCTAATTGGGGACATAAGAGTTATTAGGAAGTATGGAACGTTGATGAGACCGGTTTGATCACTATGGGTAATAAATTTAGTAAGTTTCTCTCGTAGATTGGATTTGCTGGACTCAACGGATTAACCTAATCCTTTGGGATGGATAAGTCCAGAAGGTGTTAGATTAGTGTCATAAGTGGATAGTCATCTTGGAAGTTATCTTTCATGGATAAGTATCGATCATATGTAATTGCTAGGTGCAATTATAAAGTATCAAAGTATGGTGTCGAGCATCGCTAAGAGATGAACCGATGGGATGTAGTTGTCGATCTTTGTTTACTTGATGGTGGAGTGGTAGGATAATAGTGTGTCCTTGATGAGAAGGTTGATCATTAAAATGGTTTAGGTTGTTAAACCGGTTGAATTACTTGATCACAATGGATAACTCTAATTGTGAGGAAGGAGAGATAAGGATGTATTTGATCGTTGTCCTAGTGGATAATAATCTGGAAAATTGCCTTTAATTGGTTGCTTGATGGTCTCATATTCGCTAGTAGGAATGCAGATAGAGGAAGGATCATAAATTCTCCTATGACTGTATAATTTATTAAATGTCTACGATAGCCGCTAAATTGGAAGTTGTGTATAAAATGAGTGTGAGCATTACTAATAGGTGAAGAGTTGAAAAAGAAATATAATTTATTCATGTGTATCTCATGAGGAATGTGACTTGTGGTTGCATGCCTTTGTTAAAAGAGTTGACGATAATGATTCTTGTTAATAGTTTATTATCCTTGATGTTAATAAGATTGTCCGTAAAGGGTTGTGACTTGTGGGAGTGGAGATGATTCTTTTAGAAAGAAGGTAATTTGACCGCCTCTGTAATATCGGTTAAATAGAAAGTTTGGAGTTTTGCATTTGTGAGCTTTTGGTAGTTCATGCTTAATGTGGTGGTGAAATTGATGAGAAAGGCGAGGTGGGAGATTATTCGATGGGTTCTTAAGTGATTAATGTGAATTGTTTTAGAAGTACTTCTTCTTTGGTTGGCAAGTGGTGATGTAAACAAAGGAAATTGTTTTCTCTGTTAAAAGAAGAAAAAATGGTGTACCATAAGTATTTGAGGTTGGAGTTCAAGATTGTAACTGCAAATTTTTTTTTCGTTGCCGCTTAAGTGTTTCTTGAGTTTCAAAAGCAGTGTTTTATTGTGATTTATTGTTGTCCTAAACTACCCTCTTGTGAACTTGTGCCTCCAATGTGGTCTCGTCTTTTG
The DNA here is from genome assembly GCA_036346255.1 of Ampelocalamus luodianensis. Classification (NCBI taxonomy): domain Eukaryota; kingdom Viridiplantae; phylum Streptophyta; class Magnoliopsida; order Poales; family Poaceae; genus Ampelocalamus; species Ampelocalamus luodianensis. Next base: position 21,076,798 of record CM070623.1, read on the forward strand.
TTTTTCGAGATCAACGCTATTTGACTATTTCTCTTGGGTCTCGTGCTCACCGTGAGGAGTAGTGTTTCCTCGTGTGTTAAAATTTGTAGTCGCTTGCTCTTTCCTATTGAGAAAAGTTTAACCGAAGTGCCGCAAGGTCTTTCAGGTGTAATGTGGCGATTGGTTGGTGGTGGTCAAGTACATGATCGCAGTGAGAATTATGGGGGCCAAGCTATTGGAAGATCAGTAGAAAGTGATTTGATTTTGTCCTAAAACTCTTGAAAGGAATTGGATTTAAATGGAATGATTGTCGTTGAAATAAAACTGATTAGTGTTACAACTAGTGAAACCCATAGCGAATTATAATCCAAGAACCTTCAATCATGTTGGAAAGTTGGGATTATCGAAAGTCTAGAAGCTCGATCAATGTGTTAGAGTATCGCGATTGGGTAATTTTGCAAGGTTAGGTATGTGATCTATGACGGTGTAGTTTAATGAGATGTAGGATTAGCGAAGTAATTTAATCGTAATGTCAATTGATGGAATAGTAGGTAAGGTTGAGATGTCGGCAGGTATGCCCTGATTTTAGTGAATAACCTTCTGGGAGATAGAATTCTTATAAAAGATAATTTGGTCGAGAAAATATTTTACATATGAATGATAATGTTTGAGTATGTTTAGAGTGTTGGAATTCTAGTGAGTGAATCAAGTTTTCGATCTTTTATACGAAAAGTTGGTTGTAGGAGTCTTGGAGGTTGAATTTGGGCATTGCATTTTATGCTAGAATATTGGTTGCAGTGGTTATATGTGAAAGCAGAGAATAAGAGTGGATTCCAAATAGTGGGATGATCATTGATAGTATCCTTTCGGTGTAGTAAATGAGAGTGTGTCATATGAATTTCAAATTGGTTATCCTTAATGGATTGAGGGATGTGATGGTGGGTGAAATCTATATTGAGTTGTGTTGAGAATTATTTTTGTCAAAGTAATTCATTCAGTAAAGAAGTTGGCTAGAGTGTGATATTGTGGGTTGGAAGAGTCTCCCTGCATAAGTGTGGATTTTGTGTTCGGTAGAACATAGCTTTGAGGTTGCCAATTTAAGAGAAATGAGTTAATATGTTATGTAATGATTTAGGATCCTATGGTTTAAGAGAAAGTTAAATTTTTAAAAGAAAGATTGTGGGAAAGGGTGTGATCTTGGATAGTGAGATATTCTCTTAGTTCTTACTTGAACTATGTGATTATGATGGATGTCAATTATAAATTGAATTGGTTCTTGTCGGTATGTGTGATTCCCTCCGCTTAAAAAAATGGTTAATCTGGTTTTTTCGAGTGTTTTCGCCTTTAGCTTGTGTGGCGTTTATTTCTAAACTATCTACTTGGAAAGTAGAAAAGATTTCGTGGTAAATCCATTGATTTTGGATTGGGCTCTTCTAAGGGAGGATGGTTTTGAGTTAGATGCATTATGACTCTTTTGTTTAAGTTCTTGGATAAGTGAGTTGGTAGGCAAGTTCTTTGTGCATCCCTTGTCAAAGGAGAAGCTACTTGCATAGGTAAAGTAATCGACTGAGAGTCGGAACAAGAGTTCCGTGTGTTTTGTGCACACGGTGTACTTCGGTACCAAAAGGAAGTTTAACTAGGGGTGTGTTGGACAGGTTCCTTAGTCACGGCAAATTGTAGATTGACGTATCGCTAGGACTATCTCGAGTACTTGCGCGAAGTATGCAATGTCTTGTATATTCGGTGCTAAGAGAGCACATGAGAGGTTCGAGCTTGAGGCTTTGTTAGGGTCATGCACAACGAGTAAGACCTTACTTTTGAATCCGTATGATGAGTGTACTTGTCAAGGTCGAGACTAGTGTTGAGGTGAAAGACGATGGTATCCGTCAAGGTGGTGTGATCCCATAAGTCCACGAGGAAGTGACTTGGGAATTAGAGTCTTGCATGCGCGAGCAATAATCGGAATTGTTCACGTGAGGTGTGTGGTTTTGTTCGTAAATTCTAGCCGTGATTGTTCTTGAGTAGAGCGATGGAAAGAATTCGGTCGAATGCATAAGGGGGTAGAATGTAATACCGTATAACCTTAGAGACTCCAATTGAAAATTTGTGTTAGAGAATGGTTTTAACTAGAAGTTCAGGGGTTTTTCGCTTGTTTAAGAGAACTGGGTGTGGTGAAAGCCCACAACACCTTGGCCCATTAGTGGAGGAGGGGGCAGCCAAAACCTAGAAAGTCATCAGAGCTCACTGGCATCAGAGCGCCACCGCATCAGTAGCAATGGGAACAGAGCAATCCCCTTCCCGCCGCCATGCCAAGAGGAGAAAAGAAGGAGAGAAAGGAAGAAGAAGAAAGGAAGAGGAAGGGGAGAAGGAAAAGAGGAAGGAAAGAAGGAGCTTCACTGGTCTCCGTTCGTCATCTCGTTCTCCAAGGGTGGGAGTGGTCCCAAGGCAAGACCTCTTCGCATCCTCCGTTCTTACGCGGTTAAGGCAAGTACTTGTTTGCTAGTATTGTGAATTATTGTGATGTCTATGGATGCTAGGATGTTATAGATGTTGTTGACCATGATTATTAATGTTGTGAAAATGCGTATGATGCATGGTTGCTTGAGTTTTTGCATGTCTATGAACATGTATGATAGAAGTATGAATAAGTTAAATTCATAAATGATGTTGCCGAGGAGGTATGATTATGATGATTCAAGACTTGTGCGTATGCATCATGTTGATAAAATGAAGACTTGGTCATGTGGTGACCAAGCATTTGTTGAGATCCCCGTCATGTATATGACGGGCTTGAGGTCCCCACACTTGTGGAGTGTGGGCTTGAGGTCCCCTTTACTTGCGGAGTATTGGGCAATTGGTCCCTGTGCTTGCGAGCACAGGCATGGTATCTTGGCGGCGGTGCAGATATCTCGCGACACGGTGAAATGCGATAAAGAGTGAAAGAGAAAAGTTGCATTGCATATTCGCATACATCCTCATGAGATATGTTTTGAGTAAAGCTTTGGAATGGAATGTTGATGTTTGTAAATATGAGTTTAATGTTTCATTTTGATATTTGCTGAGTCTTTGGGCTCACCCTTGCTTTTGTTGTGATTTTAGGTACCATTTGCAAGGACGACATGCATGGGAGGGAGTAGACTTGAATTGGACACACACACACTGCCATCCACCTTTTAAGTTGATAAATTTTTAGTTCATACCTTAATAAAAGAGCAAACTGCTTAAAAATTGATTATGATTATGCTTCGTGAATTGGATTAAGTGTAATAATGATGAGTAGTGTCTTTTGGATACCTTTGAATATGCTAGTTGCATACATGTTTTGAATGCCTATTGATGATTCGAATAATGGATTATTTATATATGTTTTATTCAAATGTTGGGACCTCCGGTAGTTACCAATACAGAGGAGGCTCACTAAAAATTTGGTAGAATGTTTTGGCTTAGAATTGTTTAATGTTAGTTTGGTAGCATTCAGTGCTCAAGTTGGTGGGGTGTTACACAAAGATTTCATAATTCTTTCAATCACTTTTGAACACTTGGTTTTCCTTACGCTGGTCGGAGGACGATAACATTACTTAGTCGAAGTCTTTCCTCTCTGCACGTGGTCCTGCCCACTAAAAGGAACTTCTCAACGTCGACCTGTTCCTAACTCTTCCTACCAACACATAGAAACTAAGTTCAACAAAATGTGGTCAAAAAAATTTAAGCGGGCTCCTTTTCTACTGCTTCCTTAGTACATTTACTTTAACTAAGAAAACAGTTGGGAGCTAGGATAAAGTTATAATCATGACTTTAATTCTTAGTCTTAACTTTCAATTCTTCTTTTTTTTATTTTGCCTTATGAATTACTAACTGCTCGAAAAGACAATTTGTAGGAAATAAGGCTTTATACATTATACATGCACAAAATCAAACATGTCTTTGCATGATACAACCTATTACAAACTACTCAGAAGGAGATCCAAGCTGCATCTCTTCTGTGACCTTCTTACCATCTTGTTGAGCCTCTTCGAACAGTCTTTGGGCTTTTGCTTCAGGGCAGTCGAAATCAACCTTGACTAGAAGAAGGCAAAGGCTATGGTCATGTGCTTTAAGTTTTGCCAATGGAAAACTTACTCCATTTTTTACTGCTTGCCTCATTGACTCAGCCTAGTTGGTCTTTAGATTAGTTATATACTCCTAGAGGTTCTCAACCCGTTGGCCAACATAGCTCGTGTGCCCGACCAGGGTGTCTTCAAGAGGAGCAACTTCCTTAGCACCCAGTCCTTCGAGCACGTTGTTCAAGAAAGACACGTTGTCTTGAAGGTTGATCTTGGTCACCTTTGTCTCCTCCTAATTGTGGGTCAGTAACTCCTGGAGTCGTTTTATTTCTGTTGCTTGCTCTGTGAAGAGAGTAAAGATCAGTTAATAAAACAATACTTGAGACTAATATCTTATACTTATCGTAAGTAAGATTTTCTACATGCCAAGCGGTCATCAAGCATTTTTTTACTTCCTTTTCATGAGAGGCAGTACTCTTTGTGCACTGCTCCTCCCATGTCTTGATGCTCTTGTCTTTTTCTTTTGTGATACAGGTTAGCTCCTCGATCAGTAAGCTCTTTGATCCGAGCTTGGATTGAAGCTTGCCCGCATCAACTTCTTTTTATGTAAAAAGAAGTTGGAACATAAGAAAAGAAAGACAGTTGTTGAAATGAAAAATATAAAAGAGAGACTTATTTTTATTAACATTCTGCAGCTCGCAAGCTACAGAATTTGCCTCCTGAAGGTTCTTGAGCAAGTCCTCTTTTTCTGCCCTTAACTTTTGAGACTCGACTTTCTCATAATCAAGTGCATGAACTAAAGGCTTAGCATCGCTTTTAAACCTACAAAGGTCAAAGCATTTTAATTCTAAACGAGCAGTCGAAATATACTCGTAAAAGTAACTTACCATCTCTCTACCTGCTCGCAGAGTACCTCCTTCTGCTTCCACAATTAGACAAGCTGCCTGGTGAATTCACCAACTGTGGTAACTTGTTCGAGAGCTTTCTGAAAAAGAAGCAAATAACGAGGAAGATCATAAATGGAAAACCCAAATGCTCATATATTTGGTATTAAATACGTACATCAATTGCTAATCGAGCAAAGTGTGAGTACACTATCTCAGTGTCTTTAAGCTTGTTGAGTCCTTTAACCATCTCCCACCATATGTTTTGAAGATGCTTGTCATCAAAGATATGCCCACGGATCAGAATATCCTTGGGATGTGGAACTTGATCACATGATCTCCACGATGAAGTCCCGAGTTCTATAACACCAAAAATTCTAGAAAAAAGGGGTTGAACTCTTCTTCTTCTTCTGAGGAATGGGAGTTCGTACCTTGAGGTTCTAAAGGAGCAGCTTCCGCAACCTCTTTTCCTTCGCGGTGACCTTGGTTGGAGCCTTTCGCTGCCACTTGATTGACTACTACAGGTGATCACATAGTTAATTCCCTTGTCTGGACATTAATGTTCTCCAGAGTTGACTTGATCATTAGAGTGGTCTAATCCTCCACCGTCTTTGCCTCCGTCTCCACGACCACTAATGGAAGGGCTTCAACCACCTCTGCTTCTATCTCTACGACCGCTAGAGAAACTAGTATCCCGTCGTAGCTACAACAATAGCATATTTTACCTTAGAAATGTCCTCGGGGGCTCGAGAAGTAGGGCTAAATAATATAAGAAGAAAAAGTTAGAAATTCAAGTCATAAAATAAAAGAATAAGTACTATTACTTGTTCTTAAGTTTTACATATCTTGGGTTCCTAGATACAATCCTGAAACTAGAAGACATTTTTCCTAAAAAAGGCTTAGTCTTTTTCTCCTTCTTCTTTTCCCCCTCTTCGCCCAATCTCACAAGCTTTGAGCTATCAGCCTTTGAATGGCTTTCAGCCTCACTGGTTGGGATGACCAAGGATTGCATGACCTCAACTGGCTGTGTTCCTTGAGGATGTGGAGGAGCTTCCTTTACAATCTCCCCTTCATTGTGGTCAGAACTAGCTTTGACCACTCGGGGGGCTTGAGCTTCTTTCGACCACAGGCTCTGCTGGAGCAATAGTAGCCTTCACAAAAGAAGTAAAACTCTTTCAGTTTTCCTTTTCTATTCACTTGACAAGGGTAGGGGAAGGGGAAACTGATAATGTTTTAGTGTTGTAATAAAAAGGTGCCTTGGCCTTTGGGACCTTTCGTTTAAGGTCCATGACAACATTCCCTTTCTCCTCTACGGTCAAAACTATTCGGGAACAGTGGTTGGTGAGGTCGAGGAAGGGCGGGCTTGAACTCCCATCCTTCTTCTTGTAACACCCCAACTCACAACGAGCACGAATTCTCTGGAATTAAAATTAAACTAAAACTTGATACCAATTTTTGGCATAACCTCCTTTGTATAGTCAACTATACCGAGGCTCTAACAAATAATCATGGCAATTAGCAATAAACTCCATATTCAAGTTCATTCAAGCATGCAAGTTAATCTATTAAACATAACCAAAATTTGCTATTCTCATTATTACAATTAATCTAAGTCTCAAAACCATCCATAAGTAATTCTTAAGGTTGAGTGGTAGTCGTGCATCCAAACATCTACTCCTCCCATGCATGCCGATCTTGCGGTTGTACCTAAAACATATCAAAACAAGAGTGAGCCCAAAGACTCAGCAAGTATCAACAAGGCTAAAGCTAAACTCACAGTCATAGCATCAACATACCAAAGTAAACATTACACTAAACATATCCTTCATGCTTATGTAATACGACAATGCAATGCACCTTTTGAACTTTATCTCTTTTTCGCATTTTACCGGTAATGCGGGGTATACATCCGTCGATGGATACCCTTGCCTGTGCCCTCTGGCACAGGGACCAAGAGCCTATACACCACTTGTATAGGGACCTTTGCCCATCATCTTAATGATGGGGACCTCTTTACTCATTGCCCACATTCCACGAATGTGGGGACCTCAAGCCCGTCATCTACGTGACGGGGACCTCGATCATGCATAGTCACCACGTGACCAATTCTCCAATATGATTGCATGATGCACATGAACAAAACTTTAAAACATCATACATATGGATTCACAACAACGACATGCATGAATAAACTTATTCATACTTCAAGCATTCCTCATCAATGACATTCTTAGCATTCTAGTATCCATGAATAGCACATATATTCATAATACTAGCAAACATGAACAATCCTTCATGAATAACAATTAATCATAACTCAAGTGTTCACCATCCTTAAACATACATATCACACTATAAAGCATGCATTGTTATTACGCATCAAAGTACTAGCACCCTATGTCAAACATTCATCATTATTCTCTCAATCAGAGTACTTGCATTCACCAAGATAAATTGGAACTCATCACAATAACATCCACTTTAACCATAACTAGCATTCATCAAGATGAATGGAAACTCATCACATTAACATTCATGCATGGCTATTACGAGTAAAACACAAACACTCTCAGCATAAAAAAAACATAGTTATGCTATAACCCGAATACTTGCCTCAACCGTGCGAGAACGGTGGACGCGAAGAGGGCGCTACCCCTGGGGTCACGCTCCCACCTGAACATAAAGATAACCCCAATCTAAGACCAACATACTGGACCAAAATCATAAATAACAACACAAATTAACTTGCTAAACTCCCAAGTGTTTTCAATCTTCCAATTTCTAGCGATGGATTTGGTGTTCACTACGGACAGTCAACTTATAAAATACATAACTTTCTGCTCAGGGGTCCAATTAAGATGTTCTCAGACTTTCTGGAAAGGTAACTAAATTTCTCAAATAAACTTAGTTGCGGAGCCCTTTTGATTCTGCCAAATACTACCTCTACCAAGCCAAACTACAGAACATCAAAATTCACGTCGGGTTCTCTGGACAGTACACTAAAACCTCCATAACTTTTGCTACGAACGTCCAAATCTTGTGTTCTTTAACTCTATGAAAAGGTATAGAAATTACCCACATTTTTCGTTATATTGAGGTCCTCTGATTTCGACCTTAACTAGCAGATTCATCCCATTTTCTACAGACTGTTCAAAACTGACAGATTAACAGAGCAGCGATACTAAAAAATTCATAACTTCCTGACCGTTAATCGGATTTGGGTGATCTTGGTGGCCACTGAAAGCTAAGAATATAATCTACATATCTCTAGGAGATCAAATCTCCTAATTCGGCATCTAAACACATGAAACGGGCCAAGCAACATTCTGGACAGAATTGAACATTGAACAGAATTAATCCGATCCAATCGATCTAATAACAATCGCCTCTAATGACTATCACACATCACAAGAAACTCGTCGTTACCCTTGACGACGTGCTGTACGACGACAAACAGGCCCCGAAGAAGATCCTCCTCCTCCTCTCTTCCTTCTCTTCTCCCTTTTCTTCTCCCTTCTCTTCTTTTCCCCTTCTTCTTCCTCCTTGGCCGGCTGCAATGGGGCTTCCTCTTCCCTTTGGCCAGCAGCAATGGGGGTGGAGGGGAGGTAGGGAGGAGGTGGTTGGGGCGCCGGTTGGAGGAGGGGAGGTAGGGAGGAGGTGGCGGCCACAATGGGGGGAGGTGGGGAGTGGAGGAGGGAGGGGTGAGGCTAGGGTTTGAGGGAGGGGGTGGCGCCTCCCCCCACTATGGCCGGCCAGCCACATGGGCCAAGGCCCAGGGCCCGAGTTGCCAACCAAACGTGGAAAACCCCCTCACAAATCCTGATTTGGTGATTTTCTAAAAGAACCACTCTCCCGATTAAATTAATCTCTCCCGACTAATTCCTGTCGAATAAGTTTTAGGGTATTACACTTCTTCTTGTCTACCGCCTTCACAAGGCGACGCATTTTACTTAGTGGAATTTTGTCTCCCTCTGAGTCATCCTCAGCAGACCCCAAATTGATATTCGGATCTTTTTGGGTCTTTGTTATGCCGACTTGCTACAAAAAAGTCACAAAACAAGGATTACTAAATGGTTGAAACTACGACTATTTATCGCTAAAGATGGAACCAATAAGAATATTGATTACCTTTAGATGCATCAATTTCTCCTCCCCGGAGATGACCGCCAAGATATGAGGGGCCTCCTCTGTATTCGGAGGCACCTTCTCATAGATAAGTTTGACCCGAGCGTCAATCTCCTTTTGTGTCAGATCTACAAATAGAAGGATATAACCAATAAATTTGCTCTAATCACAAATTGAAAGAGCTAAATTGATTATAAGCCTACCTTCATTATTGTCCCTGGTCGAATATTTGACCCTAGAATACGGCACATGATGAAATCTTTCACCACATGCCACCCGGTTTGCCCTCCTTCCCTCAAATCCTTTATGGCTTGAATGTAAGTGGCGATCCGACCACTACCACTTGGATCCATGTCCCATGACTTGCTCTTCTCCACAGCTTAGCTCACAAAGAAAAGGCAGTTGTCTTTGCTTACGGTCCAGTAAACCACTTCTTCCTCCATCCCAGCCAAGATGACCGAGTGAACATAGGGATGTACTCCCTTGACTTCTTGTCATGGAGTTGGATGGCACAACTACTGACGATCCCGCGCAGCTTGATCATCCCGTAGTAGTACTTGAAGAGGAACAAATCTAGAAGAATCCCCAGATATGCCCCGCAAAGGTACACAGACCCATTTAATCAATGTGATGGAATTGGATACCAAGTTCACAAACTCAACCCTAAAGTGTTCGAGTGCTACCACCAAGAATATATGCGAAGACAACCGAAGGCCACACTCGCAGTACACTTGGAAAACTAGAATTGTGTCCTTTCGCCCAACGGCCAATGCTGACCTTCAGCGCTTGATCACTTCACCAAATATCCGGGCGGGATCTTTTAGCGAAACGAGCACTCTTTTCTCCACATCCATCTTTGATTCTCACACTTTGAAGTGGTTCCGGCTATTTCTTTCGAATGAATTTAGTTTGGATTTGGACAAGTTTGGGGAAAAAAAGCTTGCAGATTTGGTTGGCAATGGAGAAAGCAAAAGCTCAAAAGAGTCGAAGCAATTGGGGAAAGTAAAAACCCTAAGTTTACCCCCGATGGCTATTTATAACCAGTTGCAATCTCTTCGGGAACCGCTCCCGACGGACAAAATTGTAAGAGACGGTTCACATTCTTTTTTACACCCACTCGGTAAAAGGAATTTTATTTTTACGACTCAAGTAAAAATACCTTCCTTGACCAAGTCAGCTTCTGGTAAAAAGAAATACTAGTCGAAAAAGCTTTCCTTCTGACCATTATCCTATGGCCTCTTTCCAAGTAAGTCATTTTCACTTGAAGTTGAGGGGCTAGATGAAGAGGATCCAATAATCCTTAATTAATGAAACTGTTTATATGTAATACTTATTATAGATAATAGTATCCTTAACAACCATCAGTGGTACCCCTTGTCATTAGTCTACAATGACAAAGGAAGATTACAACCACTTCATGGTCGTAAGGTCCATCCCGACCACCTTATGATCATAAGATCTACTACGACCATCTTATGGTCATAAGGTTTGCTATGATTAGGTCAACTACGACCACCCTATAGTTGATAGAACCCACAGACATGTGGACCTAATCAACGCGTGGTAGTTAATACACGTGTTGTTTGTCTTTGACATAGCTGCACGTCGCTCTCTCTGTCTGGCATGACTGCACGGCGAACATGCAGGACAGTGTCTCTCTGACAGTAAACCGCTACCAATGTGTGCAATCGGCCAACCATCAAGATGTCTCCTGACGCACAATAGCGCCACCCTTTCAAGAAGTACATAAGCGATGACACCAGTGGATAGAGGAGAGAGGATGATCAAGTGATCAATTCCGAAGCCATTAGCCATAGTTCGGTGGCTTGTTTCACTCTGTAAACACTTTCAATACAAAAACACAGGAGTAGAGTTATTACTATCTCCGGAAAAAGCTTGAACCTATCTAAAAAGCCCTTGTCTCTTTTTGCATGATCTTGATTATAGTTACCGTAGTATTTATTTCATAAGATGATATTAAAACATTGTCATAGGTAATTATGTTGGGTTTGCGCTTAGGAGCATTGTCAATTTGTTTTATGCTCTTGTATTGTTGCATGTTTTTTAGGTAAGTATTGGCTTTGTCCAGGGGGTGTTGCTTCGGGTTTGGTGCTGCCTTCACATCGTTGCATTTTCCACAGCTAAAATACAAGTGCATGGTAGAGCGGTAGATATCAATTTGTGTGTCACTTGTCTTTAATAATTAATTTACGATGATATCTTTATGTTTTCCTGTTGCTTATTACAATGTCTACATGATGATTATATGATACGGTGATGATGATATGATAATGGTGACAATGATGATGATGATATGATAATGATGATAATATGATGATGATGGGACACGTTATTGGACAATGGAACAATTGCAATTGCATCATGTGCACATTCATGTCATGAAAGAAAAAGACTTATCTCGGGTAGGCATGCAATACCTACTTTGGTAGGCCTCCACGGAGTGGATATCCTCCGTCCGAGGAGGATGGGCATATGATAGGGTGAACACCGCGAGTGTTCATTCATGCTATACCAGTATAAGCTATGCGATGAGCAAACGAGCATGTAGTGTAGAATTTCGTTGCACTAATGAAAACAAAAGTTGATGATGAAGGAAAATATGAATGATGAAATTTATATGTGTATGTTTATTGTTCTATTATGTATTTGCTGAGTCTTGGACTCACCCTTGCTTTGTTGTTATTTTTAGGTGTTCATTGAAGGCGACATGCATGGGATGAGAGTAACACCTACACATCGATGCTATCTATCATGAAGTTATCACTATTTAGTTACTTCAATTATACCTTAGAGACTTGGTGCATCTATCTAGAATTTCCTTATTGGACATTGAGTACCCAATTATAGTAATGTGGATCATGAGTAGTATTATTGTGTGTGGTGGTGCTAAGTTATGATTACGTTATGGTATTATTTATTTTATATTAATGTTGTTAGTCAATGCTCCCACGTGCATGGTTCCGGGTGTTCTCAGGCGCATGGCCTCGAGCATTCTTGGGTGCGAGGTCCCAAGTCTTGTGTGAGCATTAATCCTTATTACCATTATCTTGTTATGCTTGTCGTAGGTTTCTATTCATGCATAGGTTGTTGTAATTATAAGTAATCATGGTTTAAATTTAGAGTGAAAAATGTATAGATGACATTCTGGGCTCTTAGTTGGGTTGGGGTGTTACAGTTGGTATCAGAGTGGGATTTAGGTCTATGGTGAATAGATTGTCAACTTAGGTTAATTTAATCAACTAAAATTTGACCTAGGGTTGGTTAATTAAATTAAAATTTGATATAGGTCAATTAATTACTAGAACCTGACTTAGGTTGGTTAATTAACTTAAAATTTGACACACTAGTGCATAGTAAGATGAGAATGGGTCAAGCATTGTATTTGCATTTATGTTATATTGTATTGATAAATAGTAATGATATGAGGATGATGCCTATGAGCTTATTGCATGGATGTTTGATTGTATCGAATAGCTATGCCATGTTGTGGTCGTCGCCATGGCTAGGTGGAGCCTTCGTCCGAAGTTCATGAGTCTATAGCTGAGAGGAGCGGTTTTGGTGAGGAGGTTGTTGCTCAGTCAGAGGCCAAGGGACAGAAAGGGACCCCCACCATGATGCAAGAGATTTTAGGAGAGCTCCATGCACTTCAACAGCAGGTGCCGGTAGCTCCCGCTACCACTGCATCTATTACTGCCCCTGTTGTCGCTCCACCCTTACTTGAGATACGGATCGACCTTCGCGAGTGGATGGCGTTGAGGCTGGACACGTTTGACAGTTCGTGCACGCTAGTCCAAGTAGCAAACTGGCTATGCTACATGGAGAGACAATTTGGAGCCCTATGGTTGACCTCACAGCCAAAGACCCGCTTTGTGGCCTTTCAGTTGAAGGATCTAGTGAACATCTAGTGGGACGGGATTCTTTTCGCTAGGACCTGCTGCAGGGACTAGTCACTTGGGAGATCTTCGCGACTAGTTTGAGGCTAACTACTACCCAAAGTCTTTTTTGGAGAGGATGCCCTTTCCACGTTTGTGTAGGGAAAGATGTATGTTGCTGACTATGAAGAGGAATTCAATAACTTGGTCCATTTTGTACATTATGTGGCAAACAATGATCTTGTGAAAACCAAGATGTTTTGTCGGGGGTTGGACCCTGAGTTCTGGCATGTTATGGGAGCCACGACGCTGTGTGATTTCAACTCTTTGGTCGAGCAGGCTAGGGGTATCGAGTTGGAGATGTAGCTCACTAAGGGGCTATAAACTTCTGGTGGAGACCAGAAGAGGAGCTTCAATAAGGGGGTGGGTCTTTCTAGTGACCCGCTCTTAGAAGTTCACAGGGGCCACTGCCCTTTGCCCAAGTCAAAGCAATCGATGTCGCATTCTTATTCAGCGCCTCATTCTTGCTCAGCGACTCCAGCTTACCGCCCTATCCCAATGCAGGGTATGATGTGCTTCAATTGTGGAGTTGGACATCATGTGGCTGAGTGCTCTTGGGTGGGAGAGTGTCGTCACTATGGCCCGCCGTTAGGTCATATGGAGCGGGTTTGTCGGCAAAATCCCGCTAGCGTTATCAAGTGGGAGCCAGAGTCGGCATCGTATTTAGTTGTGTCTTCTCGGGGGTTTGTCCAGATGATGGCAGCTGCTCATGCCCCGAGTTGCCTCCTGCCTAGGCACTGTAATATCCCGTATATCGGTAAGAGAGAAACTTGTTTGGAAGAGAAAAATTAAATTAAATTTAAGGATTCTGTTAGAATTGGGAATTTGGGCCTCCAGCCCAAGCTAAGGGCTGTCTTTGGCCGGCCATGAAGTGGGCCATTAAGGGGGGGAGGCGCCCCTAAGGCCCATGGCCCAAGCTGCCCCTTTTCCTCCTAAAACCCTAGACAACCACCCCATTCTTGTGCACGAGTCTGTAGCGCCGCCCAGTGCTTGTAGCGCGCCAGTACTGTGCACGCCCCATACACCCCTTCATCCTGCTGCCATTGGCCAAAAGGAAGAGGAGAAAGGGATTCGGCAAGAGAAGAAAGGAGAAAGGAAGAGAAGAGAAGGGATCTTCTTCGGGGTGTTTGATCAGCGTCTTCCTAGGGTTCTACAAGGGTAATGAATACCGATCCTCGTCGTTTGATTAGTGGTAGATGCGATTTGGTTCATATTTGATTAGATCGAACTGCTGCGTTCAGAAAATCAATTCTGTCCAGAAAGTTGCGGGTCTGTTTCGTGGTTTTAGAGGCCGAATCTGAGATGATCATCTCCTGGAGTTATGTAGGTCTTGTTCTTAGCTTTCGTTGGCCGCCAAGATCACCTCATTCCGACTTTCGAGTCAAAAGTTATGATAGATTTATTATCTGCTGTCCAGAATCCTGACGAGAAATAGCAGTCTCTGTATAGGTTGATTTATGGCCTAGTTAGAGGGTGATTCAGAGGTCTTGCCCATAACAAATTTTGAAGGTGATATCACTATCTTTCAGGATTGATAAAGAACACCTCATTTGGATTTATAGATCAAAAGTTATGCACTTTTCTTTGTGACTGTCCAGATTGTATGTCAGTCTGTCCAGTTTGTATGTCGATTTCTATCTTTAATTTTGACCCGTGTGCCACTTTTTGTTAAAGACAATATATGAATGTCGTGCCAACTAAGTTATTGTAGATAATTCGATAACCTTTTCAGGTTGATAAAGAATGTTCAATTTGGAGTTGTACAACAAAAGTTATGGATATTTTATTTTAGCCGATATTTCTGTCAATTAATTCAGTCAACAGATTTGAGCCGTGGGCCAAATTTTATTAGAGGCAAAATCTGAACTTTTGCCCAACTAGAGTATTGTAGATATGTCAGTTAAGAATCCATGGAAATTGGTCTCACCTCATTCCGAGTTCCAGACCAATAGATATGTCAATTACCGTGCTGCTGTCCAGAATTAAGTTATGTCAGAAATTGTTGATTTCATTTTAAGTTTTGTATTAATGACTAGAGTCATCAGGGAAGCAGTGTTTAACGTCGATTAGTAGTGTTGGGTATATTATGTCCTTATTGAAATTATTTTACTTGTTTAGGAGGTGAAGCCTCGGGTTTAGGAGTATCACCTTTGCCGACTAACGCGTCGCATCGCGGAAGGCAAGTACATTGCCACCCTTAATGATTGTGATTGATGAATGTTTATATGGTCATGCTGTGATTTGGTATGATACGAGAGAAGATGGATTGTCTATGTTCTTTCATATGTGTTGATCCATGTTTTGTTATCATGTCTTTCAATATTCGTATTTCATTCTATGCATTCATTATGCATGTTTCCTCCACGAAAGTGGATTGCAAGTCCCACCATTCCGTGTAGGCGGTGTTGGACATTGTCATGTCCGTCCACGGAGTGGATTTGAAAGACCCATTAATTCCGGAATGGGCATGTAAGACCCATTAACTCCAAGATGGGCAATGTTGGACACCCGTATGAAACGTTCTTCATACGGGAAGTGGATCCGCATTTTTGTTAAGATGCGGGCTTGAGTGAACACCGACGGGTGTTTCACGCTATCTGCGATATATGCATGTGTGCAGTCCATTCCTTTGATTTTGAGCATTCATATCATGTCTTCATATGTAATCGGTTGTGATGTGATCGAACGATGATGAGATTGTCTTATTCATATTGAATGATTATCATATTGATATATGTACTTGCTGAGTCATGGACTCACTCTTGCGTTGTTTGTTTATTTTAGGTAACCCACGATGTTGGCTCACTTGGGAGGGAGTAGACACGCACTACTCGTTCACATCACCCTATTCATGTTCAAGATTAAATTTAGTTCTATCTTACATTCGTTAATGATGAACTGTAATAATTAAATTATAATTGGTGAAGGAAGGATACCTTCTCCACATTGAGGTTGATTTATTCTTGCATATGAACTTTCATTATCAATGAACTGAAATAAATAGTTTAGATGGTGAAGGAAGGATACCTTCATCATGTCACAGTTGTTTGATACTATCATTAGTTGATTTTATTCAAATTCTCCGCAATATGGATGTATGTTAGATGTTTTAGGTGACATCTTGGCTTAGAATAGCGAGGTGTTACGGTTGGTATCGAGCGGGCTTTAGGTCCGTGGTAATTAAGTTATTAAATTGACACACTTGTGCACGATGAGGTGGGGTTTGGGTAATCCATCGTATTCGTATTTCTAGTGGTGTGTTTCATCATATTGAAGCTGTTCTTGAATTTCTTACGTACTATCGTTCTTGTTGTTAATATGAACTAATACTATGATTGTCATGAGATGGTCTGTATATTCATAATTGAGTATTTTGGTGAAGCGTGTTGTTAACGGATGATAAGAAGTGGAGATCGTGGTTGTTACTCAGGATTCACGAGTTACACCACTATTCGCGATGCGTGGTTAGAGGAGTAGTGACCCCGAGTCACCAGTAGTTTCAAGTGTTAAGCGTGAGTTGCTTTAGAAAGTTGTTCTCTTCCTTGAATTACGATTTTGTGAGTTCTTGTCTGTGGTGGTTGATGAATTTCTCTTGGGTTTGTGGTTCATGATAGTTTATGGTTTTCAATAGATCCTCTTGGTTCTCTCAAGCAATTATTGCTTTTATTGTTGAGTTGCTTTTACTACTTGTGATCGTTGTCAATTGACAAGATTGATGTTTTCATGGTTGCTCCTTCTTTCTCATTGAAAAAATAACTCATTTACTCGTTTGATAGCTTGGTTAGTGAGAGTTTCCCATTTGTAAGTTCGTTTGCATTGAAAAGCTTTTGCTTTATGTGTTTCTTTTGGATTACTTGACGTTGAAATTTGAAGTCTCTCTTTTCTGAAGTAAGGCGTTAGAATCCTTTTGTGATGACTTGCCATGCTTAAAATGAGAAGTTATAACTAAACGAATAAATTGCTATGATGTGGGTTACCAAGTTGGGTTTTTAGCATGGTGCAAATCAATTATTCTTAACTACCATCCATGAAATTGAAATTTATTAATTTGAAATGTCCTTGTATTTGATACAGTGTATGTTAAATAAAGATTGTCCATATCCATTCGAACCTATAGATCTTACATAAGAGCTAGATTTATCTATTTCTGGTATGCAAAAATTGTTGAAACTTGTATAAAGTACCGGATGGGTGCTTTGGTGTATCGATTCATGAAACCTTGTTTATAGGAAATTATGTTAGTGAATCTTTAATCATGTTTTGAAATGATTTACGAATAAAGGTGAAATGTGAATCTATGTTTATATTTGGTTATGTGATTGCAAATGGAATTA
Organism: Ampelocalamus luodianensis; assembly: GCA_036346255.1. Classification (NCBI taxonomy): domain Eukaryota; kingdom Viridiplantae; phylum Streptophyta; class Magnoliopsida; order Poales; family Poaceae; genus Ampelocalamus; species Ampelocalamus luodianensis. The sequence goes on from CM070623.1 coordinate 21,094,116, forward strand.
GTACCGTATGTATACACATGGTTAGTACAATCATCAATTGTTAATGGTATTGAAGAAGGTGTTGAGCAACACCAGCAGTTGAGTAGATGAATTTCGTAAGTAGTCTTTGATAGCGTGCGTTGTGATATTGTTATTGCTTAGCATAATCTGGTTATAATAAATTTGTTTCAACCTTGTGGTTTGTATTCCCTTTGGGAAGTTTTAGGATGGAGTAATAAAGTTTGATGATTCTTGGTACTAGTGTATGTTGTCGATGTTATTAAATCGTCAAAATGTGAGAATGAGGTTAATTCTCGTGGTAATTTGATCACCCATGGTGATATTCTCTAAATGATCAAATTTCAAGATTTGTATTCATGATCTTTTGGGGTTCGGGCTTTATGTGGTAAATGAAGTTTATCGAGTAACGATATGTTACAAAGTTGCAGATGGTTCTTGATGATGCAAGTGCTTGATTTTGAATACTTATTTGTTCTTATCTGTTAAGGTTCGATATTCTATTCTTGTGAGGCTTATGCGTTCAACTATGGACTCCACTTATGTTACGTGAGTTCATTGCTTAATTGGTTTCTTCTCTTGGTCCCATGTTCGGTCTGAGTGGTGGATGAGTTTTCTAGTTGGTGAAAATCGTTTCCATTTGTCTCTTCTTTTGAGAAAGAATCAATTCATTCTTTTCACGTGGGTCTTTTGAAGTGTTTTCTAATTGTTGTTGTGAAATTGATGTTAATACCCATAGTAATTTGATCGCCTTTGGTGATATCGTTCGAATGAGAATAATTCAAGTTTAGCTTTGTGATATTTTCTTTGAGCCCATGAATCATCCGTAGCTGAAATTATTTTAAATAAATTAAGGTATTGGATTGTCTGTTGCTTCTTAAGAGATTTGTGTGATTTAATTTTAAAGGCTCTTTGGTGCGAGTTGGCAGCGTGAGGTTGCAATCAAAGAAGTTATGTTGGTTCCTTTAAGAGGAGAATAATCTACTTGCTTTTAGCGAAATCCTGTAATTGAAAATGTTTGAGTTTGGTGGTTGAGATTATTTGGATCTCATGTTTCTTGTGTAGTTGAGTATTACGAACAAATATGCGTATTGAAGAATTTCATTGGTTCTTAATTAGTCCTTGTGGTTTGGACTAAAGATCTTATCTTATGCGTTGTGGCAAGCGATGTTAGTCAAAAATTAATTTGAGTGTTAAAGGAAAGAGTGCAGAGGAATATTTGAGAATTTGAGTCAAGTTTTGTAACTTGTGGTTATTTGAATTGTTCATAAACTTTTGCTCTTTACACTCAAGAGTTGTCGAGTTTCAATCGCAATGTCATTTCTCTTATTGGTGGTTATTTGCTATTCCCTTTTAGAGGATCGTGCACTCATTGTGAACTCAATTTTTGTTTTCCCAGATCTTCTTTGCAGTTATTTCTTTTGGTCTTGTGCTCACTTGTGAGCGGTAGCATTTTCTGTGTGGTGAAATTTATTCTTGTTCGCCTCTTTCTTTTGAGAAAGGATCAACCGTTTTGTCTTTGTAAGTTTTACAAATCGTAAGTTGTTAATTGGTTTGGTGGTGGTTAAGTGATTGTAGGGGTGAGATTTTGCTACCAGTTATTGGAGGAGTAATAGAAGATGAGTTGGTTTTGACTGAGCCTTTTGGAGGAAGTTGATTCGGATGGGATGTATGGTTTCAGTAAAGCGTATATTGTTCGACTAAGTAGGACCTATGGTATAGTGTAGTTCGAACTTTGGTTCATGTTGAAATGTTGGGGATTATCAAATGTATGGAAACCTTAATCAATGTTATAGAGTAAAACAATTGGAAAGTATTGCGATGTTGTGTGAGTGATTCTGATGATGTCAATGAGTGAGTATGTCGGATTTGTGGGGATGTTAGAGATTTAATCCGATGATTTCACTATTTGTTATAAGAGGAATTCGTTGTAGAGGTCTCGGAGGTTAAATTTGGGCTTTTCATTTTCATGCTAGACTTTTGGTCGCCCAAAGATTTGCGTGTAGAGGATAGAAAAGCTGGAGTATTCGAGTAGCGGAATGATTGTCGATAGAACTCTTTTGATGTAGTTCATGGCGGGTGTCTGAGGATTACGACGTGTTATTCTTGAAAGTTGGAGGTGATAATATTGCATGGGTTTTGAGGTGCTTTGGTGCCTTCTATCAAATTAATGTCATCGTTGAAGGAGTTCTCTAGAGTGTTCGATGGAATCAATAGAGTCTCTCTACAAAGGTGTGGATGATGTATTTCGGTTTAAGCCTAATTTGAGGATGTTAAACTAAGAGGTTTGAGCCGTGTGGTATGCGATGAATTCGAATTCAAGATGCAGAGAGATTTTATTCCAAAAAGTGAAACTAAGAAAAAAATGTCTTTTGAGTAGTGAAGCGTTTTCTTTATTCTCACATGAGCTTTGTGTTGTTGGTGATGTCCTTGGCAATTTGAGTTGCACTGTACTAGTATGTATGTTTCTTTCCAATTCGAGCAAAAAAATATATAAATAAATAAATAATAAAGGAAGTTTTTATTCGGGCATTTAAAATGATTCCTCCTTTGGTTTTCGTGGTGTTCATTCGTAAGCGCCTATTTAGAAAGTGGAATTGTTTTCGTGATGAATCATCAAATTTGGGATTTTACACTTTTGGTGAAGAGTTAGTATTGCGTGGTTGCGATGAGGACTCTATTTCAGTTGGCTTCTTTTTGAGAATTGGTGGTTTAGGAACTAGCTCATTGTACACTCTTGTTTAACTGAGTTGTCCTTTCTTAGATGAAGAGTTCGATTTTGAGCCGTTGTGTGTTTTCGTACCAAAGGAGTTTGTCTCGAGTTCATTCGCTCGTTTCCAACAATGGCGAAATTAGGAAGTTGGCGTATCGCTTTGACCGTCTAAGGTCCATATGCGAAGAACGCAACATCTCTTTGTGTTCAGTCTTGAGTGAGTAGTTTGGGCCATTCAAAGTTTGAGTTTTCATTTTCTCTGATTGTTCCAGCCATGATTAACGAGCAGCGATACTAAAAATTCATAACTTCCTGACCGTTAATCGGTTTGGGTGATCTTGGTGGCCACTGAAAGCTAAGAATATAATCTACATATCTCTAGGAGATCAAATCTCTAATTCGGCATCTAAACACATGAAACGGGCCAAGCAACATTCTGGACAGAATTGAACATTGAGCAAATTAATCCGATCCAATCGATCTAATAACAATCGCCTCTAATGACTATCACACATCACAAGAAACTCGTCGTTACCCTTGACGACGTCTTTGTCTGACGACAAACAGGCCCCGAAGAAGATCCTCCTCCTCCTCTCTTCCTTCTCTTCTCCCTTTTCTTCTCCCTTCTCTTCTTTTCCCTTCTTCTTCCTCCTTGGCCGGCTGCAATGGGGCTTCCTCTTCCTTTGGCCAGCAGCAATGGGGTGGAGGAGGTAGGGAGGAGGTGGTTGGGGCGCCGGTTGGAGGAGGGGAGGTAGGGAGGAGGTGGCGGCCACAATGGGGAGGTGGGGAGTGGAGGAGGAGGGGTGAGGCTAGGGTTTGAGGAGGGGTGGCGCCTCCCCTATGGCCGGCCAGCCACATGGGCCAAGGCCCGGGCCCGAGTTGCCAACCAAGCGTGGAAAACCCCTCACAAATCCTGATTTGGTGATTTTCTAAAAGAACCACTCTCCGATTAAATTAATCTCTCAGACTAATTCTGTCGAATAAGTTTTAGGGTATTACACTTCTTCTTGTCTACCGCCTTCACAAGGCGACGCATTTTACTTAGTGGAATTTTGTCTCCCTCGAGTCATCCTCGTGGACCCCAAATTGATATTCGGATCTTTTGGGTCTTTGTTATCTTGACTTGCTACAAAAAGTCACAAAACAAGGATTACTAAATGGTTGAAACTACGACTATTTATCGCTAAAGATGGAACCAATAAGAATATTGATTACCTTTAGATGCATCAATTTCTCCTCCCCGGAGATGACCGCCAAGATATGAGGGGCCTCCTCTGTATTCGGAGGCACCTTCTCATAGATAAGTTTGACCCGAGCGTCAATCTCCTTTTGTGTCAGATCTACAAATAGAAGGATATAACCAATAAATTTGCTCTAATCACAAATTGAAAGAGCTAAATTGATTATAAGCCTACCTTCATTATTGTCCCTGGTCGAATATTTGACCCTAGAATACGGCACATGATGAAATCTTTCACCACATGCCACCCGGTTTGCCCTCCTTCCCTCAAATCCTTTATGGCTTGAATGTAAGTGGCGATCCGACCACTACCACTTGGATCCATGTCCCATGACTTGCTCTTCTCCACAGCTTAGCTCACAAAGAAAAGGCAGTTGTCTTTGCTTACGGTCCAGTAAACCACTTCTTCCTCCATCCCAGCCAAGATGACCGAGTGAACATAGGGATGTACTCCCTTGACTTCTTGTCATGGAGTTGGATGGCACAACTACTGACGATCCCGCGCAGCTTGATCATCCCGTAGTAGTACTTGAAGAGGAACAAATCTAGAAGAATCCCCAGATATGCCCCGCAAAGGTACACAGACCCATTTAATCAATGTGATGGAATTGGATACCAAGTTCACAAACTCAACCCTAAAGTGTTCGAGTGCTACCACCAAGAATATATGCGAAGACAACCGAAGGCCACACTCATGATACACTTGGAAAACTAGAATTGTGTCCTTTAAGCCCAGCGGCCAATCTTGACCTTCGGCGCTTGATCACTTCACCAAATATCGGGCGGGATCTTTTAGCGAAACGAGCACTCTTTTTCTCCACATCCATCTTTGATTCTCACACTTTGAAGTGGTTCCGGCTATTTCTTTCGAATGAATTTAGTTTGGATTTGGACAAGTTTGGGGGAAAAAAGCTTGCAGATTTGGTTGGCAATGGAGAAAGCAAAAGCTCAAAAGAGTCGAAGCAATTGGGAAAGTAAAAACCCTAAGTTTACCCCCGATGGCTATTTATAACCAGTTGCAATCTCTTCGGGAACCGCTCCCGACGGACAAAATTGTAAGAGACGGTTCACATTCTTTTTTACACCCACTCGGTAAAAGGAATTTTATTTTTACGACTCAAGTAAAAATACCTTCCTTGACCAAGTCGACACAGTAAAAGAAATACTAGTCGAAAAAGCTTTCCTTCCGACCATTATCCTATGGCCTCTTTCCAAGTAAGTCATTTTCACTTGAAGTTGAGGGCTAGATGAAGAGGATCCAATAATCCTTAATTAATGAAACTGTTTATATGTAATACTTATTATAGATAATAGTATCCTTAACAACCATCAGTGGTACCCCTTGTCATTAGTCTACAATGACAAAGGAAGATTACAACCACTTCATGGTCGTAAGGTCCATCCCGACCACCTTATGATCATAAGATCTACTACGACCATCTTATGGTCATAAGGTTTGCTATGATTAGGTCAACTACGACCACCCTATAGTTGATAGAACCCACGGACATGTGGACCTAATCAGCAGCGTGGTAGTTAATACACGTGTTGTTTGTCTTTGACATAGCTGCACGTCGCTCTCTCTGTCTGGCATGACTGCACGGCGAACATGCAGGACAGTGTCTCTCTGACAGTAAACCGCTACCAATGTGTGCAATCGGCCAACCATCAAGATGTCTCCTGACGCACAATAGCTGCCACCCTTTCAAGAAGTACATAAGCGATGACACCAGTGGATAGAGGAGAGAGGATGATCAAGTGATCAATTCCGAAGCCATTAGCCATAGTTCGGTGGCTTGTTTCACTCTGTAAACACTTTCAATACAAAAACACAGGAGTAGAGTTATTACTATCTCCGGAAAAAGCTTGAACCTATCTAAAAAGCCCTTGTCTCTTTTTGCATGATCTTGATTATAGTTACCGTAGTATTTATTTCATAAGATGATATTAAAACATTGTCATAGGTAATTATGTTGGGTTTGCGCTTAGGAGCATTGTCAATTTGTTTTATGCTCTTGTATTGTTGCATGTTTTTAGGTAAGTATTGGCTTTGTCGGGGTGTTGCCGGGTTTGGTCTGCCTTCACATCGTTGCATTTTCCACAGCTAAAATACAAGTGCATGGTAGGCGGTAGATATCAATTTGTGTGTCACTTGTCTTTAATAATTAATTTACGATGATATCTTTATGTTTTCCTGTTGCTTATTACAATGTCTACATGATGATTATATGATAACGGTGATGATGATATGATAATGGTGACAATGATGATGATGATATGATAATGATGATAATATGATGATGATGGGACACGTTATTGGACAATGGAACAATTGCAATTGCATCATGTGCACATTCATGTCATGAAAGAAAAAAAGACTTATCTCGGGTAGGCATGCAATACCTACTTTGGTAGGCCTCCACGGGAGTGGGGATATCCTCCGTCGAGGAGGATGGGCATATGATAGGGTGAACACCGGCGAGTGTTCATTCATGCTATACCGATATAAGCTATGCGATGAGCAAGCGAGCATGTAGTGTAGAATTTCGTTGCACTAATGAAAACAAAGTTGATGATGAAGGAAAATATGAATGATGAAATTTATATGTGTATGTTTATTGTTCTATTATGTATTTGCTGAGTCTTGGACTCACCCTTGCTTTGTTGTTATTTTTAGGTGTTCATTGAAGGCGACATGCATGGGATGAGAGTAACACCTACACATCGATGCTATCTATCATGAAGTTATCACTATTTAGTTACTTCAATTATACCTTAGAGACTTGGTGCATCTATCTAGAATTTCCTTATTGGACATTGAGTACCCAATTATAGTAATGTGGATCATGAGTAGTATTATTGTGTGTGGTGGTGCTAAGTTATGATTACGTTATGGTATTATTTATTTTATATTAATGTTGTTAGTCAATGCTCCACGTGCATGGTTAGGGTGTTCTCAGTGCATGGCCTCGAGCATTCTTAGGTGCGAGGTCCCAAGTCTTGTGTGAGCATTAATCCTTATTACCATTATCTTGTTATGCTTGTCGAGGTTTCTATTCATGCATAGGTTGTTGTAATTATAAGTAATCATGGTTTAAATTTAGAGTGAAAAATGTATAGATGACATTCGGGCTCTTAGTTGGGTTGGGGTGTTACGGTTGGTATCGAGTGGGATTTAGGTCTATGGTGAATAGATTGTCAACTTAGGTTAATTTAATCAACTAAAATTTGACCTAGGGTTGGTTAATTAAATTAAAATTTGATATAGGTCAATTAATTACTAGAACTGACTTAGGTTGGTTAATTAACTTAAAATTTGACACACTAGTGCATAGTAAGATGAGAATGGGTCAAGCATTGTATTTGCATTTATGTTATATTGTATTGATAAATAGTAATGATATGAGGATGATGCCTATGAGCTTATTGCATGGATGTTTGATTGTATCGAATAGCTATGCCATGTTGTGGTCGTCGCCATGGCTAGGTGGAGCCTTCGTCCGAAGTTCATGAGTCTATAGCTGAGAGGAGCGGTTTTGGTGAGGAGGTTGTTGCTCAGTCAGAGGCCAAGGGACAGAAAGGGACCCCCACCATGATGCAAGAGATTTTAGGAGAGCTCCATGCACTTCAACAGCAGGTGCTGGTAGCTCCCGCTACCACTGCATCTATTACTGCCCCTGTTGTCGCTCCACCCTTACTTGAGATACGGATCGACCTTCGCGAGTGGATGGCGTTGAGGCTGGACACGTTTGACAGTTCGTGCACGCTAGTCCAAGTAGCAAACTGGCTATGCTACATGGAGAGACAATTTGGAGCCCTATGGTTGACCTCACAGCCAAAGACCCGCTTTGTGGCCTTTCAGTTGAAGGATCTAGTGAACATCTAGTGGGACGGGATTCTTTCTGCTAGGACCTCTGCTTAGGGACTAGTCACTTGGGAGATCTTCGCCGACTAGTTTGAGGCTAACTACTACCCAAAGTCTTTTTTGGAGAGGATGCCCTTTCCACGTTTGTGTAGGGAAAGATGTATGTTGCTGACTATGAAGAGGAATTCAATAACTTGGTCCATTTTGTACATTATGTGGCAAACAATGATCTTGTGAAAACCAAGATGTTTTGTCGGGGGTTGGACCCTGAGTTCTGGCATGTTATGGGAGCCACGACGCTGTGTGATTTCAACTCTTTGGTCGAGCAGGCTAGGGGTATCGAGTTGGAGATGTAGCTCACTAAGGGGCTATAAACTTCTGGTGGAGACCAGAAGAGGAGCTTCAATAAGGGGGTGGGTCTTTCTAGTGACCCGCTCTTAGAAGTTCACAGGGGCCACTGCCCTTTGCCACTGCCCAAGTCAAAGCAATCGATGTCGCATTCTTATTCAGCGCCTCATTCTTGCTCAGCGACTCCAGCTTACCGCCCTATCCCAATGCAGGGTATGATGTGCTTCAATTGTGGAGTTAGACATCATGTGGCTGAGTGCTCTTGGGTGGGAGAGTGTCGTCACTATGGCCCGCCGTTAGGTCATATGGAGCGGGTTTGTCGGCAAAATCCCGCTAGCGTTATCAAGTGGGAGCCAGAGTCGGCATCGTATTTAGTTGTGTCTTCTCGGGGGTTTGTCCAGATGATGGCAGCTGCTCATGCCCCGAGTTGCCTCCTGCCTAAACCTTTGTAATATCCGTATATCGGTAAGAGAGAAACTTGTTTGGAAGAGAAAATTAAATTAAATTTAAGGATTCTGTTAGAATTGGGAATTTGGGCCTCGGCCCAAGCTAAGGGCTGTCTTTGGTGGCCATGAAGTGGGCCATTAAGGGAGGCGCCCTAAGGCCCATGGCCCAAGCTGCCCTTTTCCTCCTAAAACCCTAGACAACCACCCACATTCTGTAGCACGCAGTGATCGTAGCGCCGCCCAGTCTTGTAGCGCCGCCAGTACTATAGCACGCCCCATACACCCCTTCATCCTGCTGCCATTGGCCAAAAGGAAGAGGGAGAAAGGGATTCGGCAAGAGAAGAAAGGAGAAAGGAAGAGAAGAGAAGGGATCTTCTTGGGTGTTTGATCAGCGTCTTCCTAGGGTTCTACAAGGGTAACGAATACCGATCCTCGTCGTTTGATTAGTGGTAGATGCGATTTGGTTCATATTTGATTAGATCGAACTGCTGCGTTCAGAAAATCAATTCTGTCCAGAATGTTGCGGGTCTGTTTCGTGGTTTTAGAGGCCGAATCTGAGATGATCATCTCCTGGAGTTATGTAGGTCTTGTTCTTAGATTTCGTTGGCGCCAAGATCACCTCATTCTGACTTTCGAGTCAAAAGTTATGATAGATTTATTATCTGCTGTCCAGAATCCTGACGAGAAATAGCAGTCTCTGTATAGGTTGATTTATGGCCTAGTTAGAGGGTGATTCAGAGGTCTTGCCCATAACAAATTTTGAAGGTGATATCACTAGCTTTCAGGATTGATAAAGAACACCTCATTTGGATTTATAGATCAAAAGTTATGCACTTTTCTTTGTGACTGTCCAGATTGTATGTCAGTCTGTCCAGTTTGTATGTCGGTTTCTATCTTTAATTTTGACCCGTGTGCCACTTTTTGTTAAAGACAATATATGAATGTCGTGCCAACTAAGTTATTGTAGATAATTCGATAACCTTTTCAGGTTGATAAAGAATGTTCAATTTGGAGTTGTACAACAAAAGTTATGGATATTTTATTTTAGCCGATATTTCTGTCAATTAATTCGATCAACAGATTTGAGCCGTGGGCCAAATTTTATTAGAGGCAAAATCTGAACTTTTGCCCAACTAGAGTATTGTAGATATGTCAGTTAAGAATCCATGGAAATTGGTCTCACCTCATTCCGAGTTCCAGACCAATAGATATGTCAATTACCGTGCTGCTGTCCAGAATTAAGTTATGTCGAAATTGTTGATTTCATTTTAAGTTTTGTATTAATGACTAGAGTCATCGGAAGCGATGTTTAACGTCGATTAGTAGTGTTGGGTATATTATGTCCTTATTGAAATTATTTTACTTGTTTAGGAGGTGAAGCCTCGGGTTTAGGAGTATCACCTTTGCCGACTAACGCGTCGCATCGCGGAAGGCAAGTACATTGCCACCCTTAATGATTGTGATTGATGAATGTTTATATGGTCATGCTGTGATTTGGTATGATCGAGAGAAGATGGATTGTCTATGTTCTTTCATATGTGTTGATCCATGTTTTGTTATCATGTCTTTCAATATTCGTATTTCATTCTATGCATTCATTATGCATGTTTCCTCCACAAAGTGGATTGCAAGTCCCACCATTCCGGTGTGGCGGTGTTGGACATTGTCATGTCCGCCCACGGAGTGGATTTGAAAGACCCATTAATTCCGAATGGGCATGTAAGACCCATTAACTCCAAGATGGGCAATGTTGGACACCCGTATGAAACGTTCTTCATACGGAAGTGGATCCGCATTTTTGTTAAGATGCGGGCTTGAGTGAACAACCGACGGGTGTTTCAGCGCTATCTGCATATATGCATGTGTGCAGTCCATTCCTTTGATTTTGAGCATTCATATCATGTCTTCATATGTAGTCGGTTGTGATGTGATCGAAACGATGATGAGATTGTCTTATTCATATTGAATGATTATCATATTGATATATGTACTTGTTGAGTCATGGACTCACTCTTGCGTTGTTTGTTTATTTTAGGTAACCCCGATGTTGGCTCACTTGGGAGGGAGTAGACACGCACTACTCGTTCACATCACCTATTCATGTTCAAGATTAAATTTAGTTCTATCTTACATTCGTTAATGATGAGCTGTAATAATTAAATTATAATTGGTGAAGGAAGGATACCTTCTCCACATTGAGGTTGATTTATTCACGCATATGAACTTTCATTATCAATGAACTGAAATAAATAGTTTAGATGGTGAAGGAATGATACCTTCATCATGTCTCGTTGTTTTGATACTATCATTAGTTGATTTTATTCAAATTCTCCGCAATATGGATGTATGTTAGATGTTTTAGGTGACATCTTGGCTTCCGAATAGCCGGTGTTGTTGGGCACCACCTACAGGGTACTCTTGGTAGCTTTGTCTCGACTACTCTGCTCTAGATTGCCACACCTGTAGTAGCTCCTGCACCACCTCAGCTGAGTGTCAGGGCTTCCTCTGCCCCGGTGCCACCTGGAGTCTATGCCATGCCTAAGCTAAGTCAGTAGGCTGTCCTAACATGGTGATAGGTACACTACTCGTGGATACCCGTGATTCCCTTGTTCTATTTTATTCTGGAGCTACCTATTCGTTCGTATTGCTAGAGTTTGCTAGGATGGTAAATATAGGTATACAGTGGATTTCACACTTAGTTCTAGTCAGCTCTCCTGGGGGTATCATTGCTAGTTCCACAATTTGTCTTGACTGCGTTGTTTATATAGATGATGATGATTTCACCACTAATTTGATGGTTGTCCAGTTAAAACATTTTGATGTTATCCTTGGCATGGACTGGTTGCATAGCTATCGGGTCGTGATTTGTTGCTTTTGAAAGACCTTTGCCTTGCAAGCTCCATCCAGAGAGGAGATCATCTTTTAGGAGAGTGCGCCTCCGCATTCTCTGTTTGTGTTGGCCAGTACGTTCCCTGTCCGACGAGTGGTAAAGATCAGATTTCTCTTGGCTCTTGCAGAAAAGCTGAGGGTAGCATTGCGTGTTGAGCAGATCTTAGTAGTGTGTGATTATCCTAATGTGTTTCCTGCTGAACTTCCAGAAGTACCTCTAGAGAGGAACATAGAATTCCTCATTGACCTTGTTCCTAGCACTTGACCTATTTCTTTGTCTCTATATCATTTCGAACATCCTTTATAGGAGGAATTGAAGAAGCAATTGGAGGATTTTATATCCAAAGACCTTATTCAGCATAGTGTGTCACATTGGAGATCTCCTATTTTATTCACTGAAAAGAAATTTGGGAGTTGGCGCATGTGTGTCGATTACCGTCCTCTCAACTAGGTGACATCAAAAATAAATATCCTTTGTCTCGCATTGAGGACTTCTTTGATCAGTTGAATGGAGCTCAGGTGTTCTCCAAGATTGAACTTCATTCTGGGTATAATGAAATCCGCTTGAGGGAACAGGATGCTGAAAATACTGCTTTCTCCACAAGGTATGTGCATCATGAATATAAAGTTATATCTTTTGGACTAACGAATGCTCTGGCCATTTTCTTGGAGAGGATGAATAGTATGTTGCACAAGTACCTAGATAACTTTGTGGTGGTGTTCATCGATGATATTCTCATCGACGTTAAAGAAGTGTGAGTTCTGGATTTTAGAAGTGGGCTTTCTAGGACATGTAATTAACTTGCTGGGTATCTTAGTTGATCCCGACAATGTTTCTCTAGTGATGGACTAGAAGAGACCATCTAATGTCAAGAAAGTGAGGAGTTTTCTTGTGGTAGCTGGTAATTACCGGCATTTCGTGAAAGATTTCTCCATCATTGCCAAGCTAATGTCTTAGCTCATACAAAAAGGCATGAAATTTCAGTGGACTAATGATTGTGAGTGCAATTTTTGTACTCTGAAGGAGAAGCTAATGACTTCTCCTGCTCTCATGCTCCATGATACAAGGAAGCGTTACACAATATATGTTGATGCATCTCGAGTGGGTCTTGGTTGTGTTCTTCTACAAGATGGCAAAGTGATTTCTTATGTGTCAAGGCAGTTGAAGAAACATGAGCAGAATTACCCCACTCACGACTTAGAGTTGGATGCCATGGTTTTTTTCTCTAAAGATTGGGAGGCACTATTTGTACGTCATGTAATATTTTCACTCATAATAAGAGCCTTAGGTACATTTTCATGCAAAAAGATCTGAATCTGAGGCCAAGGACGTGGCTAGAATTGATAAAAGATTATGACCTCACCATCCAGTACCATCCAGGCAAGGCAAATGTGGTTGATGATGCTCTTAGTCACAAGCATGTATTGTAGAATTACATTACACTAATGAAAAGATAATGATGATGACGATGATGGAAAACATGAATGATGATGATGAAATACATCAATGATATGCTTTTTATGTGTATGTTTATTGTTCTATTATGTACTTGCTGAGTTGTTGACTCACCCTTGCTTTGTTGTTGTTTTAGATGAACTTTAAAGGCAACATGCATGGGATGGGAGTAGCACATACACATCACATGCTATCTATCATGAAGCTATCACTATTTATTTAGTGTGCATGCATGGTTTACGAAATTGCCTTGATCCAAACTCCACGCACGTGGACACAATTGAATAGCTCCTCTTCTCCATGATCAGTAGTTCCTCTTCGATGCACCTAAGTACATTCAAAGAAGAACACATGGGTAGCACTACTAAATCATTTAAACCTGAAATTAAACTCAGGTTAGCTTTAACATGGGATTGGATTTGTTTAGCATGGCTGCAAGTAATTGGACAGTCCTATACTTTCTCCTTTGATTCAGTCAAACTAAAATCACCATGTGTATGTGTAGCATCGTCATGCGTAGGTGTTGTTTGTGTAGGTGTATACATGCATGGGATGTCTTCATCATCTTGTCCCTCTTGAAAAGGAGTCGTCCTCGACTCTGATAGGTCTCTAAAGAATGGGGATAGATCAATGATATTGAATGTGGCACTAACACCATACTCTCCAGGTAGCTCAATCTTGTATGCATTATCATTGATCCTTTCAAGCACTTTAAAAGATCATCATCATGGGGTTGTAGCTTGCACTTTCTCATGTCTGATAAGCGTTCTTTTCTTAAGTGTACCCACACGAGCTCTTCGGGTTCGAACACCATCCTCTTCCTTCCTTGAGTAGCTCGCTGCACATACTTTCTAGTCATCTCTTCAATGTTCGCCTTCGCTTTTTCATGGAACTACTTGATAAATTTAGCATGCTTACTAGCATCCATATTAGCTCCCTCCTGCAATGGCAAAGGCAAATGATCAATGGGCGCAATAGGATTAAAACCATAAACAATCTCAAATGGACAGAACTTAGTAGTAGAGTGCACCGCCCTATTATACACAAATTCAACATGTGGAAGGCACTCTTCCCATTTTCAAATTATGCTTGAGAACCGCTTGTAGCATCATGAAAAATGTACGGTTCACGACTTCAGTTTGTCCATCCGTTTCGGGGTGACATGTAATAGAGAACAATAGCTTAGTACCAAGCTTCCCCCCCAACGTCTTCCAAAAGTAGCTCAAAAACTTTGTATCACAGTCTGAAATAATCACCTTTGGAGCAACATGTAGACACATGATGTTCCTGAAAAGCAAATCAGCAACATGTAAAGCATCGTCGCTCTTATGATAGGGAATAAAATGAGCCATCATGATAAAATACTACCACAAATATTGAATCCCTTCCCCTCTTAGTCCGTGGCAATCCAAACACAAAATCCATAGATATATCCTCCCACGGAACACTAGGAATAGGTAAAAGCATATATAAACCATGGGGATTAAGACGGGACTTAGCTATATGGCATGTAACACATTTCAGCACATAGCGCTTGACATCGCGACTCATTTTGGCCAAAAGAAGTGATCAGCCAACAGACTACCAGTCTTCGTAGCACCGAAGTGGCCAATAAGACCGCCCACATGAGCTTCCTGCAATAAAAGTAATCGAACCGAGCAATCTGGAATGCACAACTTGTTGGCTTGAAACAGGAAACCATCATGCAAATGATAATTTTCCCAACCTTTCCCAACACCACATATTGAATAAGGTTCAACAAAGAATACATCAGTAGCATACAACTATTTATACTTTCTAAACCCAAAATTTTAGCATCTAATTGGGAAAAGTAGTGAATGTCGCCTAGACAATGCATCCGCTACTACATTGTCCTTGCCTTTCTTATATTTAACAGTGTACAGAAAGGATTCAATGAACTCACTCCAACGTGCATGTCACGGTTCAGTTTTAATTGAACCTTAAGATATTTAAGTGATTCATGGTCAGAATGTATATGTAACACCCTAGTCTGACAAAGGCCTAGAATGCTACTGTCTTAAATAATTTAGACCAGATGAGCTATAATAACTTACAAAATTTCGGCAGAACCTCCTTTGAATAGCTATCTAATCAGAGGTTCCAACAAACCGTTATAGCAAATGTAAGCATTCCAACTTGCAAATTGATTAAGACAACAGCAAAACTGGCTAACCATTATTATAACATCTATAACAACTAAACATCTGAACATAGATCAAGAACAACCAAAGACATCTACCCGCTTATTACAATTTATTCCAAGTAAAGCAATAGACATAAAGTTCACTTTTAGTGATTTATTCAACTACTAATAAATTTCCTTTTTGCATTCCATTGTGGGTAGATAGTGCGCTAGTGCAACAAGACTAATCCTTCTTTTTCCCCATGCATGTTGGTCTCGATCTTGGCGGGCGGAGCTACAGGTATCTGGGTATGCACCGCATACCCGCAATTCCATGTATTTGCACGCAACATTACATTTAATTTATCATTGCATTCATGAGTATAGCCTTGAGGTATGGCATGATCGCATCATAATATTTTGGAAGTGTTCTGAATCAATAAGATTGCAAAACTATTAGCAAGAATATTGACGAAAAAACTTCAAGACATTTTCTCTTGTACACGAGAAGAATCTGCGGTGATGCTAAAGCGATTAAAGCACCTTCTTGCACCATTTGGTTTCAATGCGCAAGGAAAACAAACAAATTTTCCGAAACCATGATGTCTTGGTTGATCTTGGGGTTGATCTGCATTAAAGGATGATTGGACCAAAATAGATTTTGTGACTGGAGCATTTGAGAACTTTGAGTTTGTTTTCTTTGCACACTTAATGTATATTGTTCTTGGATATACAAATGAGTTATCTGAGTGTTTGCAAAGAAGAGACCAAGATATTCTTAATGCAATATCACTTGTTAATGTGGCAAAGAAAAGAATGCAAGAATTGAGGTCTGATGGTTGGGATAATTTTCTTGAGAAGGTCACTTCATTTTGTGATAAACATGGTGTCGAAGTTCCTGCTATGGATGGTGATTATGTTCCTTATGGAAAATCAGCAAGGAAAGCTCGTACCCGAAAGCAAACCAATGATGACCACTTCAGAAGAGAAGTATATATTGGTGTCATTGATCAAATAAGTCAAGAACTTGATAATCGGTTTGGTGAGATTAATATGAAGTTGTTGTCTTGTATGTCGGCCTTCAATCCTTCTAGGTCATTTGCTTCTTTTGATGCACAAAAGCTACGTAAACTAGCTGAGTTCTACCCAAAGGAGTTCTCAAATAATAATTTGCTCAGACTCGAATTCTGACTACAAAATTATATTGATGACATGAGACAGGATGATAGCTTCAAAGGTCTAGACAATATTGTTGATCTCTCAGTTAAGCTTGTTGAAACAAAGAGACACAAAGTGTATGATATGGTTTATGAGCTCCTCAAATTGGTATTGCTTCTACCTGTGGCAACGGCAAGTGTTGAAAGGGTATTTTACGCAATGGTTTTTGTTAAAACAAAACCGAAATAAGATAATGAATAGTCTTTTGGATGATTGTCTAGTCACTTTCATTGAGCGGGATATTTTCTTTGAAGTTGATGAAGATGATATAATCAAGACATTTATGTCCCTTGAAAGCGTCGAGTAAAATATTCACAAAAATAGCATTGTAAGTCTTGGTTCTCTTTTATGCCTTATTTCAATTATCGGTGTGGCTTTTGAATTATTTATAGTATACTTAGCGGATGGTTTGAACTTAATCCATGAATTTAAGCCCTTATTGTGTTATTCAGTGCATATATACCGAATCATGTTGTCAATTTTACAATTATTACCGATTTACTAAAATGAATTTATCGAATTGTATATGAAAATTTTTGGATGGCATACCCTTAGACAAAATCCTAGATTCGCCACTGCGTACTGGTACCTAAAAACATAATAAACAACAAGAGGTGAGTCCAAAGACTCAGCAAATATAATGAATGGCAAAAACAACACTCAAACATGTAAGCTCAACATCTGAATTACACAATTCACAATTCAATTACGTAACATGCACATGCTATGAAAGATGCTCAACATGCTCTTTAACTTTCACTTTCTCTTTGCATTTTGGTGTAATGCAGTGTGCATCCGTCGATGCACACCCATGCATGTGCCTAACCGCACGAGGACCAATGCCCATACTCCGCTGGTATGGGGACCCAAGCCCATGCTCTGCAAGCATGGGGACCTTTAGCCCGTCATGAACATGCCGGGGACCTCAACAGATGCTTGGTCATCACTTGACCAAGACTTCCAATAGCCATCATGATGCATATGTATGAAATCTCAATTTGATATAAATTTGCATCATGATAACTTGCATAAGATTACCCTACACATACTACAAAAACTCACAATCAAGGCTTCGTGATCTTCAAGCAACAAAGTATAACACCTTACTCATATCAGTGTAAACCATGAACACTACCAAGCAAACCACCATAACAATCACGGGTAACACAAATACTCCTAGTATCTACCACACATAGCAGATCAATGATATCTATAATACCGTCGTTATACTTGCCTTAACCTGAAGAGCGGGGGCGGCGAAGAGGCTGCCTCGGGATCAAACCACCACTGAACATGTTTATAACGCATGCGCTAAGATAACTGTAGTAGACCACACAAGCAATATAAAACAATCACTAACTCGCAAGAAGCGTCTAACCCGATCCCAACCCCAAATCCTAAGCGTCAAATTGTCCCTCGGGGGCGGTCAACTTCTAAAAATATATATAACTTTCACTCAGGGTCCAAATAACGTGTTCTAATACTTTCTGGAAAGGGTAATTCAATTCCCCAACTAAACCTAGTTGAGGGGTCCTTCCCAATCAGCCATCTAATACCTCTACCAAGCCAAATTAAAAGGCATCAATATTCACGTCGGGTTCTCTGGACAGTACGTTAAAACCACCATAACTTTTGCTACGAAAGTCCAAATCCTGCGTTCTTTATCTCTCTGAAAAAGTATGGAAATTACCTACATTTTTCGTTATAATGAGATTCTCTGATTTCCACTTTAACTAACAGTTTTACCCAGTTTCCTACAATCTGCTCGAATGCTGACAGATCGGTAGGACAGTGACACTGAAAAATTCATAACTCTCAGACTGTTAATTGGATTTGGGCGTTATTTGTGGACACTTAAATCTATGAACGTAACCCAACTATCTCTAAGAGATTGGATCCCCATATTCTGCCTCTAACAACATGAAAACCGATGTCCAATCTACTAGACAGAACGCGATCTATCAATTGACGTAACTCGATCTACCAAACGAAATTGATTGCAACTAAGACACAACAACCAGCAAAGAACACGCGATGTTACCCTTGTAGAATTGCAGCAAGATGAAGAATTGGCCCCGCGAAGATGAACTCCTCCCCTCGCCTCTCTCCTTCCTCCTATGGCGGCGAAGCGCCAAGGCGGCGAATGTGCGAGGGTGGCGCAAGGGGGAGGAAGCCAGGAGGTGAGGGTGGCGCCAAGGGGTGGGAGAAGGGCGGCTCCCCTGCTGGAGGTGGCGCAAGGTGGAGAAGGGGAGGGGAGAGGGGGCGGCCACAAGGGGGAGGAGGTGGGAGGAGTGGGGGGAGTGGGGGTGCTAGGGTTAGAGCCCCCCCTTTGGCCAGCCACCTAATGGGCCCCTTTGGGCCCCACAGCTGCTCCCCCCATGGGCTTCAAGGCTGCCCCCCTTGGCCCACAAGGCCTACTCTTGGGTGTTGTGTGACCAGTGCCCTACTTTGGAAGAACAAACGAAACGCCGAAAATTCCCTTTTTAAAACCGAATTCGAACTGAATTCTTTCTAAACGACAAAGGAGTATTACAATATAACAAATTCTTTAGTCCATAAATAGTGCTGCCAAGTTTCCACGCATGCACTAATGCATAGAGCTCTTTATCATAAATATAATAATTTAGCATTGGACCACTAAGCTTTTCACTAAAATAGCCAATAGGTCTGGGAACATATCTGGTGCACATGGGTGCTTTGGTGGACATATGCACATACGCGATCTGGCCCCTCGATTCACAAATCTACAGCCGAGATCAACGATGCAATCCCACCTCCCACTTAAAATGAGTATGTTTCAATCTGGTGGGGGTTCGCAAAAGTGCATTTAAGTGGGAGGTGGGATTGCATCGTTGATCTTAGCCGTATATTTGTGAATCGAGGGGCTAGATTGCGTATGTGTATATGTCCACCAAAGCCCCCATGTGCACCAGATATGTTCCCAATAGGTCTACCTTATTGCATAAGCACTCCACCTATGCCTACACCACTAGCATCATATTCTATCTCAAACATCTTACCTAAATCGGGTAGCGCAAGTAGTGGTGCGGATGTGAGCTTATCTTTCAATTCTTGGAATGCCTTGTCTTGTGCTGCCCCCCATGTGAAATAAACCTCCTTCTTGGTCAACTCATTAATTGGGGGCAGCGATGGTGTTGAAATCTTTCACGAACTAGCGATAGAAACCCAGTTTTGGGGAGGTGGCTAGTCACAAATAGCTTTAATTTTCTCCTCATCCACCTCAATACCATGACCTGAAACCACAAAGCCAAGAAACATGACCTTGTCCATGCAAAAGTTGCACTTTCCAATGTTAGCATATAACCGTTCTTGCTTCAAAGCAGCAAGCACACACAGTATATCTTCATGTCAGTCAAGTGTTTTGTTGAAAACAGGATATCATCAAAGTGTACTACTACAAACTTTCCAATGAACTCCCCAAGAACATGATTCATGAGTCTCATAAAGGTACTAGGTGTGTTTGTCAATTCAAAGAGCGTGACTAACAATTCATATAAGCCAAATTTCGTTTTAAACGTTGTTTTCCATTCATAGCCCTCTTTCAAACAAATTTGATGGTAACCACCACAGAGATCAATCTTAGTAAATGTGGTAGAGCCACTAAGTTCATCTAGCATATCATCATGTCTAGGTATGGGGTGCCTATACCTAACAGTTATATTATTAATAGCTCTACAATCTACACACATCCGCCAAGTACCATCTTTCTTTGGAACTAAAATGACCAGAATAGTACAAGGAGAAAGACTTTCTTTTACATAATAGAAGCCCTTGAACGTTGCATTGAATTTCCTTAGTCTCCTCTGGATTAGCACGTTAAGGTGCCCAATTTGGC
The DNA here is from genome assembly GCA_036346255.1 of Ampelocalamus luodianensis. Lineage (NCBI taxonomy): Eukaryota > Viridiplantae > Streptophyta > Magnoliopsida > Poales > Poaceae > Ampelocalamus > Ampelocalamus luodianensis. The sequence goes on from CM070623.1 coordinate 21,114,287, forward strand.
AATGGAGCTCCTGGTACCAAATAAATTTAATGCTCAATTCCGCGCTTACGTGGCAGCCCGGGTGATACCTCATTGGAGGAACACGTCCTCATATGCCTACAAAAGATGAAAAATAGCACTAGGCAAAGTAGAGGGTAAGTCATTAGTTGATAATAAAGTTTCTTTTTACTGGAGTACAAAAAATGTAGCATTAGGTTCTCTCAATTCTTTTAAGTTCCCCTTCGTAGCCATCATAACTAAACCATGTTTTCCTTTCGGATTGGTTCTTTTTGGCTGCGGAACCACCCTCTCACTATTTTTGTGGATCACTCTAGATTGTTTCTCGCTCTCGCTCTTGTTGTACTTTCTTGTCTTTTCATCTCTATAGAACTCCTTAGGTGTCATGGGCAGCCATGTAAACTTCTCCCCCTTATGCACAAAGGAGAGTCGGTTTGCACAACAGTTGATTTGCATATCACGATCAAACAACCAAGGATGTCCCAACAGTAGGTGATAAGCATGCATGGGCATTACATCACACTCTACCACATAATGATAAATGCCAACAGAAATAGGAATTTGAACCATGCATGTGACTCGTATAGAACCACAGTCATTCAACCATTGCATATGATAAGGATGAGGATGCCGCTTAGTTTGCAGACCTAACTTTTCTACCATATCTGTACTAGCAATATTATTGCAGCTACCACTATCAATTATAGCACGACATACCTTGGAGTTCACCAAATAGCATGTATGGAACAAGTTATGTCATAGCCCCTTGTCTTCCTCCACAACCTAGGCACTAAGAGGACAACATACAACCAAGGAATCACCTCCAATCTGATCATGGCTCAAAATAGTACCATCCATGTCCTCCACATTACCATCATCAGCTGCAAAATCATGGTTAGCATTCACATCACTCTCGGGGTCGCTCTCTGACTCCCACTTGCCCACATCATTTACTAACAGCACCCTCCGAATTGGGCACTCTGAAGATATGTGTCCTCTCCCTTTGCACTTGAAACACTGAATTCCATGGCTAAAGGAAGATAATGACGATGCTGGTGTAGTAGAAAATGTTGGTGACATACCCTAGAGGCAATCATAGAGATGATTGTATCACGTGTATGTTTATGAGTTATTGAATAAATACTATTATGTTTCTTGAATGAATAATCAGTTATAAAGATTAACAAGTATGTGACTTGTTGGTGAAGCTCTTTAACTTATATGATGTTGTTCTAAATGTATCCTTGGTCGGATGTCACTAGTCGGAACACTAGTGACTTATCGACCAACACATGTATTGATTGATGACCATGTTTCACCGGTCATGGATATAGGGATATCGAATCAATAATGTGAACACATGTTAGAGAACATGGTGTTGAATTGACCCACCTTAAGACACTATTGAGATTGTTATGATTTTATGTGTCATCAGTTGGTCTCAAGCAATCATGATATATAATCCTTTGACCTGAGATCAGTATAATTTTCTACATGTGTAATAGTACACTTAGGGGTTGTCAAACACTACTCCGTAACTGGGTAGTTATAAAGGCAGCTTTCGAGTATGCTATGAAAACATGCGGAGGAACATAACTGGTCGGATATGGGATTTGCCCCTCTTAACATAACAGGAGAGATATCTCTGGGCCCCTCGATGTGGTCGGATAAAGAAAGTGCATGGCCATGCCTCTGGTGGTCGAAGAGTCGACTACATGAAGTTATTTGTTATTTGATTGAGAAAGTATTGAACAGAATCTATCTCACCTAGAGTTCAACCAGATATCGTGAGGCAAAGGGAGAATACACAAGCAGGTCATTTAGATCGACAAGATATAGACTGGTCGTATGTTGATATAAGCTGGTCGTAGCTTGGTCAAACATAATCACTAACCTATCAAAACCTGGTCGTAAGGAGTTACGAACTGGTCGTGACTAAATATGAACTGGTCGTACAGAGATATGAGCTAGTAGTAAGTGATAAGGACCTGGTCATAGATCATATTGTATTAAGGTTCGTGTGATATAATTTATGTGTATTCGGGAATCGTTATGTCCTGCTAGGAACTGCTAACGACTCATGGTCGGAAAAGAGTTTTCGAGTCACAACCGAATATCCATGAACCTACAAGGTCATATACTTAATGGGTTGGAACAAAATGAGTTCGAATAGGGTCCGTCATGGGCTCTATATAAGGAGATGCATGAGGCAGTTGGGATACACGAGACATGTGAATTGTTCCACCGAAACCCTAGCCACCATCTTCTCGAAGAGCCCTATCATGCAAGTTGGTGCTAGCACACCAACATACGGTGTTCCATCCCTGGACATGTGGATACCGTAGAGGCACTACTGCGATTCTTTGTTGTGCTCAGGGCGATCTGAGATCTTCACAAGGAACGTGATTGGTTGCTGGAGGAGACGATCGGCAATGAGGACGCTGGACGATCGACTACGACCACTACATCGACGCACTCAAAGTTAGATCAGGTTGCTCCAACTCTTCTTCTGGTGCTCTGCGCATCTAGTGGTAATAATCTGTGATCTTTTACTTGTATGGTTTCCTGGTTTACGTGGTAGAATTTTTAAATTGCCAACTAGTGTAGCCTACCTGTATATCTTCAGAAAACGCCCCCGTTGATGTAGCATGGCGCCTATCACAGGGGCGAGATGCTGGTGAAGATGCCGATGAAATCAGGGGCTGACCAGCAGGGGTGGTCGATGCTGGCTGAGAAGTAGCACTTCCTCTTGAGGCGTCCTGAGAACGGGCGCTAGACTACTGCTATCCACAACATCAATTCGATGCAATGGGGCGGTTCGAATAATAATGGGACCGTCCATGGCACTGATTTCGCTTCTCCACTCGCATGGCTTGGTGCACAAGTTCCTGCATAGTGTTATATGGATACAATTCAATATCATCATTTAGACCATGCAGAAATCTCGCCATCTTATCTTTGTCACTCTCTTGAATTCTTGCACAAATCAGTAGCACTTCCATTTCCTTGTAATACTCATGAACAGTGAGAGAACCCTGAATAAGGCGCTACAATCTGTTATGGAGGTCCCTTTGGTAATGCTGCGGAATAAAGCGGCGTTGCATAGCACGCTTCATTCCTTCCCAAGTGGTGATGTAGTCATTACCCGCTGCAAATAGAGCCTCTTGTAACTGATTCCACCATGTCAGCACATATCTAGAAAACTCCACGGAATCTAAGTTTACCCTCTTCGCATCTGAGAAGTCATGAATGCGGAAAATCTAATCGCACTTATCCTCTCAATAAACATAAGCATCCGGATTCTCCTATCCGGTGAACGATGGCACATTAATCTTCACCTTCGTCACCTATGCGGATCATCCCTATTACAATGGTCACGTGGGCGACCACCGTCACCATATCAAAATCATCATATGCATCACTAACACCATCGTTGTCGTCGCCAAAGGCATTGATCACAACGGGACCAGCAAACCTGCGTTGAACAACGTCGTGCCCACAAGGGCCTAAGCCACACCCGCGTGCACCACCCATGGCTTTGGAAAGGCTAGGGGTCTCCTCGATGGGTGCCCCTACCCCAGGTAGCACTAGGTAGAGCGCCATTGTCGTGTGCATGTAATATCCCATTTTATTTAAGCATTAATAAAAAAAAAGGATTAGAGAAGTATAAAGAGGAGTCAGTGGAGAGTGGGATGTCAGCCCACAGTCTAGCCAAGCCATATGGGCTTCAGCATAGGGGGAAGGGTCTGTCGGCCTAGCCCAAACCGAGTCCAAAAGGGACTCGGCAAGGAGGGGAGGTGTAACAACCCCAAACTAAGGTTTGCATGTCAAATGTATAAAAGTATCAAAGTTTTTTTAAAAAAAACTTTTGTTGTATCTCATGATCATGCTCTTGGTTTCCTAAAACTTGTGTGCAATTTTAAACTTTTATTGTTTGTATTAAAGTTTGTGTTGAAATTTCAAATTTTTAACTTGATTTCAATCTTCTTTTGAATTCCAGAATTTGCATAAAAGTTTCTGAAAATAATTTATTAAAATACTAGATTATTTATCTTGAGTTATCATTATTTTTACCAAATTTTTAGGAGTCATTTTGACTTCACCAAAATTCACATAAATTCTCTAAGGCAGATTTGAAAAAGATTTCACATCTGACAACATGTGCATAAAAAGTATCTGCAACTATTTTTCCTAAGTCCCTTGTGAATCTCAGAGTGCCCACAAAAATTTTAGAATTTTATTTCTATTTCAAATTGCTAGGTCAAACTTACTTATTTTCGGTCAAAACTAAATCTAAATCCTAAACCTAACTCAGACTTGGCCCGAGTCCGACCGAACCACTTGTCTTGGCTGGACTCAACCGTGTCATCTAGCTGAACCCGAGTCTGACCCGAGCCACCCTTGCGTTGTTTCGTCGCGGCCACTAACGGGCGGGCCCCACTTGTCGGGCTCGGCATCGTCTTCTCCGTCACGCCGAGCGGTGTTGGCGTTGTGCATGCGTGCCACGCACCTCATCGGCGACACCTCGTGCACGCGTGTCCGACTGTGAAGCATCGCCAAGACCCTATAAAGCTTCCAAGCCCATCCACTTTCTTCCTCTTGCACTCTCTCGCATTCTCCGCCCACCTCTTTGTCCCGGCCGGAGAAGAAACCGAGGAGCTAGCCGCCGTGTTGGTGCCGCCCTCGAGCCCGCGACCCCGGCGCTGTGTTCCTCTCTTCACGCTGCGTCCATTTTGGCCACTCCGGGTCTTCGTCGCCCACTGAATCGCCAAGAGCGATATCGTCGTCCTCAACTCCGGTAGCCACGGCCCTTGTAGCTCTTCGGCATTCCAGTGAGTTTCTATCCTCAACGTTTGGTCCTTTATGATCCCATTGCTCCACTGAGTTTAACGGTGGCTTTATTTTGCTTTTTGATGCTTCACCGAGGGAGTACGACGCTTTCTTCTCCGACCTCGGTAAAGCGTCGCCGTGTCGATTCCGGCTGTCACGGGCCTCCATAGACGACGTTGTCTTGGGCGCCGCGTTCCTAGAGACGAGGCGACCTCAACGTGCACCTTCCCGAGGCTTCTCAACCACCCCACCGCCTTCTCCGTGGGAGCAGACCTCTCATCTCCGCCTCCGATCGCCGTCAGCTCGCCGCCATTAGATTAGTTGCATTAGTTGACCCATTAGATGCATTATCGGTAGGAAAATGTTTATCCTCTACTACTGAGCCTAAGATTACCTTGCTGTGATTTCGGGTTCGTTGGATGAGCCCTTGTCACTTAGTAGTTTACGAGTAATGTGCTTAGTCATGCTTAGCTACCGGTAGAAATGGACGGTTGTCGACTTAGTCGATAACCTTGATCACAAAAATTTATTATGACTTTATGTTTAAGCCTTTGTGCTATGTTTAATTGTGAAAACTAAAAATAAAAATAAAATGATTTGGACTTGGGCACAATGGTATGTTGGTGTGCTTTTGGGTGTGACTGGAATGGTGCCCGAGTCAACAAGGACCGAACATCTTGTTACACTAAACCAAGCATTCTTGTGTGCTAACCACACTAGAGGGTATAGGACCTCTCTTGACTTAGTACTTTGGCGTGTGTTAGCTATGAGTCGCAGGAGGGAAGGTGTTTGGGAGCATTGTAGTGTCTGAAAAGCTTTACCCCGAGTGGGTAGTTGTCTTTTCGGCTTTACAATGTAAGCGTATGGGTTTCTATCCATACGAGTGGCTCGTAGTTAATACACAATGATGGAAATATCTCGTAGGACTTAGCTGTGCCGGCATACCTTTGGAAGTGTGCTTATTGTGGCAAAAAGGCGGTCTGAAGTGTGGGTACATTGGTACACCCCTGTAGGGTTTGATCTATTCGAATAGCCTCGTCCTAGGTTATGGACACGCTTGGCAAGATCTTTCAACAGTTAGACTACAACATTTTAATTAAAACATGATGGGTGGTACGAATCGGGGATTCGTGCTATATTGTGGTGGCTATTAGGTTTGTCACCTCTAGGTTGTTACTTATGTTTATTATTGTTACCTCGCTGTTATTTCAATGATTAAAAACAGATTTGAGAAAATGCTTTCAATCTATTACATTATTGCAAATAAAACTTGCTTTATGCGTCCAATTAACCATATAACCATCTCCTTTGTTACAACTTTCATGTAGCTATGTATAGGCTTGTTACTCGTAAGTCTTGCGAGTACATTATTGTACTCACTTGCATGCTTGTTGTTATAGAAGAAGAAGTGGATCCCCGAGGGATCGACTTTAGTAAGTTTTACTACGGTGGAGGCGACTAGTTGGCGGCCCGGTCGGTTGCCTTGTGGGTTGTGTGGGCAAACCGGTTGGTTTTGTTTATAGCCATCTTATGGCACTTTTACTTCCACTGTTACTGTTACTTTGACGTCATTTGGCCGGTCGGCGCTTTTGTAATATCTCTATATTTTGTATGTCTTTTGCTAGACTTGTTGTCATATGTGGTGTGGAATTGATGCATGCTTTTGTAAAGATGTATGTGTGATGCAATTCTGGGAAGCACATGTCCAATGGAAGGCTAAGTATTACAAGCTAAATAAACCGGGGTCTCACAGGAGGCCAAGCTGCCCTTCAAAGTGGAGAGAGGGGGCAGACGGATGCACAACAACCCTAGCTGGCCAACCCTGTGCGCCCTGCCCCTACTGAGCCACTGCCCTCCAACCTTAGCCACCTAGCGTCGGTGAAAAGATTGTAGTCTAATTCTTGCGGGAAATAACCAAACGTGTCCATAACCTAGGACGAGACTATTCGAATAGATTTAACCCTGCAGGGGGTGTACCAATGTACCCACACTCTAGACCACCTTTTTGCCACAAGATTAAGCACACTTCCGAAGGTATGCCGGTACGGCTAAGTCCTACGAGACGTTTTCCAATATTGTGTATCAACCGCGAGCCGCCCGTATGGATGGAAACCCATACGTTGCATCGGAGTCATTGTAAAGCCAGGAGTCAACTACCCATAGAGGGTAAAGCAACCTGGACAACTACAATGCCCCTCGGTGTGGAGAACCTAGAAAGGATTCCACTCCCGTGCACCCAACACATAACACCACCTCATTTTACCACAACACAACACACACACACATCCCCCTGCGACTCGGAGCCAACACACGCCAAAGTACTAAGTCAAGAGAGGTCCCATATCCCTCTAGTGTGGTTAGCACGCAAAAGTGTTTGGATCAATGGCGCAAGTAATTCGGTCCTTGTTAGCTCGGGCACTATACCAGTCACACCCAAAAGCACACCATCATACCATTGTGCCCAAGTCTAAATCATTTTGTTTTTAGTTTTAGCTTTCACAGTTAAACATAGCACAAGGTGCTGATCATAAAGCCATAATAAGTTTTTGTGTGATCAAGATTATCGACTAAGTCGACAACCGCCCAATTCTACTGGTAGCTAAGCATGACTAAGCAACATTAACTCGTAAACTAATAAGTGACAACGGCTCATCCAATGAACCCAAAATCATAGCAAGATAATCCCAGGCTCAGTAGTAGAGGATAAACATTTGCCTACAGATTATGCATCTAATGGGTCAACTAATCGACAATAGTTTAACAGAAGATAGCAATGCATACGTATAATTTGCAAACAATATATTAGACTTTGAAAATAATAGGAGCAATATGATCAAATGATGCTACATCTGCTTGCCTTGCTGGATGTTCTCTTGCTGCAGAGGATCGCTTTCGAGTTCAACAAAATCTTCAGAATCTAACGCAAGAACGCGAAAATCCGATAAGAACGAAGAACACCGAAAGAAACTCAAAAACCAAATTCATCAAAATTCCATGAAATTTACACAGCAAGAAAGTCATGATTTTAAATGAATTTATCAACAAGAATCATTCAATTTGGACTAAGCATGCAAAAGTTATGGCCTAAACACTTTCTTTCAGCTAGATAATTCAAATTAAATTAATTTCAGGTACTGTTCATGGCACAATTTTCCAGAAAGTTCTAGAACTTGAAATTTTTATGGTAGGTAGAACATGACATTCTAAGAACAGCAAAACTGGATTTACTTCATTTGGAGTTAAAATGAATTACTTATGATTTTTCTAAGCTGTGAAACTAGGGCATATCATTTTTCAAAGGCATAGACATGAACAAAACCTATTCTACATTAAGGTACATTATCAGAGGGATTTACCAATTTTTAGTTTGCTCACTTTGAATCTACAGAGAATTACTTATGCATTTTTCAAGTTTTATTTGAATTTCTAGACAATATTTAATACCTAAGCAAGTTAATTCAACTTATATAATTTTTGGTATAGAAACGTTGCCTACACACATTTTTGGATTAAAGTCTAGTGAAACAGAAATTTAACACAATTGGAATCATCTAAAATGGAGCTAAAATGAATTAGTTATGAATTTTTGAAGTTTAATACCATTTTCAGTTGACAAATAAATGCTTACCTAAATTTAATTAAACTTATCAAAAAGGAAACGACGTGGACAAACGGGGGCCGTAGATCGCGAATCGAACGGCCCAAGCGTGAGGGCCGAACGGACGCACGCAGCGCCACACACCCCCACCGTTAGATTAGATCCAACGGCCCACCATGAGGGAGGTGCTCGGGGTCCAAACGTTCCAACGAACGTGGACCGCAGATCTAAAGATGAGCGGCCTGTAGTGAGAGTCCCGGTCAGAGGTCCGAACGCTCGCGTCATCAGAGCCGTAGATCAAGAAATGATCGGTGAAAGAAGATCGGAACGCTAGGACTTCGAAAGCGCTAAGGAGGTCTAGACCGTCAGATTTATATCTAACGGTCTAGAGCTGAAGGGAGGTCCTAAAGTTAAAGATCTAACGGAGAGAGATCCCGACGACTAAGATCTCACAGTGGGAGGTCTCAACGGCCAAGATCTCCACAGGGAGGTCCTCAAAGATAAAGTCTAGAAGAGCGGGGAGGTCTTGAGCCGCTCAAATCTCTAAGGGGGGATCCTGGACGGTCAAGATTTACTCGGGGTGGTTCTTAAGGGTTAGGATCTGTAGGGGAGGGAGGTCCTGAGGTTTTCTTTACAAAAGACCAAGGGGTGGTCTTTTCCAAAGAGGACCCCAAGAACGGTCCCGAGGTGGTTCTTACGAAAATGACCACGGGTGGTCTTTTCGCACGAGGATGATTACAACGATTAAGATTAAAACCCGAGAGGTCCTCGCAACTAAGGTTTCGCAAAGGAGATCCTACGCCTCAAGAGCTCTCCCACAGAGATCATTAACGGCTAAGATTACACCTAAGAGGTCCAGGGACTTGTCAAACTTACGACAACAGGACCGTACTCCGCACTTTGCCCGCCGGCTCGTCGCCGGCGACCCCGGTCGTGGCGATGCAAACCAACAGGTGCGATATGTGCGCAATACAATTGCGAACACAATGGGGCACTCTCGACGGCTGAGCTGGCCTAAAACGCCGGCGAGCAGAGAGGAGCAGAGGAGCAACTACGGCAAAAAGCTTCGCAACGATCTAAACTAGCAGGTGCTCGAGCACTACGGGGCTATGGCGAAAGTACCTGGGCCCAAAGGAGGTCCGAAGGAGGTCGGAGAAGTCCTGGCGACGTAGACCGACGCCGGAACTGAGGACGATGACGCTGAGGAGAGACCCTGAACAAAAATGAACATCACCGGTGGTCAAAATAGCTTCGCTAAGGCCCAAGGGAGGTCCATGAGCAAGGGATCGAAGAGGAGAGCACCTTACCAGAGCTGGGGAAGAATAGGACCACCTTCGGCCGCAAACCACGCAAACTCGAAATTGGGCAAGCCCTGCGAAGGTGACCCAAGATGGAGTTAGGGAAAAGTTTTGCGACAATCAGAGGTCCACACGGAAGTGAAATGCAGGGTAAAAGGACCACTAGAGCACCGAGGTCGACGAGGGCTCTAAGGTCAAGTAATGGCGGAAGAGGTGTTCTTGGTGGTTTGCGCACAAACACACACAGAGAGAGAGAGCTGGAGGCGACAGAGAAGGGTGAAAGGGAAGCTAGAGGAGGAGCTCGAGGTCCTCAAATAGCTCGGAGGTCAATGGTACGCGAGGACAAGGCTTAAAGGCGATAAGACCTAAAGCTTCTGCTGCGCGCGAAAAAGAGGAAGGAGTGGGTAAGAATCAGAGCTAACACTGACATGGGCAAAAACGAGGGACTCGGAGCCGTTGAGGGGCCCCACGACGTGACCAGTGCCTGCCCTACTCACCTACCATGGTGCACGCTCGCACGGCGCAAGGAGGAAGAAGAACAGAGGAGGTCAGGGAGGTCATGAGCGGTTAGATCAGGGATGCCTGAGTGCGGCTTGGCGACTTGGTTCAACCGAGTCAAAAAGGTTGGGCTCAGGTCTGACTCGAGCCCAACAGTGATTTGAATTTAAGATTTAGAATTAGGACAGAACTTTGAGGGATTATTTGAGATAGCAAACTAACTCCAAAAATTCTGAAATTTTTACAGGAGCTTGGAAACTTAGATATTGACCCTGTATAAAATTTTCAGAGGTTTTTATGTAGTGCATTTTTTCCCAAAAATTTTGCAAGGTGCTGAGCTAGGGTTTGACTCAAGGTCAAAGCTGGTTGACCGACCTCTTAAAATATTCAAACAATTTCTAAAAATTGTGAAATTTTTCAAAGGGGTCACACATTAACCCTAGAACTTAGAAAAAATATTTCCAGAGGATGATCACAAGATTAGACAAGAAAGTTTTTGAAAGGTCAAGACTTAGGTCAAAAGAGGCTTGTGGTTTTGTATTTCCATAATTCTCTTCTTAAAATTTTCTGAAAGGACCTGAGGCACTTCTGAGAGAGGTGAAGGCTAAGCTCAAGACACATCCGAAGACCTTAGGAGAGCCCAAGAGAGTTGCTGTCTACTGACCAGTTGGCGGCCTGGCCTCATCAACATTTTCATAGATCTCAACAGTACCACCGAGAGAGCTCCAAGAAAACAAAGCTCCAATGGCTGAGAAGACACTCCACGAGTTCTCTGCCCCTAAGTAGCGACAATGTTCCAATATGGCATTGCCCATTGTGGGACGGACAACTTGGAATTGAAGTCAGCATTGATCAACGTGGTCAGCAACTGTTGGATTATGTGGGCCAAGCCCATACAATAAAAATAATTCCTAAATTAAATCTCAAAGGCCCACTCATGCAAAGGAAGGTTGCATGTGAACTTTAGTACCATATTGCTAGTTCTAGGAGAGGAAGACCACCTTAAAAGGGATGGTGCACTCCTAGTCACTTGAGGCATGTGTGGGAGAGAACTAGAAGATCACGCGCTCGCCGCCAGGCCGGGCGGGCGGGCGGGTGGGCGCGCGCACGCACTGCGTGAATGGTCCGCCAAAATCGACGTCGTGCTTGCGCGACGCGTTTCCTTTGCGTTTTATCTTTTCTTTGTTTTGTGTGGCGGTGAATTCGGATCGGTTACACGACTAATCCGTTCGATTCTACGAGTTATGGAGAACGTCGACGCCTTGATCACACGCCCCGATTCTTCCATAAATACCGATTGCCGCCTCCATACGAGAGAGCAAATCAATCTAGGGTTTCGCCTCTTCCATTGTCTCGCGCCGCCCCACGTAGTCTACTCCGCCCCGTCGCGGCGTGCACCGCCGCTCGAGAGCAGGTCTCGGAACCGCCGCCAAGTTCTCGCACCGGGAGAGGCGAATAAGGTTTTGGGAAGCGCTCACGCGATCGCTTGCTGTAGCTCGCCCGTCTTCCTCGACGTTCGGCCGCGAATCGTCATCGACCGTGTCATCCACACCGTGCTGCGGTGTCAACATCGACAAGCCGTCGAACGAATCATCGATGCCGCGGTCATGTTCTCGTATTAGATCTTTCATGTTCGATTTCTGGTTGACATGTCTAGATCATTATGCCTGTGATGATTCTGTTATTTTGCGTGCATGATGTCATGATTAATTTATGGAATAAATTGAACCTACATGTGCTTATATATTTAACAACCCAAAAACCTTATTTTAGGCATTGTGGTTTAACTATGGCTGGATTTGCCGATGCACTGAGGCCAGAGAAGTTCTCCGGTGTGCACTTTAAGAGATGGCAGATCAGGGTCACTCTGTGGCTTACTGCTATGAATGTATTCAGGTTAGTAATGGCAAGCTGAAGGTATTCTTGATGTTGAAAAGCGAAAGAATTCGAGAGCGCCACTACTCTCTTTGTTGGATGCATTCTTAGTGTTCTTCTTGATCGTATGTGCGAGTGTATATGCACATGACAGGCGCAAAGGAGTTATGGGATGCACCGAATTCCAAATACGGTGCTCTCGATGCGATAATGACATGTATGTCATGGAGCAATTTCATGACTACAAGATGGTTGTTAACCGTTCTGTAGTAGATCAGGCTCATGAGATACAGTCCATTGGCAAGGAACTCGAACTCCTGAAGTGTGCCTTACCCGACAAGTTTGTGGCTGGATGTATTATTGCGAAATTACCTTCTTCATGGAGGAATTTCGAACAGCACTCAAACACAAGAGACAAGAGTACTCTGTTGAGAGTCTGATTGGGTCTCTTGAAATTGAGGAGAAAGCGGAAAAGGACGTTGTGTCTAAGGGTGATGGAGGCGATCTAGTGCCAATGTGATACGAAACCCTCAAGCAAGAACAAAGAGAAATTTGTCAAAGTCCAACAGAATGTGAGGACCGGAATATTTAACTAGTAACACTTAACCTCCAAATGGTTCTAGCATTACTAATTAAACATTCTAAGCCTCGATGGACATATGTTTCCCAATTGCAACATACGTGCATCATCACAAAATTACACATCATTTCCATACAACAAATATCACTAAGTTCAACAACGACATAAAGTAAAGTTATTACAAAGAGAGCCGACCGGCCAAATAGAATAATATACAAGAATGACAGTGGAAGCAAAATGTGCCATAAGATGGCTAGAACAAAAGTCGGCCAGGTTAGCCACACACCCACAAGGCAACCGGCCAGGGCATCAAGCTAGTCGCCCATAAACTACCACAACACAGCTCGCAAAGTGAGGCCCTCGGGCTCACCTTCTTCCTCTGCAACAAAACAATTAAGCATAGCATCGAGTACAAAGATTGTCTTTGTACCATAAGGCTGACGTGTGGAATAGCGGACCTATTCATAAACTACATGCAAGCTTATTTAGGTGGAGGTTGTATGTCTCTTTTGCATGAAGCCAACTTTATTTGCAATAAGGTAATACATTTTAAAAGCATGTTTGCAAATCTGTTTTGTTATCAAAGTATGATGAAGTAAAGATACATACAAGTAACCACAGGAGGCGACTATCCCAATAGTCACCACAACATAGCACGAATCCCGATTCGTACCACCCATCAAGTTTTAATTTAAAGGTTGTAGTCTAACTCTTGAAAGACCTCCCCAAGCGTGTCCATAACCTAGGGCGAGGCTATTCGAATAGTTTTAACCTGCGGGGTGTACCAATGTACCCACACTTGGATCGCCTTTAAGCCAAAGCACACTTCAGTAGGTATGCAAACACGGCTAAGTCCTCTGAGCGCTTTCCAATATTGTGTATTAACTACGAGCCGCTCGTATGGGTAGAAACACCATACGCTTACATTGCAAGCCGAAAGACAACAAATCCCATCCGGGTGAAGTCTTTCGGACACTGTCTCCCAACACCATCCCTCCTGCGACCTCCTGCGACCGGAGCCAATACACGCCAAAGTACTAAGTCAAGAGAGGTCCCATACCCTCTAGTGTGGTTATGCGCTAAAATGCTTGGTTTAGTGTAACAAGATGTTCGGTCCTTGTTGACTTAGGCACCATTCGATCACACCGAGAATCACACCAACATACCATTGTGCCCAAGTCTAAATCATTTTGCTTTTAGTTTTAGTTTTCACAAGTAGACATGGCACAAGGTGGAAATCATAAATCGTAATAAGTTTTGTGTGATCAAGGTTATCGACAAGTCGATAACCGCCCATTTCTAGAAGCTAAGCATGGCTAAGCAATTAATTCGCAACTACTAAGTGACAAGAGCCCATCCACGAACTCTAAATCACAGCAAGTAACCTAGGCTCATGGTAGTAGAGGATAATCATTTGCTAAGGAAATGCATCTACTAGGCCAACTATTAAAACAAAGTAGCAATGCATACATAGAATTTGTAATCAACATAAATACTTAAAATCTGGGATTAACATGATCAAACTGCTTGCCTTCTTCTTTGTTGCTCAATTGGTTGCGGAGGATCGTTCTCGGGATTACCGCAAATGTCGAATCCTAAGCGAAGGCAAAAAGAACCAAGACAACCAATAAGGCGAGCCACAAATAACAAAGAGCAAGCAAAACTTAACCAAATCGTGAAAATTTACACATAAGGTAGAATACGAATATACCTAGACATAGAAACTGGAAAAACCTAATTTGGATTTGTGGTGCAAAAGATAATGCATAAAAATACATTTTCGGCCAATATTAGCACTGTAGCAAAAATATTTTCTAGAGAGATTTTGAAGCTGGAATTTTTATGGTAGCTACCTACTGGTATAGAGGTAACCCATATAAAATTTCAGGTCATTTGGAGTTAAAGTGATTTAGTTATGATCTTTCTAAGATGCAAAATTGGCATAATGCACTTTCCAGGAGCATAAATATGTTCAAAACTAATTTCTAGAGAAGTATACCAACAGAGGGGTTTTCTAGAATTTATCAAATATATTTTGCATTTACAGAGAATTACTTGTGCATTTTATAAGTCTTCCAGAATTTTCTAAATGCTAAAAATAGGTACTAACTCATTAATCAAGGTTTCTGTTACAATCTTGGACCTACCATCATTTTTATATTAACATTGGGTTAATAACAAATTTATCAAGGTTGGAATCATTCATTTTGGACATACACAGAGCAAGATATGCATTTTCTAAAGTTTTATTCATTTTCTGGAATATTCAAAATGACATAAATCAAGTTATTCCTAGTTATACAATTTTACTGTTACTGGAACATGCTTAAATCCATTTTTATAATAAGCTAAAGTGATAACATAATTTATTACGATTGGAATTAACTAAAAAGTAGCTAAAATGAATTAGTTATGAGTTTCTAAAGTTTTACATCATTTTGATCGTTAAATAAATACTTAGAAATACGAGAACAACCCAAAACAAAGAAAGCAGCGTGGACACCGTGGGCGTAGATTTAAAATCCAACGGCCCACGCCATTGGAAATAGCGCGCGCGGCGCCAAACCTGTCGGGGTCCACCGTTGGATCAAGATCCAACGGCCCAAGCGAGTGCATGCAGCGGACGATGCGGTTGCCTCGGTGAACCACGACCACGAGATCTAAAGATGAGCGGCTTAGAACCCACATCTAGCCGGAAGGTCCGATTGCACACATGATCTCGGCCGCGGATCGCAAGATGGGCGGTCGAGGATGATGAGAGAAGCGGATGGTCGAATGCATACACGATCAAGACCGTTGATCAAAAAATCGGCGGTGGGTGATGATTGAAGTTCAAAAGGGATGCTGACATGTGGGACCGCATGTCAGTGACTTCGAGTCACCCACGCGCTGGTTTACCCCACGTGCACAGTGCACTGGACCCACTTGTCAGCGACTGAGAGTGGTGGTTAGGACAGAATTAATGGCACTAATGATGATCATTAACTAGACACTAAAGACTACTGGAATTTGATTTCAATCCCTCGGGCCCACCAGTCAGCGACCCAGAGGTTAATTCCGACAGCGATTAAATGCCGACTCATTTAATTAAGCAATGATTAGACATTAATGATGTCGGAACAGTGCGGAGTGAACCAGAGATTGATTTAAGGATATTGGGCCCACTGGTCAGTGGCTCAATAATAATGATTAAGACACAATTAATAACTAATGATTGGTAATTAATGTGTCCTAATGAGGTGAGCAACGGGAGTCTTGTCTTGGCAAAACCGAGTGGCTTCAGCGGCGAATCGCGGCGACAACGGCGTGGCGGCGCTCACCAAGTACTAAAATGGAATCGCAATAGCACAACGAGTCTAATGGTAGCATTCTCGCCGTGGCGGGTAGAACGCCGGCTGGCGAAAATGAAAAGCAGGAGCTTTCTTGCTAAACATGAAAATAGCGAAAAGCTCATTGCGGTCAAAGAAGCGGGTGCGAGCTTCTAAGGACTAATAAGCTACCTTAGCGACGAAACTTCAAAGATGGCGGAGATGCTTGCTCAAGGTGAAAGCTTGCGGACTTGGAGAAGAAATCCGAAAATGACACCAGAGCCAAATGAGTGATACCAAAGCATCGAATAGCTTCATAATGATTCACGAAGCTACATGAGCAAAGAATTGGAAAATGGAGCACTCACTGGTGAGGAAGAAGATGACCAAATTCGGCGAATTTGAACAAACCCCAAATTGGACAATTCACGAGAATCAATTCCAAAATTAAGTGAGGAAATGTTCAAGGTGATAAATAGATGAGGTTAGGGCAAAGAAACATGAAGGAGGACCACTTTGGAACACCAAGAACACCAATGGAGCTTCACGGGTCAACAATGGCGGTTTGCCATTTTGAGGTGTTAAGCTCCAATATTGGGAATGAAGCTTGATGGTGGTCTAAGAAACTCCAGGAAGGGTTTGGGTGCTTATAAGGCCATGAAAGTGTTAGGGTTTGCACCACTCCTCTCTCGGCGGCAAAACACAAAGCACGAGTGCGGCCAGAGCAAGGAAAGGAGGTGAAGGCGTGCATTAAGGCATGGCCTAGCTCGGTGTACCTCCCATACTCCTACACGTCGGCTAGGGTGGCTTTGGGAGCAAGAAATGACCTCACCATGCCTTGCTTTGTTTTCGCACGGCGGAGGTTGAAGATGACCAGCGCAAAAGCTCGGGCGATTCTCGGCCCTACGATCTAAATCGGACGACCACGAAAGCACCACGCCTCGGGTTTAAAACACAGCGGGAGATTGCGAGCCTTGATTAGAAATGGATGGCTCAGATTGCCCACGTCGCAATTCTTATTTACAGCGAAGAGTGCGCGGCGTTGGATCCTAATCCAACGGCTCAGATTCAAAAATACAGCGGAGGTCAGAAGGTTTCGGAGGACCACGGCGGTTGGATTGAGATCTAACGGTTGACAATCAATCCTGCAGCGGAAGGTCAGAAGCGTTACTGCGCGCGCGGGCGTGCGATTGAAATCAACGGACGAGATTCAACGCGCTCTTTAAAGAGTGGCTCGGTGCGTTTAGTTGGTGGACCAAGTCGATTGGCTCGAGCAGTCGACTCGAACAAGTAACGATAAAACCAAGTTTGATTTTGAAAAAAGCAGAGACTTTGAAAGATTTGTTTGAGGTAGCAAAATAACTCCAAAAATTATGAAAATTTTACAGGAGCTTGCTAACTCAGATATTAACCTTGTGTAAAATTTTCAGAGATTTTTATGCTGCGAATAAATCTCCAAAAATTCTGCAAGGCTCTGTTTTAATGTTTGAGTGAGAGTCAAGCAGGTTTGGCTGCCTCTAAAAATTTTCAAACAATTTCTAAAAATTGTGAGATTTTTCAGAGGGGTCACATACCATCACAGAGACTTAGGAAAAATATTTCCAGAGGATGATCATAAGATTTGACAAGATTGTTTTTGGAATAACAAGATTTGGATCAACAAGACTTGTGACAATGTATTTCCATAATTCCTTGTACAAGAATTTCTTGGCACCACAGGAATTACATGATGTAAGAAAAGTTTTAATTTCTACTGATTTTCTTACATTTGAAACACAAGCCCAAAATTGGGATGTTACAACTCTCCCCCTTACAAGAATCTCGGCAGAGATTACATTTACTCGGAGAAGAAAGAAGGAAAATGCACGAAGGCGATCTTGCGCTCCCAAGTTGCTTCATCTTGAGAATGGTTTGACCACTGAACCTTAAGGAACTTGATGACACGGTTCCTCGTCCTCAGTTCGATTCCTCAAGAATCTGAGCAGGATGCTCGCGGTAGGTCAAATTCTCACTGTACATCGAGAACCTCCAATGGAGCTTCCTCGGTCGGGACACGGAGGCACTTCTTGGTGTGAAACATGGAACACATCATGCACACCCTCAAGTGCGGTGGTAGCTCCAATGCATGCACGCGATTGCTCCAACTTTCTCGATGATACGGTGAGGCCCAACATATCGAGAGCCAACTTGCCCTTGATGCCAAAGCGATGGCCCTTCAAGGGTGAGACTTTGAGGTACACAAAGTCATTGGGCTCAAAGCTCGACTCACGGCGGCGACGATCGCATAGCTCTTTTATGCAGGTGGGCGTGCGCGGATGCTCGCGGATCAAGCGAACACGGCTTCGGCCTCATTGATCGAATCGGGCGAAAAATTGCCGCTCACGATCTCGACCAGTTCAATGGGGTTTGCATCTTCTCCCATACAAAGCCTCAAATGGTGCCATGCCAAGGCGGCTGAAAAGTTGTTGTTGTAGGAGAACTTCGGCAAATGGTAGGCATTTCTCCACTTCTTCCCATAGGAAAGAACACAAGCACGAGCATATCTTCCAACACTTGGTTGACTCGCTCCGTCGGCCATCGATCCCGAGGATGAAAGGTGTCTTGAAATGAAGCGGGTCCCCATAGCCTCTTGCGGACTATGCCAAAACGCGAGGTGAAAAGTGCACCACGATCGAAATAATCGTCTTGGCACACCGTGAAGACTCACAATCCTCGAGACATAAAGTTCGGCCAAAGGCCCCACACGGCGAGTCTTGACGGGAAGGAAATGTGCCACTTTAGTCAACTTTGTCGATCACGACCCAAATAGCATCATTCCCTTTGGAACGGCGGGGCAATCGGTGATGAAGTCCATGCCAGCGAATCCACTTCCATTCAGCGGCAAAGGTGAAGAAGACTGTTTGGGCCGATGCTCGGCCTTCACGCGACGGCTGCGTCGCGCTCGACAACGAACACGGCAATCTCGCGCTTCATTCGGGTCCACGAGAATCTCGGCGAAGATCACGATACATCTTGGTAGCCGGGTGAATAGACAAAGGAGAATCATGGGCTTCGCGGAGAATCAAATCCGCAATTCCATGACCTTAGGAACCACAAGGCGCGCCCAAACCACACAACGCCATGCTCATCCTCACGAAAAGCACTTGGCCATCCCATCCTTGATGTTACGCTTGATTTGGCTCACACCAACATCATGCTGTGCCGCCTTGATTTGGTCCACCAAGGTTGGTTGCACAACCAACGTAGCAAGAGAACCGTGCTCGGTCAAACCCAAATTGAGTATTGGAATTCGAAATGAGAGCGGTGCTTGCTCTTGGAGCATCAACATGTTGCAATACACCTTCCGACTAAGTGCATCTGCAACGACATTGGCCTTGCCGGATGGTGCGAATGCCCATGTCATAGTCCTTGATCAATTCCAACCATCTTCTTTGCACGAGGTTCGGATCTGTTTGGGTGAACAAGTACTTCAAGCTCTTGTGGTGGAATACACCTCAGCGGTTACCTATCGGATAATGCCGCGGATCTTGAGTGCATGGACCACGACTAACTCCAAGTCATGAGTAGGATAGTTGAGTTCATGAGGCCTTAGCTGCCGCGATGCATAGGCCACAACCTTGCCTTCTGCATAAGAACACAACCAAGACCACGGCGAGAAGCATCACAATAGATATCGAAACTCTTGTGAATATCGGGAGAACAAGCCTTTGGGTGAGGTCAACGCTTCTTGAGTTCTGAAAACTCACATCACAAGCGGCGGACCACTCAAACTTCTTGTCTTTCTTGAGTAATTCGGTCATAGGCTTTGCAATCTTGGAGAAATTCTCGATGAAGCGGCCATAGTAGCCACCAAACCAAGAAAACTCCGCACATCGGTGGTGACTTGGTGACCCCAAGATAGCACATCACCGACCTTGCTCGGATCCACGACCACACCTCTGCTTTGAAAGAACATGGCCCAAGAATGCCACTTCCTTCAACGAACTCGCACTTGCTTGAATTTGGCATACGGTGGTGCTCACGCGACTGCCCAACACAAGTGAAGATGCTCGGCATGCTCTTCTTCACTCTTGGAGTAGATAAGGATATCATCGATGAATACCACCACGAACCTATCCAAATACTCCATGAATACGAGTTCATAAGATTCATGAATAAAGCGGGAGCATTAGTCAAACCAAAAGACATGACGGTGTACTCGTAAAGGCCATAACGAGTAGCAAAAGCCGTCTTAGGAATATCCTCGGCCCTGATCCTGACTTGATGATAGCCTAGTCTCAAGTCAATCTTGGAGAAGACTCGTGCTCCGGTCAATTGATCGAAAAGATCATCAATACGGGGCAAAGGATACTTGTTCTTTACCGTCACCTCATTAAGCGGACGGTAATCAACACACATGCGCAAGGTCTTGTCCTTCTTCTTCACAAAGATAAGCTGGACAACCCCAAGGAGATGAGCTAGGGCGGATAAAACCCTTCCTTGCAGCTCACCCGGTGCTTCTTGACTCCTCCAACTCATTAGGAGGCATGCGTCGGCCTCTTAGAAATAGAGGCGATGCCAGGGCAGCAACTCGATCACAAACTCGGATCGCGAGCAGGAGGCATCCTGGCAAATCTTCGGGAAAGACATCCGCGAAGTCACACACCGTGGGGCGTCGCGAATCTCCAATCTGGCCGCTTCAAGGACATAAAGATGGGGTTCTATAGCGTGGCGAAAACCAATCTGTTCACTGAAGAAGTGGTGAGGTAGACAATCTTCTGGCAATCGATTTGCCCCAAGTGTTGGGACAACCAATCCATGCCAAGAATCACATCCAAGCGTGCGAGTCGAGTAGGATAAGATTCGCCAAGAATCCCACTCCTTCGATGTGGATAGGAACATCCGGCATACTTGGTGACTCTCAATTCGAACCGGAGAAGCGAATCGGCGATGGAATCCCAAAGGAACACGGTGAAGTCCACAATCAACGACAAAAGACCTCGAAATAAAAGAATGCGAGGCTCGAGTCAAATAAAGCGTAGCGAGGATGTAAATTAACAAGGGCGTACCCAACACAACGTCGGGCGCCTCTGTGCCTCCTCGGCCGAGATGTGGTTGACTCGACCACTCCCGACACCACAGGTCTTACGGATCACCTTACAGTCGGTGTGTGACCATTCCGCGTCCTCCATTGGGGCGAGGGCTGCTCGATCCTCGAGGGCAGCGCTAGCATAATGGCCCTTCTTGTTGCGGTGAAGCAGTAACATCGGCGGTGGGTTGCGGGCGCAACTTTCTTCTTTGGGTCGCAGTGCTGCGTGGTGGCTCACGGCTGCGGGGGCGAGCAAGCGGTGCCGGCGGCCTTGGCGGTGGTGAAGCCAAAGCACGAGCCCTGGTGTGGGCCCAACACGGGGCGAGTGAGGCCGGCTGTGCGACCGATGTGCCTCCCACTTGCGCTTGCGGGACTCACCCAGCGCCTTCGCCTTGTGCTCGGCGGCGATGGCCTTGTCAACCAAGGCACGGAAGTCGACAAAGTCCACTATAGATAGCTTGTCACGCAACTCCTCGGACAACCCATCCATGAACTTCTCTGTTTAGCCTCATCGAGGCCACCTCTCCCGAGCATAACGAGCCAAGTGGTTAAACTCGTAAAGATACTCGAGAGCAGACTTGCGCCCCGCAAGCGCAAGAAACTCCTTCTTCTTGAGCTTCATCGGGCCATCGGGAATGTGGGCCCGGCGGAAGCGGTCGAAACTCATCCCACGAGACAACGTGTCTGCGGGTGCATGGCGAAAGTTCTCCCACCAAGATAGTCTTTGCACCCTCAAGGCGATGGGATGCAAGAGTGCCGCTCTGCTCACGGCGCGGCGATATTGAGCTTTTCGCTCAACAAGGCGCGACCAATCATCGCGTCGAGTGGATCCTCCGATCGAGAGAAAGTGGGTGGCTGCGTACGGAGAAACTCCGCAAGCCCACCACGAGACTGGTGGCCACCACCTCCAGATCCTGAAGCAGCAGCGGGGGCGGAGGTGTTCCTCGCAATGACCTCCAAGATACGGGTCTGGTCCATGCGATTCCGCTCGTCGAGCGAGAACCTCGACCATGGTCGGAGGAGGAAGCTCCTCATCGAGAACCACCGGTGGCTATTGCGGGTGGTTCTTGTCATCCTGTTCCACCAAAATAGGTTAAAACACAACTCCGGAACAGGAGACAAAGAAAACTACTAACCACTTAACAAAACAATCCTTAAAAGCTCAAGTATCAACATAAAATTGCAGCAAGTTCACAAAGATAACAACCATCTTCTGTTATGACTAACTTGTATGGAAAAAGCAGTGATCAATTTTTGGAAAGACAAATTTGAGCACTAACTTACATTGAGACAGCTAGGAGCAGGTGAAAATCATACTACAGGAGGGTTAGACACTAGGCTAACTCATATCACTTCTTACCTGTTAACCCTACAAGTTTTTAGTGGAATTAACCTCTCATTTCAGCACTTTCACTACCTAGATGCTAGCTGTCAGAAATTGTCTTGCTTGCTGTCAGATTTCTCCATTCAACTTATGGCGAAATTTGCGAGCTCCAGTGACTCCTAATCTTCTCAAGACAGCCATACTTTTTATTTTATAACTCTCATGATGTCCCCAAAACCAATCTACTCGATAAACAACTATCTTTTGAAAGAAGATGAGAGAAAACTCAGCTTTCAAATTCAGTTTAGAATGAGGTGAGATGAGCAAACTAGGATAGATGAGAAGTAAAATCTGAGAACTTACTTAAGATTTTCAGGAAAGCACTGATATTTGGAAAGTAAGTTTTCAAAATATACTAGGGACGTCCAAGCTAGGGGTTTCTACGGTCAGTATGGCTCTGATACCAACTTTGTGAGGACCCGGAATATTTAACTAGTAACACTTAACCTCCAAATGGTTCTAGCATTACTAATTAAACATTCTAAGCCTCGATGGACATATGTTTCCCAGAATTGCAGCATACGTACATCATCACAAAATTACACATCATTTCCATACAACAAATATCACTAAGTTCAACAACGACATAAAGTAAAGTTATTACAAAAGAGAGCCGACCGGCCAAATAGAATAATATACAAGAATGACAGCGGAAGCAAAATGTGCCATAAGATGGCTAGAACAAAAGTCGACCGGTTAGCCACACACCCACAAGGCAACCGGCCAGGGCCGCCAAGCTAGTCGCCCATAAACTACCACAACACACTCGCAAAAGTGAGGCCCTCGAGCTCACCTTCTTCCTCTGCAACAAAACAATTAAGCATAGCATCCGAGTACAAAGATTGTCTTTGTACATAAGGCGACGTGTGGAATAGCAGACCTATTCATAAACTACATGCAAGCTTATTTAGGTGGAGGTTGTATGTCTCTTTTGCATGAAGCCAACTTTATTTGCAATAAGGTAATACATTTTAAAAGCATGTTTGCAAATCTGTTTTGTTATCAAAGTAACTTGATGAAGTAAAGATACATACAAGTAACCACACAGAGTGACTATCCCAATAGTCACCACAACATAGCACGAATCCCGATTCGTACCACCCATCAAGTTTTAATTTAAAGGTTGTAGTCTAACTCTTGAAAGACCTCCCCAAGCGTGTCCATAACCTAGGGCGAGGCTATTCGAATAGTTTTAACCTGCGGGGTGTACCAATGTACCCACACTTGGACCGCCTTTAAGCCAAAGCACACTTCAGTAGGTATGCAAGCACGGCTAAGTCCTCTGAGGCGCTTTCCAATATTGTGTATTAACTACGAGCAGCTCGTATGGGTAGAAACACCATGCGCTTACATTGCAAGCGAAAGACAACAAATCCCATCCCGGGTGAAGTCTTTCGGACACTGTCTCCCAACACCATCCCTCCTGCGACCTCCTGCGACCGGGCCAATACACGCCAAAGTACTAAGTCAAGAGAGGTCCCATACCCTCTAGTGTGGTTAGCACGCTAAAATGCTTGGTTTAGTGTAACAAGATGTTCGGTCCTTGTTGACTTAGGCACCATTCGATCACACGAGAATCACACCAACATACCATTGTGCCCAAGTCTAAATCATTTTGCTTTTAGTTTTAGTTTTCACAAGTAGACATGGCACAAGGTGGAAATCATAAATCGTAATAAGTTTTGTGTGATCAAGGTTATCGACAAGTCGATAACCGCCCATTTCTACAGAAGCTAAGCATGGCTAAGCAATTAATTCGCAACTACTAAGTGACAAGAGCCCATCCACGAACTCTAAATCACAGCAAGTAACCTAGGCTCATGGTAGTAGAGGATAATCATTTGCTAAGGAAATGCATCTACTAGGCCAACTATTAAAACAAAGTAGCAATGCATACATAGAATTTGTAATCAACATAAATACTTAAAATCTGGGATTAACATGATCAAAGCTGCTTGCCTTCTTGCATGTTGCTCAATTGGTTGCGGAGGATCGTTCTGGGATTACCGCAAATGTCGAATCCTAAGCGAAAGGCAAAAAGAACCAAGACAACCAATAAGACGAGCCACAAATAACAAAAGAGCAAGCAAAACTTAACCAAATGCGACGAAAATTTACACATAAGGTAGAATACGAATATACCTAGACATAGAAACTGGAAAAACCTAATTTGGATTTGTGGTGCAAAAGATAATGCATAAAAATACATTTTCGGCCAATATTAGCACTGTAGCAAAAATATTTTCTAGAGAGATTTTGAAGCTGGAATTTTTATGGTAGCTACCTACTGGTATAGAGGTAACCCATATAAAATTTCAGGTCATTTGGAGTTAAAGTGATTTAGTTATGATTTTTCTAAGATGCAAAATTGGCATAATGCACTTTCCAGGAGCATAAATATGTTCAAAACTAATCTCATAGAGAAGTATACCAACAGAGGGTTTTCTAGAATTTATCAAATATATTTTGCATTTACAGAGAATTACTTGTGCATTTTATAAGTCTTCGAATTTTCTAAATGCTAAAAATAGGTACTAACTCATTAATCAAGGTTTACATTACAATCTTGGACCTACCATCATTTTATATTAACATTGGGTTAATAACAAATTTATCAAGGTTGGAATCATTCATTTTGGACATACCAGAGCAAGATATGCATTTTCTAAAGTTTTATTCATTTTTGGAATATTCAAAATGACATAAATCAAGTTATTCCTAGTTATACAATTTTACGCTCTTTGGAACATGCTTAAATCCATTTTTATAATAAGCTAAAGTGATAACATAATTTATTACAGTTGGAATTAACTAAAAAGTAGCTAAAATGAATTAGTTATGAGTTTCTAAAGTTTTTACATCATTTTGATCGTTAAATAAATACTTACGAAATACGAACAACCCAAAACAAAGAAAGCGGCGTGGACACCGTGGGCGTAGATTTAACATCCAACGACCCGCGACGCTGGAAATAGCGCCGCGCGCCAAACCTAATCGGGGTCCACCGTTGGATCAAGATCAACGGCCCAAGCAGTGCATGCAGCGGACGATGCGGTTGCCTCGGTGAACTCGACCGCAGATCTAAAGATGAGCGGCTTAGAACCCACATCTAACCGGAAGGTCGATTGCACACATGATCTCGGCGCGGATCGCAAGATGGGCGGTCGAGGATGATGAGAGGCGGATGGTCGAATGCACTCACGATCAAGACCGTTGATCAAAAAATCGGCGGTGGGTGATGATTGAAGTTCAAACGAGGATCTTGACATGTGGGACCGCATGTCGGTGACTTTGAGTCACACATCGTTGGTTTAACCCGTGCACGGTGCTGGACCCACTTGTCGGCGACGAGAGTGGTGGTTAAGACCGAATTAATGGCACTAATGATGATCATTAACTAGACACTAAAGACTCACGGAATTTGATTTCAATCCCTCGGGCCCACGATCGACCGAGGTTAATTAAGCGGCGATTAAATGCCGACTCATTTAATTAAGCAATGATTAGACATTAATGATGTCGAACGATGCGAGTGAAACGAGATTGATTTAAGGATATTGGGCCCAGCGGTGGTGGCTCAATAATAATGATTAAGACACAATTAATAACTAATGATTGGTAATTAATGTGTCCTAATGAGGACAGCGGGAGCTTTGTGCGGCAAAACCGAGTGGCTTCAACGGCGAATCGCCGGCGACAGCTGCATGGCGGCGCTCACCAAGTACTAAAATGGAATCGCAATAGCACAACGAGTCTAATGGTAGCATTCTCGTGGCGAGGAGTGAAACGCCGGCTAGCGGAGAATGAAAGCAGGAGCTTTCTTGCTAAACATGAAAATAGCGAAAAGCTCATTGCGGTCAAAGAAGCGGGTGCGAGCTTCTAAGGACTAATAAGAAGCTACCTTAGCGACGAAACTTCAAAGATGGCGGAGATGCTTGCTCAAGGTGAAAGCTTGCGGACTTGGAGAAGAAATCGAAAATGACACCACTGAGCCAAATGAGTGATACCAAAGCATCGAATAGCTTCATAATGATTCACGAAGCTACATGAGCAAAGAATTGGAAAATGGAGCACTCACTTTGGTGAGGAAGAAGATGACCAAATTCGGCGAATTTGAACAAACTAAATTGGACAATTCACGAGAATCAATTCCAAAATTAAGTGAGGGAAATGTTCAAGGTGATAAATAGATGAGGTTAGGGCAAAGAAACATGAAGGAGGACCACTGGAACACCAAGAACACCAATGGAGCTTCACGGGTCAACAATGGCGGTTTGCCATTTTTGAGGTGTTAAGCTCCAATATTGGGAATGAAGCTTGATGGTGGTCTAAAGAAACTCAGGAAGGGGTTTGGGTGCTTATAAGGCCATGAAAGTGTTAGGGTTTGCACCACTCCTCTCTCGGCGGCAAAACACAAAGCACGAGTGCGGCCAGGCAAAGAAAGGAGGTGAAGCGTGCATTAAGGCATGGCCTAGCTCAGTGTACCTCCCATACTCCTACACGTCGGCTAGGGTGGCTTTAGGGAGCAAGAAATGACCTCACCATGCCTTGCACTGTTTTCGCACGGCGGGAGGTTGAAGATGACCAGCGCAAAAGCTCGGGCGATTCTCAACCCTACGATCTAAATCGGACGGCCACAGCACCACGCCTCGGGTTTAAAACACAGCGGGAGATTGCGAGCCTTGATTAGAAATGGATGGCTCGAGTTGCCCACGTCGCAATTCTCATTTACAACGAAGAAGTGCGCGGCGTTGGATCCTAATCCAACGGCTCGATTCAAAAATGCAGCGGAGGGTCGAAGGTTTCGGAGGACCACGGCGGTTGGATTGAGATCTAACGGTTGACAATCAATCCTGCAGCGGAAGGTCGGCGTTACTACAGCGCGCGGGCGTGCGATTGAAATCAACGGACGAGATTCAACGCGCTCTTTAAAGAGTGGCTCGGTGCGTTTAGTTGGTGGACCAAGTCGATTGGCTCGAGCAGTCGACTCGACCCAAGTAACGATAAAACCAAGTTTGATTTTGAAATAAGACAGAGACTTTGAAAGATTTGTTTGAGGTAGCAAAATAACTCCAAAAATTATGAAAATTTTACAGGAGCTTGCTAACTCAGATATTAACCTTGTGTAAAATTTTCAGAGATTTTTATGCTGCGAATAAATCTCCAAAAATTCTGCAAGGCTCTGTTTTAATGTTTGGTGAGAGTCAAACAGGTTTATTACCTCTAAAAATTTTCAAACAATTTCTAAAAATTGTGAGATTTTTTGAGAGGGTCACATACCATCAGAGACTTAGGAAAAATATTTCCAGAGGATGATCATAAGATTTGACAAGATTGTTTTGGAATAACAAGATTTGGATCAACAAGACTTGTGACAATGTATTTCCATAATTCCTTGTACAAGAATTTCTTGGAGGCCACAGGAATTACATGATGTAAGGCTAAAAAGTTTTAATTTCTACTGATTTTCTTACATTTGAAACACAAGCCCGAGGAGAGAAATTTGGCACCACTAGAACTCAAAATTGGGATGTTAACGAAGGATTGCCGAAAGGAAAAGCGCACGTTGATCGACTTGGTGAATGCCATGTTAGACACTGCGGGTTTACCTAAGGCATGGTGGGGAGGCTTTGCTAACGTCTAATCATGTATTAAATAGAGTTCCTAAGAAATAAGGATAAAACACCATACGAGGTATGGATTGGGAGAAAACCATCACTTTCTTACTTGCCTACATGGGGTGCTTGGCGAAAGTCAATGTGCCAATAACTAAGCGCAAGCTTGGACCTAAGGCGTGGATTGTGTCTTTACGGGATATGCTAATCATAGCATTGCCTATAGATTTTGATAGTTAAAGCGAGGTACGACATGCATGTTGGTACAATTATGGAGTCTCGAGATGCAACGTTCTTTGAGAATATCTTTCCAATGAAGGATACACACAACACTACTAGCCAACCTTACGAAATAATTCTCAGTTCAATCACACCACCTGAACCTCTTGAACATACACATGAACTTGTCAATGAGGAGGATGATAGTGGAGCTCTAGAAGGAGCAGAGACAAAGGATAACCAAATCCTTTGGTGATGATTTCACTGTGTACCTTGTGGACTGACACTTCCAAGTCTATTTTAGAAGCATATGCATCCCCGATGCGGACTCTTTGGAAGGAGGTGTCAGTAGTGAAATGGATTTCATTATCGCTATGCAACCTGGGAGTTGACAGATAGACCTTATGGGTGCAAACACAGTAGGATGCAAGTGGGTGTTCAAAAGAAGCTTAGGCTGATGGTACTATTGAAAAGTACAAGGCTCGGCTTGTTGCCAAGGGCTATACTCGAGAAAGAAAGCGAAGATTTCTTTGACACTTACTCACTGTTGCTAGGTGACCACAATTCGAGTACTACTTGCTTTGGGTGCTCACATGGTCTTCTCGTTCAACAAATGGGCGTTAAGACAGCTTTTCTTAACGGAGAGTGGATGAGGAAATTTACATGGAACGACTGATGGATTTGTAGTAGAAGGTCAAGAAGGCAAGGTGTTAAAGCTGTTGAAATCTTTGTATGGTCTAAAACAAGCCCTAAGCGGTGACATGAAAAGTTCGATAGAACACTCGACATCTGAGCTTCTTTGTCAATGAGGCAAATAAATGTGTATACTATTGCTATGGTGGGGGTGAGGAGTTATTCTCGCTTGTATGTGGATGACATCTTGATTTTGGGACAAACATCAATGTGATAAATGAGGTCAAATTATTCTTGTCTCAAAATTTTGATATGAAATATACGGGAGTGGTGATGTTATTCTAAACATTAAATTGGTTAGAGGTGAGGATGGGATTACACTTTTGCAATCTCATTATGTGGAAAAGGTCTTGAGCCGTTTTGGTTTTTACGATAGCAAGCCTTCTCCAACACCTTATGATCATAGCGTGTTACTTCGTAAGAATAAGAAAATTGCTAGGAATCAGCTGGAATATTCTCAGATAATTGGCTCACTTATGTACCTAGCTAGTGCAACAAGGCCAGACATCTCCTTTGTTGTGAGCAAGTTGAGCGGTTTACATCTAACCCGGGAGATGATCATCGGAAGGCGCTGAGCGAGTGTTGCGCTATCCGAAAGGTACCTCGAACTTTGGACTTCACTATTTGGGTACGTCGGTCTTTGGAGGTTATAGTGATTCCAACTGGGTCTCTGATGCTGATAAGATCAAAGCCACTAGTGGATATGTTTTCACTATTGGTGGTGGTGCTGTTTCATGGAGGTCTTGCAAACAGACCATTTTGACGAGGTCAACCATGGAAGCAGAACTTGCGGCACTAGATACTGCTATTGTTGAGGCAGAATGGCTACGGGATCTATTGATGGATCTACCTACGGTGGAAAAACCAGTGCCAACTATCCTTATGAACTGTGATAATCAAACCGTTATCGTTAAAGTGAACAGTTCTAAGGATAATATGAAATCGTCTAGACATGTCAAGAGGCGATTGAAGTGCACAAGAAATTGAGAAACTCCGAGTTATAACCTTGGATTACATCCAAACAGATAAAAATCTGGCAGATCCCTTCACAAAGGGACTATCACGAAATGTGATAGATAGTGCATCGAAGGAGATGGGTATGAGACCCATGTGAGTTATCTATGGTAGTAACCCAACCTATGTGATCGGAGATCCCGTGAATTAGGATCTGGGAAAAACAAGCCATTAGTTAACTGGAGGAGAGTAATTTCAACCCTCTCTATGTGAAGATGCAATACTCTCAAAAATTGCAAGGCAGGTTGGTTAAGGCCTTAATGTGTTCCATTGGCTTTCAGAAGCGAAGACGTTATCCTGCTGAACGTTCTTGAAAGAACACACCTATATGAGCCCGATTGTTAGTCATGATCTATGAAGATTTTGGGAAAATCTCCTACTAAGCTCATGAAGAGACCAAGGAGTATGACTTATACGCTCCAACAGAGGGTAGCCATTTGGCGGCCTAGTATCGATTAAGTCTTTAAGTGAAGCTTGCTTGCACCAAACTTGCAATTCAAGGCATAGTCCATTGTTCAAGTTGTGAGTAAGTGTAGCTTGAGTTCTAGGTGGATGTTCAACCTTAATCGGTCTCCATCGAAACAACGATATATAAACAAGTACATTGGAATTCGAGCAAATCTCTGTGGGACTTTGAGATCGGTGGGGATTGTTGGATTATGTGGGCCAAGCCCATACAATAAGAATAATTCCTAAATTAAATCTCAAAGGCCCACTCATGCAAAGGAAGGTTGCATGTGAACTTTAGTACCATATTGCTAGTTCTAGGAGAGAAAGACCACCTTAAAGGGATGGTGCACTCCTAGTCACTTGAGGCATGTGTGGGAGAGAACTAGAAGATCACACGCGCGCTCTCGCTCGCCTCGCCGGCGGGGCGGGCGGGCGGCGTGCGCGAGCGCCACGCACACTGCGTGAATGGTCCGCCAAAATCGGCGTCAGTGCTTCTTGACGCGGTTTCCTTTGCGTTTTATCTTTTTTTGTTTTGTGTGGCGGTGAATCGGATCGGTTACACGACTAATCCGTTTGATTCTGAGTTATGGAGAACGTCTGAGCGTCTTGATCACACGCCCCGATTCTTCCATAAATACCGAATCGCCGCCTCCATACGAGAGAGCAAATCAATCTAGGGTTTCGCCTCTTCCATTGTCTGCGCCGCCCCCGTAGTCTACTCGTCCGTCGCCGGCGTGCTGCTGCTCGGGAGCGCAGTCTCGAGCCGCCGCCTTGAGTTACGCACGGAGAGGGCAAATAAGGTTTTGGGAAGCGCTCGCGCGATCGCTTGCTTGTAGCTCGCTCGTCTTCCTCGGCGTTCGGCCGCGAATCGTCATCGACTTCGTGTCATCCACACCGTGCTGCGCGGTGTCAACATCGACAAGCCGTCGACAGAATCATCGATGCGCAGCGATCATGTTCTTCATATTAGATCTGTTCATGTTCAGTTTCCTGGTTGACATGTCTAGATCTGTTATGCCTGTGATGATTCTGTTATTTTGCGTGCATGATGTCATGATTAATTTATGGAATAAATTGAACCTACATGTGCTTATATATTTAACAGCAACAACCCTTTTTGCGACAAGACCTTGGGAAATGCAAACATGCACTTGCATACGTTCTCGAAGATCAACCGGACATTGAGCATCAAGGGAGTCACTCTGGATACTATTCATCTATGACTTTTCTCTTACTCACTCATGGGAAAGGTGAAACAATGGTTCCACTCACTCCCTACTGAAGAAGTCCAGACCTAGAAGAAGTGCTCTAACGTCTTCTTGGCAAAGTTCTTTCCACTCGGAAGGACAAACATGAGGAACAAGATTTCCAACTTCCACCAATATCCTGAAGAATCAATTGCCATGGGAGAGATTCCCCAACACACGGTTGTGCACCTAGCCCCCCTAGCGTTCAAGTCACAAACTTGATATTGGTGTCCACCGACTTTAGGAGTACATACACGCGTACGTGTTCAGTGGAAAATGTGTGCCCACACTCCGTGAGCCCTACCCATTGTGTAGGAGACGCACACGTATGTGCGCGTGGGTAGTATGTGTTGAGTTTGCACATCTACCTTGCACTCTATATATAAGGGTAAAATTGCAAAAACTCACATGTAAGTATGTCGGAGTTTGATTTCCCCCTTACAACTATTTGTGGCACTTTCTCACTCACTACTATGCAGTTGTTTCAAACCTCCTTACGGCTTGTTTCCATGTGATTTCTGATGATATGGTGAGGTGATCTTCTAGCGTAGTGTGGTGAGGAAGTTGGAACCAGACCCTTTAGTACGGTGAATTGGTTTGGTCCGATCGAACCAGTTCGGTTTTCTTTTCCAACTCAACTGGTTCAACGCGAAGAAGCAAGGAAGGGGCAAGGAGGCGACCTAGAGTTTGGCTATGGCAACCTAGGAAAGAGCAGCTCCCGGTAGATCGGACCCAATTATCTTGTACGGTCTTGTCGCTATGCGTCATTTCGGTTTTGTCGCAAAGTATATTGAAGAGGGAATAGTTTGCCTCCCGTGTGTCATGCCTAACACAAAGTCTCTCATGCCAAGTTGGAAGACCACCTCGTCACACTATGATAAGACCACCTCGCCACGCTATCAAAAATCACATAAAAACGGGCGACAGGAGAGGCTCAGACAACTGCGTACTAGTGGGTGGGAAAGTGCCTAAAATTAGCTGTAGAGGGGAAAATCAAATTCCAATGTACTTCTAGCTAGTTTTTTTTTTTTTTTTTTTTGCAATTTTGCCCTGAAATTCAGGAGTGATGTTCCAACAAAGTTTGCTTTTGACACAAAAATTGGTCATATAAGGGCATGTACAATGCGAAATGCTTATAAACGAGTGCTTAAAGAAAGAAAATGTAGCCACGTCATCAAGCACTTATGTAAAAGTTGTTTTCTCCAATGTAAGCATCTGTTTTGTAGGTGCTCAGATGGTTGTATTATCTATTAATTATCTATAGTTATATACATAAGCATCTCTTAAGAACTGATGCCTAATCAAGTATCGATGCTACGAAATAAACACCTCATCTATCCTACGTGGCAAGAAAAATCGGTTTTTGCTAAACACCGCATTGTACATGCTCTAAGGGTGTGTTTGGTTGCTTATACCAAGTGGTAACATGTATGAGTTAATTCAAGAAACAAATAATTTATGTATTTGGTTGCTTGAATAAAACTATCATATCCTAAACGGTAGAACACAAATTTGTAGAATATTCTATCTAGATGTTGAACTATTTCGTTCACCTTCCCATCCAACTCTATCGTACTAACCAAACAAACCCAAATACTCCATGTCACAAGTTAACTAACTTTGATCGTAGATTTGAAATAGGCCGTCAAGATTGACTCATCAATCCCGTACGTTTCATCCCGTGAGCATTCGTCCATCGAATTTCCTGCCTTCCCAAGGGAGAAGAAGAGAAAGAGCCTCCTTCCTTCCCTTCGAAGAAAACGACTCCCTCCCTCTCACAACGCATCCGTTCCGTTCAACCGCGTCCCCCTTCTGGAACCTTCCCGTGCAAACTCCAAGCCACTCCCAATGACACGTGAGCCCATAAAGCCTCCGTCCAAACAGCCCCACCCGCCGTAGACGGTAGACCCATCCAAAACCCCCCACAGCGCCTCGCCGTCCCCATTGGAAAATTACCTTACCTCCCGTCCCGTCTAACCCCGCGGCGGTGGCAACCTCGTAAATTTCCTCCTTATACTTTTCCTTCCTGCCCCCGCACGCGCAATCCTCTCCTCCGGCCGAATCGCCGCCGCGTCTTCCGAGTCGTTTGTGTGGACGCAACCCTAACCCTAGCCCAGGACTCGACGGCGGCGGGAAGGGCGGGTCTCCGGCGGCCATGTCGATGGATTCGGACACCTCCTCGCACAGCGGCGCCGACCACAGGAGCTTCCACCAGATCACCCGGGATCGTAAGTGTCTCCGTACCCCCAAGCTCGGCTTCCATTTTTGCTCGCTCCCTTGCTTGTTAGAGATTAGATAACCCCTCTCTCTCTATATATATGCGTTTGTGTTTGAGTTGGAAGGAGAGAAACAGGGGACGGGGGATTGGTTTCTGTTGCTGCTGCGAAATGTTGATCGTTTGTATCCCTTGTGTGCTTGCTTGGACGATTAGTGAGCAGCATGAGGGATTCTAGTTATACTAGGAATTCGTACCATAACCGTAAAAATCTAGTACATTTAGTGTTACTATTATAGCGTTGCACCACAGACAAACGATTACAGAAACATAGAAGACCCTTTTCTTCCATTAAAAGGGTATTTTACATAGAATGGCCTTATCACTGAAATAACTTGATTTTTTGGGCCGAAATAATTTGAATTTCGAGCACAACAAAAGAACTGATGTAGTATGAAACGGCACTTGAGTGGAATTTGAACCGTAAAATACACAAATGCACGACACTTAAAAGTTATATTACAAGTAAAGCGATGCACTTATTTCTAGAATACTTAGCTAGATGTCGTTCTGGAGACAAAGATAAACCAAAAGCGGCAATCCAAATCCATGGACAGCAAGAGCCTTAGGATACAAGATCTAATCTAAGATCTACAACAAGAACATAAAACTGTGATGTGATTGGAAGGCCAACATTTGAAACAGCACTGATGCAATGATAACTTATTTCTTGATGGTGCGGCTCAAAGAGAGGCTGCTTTCATTGTCAATATAGAGGTAGGACTGATTTGCCCTGGTTTCTTGGTATCTAGTACAGTTATGTTTAATTTGTTCTTGCTTTGCTTCTCTGATCTTATTGTTATTTGTGCTCAGAATTTCAGTTATACGTGAATAATGCAAACTTTGTGTGTTTGTAATTTAATGTGATATTTGTTTTTCTTGTAGACATCCTGCCACTTTAAGTAATTTACTATTTGTTTGTTTATTCTTGTTGCACCTATGTAGGTTTATTAATTGAAATGTTGAGATCAACTAGGAAGAACTCAAGATCAACATGGAAGGTATCCTTTTGAGATAAATGATTTTCAAGTTTTGATATTGTCATTTTCTACCACCTTGCAAAAGAAAGGTTTGACATGCATAAAACTGTGATGTGACTTCTAGGTTCTTATCATGGACAAACTTACAGTCAAGATAATGTCATTTTCATGCAAGATGGCAGATATCACGGAAGAAGGGGTTTCATGTAAGCAAGTTGTCTTATTATGGCATTTCTTGCATTATAATCTGAACTGTTATTCTCGCTAAGTTGTTTCTTATGAAGTATTTGTTGTGTCTATTTGTCCACTCTCAGTGCATTCAAAAGTTTTGCGCCTAGGCATGTGAAGTAATCAAGTAAATCCCTGTACTGTATTAGATACATTAGTATAACATTCAAAAGCATTTACCTGAAGCATTTGTTCTGGCTAAGACCCTGTGACTGAACAAAAGGAGTTTGGTTACAATAACGTCATCCCAGAATTGCCATAAGAATACAGTTGTTATTTTGTGCAAATCTTTGAACTGGCCCCAGTTGGTGATGCATTCTAACTATTTATCATGTCGATGTAGAGTCTGTCTAATGGATGCCATGAAGCCACAAGAATTTGTACTAGCACTATCCCGACTTGAAACTTTATTAAAATTGCTTGCACGATGCCTAAACAAGCTGCATAGTATGTTCTATAAAGATACTGTAACACTTCCTAATTCTAGGGAAACTATTACCAGCTTTCTGTTGAACAGTTGAAGTATTTCCTCCAAGTTGTTTTTAGCATTTAACTTTTTGAAGGAGTAGGGGTCTTCGAATTCCTTGAAATGGAGGTTCTATTTTCAAACGTTCTAGTAACAGTTTCTTTTTATAAATGTTGAGCATCAACAATTCTTTTGCAGTGGTTGAGGACCTATACAAACGGAGGCAGCCATTACCGTCAATGGATGCAATTTATTTCATGCAACCAACTAAAGAAAAGTAAGTTTTTTTAACTAGCATATCCTCCTTGACATGGTTTTGTTGTGTCACCGTTAGTTTTTTTCTGCAGTAACCTCTCAAAATCAATAATCGCAGTTGACTCTACTCAAATACTTAATAGGCCTCTCCCAGGAATCAGTATGATACAACCTCAATTGTAACATGTGGTTTTGATTGAATATTTTCAATGCTCTGACCGAAAGTGTTAATGCTGGATTAGTTCAGTTGGCGGCTTTTAATTAACTACAATTTTGACAAAGATACCCAATGGTGAAGTTCTAGGACTTATGGTAAAGAACACTGGTGGATGATTTTTTCCTCAGTGCTCCCTTGATGCATGGCCTTTGTGTGGATAGAATCATAGAACAAAATTGGTGGGATGCAAAAGTAAATTAGACTAATTAGTAAATGATTGCGGGCACAGAACAGACTATTTTCCTTAGGATGATAATATATGGTTGCTAAATCAGTTTTTATCCTTTAATTTGTGCTGAGAAAGTAGCTTCTGATTTAGTTCCACTTGTGTCTTTCAACCCACAAGCCAATAAATTGCTGAGGTATATGTAGTTGGCTTTTCGCTGGTGATGTTGAAATTTGTCTTGTCCATCCAACTCTAACCATTTTATTGTGGTGGTAATGCAGTATTCGCATATTCATGTCTGACATGTCAGGGAAAAATCCATTGTACAAGAAGTATGTGATCAATGCATTTACTTATTTACGAACATTTGTTCTGGCGCTTTAAGTGTTGACACAATGCCGTGCCTGTTGCAGAGCGTATATATTTTTAGTTCTCCCATACACAGAGAATTCGTGGCTCTAATAAAAAAGATTCAAGTGTTCTAAAGCGTATTGGTGCACTCAGTGAGGTCAGTTCAACTACTCTCTCTTCCTTGCATATCCTTCTTCTTCAACATTGCAAACATACTAGTTCCTCTTAATTCACTGTTATTCTATGTTTGCAGATGAATTTGGAATATTTTGCTATTGATAGCCAGGTATTTTGGCATATATTTTAACCATTCTAGGTTACTGGTTTGGGATAAACTTGTTAATGTTACTTATACGCCATACTGCATACTGAAATAGAATACATCTTCTTGTTGATTTAATTTATCATAAAATTTTGTGTTTGATTTCAATGAATCCATTGATGTTGTGTCCAGGGCTTCATAACTGACCATGACAAGGCCCTAGAAGAGTTGTTTAGTGAAAATACAGAAGGTTCAGACAAGTACAATTCATGCCTTAACATGATGGCCACCCGTATTGCTACAGTGTTAGCGTCAATGAGGGTACTGTTTTTCCGTCTTATGCTATCTGCGAAGTCTTTATACCTCAATATTAGTTTTTGAGTTCTTAGAGCATGTACAATGCACATGCTTAGAGAGGTGCTTAGCAAATAAAAACCGATTTTTCTTGCCACGTAGGATAGGTAAGGTGCTTATTTTGTAACATTGATGCTTGATTAGGCACTGATGCTTAAGAGGTGCTTATGTATAAAACTATATATAATTAATAGATAATACAATCATCTAAATACCTACAAAAGAGATGCTTGCATTGAAGAAAATGACTTTTACATAGATACTTAATGACGTGTCTATATTCTTTTTCTTTAAGCACTCGTATATAAGCAACTCACGTTGTACAAGCCCTTATGGTGTAAACAAGCAAAACAAACACTTAGGGCTGTTCCAAAAAAACTTGAGAGTTAAGTCAGAAATTACAGAAAATGTACTGTTAATGAGCGAGAAGAGAAAAACTATGGTAATTGGAGATCATGTTGACCTACAAAAGTTTTAACATGCACCACGAGAGATGTGGTGGATTGGTGGTTATTCTGCCAGTGGAGGAAGTTAACATGGACAGATATCAAGCAAAAGAGTTCTACCAAAGGAAACCGAAACACACATGGAGGAAATGTGACTAAACACACATGGACAGATATCAAGCAAAGAGGTCTACCAAAGGAAACGAAACACACATGGAGGAAATGTGACTAAAACAGGATTCATTACAATTTTACTTTGTTGTAATTATCATGTCATTATTTCATCTTTTTCCATACATCTTCAGTGAAACCTTTGGTGTTTAATATGTGTATATTTTGGCTTGAGAAACTTTTTTACGAAAATCGAATGCTTCCAACTGTTTTAGGAATTTCC
Source organism: Ampelocalamus luodianensis (assembly GCA_036346255.1). Taxonomy (NCBI): domain Eukaryota; kingdom Viridiplantae; phylum Streptophyta; class Magnoliopsida; order Poales; family Poaceae; genus Ampelocalamus; species Ampelocalamus luodianensis. The sequence continues at coordinate 21,152,355 of CM070623.1, forward strand.
TCGTGTGCACTATCGTGTGGCCAGGACGATTGACGCTTCTACTTTGACAACCCTACGCGATTTGGTCCCCACAAAGCTTGCTGCTTCTGTGTGGAATTGCCTTGCCAGATACAAGTCTGCAATACCTGAATTCCCTCAGACAGAAACATGTGAACTACTTATTGTAGACCGATCAATAGATCAGGTACGAGGTGAATTTTCCATATGTTTTGAGTTTGACTTTTGACCAATTGCCACGTGGAATGCAACACTACTTCCTTAACTGTATCTCGTTTTCTTGATCTATATAGATTGCACCTATTATTCATGAATGGACCTATGACGCCATGTGTCATGATCTACTGAATATGGATGGTAACAAGTATGTCCAAGAGGTGAGCTTATCAGAAACTTGTTCATACTTCACTTGTTTACCCCAAGTTTGAGTTCTGTTGTGCCCTTGAGTGCTAACTATGTTCCTATATAAGGTTCCAAGCAAGACAGGTTCAGCTACTGAGAGAAAGGAGGTGTTGTTGGAGGATCATGATCCAATATGGCTTGAGCTTGGCATGTGCATATAGCTGATGTAAGATTATTGCCACTGTCATCTTCAAACATGGTTTGCATGCTTGGCAATTGCATCATGACATCAATGCTGCAGGCTAATGAAAGATTGCATGAGAAGATGACCAATTTTATATCAAAGAACAAAGCAGCTCAACTACACCAAGCAAGGTTTGTTGAACAGATGCAACTGTCGCAAATTAGAGGGATAATTGGGTATTAGCTGAAGGCTAGCTGAAGGAGTTGAAATTATTACAATAATGTGTACTGGTATTTATACTATATATGCATTTGATATTCATAGGACATGAATGAGTCCACTTTGATTTTCATACAAATATAATGATAGGCTGTTTAGCAGAGAGTTTGTCTTGGATTCTTTTTAGGTGCGTTTGGTTCAGTGAACCAGAGTGAATGAGATGAGATGGTACAGGATGGATGTGATCGTCTTGAAGGGGATGGTACATTATGCTGTTTGGTTGGTTGTATGGGATAGTACTCGAATATGTTTAGTTGGTTGTATGGGATGATCTAAGATGGTATGAGATGGTGTTTGGTTGAGGGGGTGAGGTTGGTTTGGATGAGATTAGATCAATAATATTTTTTCTTTTTCTTTTTCTTTCTTCTTTTTTCTCCTTTTTCCCTTTTCTTCCTTCCTTTTTCTTTTCTTTTCTTCCAAGCAGATCCTTTTCTTCCTCACCGATGTTGCTTCTTCATCTCCTTCGCCTCCCCAGCGCCTCCCTAGCGCCTCACTTCACCGCCTTGCACCGCCATCGCGCCCCCAGCCATTTGCCTGCAACGCTGTCGCGCCTCACTCTCTCCTCTTCCTCCGAGCCAAACGGCTGGATCGGCCGTGGGCCTGGATCCGCCTCGGGTGCCACCATTGCCGGCCCCTCTTGCGCGGACCATCACCACCATCTTGAAGTCACCGGTGTCCAGAAGCCACGCGAGCAAGCGAACGAACGCGAAGGACGATGTGGTTCTCCGATTTTCCGAATGAGTTGATAAAACATTTGGAAGCATTATTCCGAAAATTGGATCATCTCATGGGCGAGGTATATTCGGGATGATCCGATCCATGGATGAGGTCATCCACCGAACCAAACACACCCTTTGTTGATGTGATATTTATCCAGCTAATTCAAGGTGAGGAAATGGTCAGACTAAATACCTATCCCTAAAGAACCTTGAGGCCTTGTTTGGTTTATTTATAGGAAAAGGTCCATTTGGTCCCCACGAACTCTTACCAAAGTCAGAAAAACAACCTTTAACTACAAAACTAGACATTCGACACCCTCAACTATCCATACCGACAAATAACGCCCTTGAATCCAATCCAACCATGTTTTCTCCTACATGGCGCGGATGTGGTGTTGATTTTGAGCCCATGTGGTAGCCGATCACCAAATAAACAAATAAATAAATGGTTGGGCCCACCCGTCAACACCCCATCCTCTCCTCTTCCTCTTCCTCTTCCCATCCTCTCTTTCCCAACAGCCATTGCTTTCTCCTCTCCCGCCGCCATGGCCACCTATCTCTTTCTCCTGCGCCATGGTGTCTCCTCCTATCTCCCGCCTCTGCTTGCCTAACTCCGCCAAAGCCAACGAGGATGACCTGTCCCGGATCCGGGAGGCCATGGCAGGTGCGTGGCCGAACGCCGGGAGGAGCATGGGCTCTCCGCCTCTCTCTCCCCACTCAACCTCCTCGGCCTCAAGCGTGTCCTCGGCGTCCCCGAGCTCCCTAGCACGTCCTCACTTGTCTTTGCATCTTCCTCTGCAAATCACACAAATGCTTAATAGGATGCCACCTCAGCGAAATCGGGATGGATTTGTTGCGAGGGGGTGGTTTGTCTGGTATTGATAGTTTAGGAAAGTCGATTACGGTTTTGTAGTTGAGGTTGAAATCCGAACTTCGCAATAGTTGAGGGGTTCAAATGGACTTTTTCTTATTTATAAACATTAGTAGGTTGAATAATGCACAAATAGTGGTCAAGACAGATGATAATGAAAGTGAATAGGGATTGAATTTTGTCAATGTGATCCTTCTACATTTCACGATGGCATCGAGACAAGGTGATTTCTTGATGTCTATGCTTAAGTTAATGTTTTATTTGGTTTATCAGTTAGTAAGAATTTACACAATGCACAATGACAGCCTAAATATTTGAAGTATCTAACTTCTCGGATAAGTGCCAAGTTGCCATAATGCAATGGAAATTGATGATTAAGATTTTTGTTCTATGTTGAATTCAGTTGATAAGATCCTTCCTTTTCTTGTTGTAATGTTAAGTGCTCATGTTTTCTTTGTCAGAACTGGTGGAGAGCTATCAACCAAAGAATTGCAAAAAATGGTTCAAGCTCTTCCACAGTACAGTGATCAAATTGACAAGCTTGCTCTCCATGTTGAGGTTGGTAATTTTGTTTTGTGCAATGTTCTAAAAATCGGTAAGTGGTATTCGTTCGGTCACCCCACCTTATAGCGATTATATGGAAATTGGCCATGTACTCGCCCTTGTAATCTGTTTTGAGGTTACCTTATTTTACATTTTAGATTTACATATATGTACACTCATACAGTAGCAAAAGGATATCTAATGCATCTTTTTTTTCTTTTTTTAAAAAAAATATGAATATAGGCTTGAAAACAAAGCTATTGTCAATGTAACCATGCAAATCAACAATATAATATAGTAACAGTACAAAATATTCACAATAAAGAAGTAAAGTTCATGTTTCATATATTATATATCGTTCCAAGTTCCAACCATGTCATACATAGGTAATGTTGTGTCACTAAACAAGTAAACCCATTTCCCACAAGTAAACCTCAAGTGGGTTGAGAGCCTAGTAAAGCCTAGTTTTTAGTGCTTTTGTAATACGTCACACTTACCCCTAATATATGGTACTCGGTCCATTTAACCTTGCAAACCTATTAACTTACTCGCTTTGTAATATTCGACTCGGGAGGAACCTAGTCCCGTTATTCGCCTAATATCAGGGCTACGGACCGCTTTTAGAACACTGGTTTTGTGTCATGTTCTGCATATGTACACTTGAAAAAATTACTTATTGTACTTAGGGGTGTAAGTGGGGCAGGCTGCAGATAGCCCACGCCACGCGCTGGTCGCTGAGGATTTGCGGCTGCCGCCAGCCCCAATGCGATGATGCATGCATGTTGGTTGCTTTGTGGCTGCCCGCAAGTACCACCACACCATTATCCTGCTGCCTCTATGCATAATTTGCTAGATGCAAACACCAGGCTAAACCCAAATTTGGCATGTACTATTATTTCTAGACCACGATTAATCATGACATAAGCACCACTACATTGCTGCTTATAGTACTAGTCCTTTAGCAGCAATAAAAAAAATCCCAAAATAATACCAAAAAATCCGGGGAAAAAATAATCCAAAAAGGCAATTATTCTCATGGAGTTGTTAAGATGAATAACTTAACAGAATTACATCATTTGTACCTCTATCTTACAGAAATTAAGAATTACATCATTTGCCAAAAGAGCTGAGAACCAAACTTCAGTATTTGCCATCAAATAGTTGGGTATGAGCTTTTAAACTTGACATCAAAGAGTTGGGAGTTGAACTTCATCTGGAAAACACTTCAGAGTTGTCATTTTTATGAAGAATTAGGCCAATGTTGTCTGCAAAGCAAAAATAGCATAAAAGATGTTTTAATGAAAATTAGATTTCAACTTGTATGTATGGTTACAGAGTATAGAAATTCAGATTTCCAATATCCACACAAGTATGCAAAATCAACTCTTGATGAGCTATAATGACACACATAAGGTTGGCAAAAACAATTCCATAACAAAGAGTCATCCATATGGACCATATCAGAACTTGTTGGGAACATAACTATTAAAAATGTAGTAGTTTAATATCAATGAAGGAAAACTTCACAACATCAGCTTGATTATGAGGGATAGATAACCCTACGCCGAGTATTTTCAAAAGTTGCATGAACATGGAGTCATAAAACAAAGATGAACTAAAGCTACAACTGGTTCAATGAATTGCATACAAAGATGGAATTGCATACCTTTGAAATCGGAGGCTTCTTAGGTGCAATTCCTCCATACTTCTCAATGTAGGCCTGCAACTCAGAAGGTTAGATCCCCAAGTTGATGGAATTCCGTCAACCCTTCTTACTTCCTCATCCCTTAAGACTTCTTTCACTCCTCGACAACTTGGGCCACCTTGATATCGTTGGCCTTGTTGTCCTCATCGGTGGCACCTTGGCGGTAACGTCCTCTCGCAGCACCTCAGTGGGCATCCTCCCATGGCAGCGGCGGTGGTCCTCTCGCGACTTTGCGATCTCGGTGCCCTCCACGACCATGGTGTTGTCTTCCTTCCGCAGCACCTCAGCGGTTTCGTCCTCTTGCGCATTGAGTATTTTGATTCGGTTTGGCGTTTGGTTTGGATTTTGTTTAGCAGTCAGTTCAAAATTGATTTGGTTTGGAGTTAGGTTGTCGATTGTGTAACACCTCGGCCCAACACGGAGCCCAGAATACCGCTAAACTAGGGCTGGAAACGAGCCGAGCTCGGCTCGGCTTGCTCAGGCTCATTTCCAAAGCTGGCTCGGCTCGGCTTTTCTCGTTTGGAAAACGAGCTCGAGAGCCAGGTCGGCTCAGCTCAAAAAAATGTCTAGTCGGCTCGAAAAGCTCATTCAAGCCAGTGACCCTCCCAAGTCCAGAAACAGAGGCAGAATGTGATTATGTGAACCATTCATCCTAAATTTATAATCCAATAATCATAAACAATAAAACAAAACCAGAAACAAAGTCAACAGGGGTTCATTGTCAGTTGCCTAAAGTGAGCTTAACACCAGCAAAGAATCTATTTAAGTGGCCAAGTTTCGGTTGTTCATTAACAGGCTATTGCCAGTCAATTCTCGATGTCAAGTTCCTCGCCACTGTTTCCTTTACTAGCAATAATACTCATTTGGTTTCTGAAGAAGCCCTCGAATATGCACTCGTCACACCAATTAAACTGAATTGTATGAGTATGACATGACGAAATGGGTGGAGCTGGGCAAAGGGGAGGCGGCGGGTGGAGATGGGGGAGGCAGAGGCGGCGGGTGGAGATGGGGGAGGGGGAAGGGGAGGCGGCGGGTGGAGGAGGTGGAGGCAGCGAGTGGACTCCTGAAGCATGTTCGTAGGTGGTGCGTGGATAAGGCAAGGGAAGAGATTGGGAGTGGAGGAGGATAGAAGAAGAAATGGAATGAGGAAGAGCTAATGAGGAGGCAACGAAATGGAATGAGGAAGAACTAGAAGTCGAGGACTTGGGAGAAATAACAGAGGGAGGCAACGAGCCGTTCGCGAGCGGCTCGAGCTTGGCTTGAAAAAATTGCGAGCCAGAAGCAAGGCTTGGCTTGGCTTGAACAATTGCGAGCCCGAGCCAAGTCGAGCTGAGCTTGATTCGAGCCGAGCTAGCTCGCGAGCCTCGAGCTATTTTTCAAACCCTACACTAAACTAACCTAACTGTCTATTTTAGGAACAAATATCGCTAAATTACAGCAAGCATATCAAAGATAAAACCCGTACACAGGTCACAATAACACAAGTATAACTATAAGGAAATCATGGTTAACTGATAAAAACATGGCAATGTAATAAACACAGATTGACGTAAAAACTTATCCAAAGAAGTCTATTAATAGAATAATAAATTCCAACCTATCTTCTAAGGCTAGCCAAATACTATCATGTCTTAGCTATAAATCATCGATCGATAAAGTGAGTTCTCATATCCAATGGACCAAGTAAAACATGTATATGATGTGGAATCAAGTGTCTTAGCCCTTTCCAAGCGAAGCGTTGTCAACAATCACCTAAAAATAACAATAGAGTAAGGGTGAGTTCACGACTCAGCAAACACAATAGTAAGCAATGCACAATGCTTAATCAACAGTACACAATATCATCATCAACATTAATTGTTCACTTTTCCTTATTCTCATGCTCAATTATTCAATTCTCTTACTTAATTCACATTTTCAATCATCAACTATCTTTCATTCCATGCATCTTTACACTACATGTCCATATGAACTTCTTTTGCGTATACCGTTATAGCATGAGTGTTCACCCGTCGATAACATACTCAAGCCCATTCTCCTCAAGGATTGGAGATCTCCTCCACTCCCGTAGAGTTGTGATCAACATGATCACCTTCTCATATGCAATGATGCTTATGAATGCACAATTATTCATGGTTTCATCAACATTACCATTATCCAACAATATCCCCTCCAACAATAAGGAATAAATAATGATCATTAACATTACTTGCAATTAAATAAGTAAAAGCATAGCAATTTAATGATAATAAATGGTAAAGCATACGATGATCAACCAGTGACCACTTGTCTACCATACACTTGCCTCTTATCCTTGTGATTTGGAGAGCGAAAGCAGGCAATGCATATGAGACCACACTCCTAGACAAACAATCCAAGCGTATCTCAAAATCATACATTACAACTCCTAAAGTTTATTCCAACCGTAATCGCAACCCTACGCCAAACCGACTTTTTACCCGAAACTACAGACACACTACTGCTGTCCCAGCACTAAAATTATCATAACTTTTGTTCTACTGCTTAAAAATTATGTTCTTGGGCTCTGGAACACTTAAGAAATTATCTACACTTTTCATGTAGAGCAAATACAATAATTATCTCATTTACTATTTTTAATTTATAGATTAACACGTCACGGCCAAAAGGCACAGTTCCTCCGGACAGCAGGCTTTCAAAATTCATTACTGCAATCTAATCATCCGATCAACATGATTAAATATTTTATGGAAAGCTACCAAAATTCTCTACAACTCTCTAGTAGATGACATCCTCAAATTACGCCTTTATGGTACTGAAATAATTGTACAACAGTACAACAAAATAAACCGATCTATTAATAGTCCTTTGACTAAAAATTGCTACTATCCTCTCTAATCTCGATTATTTAATCCTAATTAAACTAACAAAACAGATAGAATATACAGATCGTTACCCAGGAATTTCTTCACTTTCCTTCCCTTGTCTTCTTTTCTTTCTCTTCCTTCCTTGTACTGTTGAAACCACTATGAAGCCATGCCAATCATGCAGCATGCATTATCTAGTCGAAGGCAACCATTGTATGCATGCATGCAGCCACAACCCATCAGTACGCATCAACAGGGTGCATGGATGTATTAAGGAAAATTTGATCATATACCCTCCCCTTAGATGGAAATTTAGGATTTACCCTCCTGGCCCACATGTCATTGACCTATGGTGACCCCACATGTCATTGAGGTGGGAGGGTAAATCCTGAAATCCTGAAATTCAGGGAGGGTATATGATCCAATCCCCCATGTATTAATGCATTGCAAGGCTTCTCATGCAAAGCAACTAGCAGCAGCAGGGCTAAGCACGCAAGCAACGGCAGGCAGCATGATTAGCGTAGGCTAGCATGTGGCGCTACGGCAACTAGGCGGCTTGCATGCAGCGCTAGCGGCTAGGCAACATGCAGAACAACAGCGGCAGGCGCACCATGCACGCACAACAGCGGCTGGCCAGCAGAGGCAGAGGGCGGCAGTTCCATGCCCGAGCTCACGGAAAGAGGGCGGCGTGCGGCAGCAGATGGCGCAAGGGCTGGCGGCTGCATAGGATGGCAGGGGTGTAGGGCGCAGGAGCTAGGGCTCCCTGCCGGCGACCTCCCCTCCTTTCTTAAAGAGCAGGCCGGCTCTCCCCTTTGGGCCCAAAGGGCCGCAGGCCGAAGGCCCAAGTTCTAATCTCTCCTTCCAAATTCTAAAATTCCCTAATTAAATCCATTTAATTACCATTCTAATCCGTTTAATCCCTAAAGCTTAAGCGGGATATTACAGTTATAGATTGCACTTGTTTAAGAACTCCATTTGAGTATTTGGATTGCAAGACTAACGGATTGGATCAATTTTGGGCGATTTTGGTACATGTTTGTTGTGTATTTTAATTCCTTTTGTTTTCCTATTTATTACTGGCAATGGATCTTGTTATTTCTTTAGCGAGGAGGTGAAACTTGTTTATCGATAAACTTGTTTCTACGCAATCGCTTGCTTACTGTTCTGGTTGGAGTCTCATTATTCTAGAGTATACATCTAAACAGGATTTGGTACAGTTGTAATTCCATCTTACAATTCCCTTGCAAACCAAACGCTAGAATTAGAATCATGGGTGAATTCCATGTCCAGTACAATTGGAATTGGAAGCCCAATTCTATATACTCAAGTTGATTCTTTGATCCAAACAGACCCTTATGGTTGCCAGCATCCAGCACTGCCATATGTGCAACTATTACTGCTTGGACATCATCTCCCCTGGGATGTCCAATTGTCATGGCGCGTGACTGCTGCCAAATACACCTGCTCATCCCTCATTTTGACTCTCGTCTTAATTTTCATTGTTTTATTCTTTTTACGGGTTTGATTGATGTTGGTAATTATCCATATGTATTGGCTATTTAGGTTTATGACATTAAGCATGGCAAAGCAAGGATCATAGAACAACTACATTTTTTAGTTTTCGTTACTTATTTCAGTACAGATTGCAGATAAACTCAATGGCATAATCAAAGAACAACATTTGAAAGATGTTGGGCAGCTCGAGCAAGATCTTGTGTTTGGTGATGCTGGGACAAAAGAACTGATCAATTTCTTGAGAACACATTTGGTAATTGTTATTTGGACTACAACCAATGAAATATTGGGCCTGTCTGGACATCATATTAATATGAATACTGATTTACTGCAGGATGTAAGTCGTGAAAACAAGCTGCGCTTGCTAATGATTTATGCTGCAATCAATCCAGAGAAGATTCAAGCGACAAGGGTGCAAAGCTGATGCAGGTAACTTTACTTTTGTATTTGGAAAAATTAGCTCAGTAATTTTGAAAATAACATCCATTGTTTGACAAGTGGGCCTGGTGTAATGACAAGTGGGCTCTGGGGCAATCTGTGACACAATGATGATAGTTTCCAACTTGAATTGTCTTTGTAGTGTTACTGAGCAATTATTCATGATTTCGTGTGTATCATTATTATAACTGTAGATGCCTTACCCACGTGGTCATATGTGTTTCAATGCACACTGTAGTGCCAGTATTGGTGTGATGCACTGCTGAATGGTGTTGCATCATTCTTTCTATTGGATAGGTTTGTTGGTAAGATGTTCTCAAGTGATAATCATAATGTACATTTTATTATTATCAATTTGTGTCAAATTTTATTTTAAGATAAGAAGATGGCATCATACACACGCAGGCTTTTGTAAACTGGGGCAGTGGGCAGTATCACTAGTATCATTATATTTTTTGTTCACTAATACCTGGTATAGCAGGCAGCACGGTGTTTTCTATGGCCATTTTTTTTTTGGTTTGGTTTTTTGCAAGAATATAGGCATTAGCAAAGTTGTGCTAACTAGTTGAAATGCAGAATTGTAACTTATCCATCCGCTCACGAAAAAAGTGTCGCCATGGAAAGTGTGTTGTCAAATCACATCAACTTTGACCAACAGTATATTTGTAAATATCTAGATTGGCCACATGAAAATTAAGTAGATCTGTCAACAAAAATATTTCGACAATATTATATTTATAGCTTTTACAGATATATGATAACAACGTATAATGGTCAAAGTTGTATGTTGAAGCCGAGAGAAACAACGCTCTGGCCAAATGCCATTTGTAGAAAATGGCTCACGCGAATCTCGCTAGCTCCTCCTCGCTGGCGCCCTCTCCGTCCTCCTCCCTTTGGCTCGCACCGCCGCTGCTCGGTCGGCGACCACCCTATACCCTTCCTCTTGCGCTGAGAAGCGTGTCTCCGCGCTGCGCCACGGCGGCGCTCGAAGGACTGCGGCTGGAGGATGTCTCCCGCCTCTTCGGCGACGACGAGACACCCTCCTTCAGGGCGTTCTCTGGCGGCGTTGCTCGGCGGCTCCTTGTGCCCTCGCCATCGATCTTGCCTGCTGCTTTTCCGCAAGCCGACGCGGATCGTTCTTAGGCCTTGTGGCCGCGGGTTCGCTGGTGGCGGTATGCGACTCCGATGGTGGGTAACCTCTGAAGGTCGTCACGCCGCCGTGGCGTCGTCGGTGAGCTCCTCCTCGGCGGCCGGTGCTGCGGCTCTCGAGGTCGTTGCTTCAAGCGCTTGTCTACAACTCACAAGGCGCGGCTGCCGCTCGTCCGCGGTGTTTTTCTTGCGTGATGCGGGACACCGTCTCGTGCGTACGCCCTTCCGGTGTCGCGGCGTTCGGCGCTGTCGGCTGGTCTGGCGACCAAAGGTCACGGCGTCGATGGTGTCATCGGCCTCGCGAACTCCGGTGAATCTTTGGCGGCGGGGCGAACACGGCGCGGCGGCGGCGTCGTAGGTCGCGTAAGTCGCGCCCCGTGGTGCGGCTAAGCGCGGATGGCGGCTCGGTGGCGATGAGAGCCTCGCCACTCTCCCGATCCTAACGTCATGAGCTCGGCGGTGGCGCCATGGGACCTTTGGCGCGCCCAAGGCGCATCTGGTTCGTTCGGACCGCCTCTCGCCGTGAGGATGATTTGGCTGTCTGTTGTCATCTCCTTGATTGGAGGATCTTGGGATGGCGCGGCGGAGTTCATCTGTGCACTGATGGCCCATAGGTTTGAAATCGATGAAGCGCGTCTAACCACGCTCACGAGGCGGTCGAGCTTTCTCGATTTTGCCTAATCGGGAGCTTGCCGCATAGTCTTCAATGGTGGTCGCCCATCATCACTACCACAGCTAAATCCGCATGTCATGCGTTGGACAAGGTTCCCGGTCCTCTGCGGCGAGTCTACTTGTTGCAGTAGAGGTGGAGCTCTGGGGCATTCCTGCCCATGCCTGGGAGCTAGCTACTGCGGAGGTTCTCCTTGATGAGTTCTGTTGGATTGCTGGGACGCAGCCGAGCAACGTAGACCGTCGTGACGTGTTCAGGGTGAAAGCTTGGTGCTCGATCCCGCCTTCTTCCCTCGAGATGGTGCTGGAGATCGTGGAGCCCTTTTGGCGATTGTCGGCGGTGCGGGCGTTAATCTATCCATCATGGTCAAGGTTGCCACCTCGTCGGCTGAATTGAGTCATGATCGCCACCTCGCCGCCGAATGGTGATGATCGGGACCGCGGCCGGCGGCGATCTCGTTCGTCACCTCGTCTTCTTCTCCGCACACGCGGCGGGGGCGCTTTGGTTCGTCTTCCGGTCTGTTGGAAGGACTTGATCCTGCTCGGTGGGCCGCAGCGTCCGTGCGGTGCAGGACCTGCGCCGATCCCCATGTTAATGATGCCTTGGCTCTGCGCTCGACATTGATGTTCGGGCAGTGGGGTTCACTCTCTCGCCGCACGAGGAGGTTGTGCTTGGTTCCAAGGTGGGTGCCACGGAACAAAGAGTTCGTGGATCGTGGCGTGTGGGGCGATCTTTATTTTCGGGGTTGTTGCGAGGTTTCCTGCGTGTCTGAGGTGTTTATGGCAGAGTTGGCGCGGTTTTGGAGTTGGAAGACAAGGAAGATCCTGCTGTCGGGCGGATTGATGTTCTTGCTGGGCCTCAGATTGAGTACCCGTTGGAACTCTCTGTTGGGCCCCTGCCTTCAGCTGTTGATGGTAGAGGGGAGGTTGGTGCGAGTGGAACTCAGATTGAGGCCTCGTCGGATCTCCCTGGTGGGGCCTCTGGGCCATTTCCCTGCTCCTCTCCGTGTGGGCCTGTTGAGGCCCATGCCTTTGCCTCCACTATCGTCAACGCAACGGTGGAACACAGTTCATCTTCCTCGCCGTCGCGGAGACTTGGCTCCTCCCATGGTGCCACCCTCGCCTCCTGTGGGCTGCGTTAAGACCATCCTCTACGGAGGCTCGGTGACCATCCGGGTCTTCTCCCGTCGCCGTAGTAGAAAAGGTGGAAGGCGTCGATTGCTTATTTCTTTGCTCTTGTTTCCCGCGCCTCTACCTGCGAGAATTTGTCAAGCGTCCAAAATCCCGGGGGGGCTCTTGCCGATTCCCCACATCAGCAAAAGAAGAAGGAAGAAGGGGGTGGCACCAAGTCTGGAGCCACGCCGAAGTCGCCGGATTGCCGCTTCCTGCGGTGACCCTTGAGGTTTGCCTCACATCGAAAAAGCGGGTCATGCGTGCGCTTGACATGAGCGTGGATGAGGATAGGAGCAGATTTTGTCAACAGACACTTGATGAATATGCACGACATTTGAGACAGCCCTGCCATCCTCACATACTAAAGCCCTTGCGCCTCTTGGATGGGCTTTCCGGAGGCTTTTGTAGGCGCAGAGTGGTGGTCCGATTGCTCTCTCTTTTCTTGGTCGATCTTCTTCCTCTCTCTATGGATCCTTCTCACATCCTAAATTGGAATGTAAGGGGCTTGAACTTAGTAGCGAGGCAGGATGCGATCAGAGCGATGGTTGATGCATCCAAAATTGATGTTGTCACTGCAAGAAACAAAAATGAATATTATTTCTAGGCGTTTGATCCTGTCCATCTTTGGGAGTGATTTTGTGATAACTTTGTTTTCTTACCGTCGGTGGGTGCGATGGTGGTATTGTTATCGCTTGGCGAACTTTGTTTGGAGTGCGGTTGGAGCTACGGGGTGGATTCTTATAGTGTCTCGGTCGATTACGCCCTTCAAATGGAAATGTGTGGTGGTTGACCTGTGTTTATGGGCCCCAACTAAATCAAGACAAGATTCGGTTCTGCGAGGCGAGAGATGTTAGAGTTCATTGCTCTGGGCCTTGGTTAGTGGTTGGGGACTTCAACCTCATCTATAGGGCTGAAGATAAAAACAACTCCAATCTTAACAGAGCATTGATGGGAAGGTTTAGAAGGTGGATCAATGATATGGCGGTCTCTGAAATTCCTCTTCTTGGGCGTAAATATACATGGACTAGCTCTTTTTCCAGTGCTTCTCCTACGCTTGTTAGGCTGGACTGATTGTTTTGTTCTCTGGATTGGGAAGAGCGGTTCCAGTGTCTTCTTGAGCGCCGCTTTTGATTCGAGATCAACGCCCCTAGTTCTTGGGTGCGAGGACATCATCGTCGACAAGAAAAGATTCCATTTTGAAGCTTTCGGCCATCCCTTGATGGTTTTTGGATGGTGTGAAAGCGCTTGGGATGAGGGCGGCCGGTCCCTGCCTCTTGAAACCTTAGCTTTGAAACTCAAGTCGACGGACAGAGGATTACTGAGTTGAGTCGGACAAAGTTGGGGCACGTCAAATCTCGATTATTCTTGACTAAAGAAGTTATCCACCAATTGAAATTGCACAAGAAAGCGGATCTCTGACCAAATGAATTATGGTTGCGTAATAATCAAGAAGAAACACTCCTAGTTCTTGCTTCACTTTTGAGAACAATGGCGGACTTAGATCGTGGATTGGTGGTTAAAAGAAGGGGATGCCAACACCAGGCTATTTCATCGACATGCTAGATATAGGAAGAAGAAGAATTTTATTGCCAATCTTCATGTTGGCGATCAGTCATCACAAAGCATGAAGAAAAGCATTGCTATTCGAATTTCTATGAAAATCTTATTGGGACTGTTTGTGCTAGGAGAGAACTATCAACTTAGATGCCCTCGATTGTCCATATTTTGAGTGGAATCTCTGGATAGGCCTTTCTTGGAAATCGAAGTCGGAACACCATAAAGGAGATGCCTCGGATAAAGCGCCGGACCGGATGGGTTCACCGTAGATTCTATAAAAGTTCTTTGGTCGAGTCATCAAGGTTGATGTGATGGCGGCACTCCATTTTCTCCAGATGCAATTTTAGAAATCTCTGGAAGTCGAACTCGCCTACATCACGTTGATCCCAAAAAGCCTAATCTTGAGCAAGTCAAGGACTTTAGGCCCATTAGTTTGGTACACACCGCCAAACTAGTGACCAAAATCTGGCTAATAGACTTGCAGTAGTTTGGATGAGATGGTGTCCCCAATCGAGTGCATTCATCAAGAAAAGGTTCATTCAGATAATTTCATGATGGTCAGTGAGAGATCAAATATCTGCATTCACTGAAGCAACCTAGAATTCTCCTCAACCGGACATCACTAAAGCTTTCGACTCGGTGTCTTGGGCTTTCTTATTGGAGGTTCTCGGGAAGTTGGGGTTGGTTCTCGATGGTGTAATCTTATTTGTGGTCTCTTATCATCTTCTTCCACTCAGGTTCTCCTCAATGGCATCCTGGAGAAACTATAAAGCACGAGAAAGGGATTGAGACAGGTGACCCTCTTTCCCTATGTTATTTATCCCGGTCATGGATGTGCTAAATTTGATGTTCACAAGAGCCTCTTGTCTTTGGACTCTTGACCCCTTTCAGAAGACCAATCCGGCCACAGAATCTCTTTATATGCCGATGATGTGGCCCTTTTCCTCCGACCTACGCGGTGATATTACTTTGTCACTGTCGTCTGCTCCATCTTTTGGGAAAGCTTACGGTCTTAAAACCAATGTTCATAAAAGCAATGTCTTTGCCTATCCATTGCTCGAGAAAACTTGGTTACCATCTGAACATCTGCCTTGTGAAGTCTGAAATTTCCGTGTAAATATTTGGGTTTGCCTTTGACCATCAAAAGATGACCAAGGAGCGAGTCCAACCCATCATTGATAAAGTTCTTGAGCGACTTCACCGGTGGAAGGCGGACACGATGACACGTCTTTGGAAGGGTAGTTCAAGTGCATTTTGTTCTCACTTGGAATCCTAATATATGTGGCCATGGCAAGTGACATTCCACCTTGGGCTATCAAGGCAATAGATAAGATAAGAAGGGCATTTTTATGGAAGGGTCGAAAGAGGTTAAAGGTGGTCACCGCCTCATCGCTGGCCTAGAGTGTGCGCCTCCAGGAACTAGGTGGACTTGGGATAGCGATTTGAAATCCACAGGTATTGCCTTAAAAGCTAGATGGCCACGGCTTATGCGGAGTGAGCCCAACAAACCTTGGGCAAATTTGCCTATCCAAGTCGGCAATGAGGTGGCTAGCTTTGTTATCTATGGCGGTAATGTGAAGTTGGAAACGGATCGACGCGTTTTTGGATGGACAAATGGTGGATGGTAAGGAATTCACGACATAGCACCCTGGTTTTCGCTCTGCAGTGCGAAAGAAGAACAACCAAGCATACTGTGTTGGAGGCCCTCACGGAGGAAAAGTGGATAGAGGATATACAAGGCGAGATCGATTCGGCAATTGCGTTTGATGCCTAAACCTTTGGGATATCTTGAATGGTGTGGAATTAAATGAGAATATACCGATAAATTCATTTGGAGGCTCTCCTCTTCGGGTAATTATCTTGCAAAGAGTGCCTATGATGCCTTATTCCAGGAGCTGTCCTTTCGATCCTTATGAGAGAATCTGGAAATCTTGGCGCCCCAAATGTAAATTTTTATGTGGTTAGTAGCTCACAATAGATCTTTGGACAATGATGATTGGCTAAGAGGGTCTCCTTATCCGGATCAGTGTCTCCTATGTGATCGGCAAGAGGAAAATATTCAACATCTCTTGGTGGGTGTGTATTCTCAAGAGACTTTTGGTTCTCCTCCTGTCGCATTTTGGTTTGGCATCACTTGCTCGCAACCTCTCGACCAATCCTTTGATGAATGGTGGAGGAAAATTGATTCTCTTGAATGGGAGATTTGAGGAAGGGTCTGAACTCTCTAGTCATTATGGGTGCTGGAGTATCCGGCGGCACGAAATGATTGTGTCTTCAATGGTGCATCGCCAAATGTTAATATGCGCTGACTTTGGCAAGGGAAGAGGCCTATATGTGAGAGTCCGGCAGAGCCAAGGGATCTCCACACTCCACTGTTGTAGGAGCAGCTTAAAGGTCTCTTTGTTGTGGTTGGGTCGCCCCCCTTTTTCTGTTAAGCCGGTGATTTAATCTCCCTTTTTAGTAGTGGGTGTGTGTGTTTGTGTGTGAGTGCGGGTCTCTTGTATGACTCTCTGGTCTCTTGTATGACTCTCTTTTCTTCTATTAATATAATGATACGCAGCTCTCTGCGTGTTCGAGAAAAAAAAAGTGAGAGAAGTCAAATTAGCACTTTCTGTGACCAAGAGGTGGCATTTACATTGAAATGATGCTTTCTTAAAAATCTACCTTCCATTTCTTCGTTGCATGGAAGTGTTGACATTTTTTATAAAAAAAGTGTAAACAAATTTCCTGAGTGATGTTTTGGCAAAAAGTTGTACATTTCATCCCTTTTCTACAGATATTTTTAAAAATTTGCACATGAGGATCCTAGCTTCAATTCCTTCAATTAATCATGTGTTACACTGCTTTATGACTAATACTACAAAATTCAACAAGAGGTCATTTTCTTTGACAGCTGGCAGGATTGTCTGCTGACGACATGATTATGTGAGTAATATGCATTGCCTATGTGGGCATGATACTAAAAGTCTTCAGCAGGTGGCTTTACTCTGAAATTCGATCTACATAAGGTAAATTGTTGCATTATTTAATTAGCACTTTAGTTTCGTTCCATCATGTAGCTTTTGAATAATTTTAATCTTAAGAGTTATTCACACAATTCTCCGAGTTTCAGAAAAAACATGGTATCAGAAAAGAGCGAATAGGGGAAGAATCAACATGGATGCTGTCCCGGTTTTATCCCATCCTAGAGGTACAAAAGTTTTGCAAAACGATAACCATGTGAAATAGTTATGTGTATCTGCTTAATCCTAGCAGCAAATGTTTTGAAGTTCTCCATACTGGTTCATGCAATGAACTTTTTGCATATAATAGTATTTTGTTTCTTAATGTATTGAGAATTGGTGATACTGTATATTCGATCCTGTTTGGTTGTACTTACACATTATTTTCATGTAGTTTTAATTTATGCACTTTATGTCACATTGTTTTATCAACCACTGGTATGCTGTGTAGAGGCCTCAACATTGGTCTATTGGTTGCAGTTATATTTGTCCCCAATCATTGCTCCCATCGTTTACTATGAGTAGCAGGAAGTGCCTGCCCCACTAATTTCTTGTTTCAACCACTGCATATGTTCTTGGAACCACTTTAGCACAATCCTTTACCATCTTTACATATATGAATTTGCATTCTTGACAGTTCTGCTTCAATTTCTGAAGTCTATATCTTTAACTTTATCTGATATGTTTTTGTGGAATTGTCTTTGTAAGTATTCGAGTTAATTCATTATGTGAAAATATCTTCATGCAAAATAGATGATGTGGTTCCCTACTATAACATGTGCACTTATGATCAGTGTGAGTGCTGGTCTCTTGTTCCATTTTTATTTACTCTATCTTCAGTTTTTGGCAAAAGCAGAGCTAAAACATCATCCATGCTGGCTAAATGACCATAATATGAGTCTTCACGACTTCACCTGTTTTGCTATCATGCTATGTCTAGCTAGTGTGACACACTGTCAGCAAGTCTGTCATACCTGCAGTTGTAAGTTGTAACTGTAAAATTAGCATCACATAGGTACAGTAGAAAATTATGTGTTTCCCTGATGCCTGGCACTCTGTTAGTTGAGTTGGAAATACTTTTTCTTTTTGCATTTACATGGACATGATTCTTGCCTTTTCTGTAGGAGTTGATCGAGAAACTTAGTAAGGGTGAGCTACCAAAGATGAGTATCACTGTATGAATGACCCTAGTCCTAGTTTCCGTGGAATTCCAGGCAGCACATCTGCCCGAACAAGCCCAGCTCATCAGCCAGCTCAATCCATGAGATCCAGACGGGCAGGTGGCACATGGGCTGAGCCTCGAAACTCTGATGATGGCTATTCAAGGTTGGTGCTCCATTGACATTTTTGGTTTCAACTTTCAAGCATGCAGCTATGTTCAGGGTGTCCTGATGGACACAGTCCGAAGTGGGCTTTTTTATGTAGTCTTTTCAGAATTCAGATGCTACCTGGGTATGTAATAGATGAGTTTTCCCAACGGTTTGAGATTTTTTCTTTCCTATATCTATATTGCTAGTGCCGTAGTTTCCCAATACCTGTTCAGATTTTAAAATATTTCCCTGCACTTTTCAGATTATAAAGTAGTATACCAGCCATTATGCAATTTCCATTAGTTGGTAAAAGCCTGTTCTGACATGTTTTCAATTATGAATTTAGTGCTATACAAGAAATAGCAATAGAATAATGGTTTAGATTATCAATAGTAGGTTTAAATAATCTTTTTACCTTTAAGAAAGGTGTGGACATGAGTCTGTCCCACTTGCTGCAAAGTTTGTATGCTTTTGGCAACCTTTATGTGGACCTTTGACATGGACAGTGAAAGCTGAGACCTCAAATTAGTGCGATAGGACCACATTATGGGCATTTTACTGAAAAGCTATCTAGTGTAAATAATTTACATTCATTGGACAATGAATGCATTTGCAGGGCTGTGTGTGGATAGTTACACATACATTTAGTCAAAATGACCGGATAATATTTTAGGTTACCACAAGAAGTTTCTTATATAATGTCTAATGAACCTTTTACAGCGATTCTGTACTGAAGCATGCATCAAGTGATATCAGAAAGTTGGGTCAGCGCTTATTTATCTTTGTAATTGGGGGTGCTACTCGATCTGAGGTATGTTCATTGCCGCTTGAATTTACTTTTTTTCCTCACTCAATAGTGCTTTCTGACTGAATATGGTGTAACCTATCAACTAAGGAATAATGTACGTGTGTTATATATATGTCAATGGCTATTACAGTTACGTGCTGCTCACAAGCTGTCATCCAAACTAAAGAGAGAAATTATCCTTGGCTCCTCTAGTCTTGATGATCCACCCCAATTTATCACTGTAAGTCAGTTGATTGTTGTGGTCTCCTCGCCAATAACCAATGTACTAGTTATACCTGGTAACTTGATTGCATGTCATTATTTGCAGAAACTAAAGATGTTATCTACTGAGGAATTGACATTGGACGATCTGCAGATATAACAATAGCAAGGGCACGGAATGTGGATGCTGTCTTGACTTTCTTCACTGTAATTATTTACTCGTTTCTCTATGACAGGAGCTCTAGTGTTGTACTCATTTATCCGTGTATCAACCACAGGTTGTCAGTTCTCATCACACAGGCTACATGGGCATGATATTCATTCGGTTGAGCAGACCTCCATTAATTTCTCACATCTAGTGTACATAACAGCGGCCAGCAACTGTAATATATGTGATGACACATTTATTAAATTGATATGTAGTGAGAATTCTTTTGCATGCAAAAGGTATTTGTTCTTGATTTGCTGCGCATCCGTAGTTTTGGCCAGAATGTTGTCGATGAAGTAGTGAAATGAGGTAGCTACTTTATAGCGATTACCTCGCTGTCTATTTTTGTTCTGTTTGATACTTCTCCAGGTTTCCCTGTGTGCAGATGTCCCTTGAATTTATAATCGCAGATCTGGTAGAATTAAAACGTACATGACATTTCCTGATTGGGAAGCTTGAACTTGCAACCGAAGTTGACATCTGATGGAGAAGTTTATCACAAGGTTGATCTCCCTAATAAAAGGGTGGTTTATACAATGATCAACTATTTTCCTCTCCCAAATTAATCAAAATTTGAACAATTGGATCTAGATCCTGTGGGTGCTGCCACTTCAGCGTCGTCCCGGCCTGTTGGGCATTGGCCTTCTCCTGCGACGCATGTCATGGCCGGCACCGCCTCGTGCTCACTGAGGTTGGAGCGGTAGCGTGCAAATCCCGGATCACATCCAACGGTGAGATATTCGACTCAAATGTCTAAAAACATCATGACGCATATGTATAGCAAAATGGTGGGTGGGGTGGGGGGGGGGGGAAGACTAATCAAAATGGCCATCCCAAGTTGTATGTCCAGGTTAAGTTGACCTTGATTGCCCTCTAGTGGCTGAACAGCCATTTGTAGATCTAATAAGTTTTCTTCCTCCATGTGGGCCGGCTGATTGAGATCCAGGATCTGGGCATGCTGGACCTCAACTGGTGGCAAAAGCTCCTGACAGGAGCCATTGATCGATCATGAAGAAGAAGCAAAAGATGGTGCCAGGGATGAGAATTCCAAACGAGGGTTCGGGTTGAGGTTGTTCCAAGATTTGTGCTGGAGGGTTATGGTCCAAAAGGTTGTGTTCACCCCCCATCTCTAGTAATGGTGCTGGGAGTGGCCAAGCCTCCCAATTTCCAACATCCTGATTCAGGGGTTCTGGTTGTGGAGCTATCAAATTGTTGTTGCCTCCTCCTAATGCCCCTTGTTGTTCATCCCCACCATTATTGAGGTTTCATTTCTTTGGTGCTTTGGCAGGCGAGTTCCATGGTTGGTTAGGTGGTGGATGTGGGTTCCCACCATCAGGCAGAGGCAGATCTTCTTCTGGTGGCCCTGCCCCCTGGATGGACTGAGCAATGATCTCACATGGAACAGTCCAGGATTCACTTAGGAAGCCCTCCCCATCAGTAATCTGGATACTTTTTGGCACAAGTTCTAGGTCAATAACTCTAGCTTTGATGATGATGCGAGAGAGGTTTGTCAGATCTTTCTCCCAAACCAGTAGTCTACCAAAGCTTTTGATGGCATCTTGTACATAGGATAAACTCCAGTAATACAAAGGGAACCCTATGAGCATGAGCCAGCATTCACAATTGAAATTAAGTCCCTTCCAGTTGAGAGCCTCATTGTGTTTACGGAAAGTAATATGGACATCCTCAAACTGGTGCGGGCTGGCTTGAATCATCGCTTCCCTCGAGTGCACACTATTAAACTTCACATAGGCTTCCCCAAATGGGCAAGGTTGCAGGTCACAGATACGTAGTCCCCGTACGTCTACAAGAAATTCAGTAAGGATCACTTCCACATTGGGGAATGGTACCTGTCCTTGCGGCATGGGATCAATAGAAGCAATAGCCCAGTCCTCATTCCTCGGCGGGGCTCTGCCACATATCACCCGAGCTCGGTTGTTCCTTCCTTCCACATGCTGTAGTTCGAACCCACGCGGAAGGTAGGGCCTGAAGTCCCCTTCGAAGTTCACCATGGGGTCAAATGGGACAATCGCCCAGTCTTTGGTGGTAGAGGAAGAGGAGGGGATTAGCGGTTCTGAGGGAGGGGGAGAAGAACCAGCGTGACAGTAGTGCCTCGGGGCAGACGAAGCGTCCCGGGGAAGCCCAAAGAGGTGAATCCCAAGGTCGCGAAGAGAGAGAAAATGTTTTGGCTCCGAGATCAGTGAGGGAGAAATCTTGTCTTCCTCCGAACAGGTATCGCATACATCCGACCAATCCCACTCAGTATGTATGAAGAGAATTTGAGAATTGGGATAAATTCAGAGGTATTGAAAATTCCTTTGCAATCTTTGGCAATATGCCCCGGAGCGTTGCAGTTGTGGCAGCAGATTGCGTTCCTGCAGTTCCTTCTGATGTGCCCTAGACGAAGGCACCGGATACATTTGGTAGAAGGAAAGGGCCGAGTTCGAGTGGTCAACTGGGGATTGGTTCTTGATTTATAAATCATCCTGTTCCTTTTGGGTGGTAAAATGTTGCGAACAGGATGATTCAAATTCTTTCGTGAAGAAGCTACCTGACGAGCACCCCTAAGAGGTGGTTCCTGTTGAAAAATCCTGTGTGGAAAAGAATTGTTTCTGAAGGAAGATCGGTTGGAACTGAATGATCCCTAGGTGGCTCCATTGGGGGGATACCTCTGGCTACGCAAACGGGGTGCTGCTTTGGAGCTGGGTCCATCTCTCACGACTTCGGCAAAAGTCTTTTTCTTCCGTTTTACAAGAGTCCATTCCTTCTTTTGCTCCCCCGACCAGATTTGAAATTCTCTACGCCAGTTGGCCCCTCCATCTCCCTAGAGACTGAAGTAAATCGCAAAGTCCTTACAAGTAAAGCTCCTGAGCTTATAGATGAAAAAGCCCACCTCCCTGGTGGCCACCGAGAATTTGAATCCAGTCTCATACAATCTTGAGACCTTGAAATCCCTGGCATTACCCCCAAGACATGATTAAAGAGCAAAGCTTACCATGTTCTCCTCGAGACGAAACCTTGATCCCAAAGGAAGCCACCAGATGAAACTCTCGAAGTCTGCAACCCGGCCAAAAAACCACAGGCGCTCCTAGCTTTGACCAAATCTCCTCTTGTATTGCACGGCTAGGGCGAAAGTCCAACTGAGAGAAATCCATGTGGCTATGGTGTCCGCCGGTGCCGGAGTGGCACAGGCGAGAAGGGACGGGTGGTGGTGCGCTGGTCGCCTAAAGAATCGCCAGAGCGCCTCTTACAACGGTCGGCTAAGTATTCTTTTAGTTCTTGTAAGTCAGCATGAATCTTTTCAAGCACTTTATTAAACACCTCCACATATTGCTTGACATCATCCATATTAGCAAAGTGATCCCCAGGTGGTTGCTCCTTAGCTGATCTATCCCCTGACATGGTTAGCACAACAAGAAAACAACACAAATGATGTATACTACACAAAGGAACACCTAATACTACCACCGGCCAAGTATCTTGTCAATTCCTACGAATAGCAATATCACATACCTGGGTGGTGAGAAAACAAGCCAGAGGTGTCACAAGCTGAATACCAAACACAGGAGCTGCACTCACCAAATTTATGTGGAGCTGGGATAGGGTTAGTGTATAATCCTACCACAACTTAGATGCACAAGATGTTGTAAAGCTAGTAAACAGTCCACACAGTTAACAAAAACCTAGTTGCAATGTCCAAGATATAAGTGATGCACACACACACAACCGATTAAGATGACTGGATGTAAGCAAAGGAAGTTCTCACACCAAGTGCTAGGAGAGATGCTAGCCAACTACTCAAACTTCTGTCTAAGGACACAAGATTGTTCACATAACGTAGAACACAAAGACAATGTAATGGTGCAATGTAAACAACCCTCTAGCTTAAGCAGTAAACAACAGCTAGTTTCAAAAGATAAAATATCAAAGTTTGATATGGACTGTTGAAAATATGGACTAGGGTTCACTCACCAAAATAACACGAATTGCTACGTAAAGGGAAACAACTTCCTTCCCCCTTTGCGGCGTTAGGGCAACCATGAGGTAGGGAATGCGGCGATTTGAGGTGGCCCAAACCCTCTCTTTTTTATCCTACCGCGGCTGTTGTTCTATGCGGCTGCCTCTTTCTTCCTTCTATTATTTGGCCGGCTCTAGGGTTTTAGATCACAGCAATCCTCTTAGTTTTGTGGTGAATTCGGCTCAAACTCTAGTAAGTAATTCGGATTAGATGAACTAGAAAAGAATACTAACTCTTTGGAAGTGGGGTTTCGGATTGACAACAACAACCCACTCGGATTGATTGAACGTGTTCAACATCCTTGCTACCAGATGGGTTTGGCCAGCCCCTTCTCTTCCCACGTAAGGGGATGTTTTTTGTTGTGATTTAGGGAGTCTAAACCACAATTTCATATTATGATTTTTTTATGCGGATTAGAGGAGTTCTAGCCCACAGATTTTCTGTTTTAGATGCAAAAACTAATAAACTTAAAAGAATGATCAAGCAACGCAAAGAAAACATGAGATGTAATGGACAACAACTATGCAATTGAAACTAACGGATTGAAAACTAACAAAACACACCGGATGCAAATGAATTGAAAACTAGGGTAAAAGCTTGATCCTACCGTGTCAACCCAGCGCTATGATACCAAGATGATATGGGGGTACCCGATCTCACGACGTAGGATCTCCCTTGAAGGATTGATATGTGGCTAACCTAAAATCCCATGAATTCTGATGAATGGAAGTACACGATTACCTATCTCGATTACAGACTCCTGTGTACCGGAATTCAACTAGCAACATGCTCTGGATCTCCATCTTCTCACCACACCAAGGAAGATAACTTTGTTGATCCGTGAGAAACAACAAGAACACTAGTAACTAGTAATTTGGTGGAACAATAACTAGTCGGCTTTCCAACTCTCGTGGTGGTGCATAGCATAAACCAAAGAGCAAGAAATTGCTTAGACTCAAAATTAATGTTCAAGGGTTACAAGGGGTGGTGGCCAAGGCCTTATAGCCATCCGTACTAGTCTGGCCAGCCACACAAGCGAAAATAACTCAAATCTCATTCTATCTCTATCTTCCTAATTTAGATAAGTCTTGCCTAACTTAAACCGAAAGCAATAAGAAGTGCCTAGCTGGTTGCTTGGTATGTGCGGCCATGAGGTCGGCCCCACGTGGTTGCTGGTCATGAGGGTGGCGCACACCTCCCTTGGCAACAGCCCAACTTCCCTTATTGCTCAAGTATCCGTTTCAGCCCGTTTGAAGCTTCGGCATTGCCATCACCTCAAAGCTGAACCAAAACGAATACTAAAGCCCAACACACATAATATGTCTTAATATGGATACAAACCAGCCCATGACACATGGAACTTGGCCAAAAACCCAAACAAACTCATAATTAAAAACTGGACACAACTGAGCTTTCGAAGCATAGTCTTCTCCAATCTTCAATCCAAAGCTTGAAAACTTGATTCCAACAACTTGGTGACTTCTCCCATTGATATAAGTGAAGTGTCGTAACCTCCGCCTTTTTGGACCCTCTCTTGGTGCGTCGGCCTCCCTCTTGTCGAACCCGGGAACGAAGGATCCCGAATTCTCTGTGTTCGAACACCGGTCCAGGATTTCCAGCGTACACAGTCTCACAAAAAGGATATCACATTCATATCACGAAAGCGTAAATGACATTAATTAAATAATTTTTTTAATACAATGAGTCTGAATAATAATATGAAATGTCAAATGATAAACACAACGGAAACAATATAATAGTGGGAGCCACACGATGCACCACAGGCAATCGTCTGGGTCAAAAGGCCTACTCGTCCAGGTCCTCACCGTCAGGGTAGCAGTCTTCTCCTGAATAAGATTTATTCAGCAAGGATGAGTACAACTTCCGTGCTCGCAAGTTACACCCAATATTGAATTTAAATGCATGCATAAGGAAACAAGTGAGTATGGCAAGGGTTGTTTTGCATAAATGGCATTTTCAGTTCAAATAGGCACAGTAGTTTCTAAGGCAATTTTATACTATGGATAAAATCATATTTTAAAATGACAATGATATGATGTGGATAACCTCCAATGATAAGTGAAGGATCCCCTCCTAACACTTGGCTTCCCGCCCAATTTTTCATAAGGATTGACCATCCTCAATATTTGATAAAGCATTTAAAAACAAAAAACAATTCTAACTTTAAGTGGCCCTACTAGCATGTCCATGACCGTGGACGCGGCTATTCGAATAGTTTCTACTCTGCAGAGTTGGTACAACTTTACCCACACGAGGTGACATGCTCGTTATGTCGGCCAATTCACGCTTCCGTAGGCGTGTGACTGAGCAATTACCATGAGGCCTTTACAGAGTTCTGTTCTAGTATATTCATGCACGCTAAGGTTTCGCCTCTTTGGACTAACCGTCCTCCGAAAGCCCCCTCTTGCGCCAAGTAGGAATAAAAATCCTACCCATACAGGACATGTGGTAGTACGATTAAGGCATAGCATTAAGCGGCTCAAAGACCGGTCCTCAATTGACTTGGGCGTCATTCCTACAATCCATGGGCCTTAATCTTAACCAGATCAATCCCGTGCATAAACCTGCACCTACCATTCCGACCATTTCGCCCAAGTCCAAACCCATTTTTGATTTTATTTTGAATAAAACTCCATTTATAAATCCATGTGGTAAGACAATACCACAATATCAAGTTTGAAACAAATTTATAGAAATTTGGTGTAAACCCTCCCAAATTATGTAAATGTGAACTAAGCTTGGCTAAGCATATGTTTAATTTTGGTAATATCTTGCCTATGGTATCAAGGTAGTCAGATACAACATTCAAATTGGCCATACAATAACACATGGAATTAACTATATGTAAAACAGGATATTAAAATATTTATAACAACATATGCATGCGATAAAGAATTTAAAAACTGGAAATAACTTAAAATACTGGGGGCAATATGGTCAATGGTGTAACTTGCCTTGGTCGTTGTCTTGGAATTCTAAATCTTCAATTTGATCGAACTCTCCGGAGTCGTCGAATTCTATACGCGAAAATACAACAAATTCAATATTCAAATTCAAATAAATTCAAAAACATAGATCAAAATAACTCCATATTGAAATATTTTGGTTTAGTTAGCTAGATTGTAATTTTATACAAAGTTTGCAATTTGAAACACCCAATTTGGAGTTCATATGCAAAAGTTATGAATTTTTGAAGTTTGAAACTATTTAAAAACCTAAATTCTGATTTTATTAGATTTTCTGATTTATTTTTCTAAAGGAAAATCAGTTTATTGCGCAATGATGATATCAGCACCGAATTTCGGAATTAAAACAATTATAAATAGAATTCGACATACACGGCCCCATGTGTCATAGACTTGGTCCACGATGGACAGGTTTATGGGTCGAGGTCGTCTTGGCTCGCCACGCATAGCGTGCGGTGGCGTGACCGCGCGCCACACAGTGCGTACACGCAAGCACGAGGGTGAGATGGCGCCGAGGTGGCAAGGCCACGTCAGCCCGACGATGGAAGTGCTTCGGCGGCGAGCTTGCCGGCGTTTGGCGGCGCTCCCGCAGGTGTGGATGGTACAAAAAGGAAGAGGGCAGTACGAGGGTCCTGATGCGCTACCTTGGGGCGGCGGGGCGGGGCGTTTTGGTCGTCGGCGACGAGGTTTGGCGGCGGCGCGGTACGGTTGACGATGAAGTCAGTGCTTCCAAGGTCCTCCGGCGACGAGGTGGTGCGCACCGGGTTCGCGGGACGCTGGCGATGCCGAAGGTGGTGACGGAGAGGACGAAGCTCCAACGGAGGCGCCGGAATTGGAGAAGAAGGCGGCCGCGGCGGAGAAGCTTGATCGGGCGATTCCGGCGTCGCTAGTGCGAGAGAGAGAGAGTGAGTGCGGGGAGAAGATGGAGGAGGAGAAGGGGCTCACGGGGCTCACTTTTATAGGCGTCGGGAAGTTCTGGAGCGGCGTGGAGGTAGTGGAGATCGTGCACGGCGGTTTCGGTGCGGCGGCGGTTTCGGCGAAAACGTGCACGAGGTGAGGGGATTGAGGGGGAAAGTGGGGGCGGTGCGAGGTGGCGATGTCGTTGCGCACGACCACGTGAGGAGAGGGAGTTAGAAACGCGAGGAATTCGGAGCTCGCGCGACTCGGTCATGGCGGAGATCTCGGGCGCGTTCGTGCGAAGAAGAAGGAAGACGGCGCGGGGAAGACGATGATTGCGGGCCGTTGGATTTTAATCCAACGGTCACAATTGTTAGTTGTGACGCGAAGGGGTACGGTGAGTGATCCGGCCGTTGATGTAGAATCTGACGGGTGGTGGGAAGGGCGCGGCGTGGGGGATTGTCGCACGTCCGATTTCGATCAGACGGTGGAAGGGAATGAGAGGCGGGCGCGGGGCGTGGGCCGGAGTGGGCTGCGCACGGGGTGGTTTGGGCTGGAACCGTTGGGTTTCGGCCCAAACATTATTTGAGTTTTAAATTCTTTTTTCCAATTGTTTTAATTCTGTTAATTCATATTAGCTTTAGAAAATAGCAAAACTCTTCCAAAAATTATGGAAAAATTCACAGAAATTCCCATATTTATTTTTGGACTTAATAAAATAATTTCCAACTTTATGTTGGCTTTTAATTTTGCAAATAAATTCATTCTTGACTTTAAAATTATTATAAAAGCTTTTAAAAATTCCAGAAAATTCCTCAAAAGCAATTAAGTTTTAATTTCTACTGAAATTTGAAAATTTGGGCTGTTACACCTCTCCTCCCGCTTGGTAGCACCCTGTTCTTGCTCACCTAATATCCCGAGAATACACAAAATGGAAGCATTAGGTGGCAAGCTGTCCTGATCAGTGAAATCAAATGAACTTTGTCCTGATCAGTGAAATCAAAGGAACTTAGGACCACATTCACCTCTTTAGCAAGTTCCCTTGCTCTAGCTCGAGTGATTGTCCCTTGTATAATTCTGGCAAAGCTTCAACCGTAGGACCAACACTAGTCTTGTCATTGTCATTGTTACTTGAATTTGATGATGGAGGTGATGATGATGTAGATAAAGCCTTCATGATAGTGATGTCCTCATCAGCGTTGCTGAAGGTTTCTGAGATTTGTTTTGAGTGTAGCATGTCAGTACATAAAGTACTATGCGAGTTTTGGAAAAAATGCATATGCATAGCTTTAACAAATGAGGCTTATATGGTTCTTTTGCACAAAGCAATATTTTAAGTTTCAACAGTTTTTATAAAGCACATTTGACAAAAAGTAGTTTTGATATTGTAATACCCGATTATTCGATATCGAATGCTGTAAGATTAGAGAGGAAATAAGTTAAAATTCAGAATTTTAGGAGAAGTATGGGCCGCCAACCCATATTCGAGAAGAGGAGCCAGCCATAGTGGCCTAAGGCCCATGAGTGGGCGGCAGCCCATTAGAAGGCAAGGGGAGGAGGGGACCAAACCCTAGCCCCATTTGCTACAGTAGCCGCCGTGCTACAGTAGCCCGTGCTACGCAGCGGCGTGCTACGTGCCTCGCCACTTGCTGCTCCTCCTCTCCCGAGCGCCATGTTTCCTGCTGCTTGTGGCGGCCGTGGGAAGAAGAAGAAGAGGAAGGAAGAGAGGATTGAAGGAGAATTTCTTCGTGGGATTTGATCAGCGATCTCCGATGGTTCTACAAGGGTAATGATCGATTTCCTCGCTGTTTAGGTTGTTTCGTATGCGAATTCGATTAGTTTGATTGGATTGAATTGCTGCCGTTAGAATTTCAGTTCTGTCCTGAATGTTGCGTGGCCTGTTTCATGATCTTAGAGGCCGAATTTGGGTTGTCCATCTCCTAGAGTTTTGTAGATATTGATCTTAGCTTTCAGTGTCCGCCAAGAACACTGAATTCCGACTTTCGAGTCAAAAGTTATGATAGATTTACTATCTGCTGTCCAGAATCCTGACGAGAATTAGCAGTCTCTGTATAGGTTGATTTATGGCCTAGTTAGAGGGTGATTCAGAGGTCTTGCCCATAACAAATTTTGAAGGTGATATCACTAGCTTTCAGGATTGATAAAGAACACTTCATTTGGAGTTATAGATCAAAAGTTATGCACTTTTCTTTGTGACTGTCCAGATTGTATGTCAGTCTGTCCAGTTTGTATGTCGGTTTCTATCTTTAATTTTGACCCGTGTGCCACTTTTTGTTAAAGACAATATATGAATGTCGTGCCAACTAGGTTATTGTAGATAATTTCATAACCTTTTCAGATTGTTAAAGAACGTCCAATTTGGAGTTGTACAACAAAAGTTATGGATATTTTAATTTAGCCGATATTTCTGTCTATTAATTCAGTCAACAGATTTGAGCCGTGGGCCAAATTTTATTAGAGGCAAAATCTGAACTTTTGCCCAACCAGAGTATTGTAGATATGTCAGTTAAGAATCCATGGAAATTGGTCTCACCTCATTCCGAGTTCCAGACCAATAGATATGTCAATTACCGTGCTGCTGTCCAGAATTAAGTTATGTCAGAAATTGTTGATTTCATTTTAAGTTTTGTATTAATGACTAGAGTCATCGTGAAGCGATGTTTAGCATCGATTAGTAGTGTTGGGTATATTATGTCCTTATTGAAATTATTTTACTTGTTTAGGAGGTGAAGCCTCGGGTTTAGGAGTATCACCTTTGCCGACTAACGCTGTGCATCGTGGAAGGCAAGTACATTGCCACCCTTAAAGATTGTGATTGATGAATGTTTATATGGTCATCTTTGTGATTTGGTATGATACGAGAGAAGATGGATTGTCTATGTTCTTTCATATGTGTTGAATCCATGTTTTGTTATCATGTCTTTCAATATTCGTATTTCATTCTATGCATTCATTATGCATGTTTCATCCACTTAAAGTGGATTGCAAGTCCCACCATTCCAATGTGGGCGGTGTTGGACATTGTCATGTCCGATCCACGGAGTGGATTTGAAAGACCCATTAATTCCGAATGGGCATGTAAGACCCATTAACTCCAAGATGGGCAATGTTGGACACCCGTATGAAACGTTCTTCATACGGGAAGTGGATCCCCGCATTTTTGTTAAGATGCGGGCTTGAGTGAACACCGACGGTGTTTCACCGCTATACCGATATATGCATGTGTGCGATCCATTCCTTTGATTTTGAGCATTCATATCATGTTTTCATTTGTAATCGATTGTGATGTGATCGAACTGATGATGAGTTTGTCTTATTCATATTGAATGATTATCTTATTGATAATCGTACTTCTTGAGTCATGGACTCACACTTGCGTTGTTTGTTTTTTTAGGTAACCCGATGTTGGCTCTTGGGAGGAGTAGACATGCACTACTTGTTCACAACATCAAATTCATGTTCAAGTCTAAATTTTAGTTCCATATTTCATTCGTTAACGATGAACCGTAATAATTAAATTATAATTGGAGAAGGAAGGATACCTTCTCCACGGATGTTGATTTATTACTGCGTGTGAACCTTCTTTATTGATGTTCAGTATTAAATAACTTAGAAGGTGAAGGAAGGATACCTTCACCATGTCTGTTTATCTTAATCTTTGTCTTTAGTTGATATACTTGTTTCAAGTTCTTCCGCATTATGGATGTATGTTAGATGTTTTAGGTGACATCTTGGCTTCGGATAGCGAGGTGTTACTGATTGGTATCGAGCGGGCTTTAGGTCCGTGGTTAATAGAAGAACATTAAAATGACACACTGTAATGATGATGGTGGGGTTGGGAATCTATTGCTTCCGCATTTCTATTGTTATGTTTCATTCGTTGAGCAATTGTTGAGTTGCTTTTGTATTATCTTTCTTGTTGTTAATCTATGATCTACTATGATATTCATTATATATGAACTAATACTTTGATT
The DNA here is from genome assembly GCA_036346255.1 of Ampelocalamus luodianensis. Taxonomy (NCBI): domain Eukaryota; kingdom Viridiplantae; phylum Streptophyta; class Magnoliopsida; order Poales; family Poaceae; genus Ampelocalamus; species Ampelocalamus luodianensis. The sequence continues at coordinate 21,183,768 of CM070623.1, forward strand.
GTCGTGAGATGATCCTGCATATTCATAATTGAGTATTTTGGTGAAGCGTGTTGTTAACGGATGATAAGAAGTGGAGGTCGTGGTTGTTACTGGGATTCACGAGTTACACCACGCTCGCGAGACGTGGTTAGAGGAGTAGTTACCCAGTATCATCGTTTGGTACTAGTATGAGTTACTTTAGAAAGTTGTTCTCTTCTTTCATTTCTGAATTTGGCAATTCTTGTCCTGTGGTGGTTGATGAATTTCTCCGGGGTTTGTGGTCCATGATAGTTATGGTTTTCCATAGATCCCTCTTGGTTCTCTGAAACAATTATTGCTTTTCATTCGTTGAGTTGCTTTTACTACTTATGATCGTTGTCAATTGGCAAGATTGATGTTTTCTTGGTTGCTCCTTCTTTCTCATTGAAAAGAATGACTCATTTACTCATTTGGTAACTTGATTAGTGAAGAGTTTTCATTGTAAGTTCGGTTGCTTGGGAAAGCTTTGGCTTTATGTGTTTCTTTGGATTACTTGACGTTGAGGTTTGAAGTCTCTCTTTCTTTGTAGTAAGGTGTTAGAATCCTTTTATGATGTCTTGCCATGCCTAAATTGAGAATTTATGATTAAGCGAATAAATTGTTATGATATGAGTTACCAAGTTGGGTTATTAGCATAGTGCAAATCAATTACTCTTAACTACCATCCATGGAAGTGGCCGATTAATTTGATATGTCCTTGTATTTGATTCGTGGTGTATGTTAAATAAAGATGTCAATATCTATTCGAACCTATAGATCTTACATAAGAGCTAGATTTATCTATTTCTAGTATGCTAAAATTGTTGAAACTTGTATAAAGTACCGGATAGGTGCTGGTGTATCGACTCATGAAACCTTGTTTATAAGAAATTATGTTAGTGAATCTTTAATCATGTTTTGAAATGATTTCAACAAAGGTGAAATGTGAATCTATGTTTATAAATGGTTATGTGATTGCAAATAGAATTAGTACCGTATGTATACGCGTGGTTAGTACAATCATCATTTGTTAATGATTTGAAGAAAGTGTTGAGCAACACCAACAATTGAGTAGATGAATTTCGTAAGTAGTCTTTGTTAGCGTGCCTTGTGATATTGTTATTGCTTAGCATAAACTTGTTATGATAAATTTGTTTCAACCTTGTGGTTTGTGTTCCTTTTAGGAAGTTTTAGGATGGAGTAATAAAGTTTGATGATTCTTGGTACTATGTATGTTGTCGATGTTATTAAATAGTTAAAAATGTGAGAATGAGGTTAATTCTGTAGTAATTTGATCACCCATGGTGATATTTCCTAAATGATCAAATTTGAATTTGTATTCATGATCTTTTGGGGTTCGGGCTTTATGTGGTAAATGAAGTTTATCGAGTAGCGATATGTTGCAAAGTTATAATGGTTCTTGATAATGCAAGTGCTTTGATTTGAGTACTTATTTGTTCTTATCTCATTAAGGTTCGATATTCTCTTCTTGTGAGGCTTAAGTGTTCAACTGTGGACTCCACTTATGTTCTGTGAGTTCATTGCTTAATTGGTTTCTTCTCTTGGTCCCATGTTGGTCATGCAGTGGTGGATGAGTTTTCTAGTTGGTGAAAATCGTTTTCATTTGTCTCTTCTTTAGAGAAAGAATCAACTCATTCTTTTCACGTGGGTCTTTTGAAGTGTTTTCTAATTGTTGTTGGGAAATTGATGTTAATACCATAGTAATTTGATCGCCCTTGGTGATATCGTTCGATGTGAATATTTCAAGTTTAGCTTTCGTGATATTTTCTTTGAGCTCTTAAATCATCCGTAATCAAATTATTTTAAATAAATTAAGGTATTGGATTGTCTGTTGCTTCTAAGAGATTTGTGTGGTTTAACTCTAAAGGCTCTTTGGTTTGAGTTGGCAACGCGAGGTTGCAACCAAAGAAGTTATGTTGGTTCCTTTAAGAGGAGAATAATCTACTTGCTTTTCAAAATCTCTGTAATTGGAAATGTTTGAGTTTGGTGGTTGAGATTATTTGGATCTCATGTTTCTTGTGTAGTTGAACTATTACAATAAATATAACGTATGGAAGAATTTTTATTGGTTCTTAATTAGTCCTTGTGGTTTGGACTAAAGACCTTATCTTGTTCTTTGTGGCAAAGTGATGTTAGTCAAAGAATTAATTACAGTGTTAAAGGAGAGAGTGCATTATGAATATTTGAGAATTGAGTCAAGTTTTGTAACTTCAGTTATTTGAATTGTTCATAAACTTTTGCTCTTTTCACTCAAGAGTTGTCGAGTTTCAATCGCAATGTCATTCTTCTTGTTGGTGGTTATTTGCTATTCCTTTTCGAGGATGCGTGCACTCCACGGTGAACTCAATTTTCGTTTTCCAGATCTTCGTTACAGCATTATTTCTTTTGGTCTCGTGCTCACCGTGAGCGTAATATTTTCTGTGTGGTGAAATTTGTTCTTATTCGCCTCTTTCTTTTGAGAAAGGATCAACCGTTTTGTCAGTAAAGTTTACAACTCGTAAGTTGTTGTTTGTTTGGTGGTGGTTAAGTGATTGTAGGGGTGAGTTTTGCTACCCACTATTGGAGTAGTAATAGAAGATGAGTTGGTTTTGACTGAATCTCTTGGAGGAAGTTGATTCGAGATGGAATGTTTGGTTTCGAGGTAAAATCGTATATTGTTCGACTAAGTAGGACCTATGGTATAGTGTAGTTCAGAACCTTGGTTCATGTTGAAATGTTGGGGATTATCAAATGTATGGAAACGTAATCAATTTTATCTGATAACACTATTGAAAGTATCGCGATGTGGTATGAGTGATTCTGATGATGTCAATGAGTGAGTATGTCGGAATTGTGGGGATCATAGAGATTTAATCCGATGATTTCACTATTTGTTATAAGAGGAATTCGTTGTAGAGGTCTCGGAGGTTAAATTTGGGCTTTCTGTTTTCATGCTAAACTTTGGTCACCCAAAGATTGGTGTGTAGAGGAGATAGAAAATCGGAGTATTCTCGAGTAGTGGAATGATTGTCGATAGAACCCTTTTGTTGTAGTTCATGGCGGGTGTACTGAAAATTTTGATGTGATATTCTGAAAGTTGGAGGTGATGAGATTGCATGGGTTTTGAGGGCTTTGGTGCCTTCTATCAAATTAATGTCATCAATTGAAGGAGTGGTCCAGTGTGTTGATGGAATCAATAGAGTCTCTTCACAAAGGTGTGGATGATGTATTTCGGTTTAAGCCTAATTTGAGGATGTTAAATTAAGAGGTTTGAGCCCTGTGGTATCGATGAATTAATTCCAATGTCCGAGAGAAATTTTATTCCTAAAAGAGGAATTGAGAAAAGGATGTTTCCTTGGGTATTGAAGCGTTTTCTTGTTACTCATTTGAGCTTTATGTTGTTGGTGGTGTCTTCGCATTGTGAGTTGGTGTTGTGTTGGCATGTTTGCTTCTTTCCAATTCAGGCAAAACAAAAGAAGTATTTGGTTTGAGCATTCAAGTGATCTCCCTTTGGCTTTCGTGGACGTTTATTCGCAATTTGCCACTTGGAAAGTGGAAAGGTTTTCTTGATGAAATTCTGATTTACGGATTTTACTCTTGATGCTCGATTGGTAACGTATAGTTGTGATGTGAATTTTTCTTATTCAGATGTGTTTGCGGTAAAAGAGTTTGCTTAAAAGAATTCGATTGTATGTTTCCGGTTAAAAGAGGTGATCCTTGTTGGTGAAGAGTTCAATGGAGAGGTGGAACAAGATTTCCGTGCTCTATGTGCTTGTTGTGTGGTTCGACTTCAAGGAGAAGGTTAACGAGTTCATTGGGTTGTTTTCGATAGTGTCGTTTCGCTAAGACCGTCTCGGATTCCTACACGTTGTACTCACTTTTGGTTTCATTTGGTGTGGAGTGAGTACGGGAGATCCGAGTTTGTTATTCGTTAACAACGTTGACCATCGAGTAGGATCTTACCCCAGTCTCGTCCGATGAGTATAGTGGAAGTGTCGGGACGAGTGTTAAGGCAGACGTCAATTTGCGTCAAGATGTTGTGGTGTCCTCGGTCAGAAAGAGGCCACTTAGGAGCTGGAGGCTCGCATGCACGAGCATTATTGATTTGTTCATATCGAGTACATGTTACTGTTATTAATTTTTAGTTGCAATGACCTTTCACAGTGAGTCGGTGTGAGGATTCGGTCGAATCCTATTTAAGGGGGTAGAATGTAATACCCGATTATTCGATATCGAATCTGTAAGATTAGAGAGGAAATAAGTTAAAATTCAGAATTTTAGGAGAAGTATGGGCCGCCAACCCATATTCGAGAAGAGGAGCCACCATAGTGGCCCAAGGCCCATGAGTGGGCCGGCAGCCCATTAGAAGGCAAGGGGAGGAGGGACCAAACCCTAGCCCCATTTGCTACAGTAGCCGCCGTGCTACAGTAGCCCGTGCTCTGAGCGGCGTGCTACGATTGCCTCGCCACTTGCTGCTCCTCCTCTCCCGACGCCATGTTTCCTGCTGCTTGTGGCCGACCGTGGGAAGAAGAAGAAGAGGAAGGAAGAGAGGATTGAAGGAGAATTTCTTCGTGGGATTTGATCAGCGATCTCTGATGGTTCTACAAGGGTAATGATCGATTTCCCTCGCTGTTTAGGTTGTTTGATGCGAATTCGATTAGTTTGATTGGATTGAATTGCTGCCGTTAGAATTTCAGTTCTGTCCTGAATGTTGCGTGGACTGTTTCGTGATCTTAGAGGCCGAATTTGGGTTGTCCATCTCCTAGAGTTTTGTAGATATTGATCTTAGCTTTCAGTGGCCGCCAAGAACACTGAATTCCGACTTCGAGTCAAAAGTTATGATAGATTTACTATCTGCTGTCCAGAATCCTGACGAGAATTAGCAGTCTCTGTATAGGTTGATTTATGGCCTAGTTAGAGGGTGATTCAGAGGTCTTGCCCATAACAAATTTTGAAGGTGATATCACTAGCTTTCAGGATTGATAAAGAACACTTCATTTGGAGTTATAGATCAAAAGTTATGCACTTTTCTTTGTGACTGTCCAGATTGTATGTCAGTCTGTCCAGTTTGTATGTCAGTTTCTATCTTTAATTTTGACCCGTGTGCCACTTTTTGTTAAAGACAATATATGAATGTCGTGCCAACTAGGTTATTGTAGATAATTTCATAACCTTTTCAGATTGTTAAAGAACGTCAATTTGGAGTTGTACAACAAAAGTTATGGATATTTTAATTTAGCCGATATTTCTGTCTATTAATTCAGTCAACAGATTTGAGCCGTGGGCCAAATTTTATTAGAGGCAAAATCAGAACTTTTGCCCAACCAGAGTATTGTAGATATGTCAGTTAAGAATCCATGGAAATTGGTCTCACCTCATTCCGAGTTCCAGACCAATAGATATGTCAATTACCGTGCTGCTGTCCAGAATTAAGTTATGTCAGAAATTGTTGATTTCATTTTAAGTTTTGTATTAATGACTAGAGTCATCGGGAAGCGATGTTTAGCATCGATTAGTAGTGTTGGGTATATTATGTCCTTATTGAAATTATTTTACTTGTTTAGGAGGTGAAGCCTCGGGTTTAGGAGTATCACCTTTGCCGACTAACGCGTCGCATCGTGGAAGGCAAGTACATTGCCACCCTTAAAGATTGTGATTGATGAATGTTTATATGGTCATGCTGTGATTTGGTATGATACGAGAGAAGATGGATTGTCTATGTTCTTTCATATGTGTTGAATCCATGTTTTGTTATCATGTCTTTCAATATTCGTATTTCATTCTATGCATTCATTATGCATGTTTCATCCACGAAAGTGGATTGCAAGTCCCACCATTCCAATGTGGGCAGTGTTGGACATTGTCATGTCCCGTCCACGGGAGTGGATTTGAAAGACCCATTAATTCAGAATGGGCATGTAAGACCCATTAACTCCAAGATGGGCAATGTTGGACACCGTATGAAACGTTCTTCATACGGAAGTGGATCCCGCATTTTGTTAAGATGCGGGCTTGAGTGAACACCGACGGGTGTTTCACTGGCTATACCGGTATATGCATGTGTGCAGTCCATTCCTTTGATTTTGAGCATTCATATCATGTTTTCATTTGTAATCAGTTGTGATGTGATCGAACCTGATGATGAGTTTGTCTTATTCATATTGAATGATTATCTTATTGATAATCAGACTTGTTTGAGTCATGGACTCACACTTGCGTTGTTTGTTTTTTTAGGTAACCCCTGATGTTGGCTCTTGGGAGGGAGTAGACATGCACTACTTGTTCACAACATCAAATTCATGTTCAAGTCTAAATTTTAGTTCCATATTTCATTCGTTAACGATGAACTGTAATAATTAAATTATAATTGGAGAAGGAAGGATACCTTCTCCACCGGATGTTGATTTATTATGCGTGTGAACCTTCTTTATTGATGTTCGATATTAAATAACTTAGAAGGTGAAGGAAGGATACCTTCACCATGTCTGTTTATCTTAATGCTGTCTTTAGTTGATATACTTGTTTCAAGTTCTTCCGCATTATGGATGTATGTTAGATGTTTTAGGTGACATCTTGGCTTCCGGATAGCCAGGGTGTTACAGATATTTAAACTAATTATATCACTAGTGGAGGTTCTAGCTACCAACCACTAGTATCAAGGCTCTAGCCGCCAAGGTTTAAAGGATAGGACTCTAGCTGTCCAACTAGCTCTAGCTGCCAGAAAAACTACCCGAGAGTCCCAACTGCTCCCGGTTCCCAAAATTTACTCTTTCGAAATTAAAACCAAAATCTACCATGTGAAAACGCACCTTGCCCGCCCTTGACCGTGGGTATGGCTATTCGACACTCTGCAGAGGTTGTATAGACCCACACGAGATAATCAGCTTATAATGTCTGTCTAACACACTTCGAAGGTGTGCGACTAAGTTATTATCACAAGGCTTTTACAATACTTTATCCTCACATTAGCTCACCCGATGAGCTTAACCCCAAGTCATGGACATCATTTACCATCGACCCGAAGTTCACCTTTGTGGGGAATAACCTGCCCGGATATGGACGTCAATTACCATCGCCCGACACAAGCCTTGACACACATGTAAGTCCTTTACCATCGTTTGCACAACCCAAAATATGGAAGTACGGTTATCATATTTTGCACCTCTCAAGATATGGAAGTACGGTTACCACAATCAAGAGATAACCTACCAACTACAACCTACGAGCTTAATGCTTGGACTCGGTAAATTAGTTGGCCAGATCCTTCCCATTTAGGACATGTGGTTGTATGGTATTGCTCAGTTTGGATAATCACAAGCGTCGGTCCTTAATATGACTTGGGCGGAACTCACCACAATACAAGTTCTCGTGCTCTAACTTCACCCGCCTGATCTTACGATCCGCCCAAGTCTAAACAGATTTTCATCATTTTATTTTATTTTCCAAATATTGGCATTACCTAATGTCATACATTTTCCAAACTAAAGCATAACAGGTAATAATGGTTCCCCCCCCAAAGGTTGAACAAGACCGCAAAGCATGTCTAAGCAATTCTACCGTTTATAACTATTCCACAAAGTTGTAATCAATATCACATAATTACTATGCTAGGGTTACAAAGGTACATAATAACAATCATCAAAGGAAGGTATTAACAATTTTAGGTTTAACTAAAATACTTTAAAACTGAAAACAATATTTAAAAATCATAGGTACACAATGTTCAAAAGAGACTCGTCTTCATTGAAGTTGGAGGTTAACACTTTCAATTGGTCCAAACTGGTGTTGGTGGTGTCGGACTCTATACACGTGAATCGAACCAAAATAAATAATAGAAAATAAATAAAATATAAAAACTATAAAATAAATACTAGAAGGAAGATATTGAATTTAAATGAATTTAGGAACAAGAATCGACGGAATCGGGGTTCGTACGAAGGAGAACGAGCATCTGAAAGATTTGTTAGAAAATAATTCATGAAAATTGAGAGAGGGGAATATTCCTGGAATTTACTGTTCTTACTTTTGACTAACGATACAACATTTTGACCACACATGTCATAGATGCTAGTGAAATAACAGAGAAAAAAGAAAGGTGAGAGTATGACTTGTGGGCCCCTCATGTCAATGACTCAAGGAGAAAACACAAAGCTCACATAGAAACAGAGGAGGAAACAGGCGACATGGAAACGACACTGACGCCGGTGAGTAGCGGCACGAGGCGGCTGACGAACCTAAAAAATGGAACCCGTGGAGATGGTGGCCCCACGGGCGGCGGCGGTGGTGCCGAAGACGGCCCAAGGTGGCAACGGCACGGCGACGAAGGCGACGGAAGCACAGGCTACACACGGGCATGAGGAAGGTGCAGCGACGCTCAGGGAGTCCGGAGGATGATCAAGGAGGCGGTGCGACGGCGGCCAGCGACAGGACAAGAGCGACGACAGCGTTCCACGGCGAATAATCGATCGAATTGAGGGGGGCCAAGGAACAGGATGTCCGAGAATGAGACGTGACGTGGTCCATTCTGTAACACCTCAGCCCAACATGAGCCTGGAATGGTACTAACGAAGCAATAAACAAATCTAAACTATGATAATTTTACTAAATTTTGGCAAAACCTCCCTTGTATAGTTGACTATACGGCAGTTCCAACAGAAATAAGAATATCAAAACTAAATCTTTCAACATCCAATATCATCACTAAGCATTAAGGACATGCTAATCAGTTAAAACATATTAAAGGGTTCCAAAATATGTTATTCATCATTATTACAAAAACCTGATGCATGAAGCATATCCATAACCAATACTTAAGTAGTTTGCTTATTTATTAATGGACATTCTGAAATTTTATCAACTTTTAATGATGCGTGGCAGTGTGTGTATCCAACTCAGGTCTACTCCCTCCCATGCATGTCGTTCTTGCAAAGGTACCTAAAACACAACAAAAGTAAGAGTGAGCCCAAAGACTCAGCAAGTACTAAAAATGAAACATTAACTTCACAATTACAACACCAACATTCAATTCTAAAACTTTACACGAAAACATATCTCATGCTGTATGAATGCAGATGTGATGTGCAATGCATCTTTTCTCTTTTCCACTCTTTTGCGCATTACACCGGTAATGCGGAGTATGCAACCGTCGCTGCGTACCCATGCCTGTGCTCGCAAGCGCAGGGACCAATTGCCCAATACTCCGCAAGTAAAGGGGACCTCAAGCCCACACTCCACAAGTGTGGGGACCATAAGCCCATCGTTTTCATGATGGAGACCTCTCCTCAATGCCCACATTCCACGAATGTGGGGACCTCAAGCCCGCCATCTACATGATGGGGACCTCAAATATGCATTCCTGATCACCATGTGACCAGGTCTTATGTATGCTCTCACAATGCACATGAACAATTACAGTTTTGCGATAAGCATAATAAACATCAACACCATACATGAATAACAATCATTCGTAGCATAAGCATTCATCATCCTTAACTAGCTTATCACACTCCCAATCAAACACAGCTAATTTATATCAAATACTTAGCATGTATCATAAGCATTCATCATCTTTAACCAACATATAACACTATCAATCAAACACAGCTAATATATATCAAATACTAGCATGTAACATAAGCATTCATTATCTTTAACCAGCATATCATACTATCAATCAAACATAGCTAATATATATCAAATACTAGCATGCACTGTCAAACCATTCATATATACTCTACCAAACAGAGTACTTGCCTTAACCGCGTGAGAACGGAGGATGTGAAGAGGGCGCCGCTGTAACACCCTGGCTATTCGGAAGCCAAGATGTCACCTAAAACATCTAACATACATCCATAATGCGGAAGAATTTGAATAAAATCAACTAATGATAGTATCAAAACAACCAAGACATGATGAAGGTATCCTTCCTTCACCATCTAATCTATTTATTTCAGTTCATTGATAATGAAAGTTCACATGCAGTAATAATTCAACATCAATGTGGAGAAGGTATCCTTCCTTCACCAATTATAAATTTATTATTACAGTTCATCATTTACGAATGTAAGATAGAACTAAATTTAATCTTGAACATGAATTGGATGATGTGAACAAGTAGTGCGTGTCTACTCCCTCCCAAGTGAGCCAACATCAGGGGTTACCTAAAATAAACAAACAACGCAAGAGTGAGTCCACGACTCGGCAAGTACTGATAAAAGGGACATAACGCACATATGAACAAGTCATCATCATAAGAGAATATGAGCATACATCGAATGAAAACTTAGGAATGCATGGCATGAATGAATGTACTCAAGGATGGACTGCACACATACTTATCTGCAGTATAGCGAGTGACACACCGTCGGTGTTCACTTAAGCTCGCACCTTAACAAAAGTGCGGGGATCCAAGTCCTATATGAAGAACGTTTCATATAGGTGTCCAAAGCTGCCCATACCGGAATTGATGGGTCTTACGTGCCCATCTTTGGAATTGATGGGTCTTTCAATCCACTCCGTGGGCGGACATGACAATGTCCAAACGCCCACATTGGAATGGTGGGACTTACAGTCCACTCCCGTGGACATAGCATGAATAAAAGGATGCATGATATGAACATGAACAATGCTAATATCATCTTTCGGCATTTACTCCACATATTGATATAACATAACCAATTCAGCATTTGGGTATCACAAGATGTCACATCATATTCATGTAAACATTCACAATCAAAGACTTAAAACCAACAAAGTACTTGCCTTCGCGTTGCGCGTGCGTTAGCGAGCAACGATGGCGCTCCCAAACCCGTAGACTCGCGGCCTAAACAATTAAATAACCGAAATAAGAACAACATAGAGCCCATCATGAATTAATATTCTACACTACCCTCTTGCACAACAAAACATAGTCATAACCCGAATCTGAAATTCCAGCAGCAACATGGAATCCCATCAGGACAGCAGCACGGTAAAGACCAAAACTAATGATCTGGGACTCCAAAGAGATGAGCCCAGATCCTACACGAGCTTAACAAATATATCTACAACTTTGTAGTTGACGAGATAACCCAATTCGGCCAAACTAAATTGCTAACTGTCAAACGAAACAGCAGAACAGAATCTGACTGAGCAATTAGAACAGCAGAACTAAAACGTCCATAACTTTTAAACTACAACTCCGAATTGAGTGTTCTTTAACAATCTGAAAAGGTTATGAAATTACCTACAATAACCTAGTTGGCACGACATTCATATTTTGCCTTTAACAAAAAGTGGCACACGGGTCAAAACTAAAGATAGAAACTGACATACAATCTGGACAGACTGACCTACAATCTGGACAGTCACAATGAAAAGTGCATAACTTTTGATCTATAAATCCAAATGAGGTGTTCTTTATCAATCCTGAAAGCTAGTGATATCACCTTCAAAATTTGTTATGGGCAAGACCTCTGAATCACCCTCTAACTAGGCCATGTATCAACCTATACAAAGACTGCTAATTCTCGTCAGGATTCTGGACAGCAGATAATAAATCTATCATAACGTTTGACTCGAAAGTCAGAATTTAGTGTTCTTGGCGGCCACTGAAAGCTAAGAACAAAACCTACAATACTCTAGGAGATGGGATCCTCTGATTCGGCCTCTAAGATTGCGAAAACAGCCGCGCAAACTACTGGACAGAATTGAATTTCCAACAGACAGACTTTGATCTAATCAAATTTAATCGGTTTCACTTCTACGACTAATCAAACAACAACAACCGGCAATCGTTACCCTTGGAGACACGCGTGCCCGCTGAAATACCCCCGCTAGATGCTCATCTCCTCTTCTTCTCCTCTCTCCCTCCACCTTTCTCCTTGGCCGACAAAGCAATGGGAGAGCACCACCAAGAGAGAGCAACGAGTGCAAGGAGGCGCGCATCGTAGCGGCATCTGTAGCGGTGGCGGAACACTGTAGCAATACGTGCTACAGTGGTAGGCTAGGGTTTCCCCCTCCTTTTATTAGTGACCGGCCCCTCATGGGCCTCCTAGGCCAAAGCCCGAAGCCCAGGTTGTCAAAGAATTGCAGATTTTCCCTCGTCTAAAGCTTAATTTCTCTTTTCATTGCTTCCTTCATTACAATAAGTTGGAGTATTACAGAAAAACCCCTTTTTCGTTTACTCTCCTTCCGTAGAAACATTCGGGGTATTACAGCCGCCTCTGCGACCAGTCCCCCTCCTAAATTCATTAAAAACATACTAAGATAACAGTAATGGATCAAACAACCTATAAAAGCAAACACGAACTCGCAATAGCTTGTAACGCGATCCCATCTCCAATTTCCTAAATGCTACTCTGTCCCCTCTGTAAACAGTCATGTTCTAAAATTCATATCTTTTCGTACAGGAGTCCAAATGAGGTATTCTTGGACTTCATTGAAATGTTATCAATTTCCCCAACTAAACTTAGTTGGTTGGCCTCCCTGATTCGGCCATCTAATACCCCTATCATGCCAATTAATAGAACATCGATTTTACGTCAGGTTCTCTGGACAGTACACTAAAACTACCATAACTTTGAGCTCGTTTGTCCAAATTTGGCGTTCTTGGGCTTCCCTAAAAGCTACTACAATTATCTACAACGTTTGTTGTACCAACCTCCTCTAATTTTCCATTTAACTGATCGATAAAGTCCGATTACTAAAACCTGTCAGAATACCGACAGATTTGCATAATAATAGCGCTACGAAATTCATAACTTTTGAACCACTTGTCAAAACGACGTGATCTTGTACTCTACAGAAAGTTATCGACGTCGCCTACAACTCTCTAGGAGGCGTCCTGATCATATTCTGTCTTTAAACATCTCAAAAATGTCACCCAACCCGATCTGCTCTAGTCAGACCTAAATACCGATATTGCTAAAGATCAAATAAATCGACTAATCGAAAGGAGATCGGATCTTACCTTGAAGAACCGCTGAAGATTACGTACCAAGGCTGTGATCTCTCCCTTTCCCTCTCTTCTCCCTTCCTCTTCCTTTCTCTTCCCTTCTTCCTTGGCCGGTAGCAAGGGGCGACATGGCTTGGCCAAGGAGGACGGCATGGAGGGGGAGGCGGCATCAATGGGGAGGACGTGCTACAGTAATAGAGGTACTGTAGCACAGAATTAATGTAGCAAACTAGGGTTTTCCCCTCCTCCTTTTGTTGGTGGCTGAAATCCTCATGGGCCGTGGGCCACTTTGGCTGATTCCCCCCTCCTTTTGGCCGGTCAGCACCTCCCACCTTTGGGCCAAATACCAATAGGCCCGGAGGCTTCGGCCCAGGTTGTCCAAATTTTGCTGTAAACCCCCTCTTTAACTGCTTAAATAACCTTTTTTATTTAGTCCTTCTCCTAATTTAATTATTCTCTCCTGAATATTCTTTCGAATGCTTTTGGGGTATTACACATTCGACGAATAACTCACCGGAGAAGGAGATTGATTGTTGGGGGTGATTTGGCCTAGAAGAGGAAAACGATAAAATTCGGCGATGAACTGCAATGAAAATTGAAATTGTTTGAGGGGAAATAATCACAGGTCTTAGGAACACAATGTGACGCGGTTCGGGGTTTGAAAATCTTACAAGAGCGATGAATGCAGAAATCGGGGTTGGCGGCCGGCGCACGGGAAGATGACGATTCCCGCGGCGATGAAGCTCCAGAGGTTATAGGGTTGAAGGGGGTGCGAAGGAGGTGAATGTGGTGTTGGGGTCTCAATTTATAGACTCGGATGGTGATTGAAACAACATGGCCGCGATTATGAACGTCGGTGACATTCACAGCTCGAAATTGGAAACTATCGAATCGGTCGAAACAGTGACAATTAACTTCGGTAACAGAAGCATTGGCTCCGGTGATGGCATGACTTGAAGATGACGTGAACAGCTCGGTCAAGACGTGGTTGACGTGGCTGGGACACGCGCGGGTGGCACGAGCATGCACTAGACACGCACGGCGGCCTTCGCGGTTGAGGCATGGCGTAGGCTGGCGCGAGTGGCGTGGCTCGGAGACACGGTAGATTGTAGGCTAGCGCAAGCTGCGCATCTTGGGAACACGGTCAGGCGCGAGCGGCGCGACTCGGCCAGAGCCAGAGCAGAGACAGAGACAAGGAAGGAAAGAAAGAAGAAAAGGAAAAGGGGGAAAAGAAATGGGCCAAAGAATGAAAGAAATGGATTTCGGCCTAGGAAGTTTTACGGGAAAAGTCTAAATTACAAATTTTGGATTTTAAATTTGACGACGAAAATTGAATTGAGACGATGGAATTTGAATTTTGATAGAAGAAGGAAATTAGTTCGAAGTTGAATTGAGAATTGGAATTTGGATCTGATGTAGCAAGACTCTAATTAAAATCCAAATTTTTGAATTAATTAATTTAAATTAATTTTTTTACAAGAGGCAAAAATTGGGATGTTACATTCCAACTCCGCGCACCATTAAACAAAGCTCTTGAACAACAACTCACTCATTATTCCTCTTAGTGACAATGGCTCCTCTCTTTGAAATCTAAGCATAAGTAAAGAAACACTATTAGCTAGTATGGAGATCTCACCAATAACATTATTAAGAACAACTAGAAAAGAATTCACCTCAATGTTGAGCTGCTTTGCACAAGCTTCACCTACCTGCTCTTTAGCTCTTTTTATGAGCTCATGTTGTTCTGAGGTACTTGATGGATTGAAAACAATATATGGAACAACTTAGCTAAGGATGTCCGCATCACTACACGTATAAAAAAAGTCACTCTTTTGTGACCAGAGGGTAATTGATAAGGATAGTTTGGACTTAAGTCATTTTAAGTAAAATCGTTAGAGTTTTAGACTTTGTTTGTCACTCTTTTGTGATGAACCTAGCTAAGGATGTCTGCATCACTGCACATATCCCAAAAAAGTCACTCTTTTGTGACCAAAGGGTACCTGTTAAGGATAGTTTAGAGTTGAGTCATTTTAAGTAAAATCATTAGAGTTTTAGACTTTGGTTGTCACTCTTTTGTGATTGGAGGTACTTGTTTAGGATAGTTTACAGTTAGTCATTTCAAGTAAAATTGTTAAGACTGATAGATTTAGTTATTTTGTAATATCATGTTTATTTACAGAGAATATAAGGAGATTGAGAGATTCCTTATCTACCTCGCCAAGAAACAGGACATAATCTGTAGTCATCTTGTAACGTGATTTTCCATGACTGGAACGGCTTCGAATGAAAAACCTCATAACTACAAAGTTGTAGATCGCTTTCTATAGTACAATTTAGAGTCCTCATTGACTTAATTTAGAGTTCTGAGGTTTGAGATATGGGACCCGCAAGGCAGGCTGCGCAGAGAACCAAGGTCCGCAACTGAGTTAGCTTCCAAGGCAAATTTTGTAATGAAGACGGCGTTTTCAGAAAAACTTCACAAATAAAAAGTTGAAGTACTATGAGTTAGCTAAATTTGAAGATAAGAATCACTCCATTCCAAGTTCATAAGAGAAAGTTACGACCTCCAAAGTGGCTGCTACACAGAAAGAAAACTCGAGAACCTGATCCTCGGGCCTTTAGCCCAGGAGGCCCATGAGGGGGTTTGGCTGAACCCTAGGGTTTTCCCCCTTGCGCCTTCCCTCCTCTTCCCCCCTAGCAGTCTCCACTTCTCCTCTTCCCCACGTCCCTCTCCTCCCTAGTGGTGCCCCTTCTCCTCCCTGGTGGTGCCCCTCCCCATCTGGTGCTCTTCCATTGATGCCAACCAAGGAAAAGAAGGAGGACGCCTCCTTCAAGTGTTGTTGGCGAAGGGAGAGGAGGAAGGGGAAGTGCTCATGAGGGATTTTCAGCGAGTTCTTTCGTGTCTTCTAGGGTAAATCTCAACTCCTCGCTGGTTGATTTAGTTGTTGTTCTATGGGTTGTTGTCGTTTAGCAATTTGTGGTTCATGCTGAAATTGAATCTGAGATTTGTAGCCTTTTTTATTAGTAGTTTTTGTCTAGATCAGTGTAAAATTAGAAATTTGTGTCTCCTAGAGAATTATGGGAAATGTTGTTAGGTTTCAGTAGGATCTGAGATCACGTTATTTGGAGTTGTAGTTTGGAAGTTATGATGATTTCATTGCTCCTGTCCAGAACTCTATCAGGATTACAGCAGTCGTATTAACTAATAGATAATAATTTGTTAATGGCCAAATCAGGGTTGTCTCCCAACACGACTTTTGTAGGTAATTTCTTTAGCTTTCCATATTGATAATGAACTAAATTTTTGGATCAGCCAATTGAAAGTTATAGCTGTTTTAGTGCCGCTGTTCATTGTGTCTGTCAATTCTAACACTGGGTTTTTATCTGACTGTTATGTGTAGTTAAAGGCAGAATTTGGAGATATCACCAACTAGGTTTTTGTAAATGAATTTGGAGAGCGAAAGTTATGTATATTTTAAGGCCACTGTCCAGTGTAGTTCCCTATTAGTTTGTCATTTGAATTGAGTAGATCAAATAGATAAACATTGGATTTTGGGAAAGCGTTGTAGAGCGTTGCGGATAGCATCATGTGACCATGTCGATCTTATTTTGAGTAACTCGATTGTGTAGGAGGAGTGGCTTCGGGATTAGTGGCACCTTCCTTGCCTCCTAACGCGTCGCAACACGAAAGGCAAGTACAATTTGAATTGACTTGATTGTTTATTTGCTAAGTGATTGAAGCTTATGAAATGGTTAAATTCTATGAATTGTGATTAATTCTAGTATTACTTGTTCCTTTCATGGTTGTTATCCCATACTTCGTTGAGAGTATGTTTTTCATTACAATATCTTCATTCATTCATAATTCACCCACGGGAGTGGATAGTAAAGTCCCATCATTCCAATATAAGCAAGTAAGACCCACCATTTCAATGTGAGCAAATTGGATCCCCATTTGAAAGATTATTCATACGGGCCTTGGATCCCCGTATTTTGTATAATGCGGGCCTGAGTGAACATCGACGGGTGTTCACTAGCTATACCAGTATAAGCAAAAGAGAAAAGCATGCATTTTCATACTTGCATAAGTTTCCTGTCTTCCTTCTCATGTATTCGAATATCGTGAATGACATGTATTTTGATCTAGTACTTCTGTACTATTCAATTGTATTTGCTAAGTCGTAGACTCACTCTTGCTAGTTTGTTTGTTTTAGGTAAATTCTGAAGACAACATGCTTGGGATGGAGTAGATACATGGATACACTCACTCATTTCACATATTAATTAATAAACCTGATGTTATCTTTAAGCAGAGAGTTTTGGATTGTAAAAAATGGTGTTATGATGGCTGTTATTGTGCGTCGTTATGTTTTTGTTGATCTAGTCAATGGTTTATATTCATAGATATTTTCTTGGTAGTATTTCTCTTGAATGGAATATTATGATCAGACAATTAGAGTTTTGCTATGTTGCTGAAAATGTTAGATCAAATTCTATAATCGTTCTCTTGTGTGTTGGACTCTAATTGTCGGTAGTTATCAAAGTGTTGAAAGTATATTGTATTGTTGTTTTGTGTTAGCGGTTTATGTAACATCTTGGTTTTCGCAAAGCAGGGTTTTACATATTTCAAGTAAAATAGTTAAGGATAGTTTAGAATTAGTCGTTTTAAGTCAAATCGTTAAGAAGGTTTTTCTCCGGCGTGGATCGAACTCGCTAACTTTCGCTTCATAAGCGAACGGACTACACTATGCTACAGAGGCATTGACTTTTATTTGAGTCATGTATATTATATGATAACTGACCAATCTTAATTCTTACCTTTTTGCTAATTGTAACAGCCCAAATTTCAATTTCCAGTTGAAAATAAAGTTAATTATTTTATTGGATTTTTGAGGAATTTTTAAAGCTTTTCCTTAACCAAATTAAAGCTCAAACAAAATTATGTGCAAAATCTATTACCAGATAATAGCTGGAAATATTTTTCTTAAATCCTAAATGCTCCAAAGAATTTTTGTGAATTTTCTCATAATTTTTGGAATTATTTTGCTATATTCTAAAGCTTAATAGAATTATCTGGAATTAAAACAAAAGAAAAATCAAAAGAAAAACCTCAAATAGGAATTGGGCCGAAACCCAGCTCAGCCCACGTTCTTCCCGCGCACGCACGGCCCGCTCCGCCGCGCCGCCTCCTCCCTCTCGCTGACAACAGGGGTCCACCCGTCAGTCCTTTCTCTCTCTCCCACCACACCAGTGCATCCCAACCGTTGGATTTAAATCCAACGGTCAGAATTCCACAAAGCATTCAGAAGGTCCGAATGTTCTACGCAATCGGGACCGTTAGATCTAAATCCAACGGCCCACGTGCATCAGTCACTTATCGATTCACCGCAACCCCGTGATCTATTTCAACCGTTAGATCGAGATCAAACGGCTACGGCCGATTACAACTTAACGCTTCGTCCATCTTTTGTCCACCGTTTGATCAAAATCGGACGTGCCCCAGTTGTCGTCTTCCTCGTCGTCTTCTCGCGCGCCCTCGCGCGCCGCCATTCGCGGCGCTCGAACTCGTAGCGGCGCGCTTCAATCCCCACTCCTCGCCATCGTGCGCATTGGCGACCCGCATCACGCCCCGCCCGCCGTTTCTCCCTTCTCCGCATCGCTTTACCCACGATCACCGAAACGCGCGCGCATGACCTTCGCGTCGCCGCCGCTCCCGGTCTTCCCCGGCCCTATAAATAGGAGCCATGGGTAGTAGCCCTTCTCCTCCTCCACCTTTTTCCCCCACGCATTACTCCTCGCACGCCCTAGCTTCGCCAGAACCGGCCGTGGAAGCTCCTTCACCGCGATCGCCTTCTTCCCTGATTCCGGCGCCCTCAACGACGCTCCGTCCTCGCCGCCACCACCAACGGCTTCGCCACATCATAGCCGACCCGGTGCTCACCTCCGCTTCGCCAGGACGCCGCCGGAATCGCATTGTCGCCAACACCTGAACCTCTCCGCCGCTTCAACCTCGCCGCCGGCCACCACCGTCCACCTCGACCACCCGGAGCTAGTCTAACAGGTTCACAATAGTCCTAGCTACACACTGGTACCACCCATCGCCGGCGAAACCTCGCCGTTCGCCGTTGCCGTTGGTTCCCGTGCGCCACCGTCGCCGGTCCGACGTGTCACGCCGCGTGGCAGTGCCACCTAAGCGCCACCTCAACCCCCTGCTTGCGTGGTGTACGCGTGGCGTCCCATTCATCGCCACGTGAGCACCCGCGTGTCAGGTTCACCGCGCCAGATCACCCTCGGCTCGGTGGAATCAGTCCACCGTGAGCCGAGTCTATGACATGTGGGACCCGCTTGTCAGAAAAATCATTATAATTCTTTTAATTTCCGGAAATTCTTCGCTGGCGTCAGCATTGCGCAATAAATAGAATTTCCTTTAGAAAAATAATTCAGAGAATTCAATTAAATTCCAGATTTTGTATTAAACTTCTAAAATTCATATCTTTTGCATTTGAACTCCAAATTGAGTGGTTCAAGTTGCAAAATTTGTCTAAAATCATAATCTAGCTAACTAAAGCAAAATATTTCAATTTGGAGTTAGTTTGGTCTGAGTTTCTGAATTTATTTGAATTTGAGTTGAATTTGTCGTATTTTCACGTATAGACTTGACGACTCGGAGAGTTAGATCCTTCCGACGATTTAGAGTTCCAAGACTTCAACGAAGGCAAGTTACACTATTGATCATATTGTTCCTATTGTTTTAAAGTATTTATTTACTATTTACAATTTACTATTGCATGCATATGTTTATAAAAATATGTGAATATCCCGATTTAGTATATAGTTGTTCCAAACTCCTTGGTATGGCCAATTTGACTATCAAACATGAATACCTTGACACCTTAGATAAAATTTGTCAAATGCTTAGTCTTGCTTAGATAATATTTACAAATTTGGGAGAATTTATTCAAATCTTTACAATTTAATTTAAAATGTGTTTCGTGGTAATGTTTTAACATGAAAGGTTTATAAAGGAGTTTTACTCTAAATAAAATGAAATGGGTTTGGACTTGGCGAGATGGATGTATGGTGGGTGCGAGTTCATGCACGGTCTAATCTGTTAGGATTACGACCCGTGGTTTTAAATTGAAGTCGCCAGTCGATTAAGGACCGGTCTTTGAGCGTATTTTGCTACGCCTTACCGTACCACCACATGTCCTGTATGGGCGAGGATTTGGCTAAATAATCTGTAGTGTCTCGGTGTTATTTGTGCTATGTTGTATGTGTGGGCGTTGGTTAGACATTAGTCCCACTGGCGCAAGAGGGGCTTAGGAGGATGGATAGTCCAAAGGTAGCGAAACCTTAGCGGGCATGAATACTGATGAGGACACCGCTTGTAACGGCCTCATGATAATTGCTTAGTCACACGCCGAAGCGTGCTTTGGCGACATTAAAAGCATTTTATCTCGTGTGGGTAAAGCTGTACAACCTCTGCAGTGTAAAACTATTCGAATAGCGCGTCATGGTCATGGACATGCTAGCAAAGCCACTCTAAGTTAGAATTGTTTTGGTTTATAAAATGTGTTCAATAAATGTTTTAGGATGGATAGTCCTATGGTAAAATTGGGTGGTTAGCCATGTGTTAGGAGGATATCCTTCAATATTCAACTAATGGAGGTCATCCAATATTCGTTGTCGGCTTTGTCACTTGTATTTATTCGAATTATTAAAATTGGTCTTACAAAAGTATTAGCAATATAATCGAAAATCTTTGTTTATGCAAAACAACCCTGCCATTACCTTTGTTTACCTTATGCATACATTAAACTTTCTATATTGGGTGTGACTTGCGAGCACGGTAGTAGTGCTCACTCTTGCTGAATAAATCTTATTCAGGAGAAGACGTTTTTCCCGACGGTGAGGATCTTGACGAATAGGCTGCGTCCCCAGACGATTGCCTGTGGCAAGTCGTGTGGCCTACTACTACTACTACTCTTCCGCTGTGTTATTTCTTTTCTTTTGGCCGCAGGCCCTTTTGTAATAAACTTTGAATTATTATCAATAAACTCGTGATATGATTGTGCTATCACTTTTTGTTTAACTGTGTACACTAGAACTCCTGGACTAGTGTATGAACACAGAGAATTTGGGATCCTTCGTTCCCGGGTTCGACAAAAGTGGTATCAGAGCCATATCGACTGTAGGTCGTGGCCCCACAAATGTCCTAAGGACTCATTTGCAAAAATTAAAAACTATTTTGAGTCTATCCAGAGTCATCTCTCAACCCTTCTCTTTAAAAACAGTTACTGACTTGTCTATTCCTCAAAATTGTAGATGGCCGAAGTACCGGACGCTATCTCTCACGGAATCATTGCCGGACACTGGGCTGAACTTCTCTGGGAAGTGATGCAGCACTTGGATTACAAGAAGAGGCCAACGTTTGAGGCTACGGTACAAGGTGGGAGAACGACGTCTCTGGAGGGTGGAAGTACTGATCTACTCCGACCTGTCGCCAAACACCGTCTTCCACACCTTCCACGCCCCGATCCGACGCGACACCTTCGCTGATGGCATTCAGGATGCAGCGAGAGAAGCAGTTCGTCGACTCCGCCATACTTACGACCGCCACCTCAACGGCACCGAGTTTCACTATTTCCCGATGCATCTTCCAACCAGACTTGACAGTGTCTTCCGCACCACCGAGGAGGAAGATTCCCCCGAGTTGACGCACCAGGTGGACCTGACAAAGGCACTGGACTACGCCTATGGAAACGCCTTGGACGACTTGCGTACCACTCAGGATAGTCTAGAGTATACAGAGGCGAGACTGAAGGCAGTCGAAGAGGAATTGGCTATTTACAAATCAGGCCAAGGCAGTACCAGCAATTCCCCCGAATACACCCCATCCACCCCATAGATGTTTATTTTTTCATCCGTACTTTAGCTACGCATTATGAGCTATCAACTACCCATGTGATAGCCATAATATATTAATAAAATAAATGAATAAAGGAACCATTTTGAAAAGTTGATTCTTTGTTTGTGTGCTTGTTCGTTCTTGGGCTATCATAGATTTATTCCCCATAGAATTCCTTGCTACCTCTTCTAAATCATTGGAGGATTCCGCAGATGGTGACCACCCGCAGAAACGGCAATGTCAGCAGCAGTGCCAACGGACAAGGAAACGATCAGGCGGATCACCGGGATAACCACATTTCGCAC
Organism: Ampelocalamus luodianensis; assembly: GCA_036346255.1. Lineage (NCBI taxonomy): Eukaryota > Viridiplantae > Streptophyta > Magnoliopsida > Poales > Poaceae > Ampelocalamus > Ampelocalamus luodianensis. The sequence goes on from CM070623.1 coordinate 21,205,912, forward strand.
CGCCACCACCGCGCGAAGGACCGCGGCGCCGGATGATGGCGAATCGGACTCATTTGATCGACCTTCTTGCCCAATCAACGCAGAATGTTCGAACACTCGGGCCGCTCAAAGAAGCAGGCTCGGCTCCACCTCCGCATAACCAAAGGTCGACTATGTCCGAGTTTATGAGGATGCGCGCCGACATTCTCAAATAGTCTCGAACCAATGGACGCCGACGACTGGCTTCGGGCTATTGGAAAGAAACTGGACATTAGTCAGTGTTCTGACCGTGAGAGGGTCCTGTTTGCCTCTCACCAACTGAATGGCCCCGCATCAGAATGGTGGGACAACTACTGCATCGCACACAATGATGCTCAGTCCATCACATGGGCCGACTTCGTGCAAGCTTTTCGTCATGCACATATCCCGGCAGGGATAATGACGCTCAAGAAGAAGGAGTTCCACGCGCTCCGACAAGGCAACCATACGGTGAATGAGTACCTTCACCGCTTTAACCAACTTGCCCGCTATGGCCCAGCCGACGTAGCCAGAGATGAGGACAGACAGGAAAGGTTCCTGGATGGATTGAATGATGATATCTCTGTCCAACTTATTTCTCAAAATTTCACCGACTTCCAGCAGTTGGTGGATAAAGCAATCAGGCAGGAGGCCAAACACGCAGAAATGGAGAACCGCAAGCGGAGGATGGCCGCCCAGAGGTTTAACGCAGGAGGTCTACCCAAACCTCGCATCACCACACCGCAGCCGCAGCAACGTGGGAAGTTTCAATCTTCCACGTCTCGTACTCTAGCACCGCCACAACGCTCCAACCCTTCCAACTTCCGTGGCACTTCATCAGGAGGGCAGTTTCAGCAGAAGCACTCTACCTCCTCAGCTTCTGGAGTCACGTGCTTCCACTGCAACGAGACAGGGCATTATGCCAATAAATGTCCAAAGAAGCAACAAGGTTTGGCACCAACAAGGCCAACCTCAGGAGTTCAAGCTACCGGCGGCACCACTGCACCAAAGAGCGGTTCACCAAGGGACGGGTGAACCATGTCACCGCCGAGGAAGCTCAGGCAGCACCAGATGTTGTTCTCGGTACGTTCCTCGTTAATTCAGTACCAGCATCTGTCCTATTTGATTCTGGAGCTTCACACTCTTTTGTGTCATATAAGTTTGTGGGAAAATATGGGTTACCTATATCCTCTTTAGCTACTCCCATGATAATTCATTCCCCGGGCTCGGAAATGAGAACCAATTCTCTATGCCCTAATCTCACTCTCGAGATATCCGGAGTAACTTTTCTAGCAGATCTGATAGTTTTACACTCCCAAGGTTTGGATGTAATACTTGGAATGGACTGGCTAGCCAAAAATCACGGTCAAATAGACTGTGCCAATAGATCCATCACCCTCACTAATGAACAAGGTGTGTCTGTTGAATTCAAACCTGAGACTCGAACCGGAGGAAGTTCCATACTCACCAGATTGAAGGAAGTGAAACTTGAAGATATACCCGTGGCACGTGAGTATCCCGACGTCTTTCGGATGATCTACGGCATGCCACCGGATAGGGACATCATGTTCCTAATTGATCTAGTCCCCGGGACAGCTCCGATCTCGAAGCGACCCTATAGAATGCCAGCCAACGAGTTAGCAGAATTGAAGAAACAGATTGAAGAACTACGAGAAAAAGCGTACATTCGACCCAGTTCCTCACCATGGGGAGCCCCAGTACTATTTGTCAAGAAGAAAGACAATAGCATGAGAATGTGCGTCGATTACAGATCACTCAACGAAGTAACAATCAAGAACAAATATCCATTGCCCAGAATTGATGATTTGTTTGATCGATTAAAGGAGCAAGTATTTTCTCAAAGATCGATCGAGATCCGGTTATCACCAATTAAAGATCGCATCGAAGATATTCAAAGCGCCTTCACCACGGATATGGACTATATGAGTTCACAGTAATGCCATTTGGATTGACCAACGCCCCTGCCTATTTCATGAATACGATGAACAAGGTGTTCATGGAATTCCTGGATAAGTTCGTAGTCGTCTTTATTGACGATATTCTCATCTACTCGAAGAACGAAAAAGAACATGAAGAGCATCTCCGGATGATCCTAGACAAGCTCAGGGAGCACCAACTCTATGCCAAATTCAGCAAGAGTGAATTCTGGCTAAGACAAGTTGCATTCCTTGGACATATTGTATCCGCAGAGGAATTGCGAGAGACCCGCCAAGGTTGAAGCGGTAATGGGTGAAATGCCCAAATCACCACCGAGGTGAGAAGTTTTCTGGGACTGGCAGGCTATTATCGTCGGTTTATTGAGGGTTTCTCTAAACTTGCCAAACCCATGACTCAACTTCTGAAGAAAGAAAAGAAGTTTGAATGGTCAAGCGCCTGTGAAGAAAGTTTCCAAGAACTGAAAAAGAGGCTAGTCTCAGCACCGGTGTTAATTTTACCGGACATCCGCAAGGATTTTGAGATCTTTTGTGACGCATCCCGTCAAGGCCTCGGATGTGTACTAATGCAGGAAGGCAAAGTTGTAGCTTATGCATCCCGACAGTTGAGGCCACACGAAGGGAATTACCCGACTCATGATTTGGAGTTAGCGGCAATTGTGCACGCTCTGAAAATCTGGCGGCATTATCTCATTGGTAACCGCTGTGAGATTTTCACAGACCATAAAAGTCTAAAGTACATATTCACGCAGTCCGAGCTCAATCTCCGACAAAGAAGATGGTTGGAACTGATAAAGGATTATGATCTCGGAATTCATTATCATCCGGGCAAAGCCAATGTGGTAGCAGATGCCTTGAGCAGAAAAGCATATTGCAACACCATCATGGTGCAACAAAATCAGCCTGAGCTGTATGAAGAGCTGAAGCATCTGAATCTGGAAATTGTCAACCAAAGGTCGTAAACGCTTTAGAAGTTCAACCAACTCTTCAGGATCAGATTAGAATAAAACAGTTGGAAGATGAAGATATCCAAGAAATCAAGAAAAATATGAGAAGAGGCAAAGCCCCAGGTTTCTCTGAAGATGAGCAAGGGACAGTGTGGTTCGGAGACCGCATCTGTGTGCCTAACCAGCAGGAGATAAAAGACTCAATTCTGAAAGAAGCTCATGAGTCGCCATACTCCATTCATCCTGGCAGCACCAAAATGTACCAGGATCTAAAAGAAAGATATTGGTGGGTCAGCATGAAGCGTGAAATTGCTGATTTCGTCGCTCGTTGTGACATTTGTCAAAGAGTCAAGGCACAACACCAAAGACCCACTGGTCTGTTGCAACCATTACCAATTCCCGAGTGGAAGTGGGAAGAAGTTGGTATGGATTTCATTACCGGACTCCCCAGGACCCAATTGGGATATGACTCCATCTGGGTGGTAATTGACCGGTTAACTAAAGTCGCTCACTTTATTCCTGTCAAGACCACCTATCAGAGTAGTAAACTAGCAGAATTGTACATGGCCAGGATCGTCTGCCTGCACGGAGTACCCAAAAAGATTGTGTCAGACCAAGGTTCCCAATTTACCTCTCGGTTTTGGAAAAGTCTGCATGAAGCCTTGGGAACCAGACTCAATTTTAGCACGGCGTATCATCCCCAGACCGATGGTCAGACAGAACGCACCAATCAAGTTCTTGAAGATATGCTTGAGCCCAGTGCCTTAGAATTCTAAAAGGTTGGGACAAGGATCTGCCGTATGCAGAGTTCTCATACAATAATAGTTACCAAGCTAGTTTGCAGATGGCTCCATTTGAAGCTTTATACGGTAGGAAATGCCGAACCCCGCTTCTTTGGGATGAGGTAGGAGAGCGTCAGCTCCTTGGACCTGAGTTGATCAAAGAAGCCGAGAGTAAAGTGAAAACTATTCAGAGCGCGTCGAAAGCGGCCCAATCCCGACAAAAGAGTTATGCCGATAACCGTAGGGAATTAAGCTTTGAGGTAGGAGATGTTGTCTATCTCGAGTAACCCCACTCGGAGGTGTGAAGAGATTAGGACAAAGGTAAACTCGCACCCAGGTATATTGGGCCATACAAGATCTTGGCAAAACGGGGAGAAGTAGCTTATCAGCTAGAGCTGCCAGAAGCCCTGTCAGCAGTACATAACGTCTTCCACGTGTCGCAATTAAAGAAATGCCTGCAAGAACCGAAAGACCATACCTTTCTGGAAAGCTTTGACCTTCAAGAAGATCTCACCTACGTGGAGCGACCGATTAAAATTATAGATGTCGCAGAACGTGTTACCAGAAGCAGAATAATCAGATCGTACAAGGTGCAGTGGAGTCACCATCCGGAAAGCGAAGCCACATGGGAGAATGAAGAACTCAAGGCTAACTACCTTGATCTTTTTGCTAACCAAATCTGAATCTCGGGGTCGAGATTCCCTTTAAGGGGGGTAGGTTTGTAACAGCCCAAATTTCAATTTCCAGTTGAAAATAAAGTTAATTATTTTATTGGATTTTTGAGGAATTTTAAAGCTTTTCCTTAACCAAATTAAAGCTAAAACAAAATTATGTGCAAAATCTATTACGGATAATAGTGGAAATATTTTTCTTAAATCCTAAATGCTCCAGAGAATTTTCGTGAATTTTCTCATAATTTTGGAATTATTTTGCTATATTCTAAAGCTTAATTGAATTATCCGAATTAAAACAAAAGAAAAATCAAAGAAAAACCTCAAATAGGAATTGGGCGAAACCCACCGCCAACGTTTTTCCTCAGCGCGCACGCCCGCTCCGCCGCCGCCTCCTCCTCTCACATGCAGGGTCCACCGTCGATCCTTTCTCTCTCTCACCACACGGCAGATCCCAACCGTTGGATTAAAATCCAGCGGTCGACTCCACAAAGCATTCAGAAGGTCCGAATGTTCTACGCAATCGGGACCGTTAGATCTAAAATCCAACGACCCACGTGCATCAGTCACTTATCGATTCACCGCAACCCCGTGATCTATTTCAACCGTTAGATCGAGATCAAACGGCTACGGCCGATTACAACTTAACTCTTCGTCCATCTTTTGTCCACCGTTTGATCAAAATCGGACGCGCCCCAGTTGTCGTCTTCCTCGTTGTCTTCTCCGCGCGACCCTCGCGCCGCCGCCATTAAAACCGACGCTCGAACTCTGGTAACGGCCGCCTTCAATCCCCCACTCCCCTCGCCATCGTGCGCATTGACGACCCCGCATCACGCCGCCCCACTTCCGGCAGTTTTCTCCCTTCTCCGCATCAGTTTTACCCACGATCACCGAAAACCGCCGCCGCATGACCTTCGCGTCGCCGCCGCTCCCGGTCTTCCCCGGCCCTATAAATAGGAGCCATGGGTAGTAGCCCTTCTCCTCCTCCATCTTTTCCCCCCACGCATTACTCCTCGCACGCCCTAGCTTCGCCAGAACCGGCCGTGGAAGCTCCTTCACCGCGATCGCCTTCTTCCCTGATTCCGGCGCCCTCGACGACGCTCCGTCCTCGCCGCCACCACCAACGGCTTCGCCACATCATAGCCGACCCGGTGCTCACCTCCGCTTCGCCAGGACGCCGCCGGAATCGCATTGTCGCCAACACCTGAACCTCTTCGCCGCTTCAACCTCGCCGCCGGCCACCACCGTCCACCTCGACCACCCGGAGCTAGTCTAAAAGTTTCACAATAGTCCTAGCTACACACTGGTACCACCCATCGCCGGCGAAACCTCGCGTTCGCGCTGCCGTTGGTTCTCGTGGCGCCATCGCCGCCGTCCGACGTGTCACGCCGCGTGGCAGTGCCACCTAAGCGCGACCTCAACCCCCTTCTTGCGTGGTGTACGCGTGGCGACCCATTCATCGCCACGTGAGCACCCGCGTGTCAGGTTGCTTGGTTGCTTGAGTGTTTGTGTAATACTCCAAAAAAAAAATCGGGAGAGAATGATTAAATCGGGAGAATATTTATTTTAGCAAAACGATTGAACAGGAGACAGAGGGGTTTTAATGTAATACTCCGATTTATTCTACGAAAGAAAGCATTCAAAAGAGAAATTAAACATAAAAAAGGGGGTTTCTGCAGTTCTTCGGCAACTTGGGCCTCAGGCCTTGGCCCAGGAGGCCCATGAGGGGTCGGCCACCAATAAAAGGAAGGGGGAAACCCTAACTTCACTGTAGCTACAGTGCCACCACCATCACTGTAGCACGGCTACTATAGCATGCCCTCTCCTCCATGGTGGTGCCCCCTCCATTGGTGCCTCCCTTCCTCGCCGTCGGTGCTCCCCACTGCCGATCAAGTGAAGAAAGGAGAGGAGATCAACTTCGCGGGGAGAGTTCATCATCTTGCTGCGATTCTACAAGGGTAACGTCGCGTGTTCTTCGTTGGTTGATGCGTAGTAGTTGCGGTTGATATTGTTTGGTAGATTGATTTGCGTCGGTTTAATAGATCGCGTTCTGTCCAGATTATTGCGCGGTTAGTTTCATGTGTTTAGAGGCCGAATTAGGAGTTTTGATCTCCTAGAGTTATGTAGGTCTTGTTCTTAGCTTTCAATGTCGCCAAGAACGCCCAAATCCGATTAACGGTTAGAAAGTTATGAATTGTTTAGAGCCGCTGTCTGGTTAATCTGTCAACATCCTGACAGTCTATAGAAAACTGAGTTAAACTGTTAGTTAAAGACGAAATCAGAGGATCTCAATATAACGCAAAATGTAGGTAATTTCCATACCTTTTCATAGAGATAAAGAACACAAGATTTGGACTTTCGTAGCAAAAGTTATGGTGGTTTTAGCGTACTGTCCAGAGAACCCGACGTGAATTCTGATGTCTGAAAGATTGATTTGCTAGGGGCAGTTAAGGGCAGAATCAGAAGGGCTCCCCAACTAGGTTTATTTAGATAATTTAATTAAATTTTCAGAAAGTCCAAGAACATCTTATTTGGACGCCTGAGCAGAAAGTTATGTATTTTAGAAGTTGACTGTTCACAGGGTGCGCCAAACCGATCGTTAGAAATTGGAAGTTGGGAAACACTTGGTGGGTTTAGCAAGTTCATTTGTGTTGTTCTTTTTCTCTTGGTTCAGTATGTTGGTCTTATATTGGGTTATCTTAATATTCAGGTGGGAGCGTGGTCCCAGGGGCAGCACCCTCGTCGCGTCCACCGTTCTCGCACGGTTGAGGCAAGTATTCGGGCTATAATATATGTATGCTTGCATGATGTGATTGTGGTGTATCTTGATCGATAGCCATGCATGCTGTTTATGAGATGAGTTATTGTTTATCTTGATGATCGCTAGTTATGGTTAAAAGTTCTTCCGCATGTTGTTATTGCTTCCGTGCCAATGAGAATATGTTGTATTCGCATATGAAAATGTTATCATGGTGCATATGCATGTTGAGAGCATCTGAGTGCCTTGGTCACGTGGTGACCAAGCACATCTGATTGAGTCCCGTCATGTAGATGACGGGCTTGAGGTCCCACATTCGCGGAATGTGGGCTAATGAACAAAGAGGTCCCCATCATTAAGATGATGGGCAAAGGTCCCTATACATGTGGTGTATAGGTTATTGGTCCCCGTGCGGAGGGCACGTGCAAGGGTATACAATGATTTGTTGTATACCCCGCATTCACTGTAAAATGCGAAAGAGATAAAGTTCAAAGGAGCATTGCATTGGTTGCATATCATGAGTTAAGTGGCTATGTTTAGTGTGATGTTAATTGAGGATCATCGATCTTTGTGTTTGTGTTCTTGTTTATGGCCTTGTTGATACTTGCTTTGAGTCTTTAGGCTCACCCTTGCTTTAATGTGTTTTAGGTACCAGAGGCAGGAACGACATGCATGGGAGGGAGTAGATGTTGGATGCACTCACTATATCACACTCTTAAGGCGTTTGCTGCTTAGTCCCAATTTAGAATTAAATAAATTGTTGATTAACACCCATGGATGGTGTGGTTGAATTAACTATTTAGTTGTAATAATGAGGTTGCTAGCCTTGGTTGGTTCATTTGATAATCATGCATGTTTGGGATAATTTGATTATGAGAATTTTGTTTATGCCATGTGATCGTATTGAACTCTCAGTTTAGCTGATTAAACAAAGGTGACTCTGCCGAAAATTTGTATTTGTGCTAGAATAGTTTAATTCCAGTAGCATTCCAGGCTCTTTGAGAGTTGGGGTGTTACAGTTGGTATCAGAGCGGGCAGTAGGTCCGTGGTAAATAAATTGTTAAATTGACACACTTTGCACAGTAAGTTGGGGATGGGTCAAGCATTGCATTTACGTTTCCGTTGTATTGCTTTGATCATATCTGATGTGAAATGGGTATGAATACTTATGGGTTGCCTTTAAGATTGTTATATTTGATGATAGTAGATGATGAGAGGGTTAGCTTGTGGTTTTAGCCTTGGGGCTGCAAGATTGCACCACCATCTGGGTTTCTTTGGGAAGGCTATTGTCTTCCTTGAGTTGGAATGGTTATTCTTGGTCTGACCCGGTAGGTGAATTCTCTTGGGTCAGTGGTTATTTCAGTTGATGAGTGTTCATCGGTTGTTATTGGCTCCTTAAAGCAAACATTTGTTCTCCCGAATGATGAGTTGTTTTGCTGTTTTTAAACATAGATGGTCTATAAGATTGATCTTTTACTTGGAACTTTGGTCAATGGAAGCTTTATTTTATTTGTCCTTACGATGTGAGAAAGCTTTGGCCCCCATGCACTCTTTTCGGGATTTGAGTTCGAAGTTGATACTTCTCTTTTATGAGAGGAAGCATCAAAGTTCTTTTGGCTATGTTGTGTCTTGGTTAAGTCGTAGATTGTAATAAAACAAATTGTTAGTGTTGTGGTTGCAATTGGTCCATCTTTGTTTTACAAAACAATTGTTGACTTGCCGAGTGTGAGCTATCTTTGCGACTTGCGAACGTTCTTTTCTTGAGAATCTTACCTTTCCTGTTGATGAAGGTGACCCGGGTGTCTGTTTGGTATTTTGGATATGGGAATTATCTTTCACAAAGTTCATTGAATAAAGTTTTGATTCTACTTATTTCTTTTGGAGTAGATGGAGTGTTGAAATTTAGACCCTCTTCATAGAGAAAGAGAGTGTCAACTCTCTTTTGCAATAATTTGTTGTGTTAAGTGAGAATTTGTAAGTATGCGAGATAATTGATAGCGGTTGTGATGTCAAGTTGGATTAGTGGCAAGGTGCATGATTAGCCTTAACTAGTGTCTTGGGAAGTGAAATTGATTAAGTTGATGTTGTCCTCTACCAGTTCTTGATGAACTGTATATGAGTAGTGACTCAGAGTATGTCCACACCAATGTGGAGTCAAAAGACATATTAAGAAGTATGGAACGTTGATGAATTAGTCCGGCCATTAAAATCGTTTAGGTTGCTAAACTTGTTGGGTTATTTGGTTCCCATGAATTAAGTTAAATGTGTGGAAAGGGAAACCAGAGAAATGCTAGATTTACATATTCACTAGTATGATTAGTTATTGGAATTGTGTACAACCGGTTGAATGGATTGAATATCGGTGGATCTAGAATTTATAGGAGGAGTTCTATGTAGTTCTTCTATATAGGATGACACGATGAATTGGGTTATAGTGTTGTTGAGACTTTTGATCGATAGAAGATTTCGATTTGTGAAGTTTTAGTGTATTTTTGCCAAATTCAAATATGAGGAGGAACAGTTGAATATGTGTTTGTTAATATCCGTGTGATTTGGGAAGGAAAGTAGGTAGCAATTAGATTTCATAATGAAGCCAGTTGATAACAACAATGGTTGTAGTATAACTGTTGTGTGTTGAAGTTTGATGTTGAGCATCGCTAAAAGTTGAATTGATATGATATAATAGGTGGCTTATGCCCACATGATTGTGAAAATATTGGATGATAATGTGCCCTTGATGAAAGATTGTTGGGTAGGACCTTTTCAATTGGGTGGTAGACCCCTTCCAAACTTAAGAAGTTATTGTAGTGGGGTAGTATGGTTTTGGTATACACTCGTTTTGAAGATGGGATGAAAAGGAAGTATGAAACAATTTGGTGAAACTTTGGAGGCTTTCTAATGAAATAGTTGATGACAAAGATTCGTGTTCAGAGTGTATTATTCTTGATGTTAGTAAGATTATCTGCAAGAGATGGTGACTTGTGTGTGTGGTGATGATTCTTTTAGGAATAAAGTAATTGGATCATCTTTCGTAATTTTTATTTAGTAAAAGTGTTTCGAGTTTTGCGTTTGTGTTCAATTGGACCTCTTGAGTTATGTGGTCATTGAATTTGTTTCGAGCAAAGTGACTTGCTGAAAGATTTTATTGGTTCTTAAGTGGTTCTTGTGATTTGGGTTTTAAGACCTTATCCTATTTAAGCTAGCCAAGTGATGTAGTAATAACAGAAAATAACCTTCCTTGTTAAAGGAAGGAGTTAAGTATAAGTAATTGAGATTTAAGTCATGTTTCGCATTTTGTAGTTTATTTGAGTGTGCTTAAACCTTATGCAGTTGGTCCATATGAGTTTATCAATTTCCAAAGGGCATTACCTTCTTCTCATTTGTGGTTTGGTATTCGCTTTCGGTGGGCTTGAGCCCTCATCGTTGATTTTCCTTATATTTCCGTGTACTTGGCCTAAGTGACCATTTTTCTTGGTATTGTGTTCATCTTGCGGGTGGCACATGTTTTCCTAGTGGATGAAAAAAATTGATTCCTTTCGCTCTTTCTTTTGAGGAAGAATCAACCTATTCGTTTCACCTGAGTCTTTTGAGGTGTTTAATAATTGTAGTTGTGAAACTGTGGGTTGTAAGTTATTCGATGAGCATTGGAGGATGAAATAATTTCGTAATATAGTTCCTTGAGAGAAATTTATCTCAGTAGAAGATTGTCTTTGGAGGTTAAACTGATTGCATTGTTACAACTAGTAGAACCTATAGTGATTGTGATCCAAGATCTTTGTTTCACTTCGAGTGGAACATTAGAATTATCGAAAGTATGAAAATCTTGATCAATTCTATAGAGTATCGCAATTTGGTAGTATTGTGAGGCTATGAAAGTTATTCTTGAAGATGTTGTTTAATGAGAGTGGGAATATAAAGTAATCGAATCGTCATGTCAATTAATGGGATAATGGAAAATGTTAAGTTAATGTCAAGAATGATTTGGCTTTAATGAGTAACCTTCTGAGAGTTATAATCTTTGTAGAGGTAAACAGGTAAAGAAAATATTTTCATGATGATGTTAATGAGTGAGTATGTTGGAATTATGGAATTTTAGGATTTAATCGAGGATTTCCTATCTTGTATATGAGAATTTCGTTGCAAGAGTCTTAGAGGTTAAATTTGGGCTTTGCATTATTATGCTAGAACTTTGATCGCCCAATGATAATGTGAAGAAGTAGTATAAGGGTGGATTTCGAATAGTGGGACGATCATTGATAGAAATCTTTTGATGAAATACATGAGACTATGTGAAGTGAATTCCGAGTTGTTCATTCTTAAGGATTGAGGTAACGTGATTACGTGTGAAGATCCATTTTAGGATGCATCAGAAGTTATCTATCAAAGTAATTCTATCGGAAGAGGAGTTGACTAGAGTATTGTTTCTGTGGGGTTGATAGAGCCTCTCTACAGAGGTGTGGTTGATGTATTTCCGTTTGAGCATAGCGTTAAGAATGCCAAGTTAAGAGAGATGGGTTAGTGTGTTATGCGATGAATCGGGATTCCAAAAAGTTGAGAGAAATTTTATTTCTAAAGGAGAAATTGAGAAAAGATTATTTTCTCGAATACTGAAACGCTCTCTTGATTCTTGTATGAGCTATGAGTTTATGACGAGTGTCTTTCGCCAATTGGGCTTGACTTTATGTTGGCATGTGTGGTTCTTATATGTTTAGAAAGAATAAAAGAAATGATGGATTTGGATATTCGAGTGATTTATCTTTTGGCGAACGTGGTGTTTATTTGCAAATTTTCTAATCTGAAGGTGGAAAGATTTTCGTGATAAATCTTCGATTCTGAATTTGATTTTTTTTTAGTACCGAGTTGGTAACGTTTGGTTGCGATGAGAGTACTTCATTTTCAGTTGGGCTATGTCGGTAAAAGAGTGTGTTTAAAGCGAATTCTGTTGTGTGTCCCTCGTTAAAGGAGGTGATCTTTGTTTGGGTGAACAAGTCCGATTGAGAGGTGGAACAAGAGTTCAGTGCTCTATGCGCATGTTGCATGGTTTGGTACCACTGGGGAGGGTTGCCCCATGGTACATTGGGTTGTTTTCGCTAGTTGGCGTATCGCCAGGACTGTCTCGAGTCCGTGCACGGAGTACATAACATCTTGTGCATTACGGTGTGAGTGAGTACCAGGAGATCCAGAGTTTGAGGTTTCGTTAACGCCGTCGACCACCGAACAATATCTCACCTTCGAGTCTCATCCGATACTTGTACTGGAGAGGTCAGAGAGAGTGTTGAGGTAGACATGGGTATACGTTATGGTGTTTTGGTCACGTCGGTCTGAGCGAGAAGAGACTTGGGAGGTAGTCTCGCATGATTGAGCTTTAACCAAAGTTGTTCACGTCGGGTACATCTTGTTGGTTATTAATTTTTCAGTTGTGGTTGTTGTTTTTCGAGTAGATGACAGGTAGAATTCGGGGTCGAAATCTGTTTAAGGGGGGTAGAATGTAATACTTCAAAAAAAATCGGGAGAGAATGATTAAATCGGAAGAATATTTATTTCAGCAAAGCGATTGAACAGGAGAAAGAGGGGTTTTAATGTAATACTCCGATTTATTCTACGAAAGAAAGCATCAAAAGAGAAATTAAACATAAAAAAGGGGGGTTTCTGCAGTTCTTCGGCAACTTGGGCCTCAGGCCTTGGCCCAGGAGGCCCATGAGGGGTCGGCCACCAATAAAAGGAAGGGGAAACCCTAACTTCACTGTAGCTACAGTGCCACCACCATCACTGTAGCACAGCTACTGTAGCATGCCCTCTCCTCCATGGTGGTGCCCCCTCCATTGGTGTCTCCCTTCCTCGCCGTCGGTGCTCCCTACTGCCGATCAAGTGAAGAGAGGAGAGGAGATCAACTTTGCGAGGAGAGTTCATCATCTTGCTGCGATTCTACAAGGGTAACGTCGCGTGTTCTTCGTTGGTTGATGCGTAGTAGTTGCGGTTGATGTTGTTTGGTAGATTGATTTGCGTCGGTTTAATAGATCGGGTTATGTCCAGATTATTGCGCCGTCAGTTTCATGTGTTTAGAGGCCGAATTAGGAGTTTTGATCTCCTTGAGTTATGTAGGTATTGTTCTTAGCTTTCAATGGCCGCCAAGAACGCCCAAATCCGATTAACGGTTAGAAAGTTATGAATTGTTTAGAACCGCTGTCTGGTTAATCTGTCAACATCCTGACAGTCTATAGAAAACTGAGTTAAACTATTAGTTAAAGACGAAATCAGAGGATCTCAATATAACGCACAATGTAGGTAATTTCCATACCTTTTCATAGAGATAAAGAACACAAGATTTGGACTTTCGTAGCAAAAGTTATGGTGGTTTTAGCGTACTGTCCAGAGAACCCGACGTGAATTCTGATGTCTGAAAGATTGATTTGCTAGGGGCAGTTAAGGGCAGAATTAGAAGGGCTCCCCAACTAGGTTTATTTAGATAATTTAATTACCTTTTCAGAAAGTCCAAGAACATCTTATTTGGACGCCTGAGCAGAAAGTTATGTATTTTAGAAGTTGACTGTTCACAGGGTGCACCAAACCGATCGTTAGAAATTGGAAGTTGGGAAACACTTGGGGGGTTTAGCAAGTTCATTTGTGTTGTTCTTTTGCTCTTGGTTCAGTATGTTGGTCTTAGATTGGGTTATCTTAATATTCAGGTGGGAGCGTGGTCCCAGGGGCAGCACCCTCGTCGCGTCCACCGTTCTCGCACGGTTGAGGCAAGTATTCGGGCTATAATATATGTATGCTTGCATGATGTGATTGTGGTGTATCTTGATCGTATAGCCATGCATGCCTGTTTATGAGATGAGTTACTGTTTATCTTGATGACTGCTAGTTATGGTTAAAAGTTCTTCCGCATGTTGTTATTGCTTCCGTGCCAATGAGAATATGTTGTATTCTTGCATATGAAAATGTTATCATGGTGCATATGCATGTTGAGAGCATACAGGTGCCTTGGTCACGTGGTGACCAAGCACATACAGTTGAGGTCCCCGTCATGTAGATGACGGGCTTGAGGTCCCCACATTCGCGGAATGTGGGCTAATGAACAAAGAGGTCCCCATCATTAAGATGATGGGCAAAGGTCCCTATACATGTGGTGTATAGGCTATTGGTCCCTGTGACAGAGGGCACAAGCAAGGGTATACAGCGACGGTTGTATACCCCGCATTACCGGTAAAATGCGAAAAGAGATAAAGTTCAAAGGAGCATTGCATTGGTTGCATATCATGAGTTAAGTGGCTATGTTTAGTGTGATGTTAATTGAGGATCATCGATGTTGTGTTTGTGTTCTTGTTTATGGCCTTGTTGATACTTTTGAGTCTTTAGGCTCACCCTTGCTTTAATGTGTTTTAGGTACCGAGGCAGGAACGACATGCATGGAAGGGAGTATATGTTGGATGCACTCACTATATCACACTCTTAAGGCGTTTGCTGCTTAGTCCCAATTTAGAATTAAATAAACTGTTGATTAACACCCATGGATGGTGTGGTTGAATTAACTGTTTAGTTGTAATAATGAGGTTGCTAGCCTTGGTTGGTTCATTTGATAATCATGCATGTTTGGGATAATTTGATTATGAGAATTTTGTTTATGCCATGTGATCGTATTGAACTCTCAGTTTAGCTGATTAAACAAAGGTGACTCTGCCGAAAATTTGTATTTGTGCTAGAATAGTTTAATTCCAGTAGCATTCCAGGCTCTTTGAGAGTTGGGGTGTTACAGTTTGTATGTCTATGAACATGTATGATAGAAGTTTGAATGAGTTAAATTCATAAATGATGTCGCTGAGGAGGTATGATTATGATGATTCATGGTTTGTGCATATGCATCATGTTGATAAAATGAGGACTTGGTCACATGGTGACCAAGCATTTGTTGAGATCCCCGTCATGTATATGACGGGCTTGAGGTCCCCACACTTGTGGAGTGTGGGCTTGAGGCCCCCTTTACTTGCGGAGTATTGGGCAATTGGTCCCTGCGTTTGCGAGCACAGGCATGGTATGCGGCGGCGGTCGCATATCTCGCATTACCGGTGAAATGCGAAAAAGAGTGAAAGAGAAAAGTTGCATTGCATATTTGCATTCATACATCATGAGATATGTTTTCGAGTAAAGTATTGTAATGGAATGTTGATGTTGTAAATGTGAGTTTAATGTTTCATTATTGGTACTTGCTGAGTCATTTGGCTCTCCCTTGCTTTTGTTGTGTTTTAGGTACCTTTTGCAAGAACGGCATGCATGGGAGGGAGTAGACTTGAATTGGATTCACACACTGCCATCCACCTTTAAAGTTGATAAATTTTCTTTTAGTTCGTACCTTAATAAATGAGCAAACTGCTTAAGGATTGATTATGATTATGCTTCATGCATTGGATTAAGTGTAATAATGATGAGTAGTGTCTTTTGGATACCTTTGGATATGCTAGTTGCCTACCTGGTTTGAATGTCAATTGATGATTCTGGATGTTGTATTATTTATATATGTTTTATTCAAATGTTAGAACCTCCTAGTAGCTACCTTTGTGGGGGGAGGTTCCGCCGAAATTTGGTAGAATGTTTTGGCTTAGAATCGTTTAATTGTTAGTTTGGTAGCATTCCAGGCTCATGTTGGGCTGGGGTGTTACATGTTCTTACTCACTTGCAGGAGCTAAAGCCAGGCGCACAATCCGTCGAAGACTACTACAAGCAGATGGAGCAACTCTTGATTTTGGACCGAGTTTAGGAGGACAATGAACAAATAATGGCGAGATTCTTGCATAGTTTGAACCGCAACATTTTCAAGCTAATCAACTTTTAGCCATATTCCACTATGACTCAACTGCAACACTTAGCAATCAAAGTGGAAAAGCAGCTCAAGGAAAACCTTCACTCCCAGGCTAAGCCGACCATCTACCATGACCTACGCGCTCAGGGATAGGCCCAAGATAGACATCATCAAGGTTATGTTCAGCAAACCTTCATATTCCAATACACAATCACATGCTGCGTCTACTGCTTCGCATATGCAATCTGCTTCATCGTATAGTGTTAAACCTACTAGTTCATCTAAATCATTCCAATCCTCTAATGGTTCTAACACTAAAACAAGTGCGATTTAAGTCTATGATTGTAACTGAAACTGGTTATTATTCTACTTTTGATTCTGAAACTGAACCTATTCCATGTGATGATAATAACAATAAGAATGAATCTAATTCTGATGATCAATGTCCTGGTAAGGTGAATTTTCTTTGGTTGTTACTCCATGTTTATCAATGCTCGTTAAAGAAGATAACCCATCTCAACGTTGCAATTTATTCATGAACAGTGCTAAAGTGAAAGATACTAATGTCAAACTGATCATTGATAGTGGTTCATGTCAAAACCTTGCTAGTGTTGAGATGTGTGAAAAGCTTAACCTAAAATTGTTTAAACATCCTGATCCATATTGTGTTCAATGGCTTCGTGAGGGAAGCAAAGTTAAAATTCAGCACCGTGTGAAAGTTTCCTTCAAGGTTAACAAGTATGAGGATACTATTTTATGCGATGTTGTTCCTATGATGGTATGTCATTTACTGTTGGGTTGTCCATGGTTGTTTGATCGCAATGTACACGATGAATGAGCCAATACTTATAGCTTCAAGTGGGAAGGTAAGAACAGGGCTTTACTACACCTTACTCCTTGTCAAATACAAGCTGTTGAATAGAAACGAAAGGAGAAATCACAGCTTGTTGTTCAACAAGGTAAGCCAAAGTTAAGTACTGAAAAGGTTTTGATTGCGACGTAAACAGATCTGAAAGAGGTGAGCAATGATTATAGTGTTATGCACTTTGTTCTTGTTTATAAGGACACTAAGGTTATGCTTACAACTAACGATCTAAACACTTTGCCTAGTATTGTCCAGTCATTGTTGCAGGCATACGACGGCGTTTTTCCTAAGGAGGCACCACCCGGACTTCCATCACTTCGTGGAATTGAGCACCAGATTGACTTCATGTCGGATGCCTAGCTGCCGAACCGACCGCTGTACTGCACCAATCCAACCGAAACCAAGGGTATGTACGCGAAAGCCTTTCTCCCTATGTTGTCCCTGTTATTCTTGTTCCTAAGAAAAACGGTACGTGGAGAATGTGTGTTGATTGTCATGCTATCAATAATATCACTGTTAGATATCGTCACCCTATACCTAGGCTTGATGATATGCTAGATGAGCTTAGTGGAGCACACATGTTCTAAAAAATTGATCTAAAAAGTAGATACCACCAGATTTGCATGAAACTAGGAGATGAATGGAAAACTACTTTTAAAACAAAGTTTGGATTGTATGAGTGGTTAGTCATACTTTTTGGTTTAATTAATGCACCTAGTACTTTCATACGCTTGATGAATCATGTTTTAAGAGCTTTCATTGGTCACTTTGTGGTAATCTACTTTGATGATATTCTGATATATAGCAAAACCATGGCTAAACACTTAGATCATTTGAAACAAGTGCTTGATGTACTTAGAATTGAGAAGTTATTCGCTAAATTGGCTAAATGCACGTTTTGCACTAATAAAGTAGTGTTCCTTGGGTTTGTTGTTTCTGAACATGGTATCAAAGTTGATGACTCTAAAATTGATGCAAGTAAGAATTGGCATATTCCTATTAATGTGAGTCAAGTGCGTAGCTTCCATGGTCTTGCTGGCTTTTATCATCGATTCGTGAAAGATTTCAGTACTATTGCTACCTCGTTAAATGAATTAACAAAGAAAGGAGTGCCTTTTGTGTGGGGGCGACACAACAGGGAGCTTTTGATACTTTGAAAACAAAGCTCACACATGCGCCACTGCTAGCCCTACCTAATTTCACTAAAACTTTTGAGATTGAATGCGATGCTAGTGGAATAGGTATTGGTGGTATTCTGATGCAGGAAGGTAAGCCAATTGCTTATTTTTTCTGAGAAATTGAATGGAGCTCAGCTGAATTATCCTGCTTATGATAAGGAGCTCTATACACTGGTACGTGTTCTTGAAACTTGGCAACATTACTTATAGCCTAATGCTTTTGTCATATATTCTGATCATGAATCTCTCAAGTACTTGAAAGGCCAATCTAAGTTGAACCGTAGACATGCTAAGTGGATGGAATTCATACAAACTTTTCCATATGCTGTTAAGTATAAGAAGGGCAAAGATAATGTAGTTGCTGATGCTTTGTCTCGAAAGAGCATTCTATTAACTCAATTGGATACTAAGGTGCTTCGTTTAGAGAATATGAAAGAGTTATATGCTGTTGATTGTGATTTCGCTGAACCCTTTCTCGCTGTTCACATGGAGAAGGATGGGATAAATTTCATGTTAATGATGAGTTCTTGTTTTGCGCTAACAAACTTTTTGTTCCAGATTTGTCCATTCATTTGTTTCTTGTACAGGAATCGCATTGCGGAGGATTGATGGGACATTTCGGGCATGACAAGACGTTGAGCATGCTGGCCGATCACTTCTACTGGCCGAAGATGAGACGTGACATTGAACGGTATGTACAACAGTGTTTGACATGCCACAAAGCTAAATCGAAGCTAAAATCACATGGTTTGTATACTCCTCTTTCGGTTCCTACAATTCCTTGGGAAGACATTAGTATGGATTTTATTCTAGGATTGCCTCGAACTAAGAGGGGGAGGGATTCGATATTTGTTGTTGTGGATAGGTTCTAAAAAATGACACATTTTGTTCCCTGTTATAAGAGTGACGATGCGTTGCATGTAGTTGACTTGTTTTTCAGGGAGATAGTGTGTGTGCATGGCATACCGAAGACTATTGTTTCTAACTGTGACATTAAGTTTATGAGCTACATTTGAAAGACATTGTGGGCTAAACTTGGCACAAAGTTGTTGTTCTCCATAACTTGTCATCCACAAATTGATGGGCAAACTGAAGTGGTGAATCGTACTTTTGGGATGATGCTGCGAACCATGATAAAGAAGAATCTGAAAGAGTAGGAAGATTGTTTACCACATGTTGAGTTTGCATACAACAAGGCGGTACACTCTACAACTCAACTCTCTCCATTTGACATTGTTTATGGTTTTCAGCCACATACACCATTGGATTTATTGCCATTGCCTTTCACTGAAAGAGTTACTATTGATGCTTCGAAACGTGCTAATTTTGTGAAACGTATACATCTGAAAACTAAAGAAGAAATAGAGAAAAAGGCACGTTATATTGCTGGAAAATGAAATAAAAACAGAACCCAAATGTTCTTTGAACCTGGTGATCTTGTTTGGTTACATCTTCGCAAAGATAGATTTCCGAAGAATAGAAAGTCTAAGTTGATAAATCATGGAGATGGACCATTCAAAGTACTTCAAAGAATAAATGATAATGCTTACAAGTTAGAACTGCCCGGTGATGATTATGGTGTTAGTGCTACATTCAATGTTGCAGATTTGTTGCATTTCTTTGGTTCTACTAACCCTGCAAGTCGAGGTCGACTCCTTTTCAAGAGGGGTAGGATGATGAGGATATCACTATCATGAAGGCTTCATCTACATCATCACCTCCATCATCAGATTCAAGCAACAATGACGATGACAAGACTAGTGTTGGTCTTATGGCTGAAGCTTTGCCAGAATTGTACAAGGGACCAATCACTCGAGCTAGGGCAAGGGAACTCGCTAAACAGGTGAATGTGGCCATAATTTTCTTTGATTTCACTGATCAAGAAAGCTTGCTACCTAATGCTTCCACTTTGTGTATTATCAGGTTATTTGGTGAGCAAGAACTTGGTGCTACCAAGCGGGAGGAGAGGGAGGCCGGCGCACGAAGAGAGGGTCCAAAAGGAGGAGGTTACAACACTTCACTTATATCAGTGGGAGAAGTCACCAAGTTGTTGGAATCAAGTTTTCAATATTCGAATTGAAGATTGTTGAAGACTACGCTTCAGAAGCTTAATTGTGTCCAGTTTTCAATTCTAAGTTCATTTGGGTTTTTGGCCAAGTTCCATGTGTCATGGGCTGGTTTGTATCCATATTAAGACATATTACATGTGTGTTGGGTTTTGGGCTGGTTTGTATCCATATTAAGACATATTACATGTGTGTTGGGTTTTAGTATTCGTTTTGGTTCACCTTTGAGGTGATTGCAATGCCGAAGCTTCAAACGGGCTGAAACAAACACTTTGTAACACCCCAGCCCAACATGAGCCTGGAATGTTACTAAAACAACAAGGTGATAATATAAAATCAAAGACATTACACTAAATTTTGGTAGAATCTCCTTGTGAACTTAACTAAACATGGATTTTTTTAAACAAATATCACAAGCATAAATAAGTATCAAGTATCCAACTGAAAACATAACCATAAATACTTCCATGAAACACTAGTCGACTCTATTACAAAGGAACCGATGCATAACTTCATATTTGTAATATCTTCTTAGCAGTTCGCACAATTAATAAATCATATTTCAAAATCCAGCATTCATGGAGTTGTTCGTGTAGAGTGCAACAATCTTTATTACTAGCCCTTCCCATGCATGACGTTCGTGTAACAGGTAACTAAAAGATAAACAAAACAACAAGCGTGAGTCCACGACTCAGCAAAGTGCAAATAACATAGTAAACCAATATCCCTCTTTAACACAATCGCTCAATCACAATACTTCATATCAAAACAGCTCATATGCTTATGCGATGCAAATGCCACAAATGCACATTTTCTTTTCTCTTTGCATTTATCAGTAATGTGGAGTATGCATCCGTCGATGCATATCCATGCATGTTCCTTCTAGCACAGGGACCATAAGCCCACACTCCACGGGTGTGGGGACCTCATGCCCGTCTAATATATGACGGGGACCTCAATAATCAATACTTGGCCATCATGTGGCCAAGCCTCAAGGATAATAACATGTATGCATATGAGTCTATTCATTTATTCAACATGTGAATGTAACAACCAGCAGAGATAGTCATGAATTAAGAACAAAATCATAACACAAGCATACATGAACATCCACTTTAATTTTTCTACCCATTAATTACACTTGCCTCAACCGTGTGAAGCTTGATGATGCGAAGAGGGCGCTTCCCCCGGATTCAAACCACCACCTGAACATTTTAATAACCAAACTAAGAGGACATTTTTGACCATACGACATTGTTTAAAACAAATTATATAATTATCTACGCTCCTTAGCACAACCCAAACATCACTTCCCAAGAACATCGATCTGTCCCGAACAGGATAGTCCTCTTCTAAAAATCATAACTTTTCGTCTGTTTACCCAAAAATGGTGTTCTTTGATTCTATTGAAATCTTACTAAATTACCCACCTTAAACTAGTTGGTGAGATTCCCAAATTCTGTCATTCATTAACTCTAATAAACAGATTATTAAAATTGCTAGAACCTGGCAGATGTTCTGGACAGTAGAACTAAAACATACATAACTTTCAGTACAATTATCCAAAAATTATGTTCTTTAGCTCTCTGAAAACCTTATGAAAACACCTACAATATTCATGTTGGTAGTATCCTCCAAATAATTTGTTAACTAATTTCTATTATCCAGATAATACAACCTGCCCGAATCCTGATAGAGCCTCAGGACAGCAGCGTTGTGAAATCCATAACTATCAATCCGTTCATCCAAATGACCTTATCCAAGACTCTAATGAAAGCCAAAGACGTTACCCAAAAATCTCTAAGAGATGGCCAGATCGAATTTCGCAGTTAAAAACCCAAAAACTGCCAAGCATTATAGACTGCCAGAAATCGATCTAATACCCGATATTGCCAAATCACAAAACTAAAAGACTAAACGAACGGAATCCGAGAGTTACCCTTGAAGAAAACGATGATGGTTGCAGGAACAACCAAGAGATCTCCCTCCCTTCTTCCTTCTCCCACTTCTTCTCCCTTTCTTCCTTGGCCAGCAGCATCCAAAGGAGGTTTTCCACATACTTCTTCTTCTTGGGCTGCAGCAAAGGGGCAGCAGGGAAAGGGTGCTACAGTACCACACACTATAGTGTGGCGGCGCTACAGTACCTAGATGGTGCTAGAGTTTAGTTGCCCCCTCCCCTCATAGGTCGGCTTCCCCTCCTTGGGCCAACAAAAATGCTGTGGGCTTTTAGCCCATGGCCCAGGTTCTCAGAAATAAGAAAAAACCCCCCTTAAAACATATGTTAAATCCATTTTCTCTAATTGGTTCACCTCTCTAAAGTCTTTCTTCTCTCTAAATAATTTCGGGGTATTATATTCTACCCCCCTTAAACAGAATTCCACCTCGAATTCTTCTTGTTGTTCTATTCGCAAGAACACCACAACTGAAATTAACAACGGATAACACATACCCGACATGAACCACTCTGGGTATTGCTCGCCATGCGAGACTCCGACTTCCCATTCGCTTCTCTCTCAAACTGTTGTGACCAAAGCACCTTGGCGTAACTGACATATCACACCTCATCACTCGACTCGACCTTTCCAGAGGAACTCAACGGATAGGAATCGAAGGCACAGTCTTACTCGTTGGTCATTGACCCTAATGAACCTCACACCCCAAAGCACTCAAGAACTCTCTCGACACCGGGTCAACAAAACATTGTGCACCCCACGCCAGGACACGAGATGGTCCTAGCGATACACCATCTTCCAAAATTCCCATAATTTTCATAAACAAATAAAGTACCTTGGGACAACCTTCCCTATTAGTACCAACCACGCAAACTGCACCACACACACGAAACTATTGTTCCATCTCTCAGTCGAACTCTTCCGCTTACCAAGGAGCACCTCCTTTATCCCAGAATGCACAAAAGAACTTGCTTTAAACAAACTCTTTTACAAACAAAACCCAACTGAAAATTAAAGAATTATCATCGCAACCACGTAATGCCAACTCCCCACCAAGAAGGTCAAATCCAAAATTGAAGATTCATCACGAAAACCCTTCCACTTTTCAGTTGGGTAGTTTGCAAATAAACACCACGTTAGCCAAAAAGAGAAACCACTCGAATGTCCAAATCAAACACTTCCTTTATTCTTCTGAACCAAAAAGAACCACCATGCCAACGTAAAGCCAAGGCAAGTTGCAAATTGACTCTGTCATACACACACAGCTCAAACAATAATCAAGAGAGCATTTCACTACTCGAGAAAACATTCTTTTCTCCATCTTTTCTTTGAAGAATTTAACTTCCATTAAACCATGAGTTTTCAAATCATCGCATAACACACTAACTCGTTTCTCTTAAATTGGCAACCTCACGCCATGCTCAAACCGAATACATCATTCACCTCTTGTAGAGAGACTCTACTGACCCGACAAAACATACTCTAGTCAACTCCTCTACCAACGGAGTTACTTTGGTAAATAATTTCCAATGCACCTCAGCATGGATTTCACCCACAAACACATCACCTCAATATGTTAAGGATAATCAACTTCAAATTCACATCACACATTCTCATTTATTATATCAAAAGGATTCTACCCATGATCAACATACTATTCAGAATCCACTTTTGTTCTTCTACTTCTACACATAATCAAGGAGCGACCAAAGTTCCAGCATAAACCACAAGCCCCATTTCAACCTCTAAGACTCTTACAATGAACTTCTCATGTAAAAGATAGGGAAATCCTTAGATTCGATGATTAAATTCTCACAATCTAAGCATACTCAATCATTAACATCAACATGTAAACATATTCTCGACCAAATTATCTTTAGAAAGATTCTAACTCCTAGAGGGTTACTCAATAAAGCCAAGTCATACCTGACAATAACTTAACAATCCCTACTATTCCAATAGCTATCATATCAATTAGATTTGTTCGAAATTCTACTCTCATTAACTACACCATCATAATTATCCTACACAACCTTGCAAGATATCCAAATCACGACAATCTAATAAATTGATCAAGATTCTCATACCTTCGATAATTCTAATGTTCCATCAAAATGAATAAAAGATCTTGGACCACAAATCACTATAGGCTCTACGAGTTGCAACAATGTAATCAGTTAGCTCCAAAGACAAACATTCAATTTAAATCAAATCCTCTCCAATGATTACTCCAAGAAATCAACTTATCACTCAATGCATCTCAAACAAATTGACACCCAGAGTCTCACAAAATCATTTACTTGACTACCACCATTCAGTTGCCACTATAACCTCTATGAGGTTTTGTAAAATATATCCATTATTCCTTTCTCAAGAGAAGAGGCAAATAACAATAAGGAATAAGTCCATATTATACCCCTGAACTTTTACGAGAGTCCAAAAAACCCCATGAACTCCAATACCGTTTGGTTTACACTCTCAAACTGTCGTTACCAGATCACCTAACCTCATGAGCTAAAACCATCTAGTTTTCTCTCTGACGAGGCATACCAGGTCCTCTTTGCCTCCTTTTCTTCTCCCCTAATCCCCTTCCTCACCTCACCTCTACTCTCTCTCCCTCCATTCTTAGCGCCGCCGCCCGGTTCGGTCCCCCGGTGCCGCCTCCAAATGGCGCAGCCACTCGCGCCGTTGGCCCCGCGCGCTCCCCTCCAGCTGGCCCGGCACCTAGCGCCACCGCCCGTGCGTGCCCCCTCCTACGCCTGTGACTCCTTCCTCTCCCCAAGGCTTGGCCCCGCCATGCTGCGCTGCCAGCGTCGCCTCCCCAAGACACAGCCGTCGATGCCGCTGTGCTCCTCTTCAGCTCTCACCTCCGGCTGGAGCTCCTCCTGACGCCGCCTCGTTTCCCTTTGGCCCAGCATCGCCCTCCTTACCGGTGCACTTCTCCCGCACGTGCGTGTGCCCGCGTGACCCCTGGCTCGGGCCGCCTCCTCTCTGCGATACCCGATCCTGGGCTTGCGTGCGCCCGTGCGCCTCCACCCGTGCCGCTCTCCTCTATTTCCGGTGCCACCTCGGATCCTCTCCCTGGTCCCGACGCCGCCGGTTGGCTCCTCCCCAGTCCAGCGCCGCCTACGGCTTGCCGCTCCTCCCACCTGCAGTCGCCTCTGGCCTCTGGCGCCTTGGCCTGGCCTACCGCCTCCTTCGGCTCCTTCTGGCCCTAGCTCGGTTTGCTACTAAGGTGCATCCTCACCTTAATCTCTCCCTCTACTCCTCTCCCTATTGCTTTGTGATGTGATGAATTGAGAGATACTACTATGGATGCCTCCCAATGATGTTGGCCGACGCCGAGGCACTGCGCGGCAGCTCGCTGGCCGATGTGGTGGAGCTCGTGAGGGAGGTGAAGGAGGCCGTCCACGGCCGACTTGCTGGTGCTGCGCGGGCGACCGTTCTTGACGCTAGCGAATGTGTTCGTCGGGAAGGTGCTAACGAGGCGAAACCGCACCAGTGTGGCCAGCGTGGATGCCACGTAGGCCAAAAACCAGCTGGTTTCGGCTCGAGGGGGTCGGGTGAGATGGTATTGGCAGTTCGAGGGTGTAAACCAAACAGTTTTGGAATTGAGGGGGGATTTTGGACTCTCGTCAAAGTTTAGGGGTGTAATATGGACTTATTCCTAACAATAATGATTTCAACACTTAGAAAAATATTTATCATTCACAGTAAACACAAGACCAAGAGAAATAGTCAATTAGCAATGAACTCAGAAAACAAAAGATGAGACCACAGACAAGGGCACAAGTCCCACAAGAAGAGAATATCAAACTTCAGCCAATAAAAATAAAGCATTGCTTTTGAAACTTGAAGAACTCTTATGCGGCCAACCAACAAGGTTAAGCATGCTTCAATAAACTACCTACAAAACTTGAATCCAACCGCGAATTCCTCTACTACACTACTACACCCTTCAATTTAACAAAGGAAATAATTTTCTTTGATTGAAACATCACTTTGCCAACTCAAGCAAAAGATCCTTTAAGCTCAAATCATATGAATCACTTAAGAACAGATAGAACCATCCAACACGTCGATTTGCTCAATAAATTTCAGCTACCACATAATTCATGAACTACCCAAGGTCGTGAATGCAAAACTCTAAACTTTTCATTTAACCGATATTACGAAAGGCGGTCAAATTACTTTATTTCTAAAAGAATCATCACCACACCCACATGTCACAATCCCTTGCAGACAACCTTACTAATATCAAGAATAATACACTCTAAACATGAATATTTATTGTCAACTCTTCCATGATGATGCCCCCAAAAGTTGACCAAATTGTTCCATACTACTTTTTTTTTATCCCATCTTCAAAATAAGAGTATATCAAAACCAAACAACCTCACTACAACAACTATTTTATTTTAGACAGAATCTACTACACAATTTAAAAGGTTATACCAAAACCTTTCATCATGGGCATGCTATGTAATACCCCAAAAGTATTCGAAAGAATATTCGAGAGAGAACAACTAAATTGAGAGAGAATTAAGAGAAATAAGGTAGAAAATTCAAAATTTTAGGAGAGGAATTGGCCACCAATTCATATTCGAGAGGAGAGGAGTCGGCCATAGTGGCCCAAGGCCCATAAGAGCCCATTAGAAGGCAATGGAGGGGGGAGAACTAAACCCTAGCCACCTGTGCTACAGTAGCCGTTGTGCTACAGTACGCGTGCTACAGTAGCCACGCTACAGTACCTCCACCTCCGACTACTCCTCATCTCCTCGGCATCGTCCTCCCTGCTGCCGGCCATTGGGAAGAAGGAGGGGAAGGAAGAGAGGAAGAGGAAGAGGTAGAAGAAGAGGAGAAGACCATCTTTGTGGGGAGAGATCGCTGGTGGGTGCTCTTCGTACCCAGCAATCGGTTCTTCAAGGGTAACCCCTGTCCCCCCCATTAGATGCACCTTTAATCGTTGTAGCAATGTCGGTAATCAAGCCTACTCAGGACAGTTCGTGTTAGATCGATGTTTTGTTGAAGATACGGGTAGATTCAGTTCTAGACGTCTCCTAAATAATTGTAGAGGACGTCGCTAGCTTTCGATGAAGTACAAGATCGCGTTATTCGGACCTTTGTAGAAGAAGTTATGAATTTATTAGTGTGACTGTTCTGCAAATCCGTCGGTATTCTGACAGGTTTTAGTAATCTGACTTGAGCGATCAGTTAACGGGAAAATTAGAGGAGCTCAGTATAACAAAAGTTGTATATAATTGTCATAGATTTCAGGGAAGCTCAAGAACGCAAATGTTGGACAAATGTACTGAAAGTTATGGTAGTTTTAGTGTACTATCCAGAGAACCTGACGTGAAATCGATATTCTGTTAATTAGCTTGGTAGGTGTATTATATGGCCGAATCAGGAAGGCCAACCAACTAGGTTTAGTTGGGAAAATTGATAACCTTTCAAGGAAGTCCAAGAACACCTTATTTGGACTCCTGTACTAAAAGATATGAATTTTAGAACGTGACTATCCACAAAAGGGAAAGAACAACATTTAGGAATTGAAGTTGGGTTCGCGTTAATAGAACTATTGCAAGTTCGTGTTTGGTTTTATAGTTTGTTTGATCCATTACTGTTGTCTTAGTATGATTTTAATGAATTTAGGTGGGGGATTGGTCCCGGAGGCAGAACCCTCTTCACATCCTCCGTTCTCACGCGGTTAAGGCAAGTACTCTATTTAGTAGAGTAATTATGGATGGTTTGACAGTGAATGTTAGTATTTGTTATATATCAGCTATGTTTGATTGATAGTGTGATATGCTGGATAAAGATGATGAATGCTTATGATACATGCTAGTATTTGTTATATATTAGCTGTGTTTGATTGATAGTTTGATATACTGGATAAAGATGATGAATGCTTATGATACATGTTAGTATTTGATATATATTAGCTGTGTTTGATTGATAGTGTGATATGCTGGTTAAAGATGATGAATGCTTATGATACGAATGATTGTTGTTCATGTATTTTGTTGAAGTTGTTCATGATTATTGTAAAACTGTAATTGTTCATGTGCACTGTGAGAGCATACATAAGACCTGGTCATGTGGTGATCAGGAATGTATATTTGAGGTCCCCGTCATGTAGATGATGGGCTTGAGGTCCCCACATTCATGGAATGTGGGCATTGAGAAGAGGTCCCCATCAAGAAAACGATGGGCTTATGGTCCCCACACTTGTAGAGTGTGGGCTTGAGATCCCCTTTACTTGCAGAGTATTGGGCAAATAGTCCCTGCGCTTGCGAGCACAGGCATAGGTACGCAGCGACGATTGCATACCCCGCATTACTGGTGTAATGTGCAAAAGAGTGAAAAGGAGAAAAGATGCATTGCACATCTGCATTCATACATCATGAGATATGTTTCCGAGCAAAGTTTTAGAATTGAATGTTGATGCTGTGATTGTGAAGTTAATGTTTTATTTTTGGTACTTGATGAGTCTTTTGGCTCACTCTTGCTTTTGTTGTGTTTTATGTATCTTTGCAAAAATGACATGCATGGGAGGGAGTAGACCTGAGTTGGATTCACACACTGCCACGCATCAT
The DNA here is from genome assembly GCA_036346255.1 of Ampelocalamus luodianensis. Classification (NCBI taxonomy): domain Eukaryota; kingdom Viridiplantae; phylum Streptophyta; class Magnoliopsida; order Poales; family Poaceae; genus Ampelocalamus; species Ampelocalamus luodianensis. Next base: position 21,234,479 of record CM070623.1, read on the forward strand.
TAAAAGTTGATTAAAATTTTAAAATATCTATTAATAAATAAGCAAACTGCTTAAGTATTGACTATGGTTATGCTTCATGCATCGAGTTTTTGTAATAATGATGAGTAACATATTTTGGATAACCTTGATCATGTTCTAGCTTATTAGCGTTTTTTTAATGCTTAGTGATGACACTGGATGTTGAGAGATTTAGTTTTGATAATCTTACTTCTGTTGGAACCTCTGCATAGTTAACTATACAAGGAGGTTTTGCCGAAATTTAGTAAATTGTCCTAGATTAGCTTTGTTAATGTTTCATCGGTAGCATTCCAGGCTCATGTTGGGCTGGGGTGTTACATGCTATCACCCGACTATTCCACAATCACGTAAGCATAAGCCACCTATTAAATCACATCCGTTCAACTCTTATAGATGCTCAACACCAAACGTCAACACACAATAGTTACACCCCAACCATTGTTGCTATCAACTGGCTTCATCATGAAGTCTAGATACTACCTACTTTCCTTTCCAAATCACATGAACAATTACAAACACATATTCATCTGTTCCACCTTATATTCATAATTTGGTACAAAATCATAATAAAATTTCAAGAATCGAAATCTACTATAATTCAAAGGTCTCAACAACACTACGACCAAATTCATCCCATTATTCTATATAGAAGAGTTATCCAGAACTCCTCCCGCAAAACTTTAGATCCACTCGTATTATAGCCCTTCAATCATTTGTAGGCAAGTCGGACAATTAATCACGGTTGTCCAACAATTAATCATAGTAAGAAATATGTAAATCTTGTAACTATATATATGTTCACCAAGTATCCATAGAAAAGATAACTCCAAGATTAATATCCATGAAGGCAATAATCTAGCATCTCCCCAACTTTCCCTTCCCACAACATTAGTTTCATCCATTGAAACCAAATAATCCAACAAGTTTAGCAAACTAAAGAATTTTATTAGTCAAATCAGTTTATCAATGTTCCACACTCCTTAATAACTCCTTTGACTCCAATTAGGTATAGCCATACTCTTAATCATAGTTCATCAAGAACTACTACAAGACACCATCAAATTAATCAACTTCCCTTCCAAGGATCTTGGTTAAGATCGACTATGCATCACACTACAGACCCAACTTGATAACACATACCATATCCATTAATTTCTTTAATTATAACCTCTCACTTAACCACGACAAGACATCGCTAAAGGATTTTGATATTTTCTTTCATAAAAGAGAAGCATTCAACTTCAACACTCAAAATAATCCAAAAGAAATACATAAAGCCCAAAACTTTCACATGTTAACGAATTTGCAATAGAAAGCTATCATTAAACCAAAATATCAAACAAGTTATTGAGTCATATTTTCCAATAGGAAAGATGGAACAACCACGGAAATAAGAAGCTTGCCGATTTACAACGTTCACGAGTAGCAAAAGCAACTCAACAGTTAGAAAAACAATAATTGTTTCTGGGAACAATTAGAGACCTAATAAAACCAAGCAACTGCGATGAACCACTAACCCAAGAGAAATTCATCAACCACAACTGGACAAGAATTGACCAAATTCAAACTCAAGGAAGAGAACAACCTTTCTAAAGAAACTCACCCTCAAAATATAAAACTATGGTACTCAGGGTAACTACTTCCCTATTCCCATACCACGAATGATGGTGTAACCTAGCAAAGCCTAGGGCCACAACCACGACCTCAACCTCTCAACAACAACTATCATCACACATAACCAATATAATCAATTATGAGTATACAAGATCATCTCATAACAATCGTAGAATAATATCATAGATATAGAAGATCATATCATATCATAGATTAACAATACAACATAATAGAAATGGAAATGCATTGCTTGACCCATCCCATCCTACTGTGCGCTAGTGTGTCAAGTTTTAGGTTAATTAACCATTAATTAATTTTAGTAAATTAAGTTACCTAAGTTGCTAAACTATTCACCACGGACCTAAAGTCCACTCTAATACCAACTGTAACACCCCAGCCCAACAAGAGTCTGGAATGCTACTAAAATAACTGAGTAACAATTAAAACTAAGATATTTTACTAAATTTTGGCAGAACCTCCTTTGTATAGTTAACCATACTGGAGGTTCGCATAGTTATTTATAGCAGTAAACAATAATCCAATCATCAAATCTATAATGTAAACATAAAGGCAGCCATAACATGTTAATCAACTCTATTACAAAACATCCAACGCATAAGAAATAACCAAAAGATAATCCTTTAAGCGATTTGCTCAATTATTAAGGCATGTTCCAAATTTAACCAATTATAAATAGTTCGTGGCAGTGTGCACCCAAACTTATGACTATTCCCTCCCATGCATGTCGTTCTCGTAAGGGGTACCTAAAAAACACAAACAACAGCAAGAGTGAGTCCAAAACTCAGCAAAGTACAAATTAGTGAGACAATATCATACACAACTATATCATCATCATCCATCCATAATTCTCCATAATCAACCAATTCACATGCGCATGCAATGCAAATGCACAAATGTAACTTTTCTTTTCTCTTTGCATATACCGGTAATGCGGAGTATACATCCGTCGATGCATACCCATACCTGTGCCTTCTAGCACAGGGACCATAAGCCCACACTCCACGAGTGTGGGGACCACAAGCCCATCTAATACATGATGGGGACCTCAAAATCAACACTTGGTCACCACGTGGCCAAGTCTCAAAGATGATAACATGATGCATATGGATCGATCCTTTTATCCAACAAAATCATGACCTAGCCAGCAACAACATACATAAGTAAAGATCATACACATACTTCTAGCATTAAAGAACATACGCATTCATGGGTAGATATTGTACACATAATATTAGCATTCATGAACATTCACTCTTAAATACTTTATCACTAATTGTACTTGCCTCAACCGTGTGAAGCTTGATGATGCGGAGAGGGCGCTGCCCCCGGAATTAAACCACCTAAATATATATAACAATCACACTAAGAGAACATTTCTGGACAAAACATTGCTAGAAATAAGTACACGATGAACTACACTCCCTAGCGCAACCCAAAACACCAACTTCTATAGACATCGATATGTCCCAAAACAGAACAATATTCTTCTAAAATCCATAACTTTTTGTCTACTTATCCAAATCTAGTGTTCTTTGATTCTCTTGAAAGCTCCTTAAGTTATACAAATAAACTAGTTGGTGAGATTCCCAGATTCGGCCATCCTCTATCCTTACTAAACATATTACTAAAACTACTAAATCCCGTCAGAGGTTCTGGACAGCAAGACTAAATCTTACATAACTTTCAGTACAATTATCCAAAAATTATGTTCTTTAGCTCTCTAAAAACCTTACGAATATACCTACAACTTTCAAGTTGGTGGTATCCTCCAAATAATTTGTTATCTAATTTCTATTGTCCAATTAATACAGTCTGCCCGAAACCTGACAGAGCCTCGGGACAGTAGCGTTGTAAAATCCATATCTAACAATCTGTTCATCCAAATGACCTAATCCCAGACTCTATTGAAAGCTAAAGACGTGACCTACAAATATCTAGGAGATGGCTAGATCAAATTTCGCAGTTAACATCCTTAAAACAGTCGGGCACTACAAATTGCCCTAAATCGATCTAATACCGACATTGCTAAAATACAAGTATTTACAGCTAAACGAACATAATCAGGGGTTACCCTTGGAGAAACTGCTGATGGTTGCAGGAACAACCATGAGATCTCCCTCCTTTCTTCCTTCTCCCAATTCTTCTCCCTTTCTTCCTTGGCCAGTAGCATCCACACAAGGTTTTCCCCATACTTCTTCTTGGGCAGCAGCAAAGGGGCAGCAGGGAAGGGGTGCTATAGTGTGGCGACGCTATAGTAGCCGTGTGCTACAGTGCAGCGGTGCTATAGTACAAGCTTCTAGAGTTTGGTTGCCCCCTTCTTAAACCAGCTTCCCACTTGGGCCAAACAACGTGGGCCGAAAGCCCACGGCCCAGGTTCTCCAATAAAAGCAAAAACGCCCCTCTAAAACCTCTAATTCTATTTAATTTTAGTACTAATCACTTATTTGTTTTATGTTTAAACGGGATATTACAGACGGTGTGTCCGATGGAGCTTTTGATGGAAACTACCGCTATAATGGTCAACAGTGTGGTTTCAGTCACCACAATCGTGGTGCTGGTCATATGGGAGGTGGTCTATTCAGGTATCACAATGGAGGTGGGTGAGCTCGAGAGGATGATGGTTTGGGAAGGTTCAAAATCTCCATACCATCATTCATGGGTAGAACTGACCCAGAGAAGTACCTAGAGTGGGTAATGCGCGTTGATCAAATCTATGATGGTGAAAACTTCTCCGAAGTAAAGAAGGTATGTGCCACTTCAATTAAATTCATTGAATATGCTTTGGTTTGGTGAGATCAATTGAATAGGGACGGTAGACGGCCTATGACTTGGAATAATATGAAGAACATCATGAGAGAGAGATTTGTACCACCACACTATGCACGATCTACTCACAACAAGTTACGACGACTTAAACAAGGAAATCGCTCTATTGATGAATATTGGAAAGAGATGGAAATGCTATTGATTCGTGCAGGTATGCATGAATCGGAGGAGGCTAGAATGGCATGCATTTTGGATGGGCTCAATGAGGATATTCAGGACCATGCTGAGATGCACCTATATGCCAATCTTCAAGAATTGGTGCATGAAGCATTGCGGTATGAACAACAACTATTGAGGAAAGTTAAAGGTGGCTTGTAATGCTCCAGAGTAGAAATCGGGAGAAAACCAAATATTTTAAATAAAAAGTATTAATTAGAATTTGATCTGGGAGAAGGATCTTTTGGGAAACAGTTACTTAAACAGTTATTGGAGGGCTTAGCAGCAAATTTTGGACAGCGTGGGCCAAAGCCTCAGGCCCATGGGCATTCGGCCCATTGGTGGGAGGGAGGAGGCCGACCTTAAGGGGGCCAAACCCTAGGCTGCCCCCTCCCCTCCCCTTTGGCCGCCCCCCCACTTCCCCCATTGGCCGCCGCCCCTCCCCATCTCCCCTTGGCTGCCTCCTTGCTCCCTTGCGCCCCCACCATGCCCCCTGCTGCCGGCGAGGATCGTCCACCCTGCTGCCCTGCTGTTGGAGGAGGAAGGCGAGGCTCTTCGCGGGCTGTTGTTCAAGAAGGAGAAGGAGGGAGGGACAAGGAGAGGATTGTCTTCGAGGCTAGATCATCGCCGCCCCGCGGGTCTTCAAGGGTAACAAGTGTTTCCCCCCGCTGTTTGATGAGTTTTAGTTGCGAATCCGATTAGTTGCGTTAGATCGTCTTGCTGCCGGTAAACGTTCAGTTCTGTCCAGGAAGTTGTGCGACAGTTTTCTCGACCTTAGAAGAAGAATCAGAGGATCTCATCTCCTAGAGTTTTGTAGGTCTTGTTCTTAGCTTTCAGTGGCCACCAAGATCACCCAAATCCGATTAACGGTCAGGAAGTTATGAATTTTTTAGTATCGCTGCTCTGTTAATCTGTCAGTTTAGAACAGTCTGTAGAAAATGGGATGAATCTGCTAGTTAAGTTCGAAATCAGAGGACCTCAATATAACGAAAAATGTAGGTAATTTCCATACCTTTTGATAGAGATAAAGCACGCAAGATTTGGACTTTCTTAGCAAAAGTTATGATGGTTTTAGTGATCTGTCCAGAGAACCCGACGTGATAATTGTTGCTCTGTAGGTTGGCTTGGTAGAGGTAGTAGTTGGCATAATCAAAAGGGCTCCCCAACTAAGTTTATTTAGGTAATTAAATTACCTTTCCAGAAAGTCTGAGAACACCTTATTTGGACCCCTGAGCGGAAAGTTATGTATTTTAGAAGTTGACTATCCGCAGTGATCACCAAAGCGATCGCTAGGAATTGGAAGATTGGAAAACGCTTGGGAGTTTAGCGAGTTCGTTTGTGTTGTACTTATGCTTTTGGTCCAGTATGTTGGACTTAGTCTGGGTTATCTTTTTGTTCAGGTAGGAGCGTGATCCCAGGGGCAGCGCCCTCTTTGCGCCCACCGCTCTCGCACGGTTAAGGCAAGTATTCGGGTTATAGCATAGTTATGCTTGTATGCTGAGAGTGTTTGTGTTTTGCTCGTAATAGCCATGCATGAATGTTAATGTGATGAGTTTCCATTTATCTTGATGAATGCTAGTTATGGTTAAAGTTGATGTTATTGTGATGAGTTCCAATTTTATCCTGGTGAATGCAAGTACTCTGATTGAGAGAATATGTATGAATGTTTGATAGAAGGTGCTAGTACTTTGATGCGTACTAACCATGCAAGGTTGATACTGTGACATGTATGATTGAGGATGGTAAATATTTGAGATATGATTAATTATTATTCATGAAGGATTGTTCATGTTTGCTAGGATTATGAATATATGTGCTATTCATGGATACTAGAATGCTAAGAATGTCAATGATGAGGAATGCTAGAAGTATGAATAAGTTTATTCATGCACGTCGTTGTTGTGAATCCATATGTATGATGGTTTAAAGTTTTGTTCATGTGCATCATGCAATCATATTGGAGGATTGGTCACGTGGTGACTATGCATGTTGAGGTCCCGTCATGTAGATGACGGGCTTGAGGTCCCCACATTCGTGGAATGTGGGCTAAGAATAAAAGAGGTCCCCATCATTAAAGTGATGGGCAAAGGTCCCTATACATGTGGTGTATAGGCTTTTGGTCCCTGTGCCAGAGGGCACAGGCAAGGGTATACAGCGACGGTTGTGTACCCATTGACCGGTAAAATGCGAAAGAGATAAAGTTGAAAAGGTGCATCGCATTGGTTGCATTCACATGAGCATGAAGGCTATACTTTGGTGCATTGTTTATCTTGGATTATTGATGCTATGAATGATAACTTGCTTAGCCTTGTTGGTACTTGCTGAGTCTTTGGGCTCACTCTTGCTTTGATGTGTTTTAGGTACAACCGCAAGACCCGCATGCATGGGAGGAGTAGATGTTTGGATGCACGCACTACCACTCAATCTTAAGAATTACTTATGGATGGTTTGAGTTTGATTAAGCTGTAATAATGAGAATAGCAAATTTTGATTATGTTTATGAGATTATCCTGCATGCTTGAAAGAACCTGATTATGAAGATATTGATAAATGCCATGATTAATTGTTGGAACCTCGGCATAGCTGACTATACAAAGGAGGTTTTGCCGAAAATTTGTAATTGATCTTAGTTTAGTTTAGTTTAATTTAATTTTAGTAGCATTCCAGGCTCAATGTTGAGCTGGGGTGTTACATGGCTGCTCTTATTCATCTCCATCCACTTGGATGCGTCCAAATCAACAAGAGGGTGGTGCTGGAATCACATCCAAACCAATGGCGTCATCCAAATGAGCACAACCATTTCAAAGAGATGCTTCAAGAATTGTAAGCTCGATAAGTAATACAATGAGTAAAACTGCTAGTAGTACTGTTTCTAATGCTAGGACCAGCAATATTACATCTTTGAAATGTCATGGTAAAGGTCATAAGATGAGTGAATGTCCTAACAAACACACGATGATTATTGACAATACCGGTGAGCTTCATTCTGAAAGTGAAAAAGAAGATGATGTACAGTTTGATCATAGTGAGGATGAATCATGTGATCCTACATATTGTGATTTAGAGCATGGAGAATCACTTTTAGTTAGGTGGATACACCAGGAAGGTGATGAGTGCATGGGCACAAATAAAAGAAACAACATCTTCCACATATAAGGTAAAATCAAGAGCGAGGTATGCACTTTTATTGTTTGTGGGGACCCCAGAGTTACCTCCGTAAGACCGAGACTAATCCAGGTCTTAGGGACACAACTCTAGATCCCCAGTGGGTGAATTCCAACTTAACTCCATCTAAATGAAAGGCTTAACTCAGATTAGAGCTCCGACGATCATGCGCGCTGCTCCTCTGCGAGCACTACATGATTGTCGGTCCTCCGACAAGTCAAGCGCTACACTTAGTGAGTTAAATAGGAATTCATGAACAGCGAGTATGACTTATATTGGCTCCCAAGATCAGTGACCAATATAACCATACTCTCATCCAACGTTGATCACATCCATACAACATCCATACATAAATAGTTCAAAAGACATACAACAAAGTTCCAAGTTTACATCTAATACAAGTGGCCGACCGGCCAAATTTAAAAGAAAGTATTAAGTAGCAGCGGAAACACATAAATAGACCAAAAGACCAGCAATGGTATGCCCCATAACCCATCGGCAACCAACTGGGAGTTAGATGATAGCAAACTACTCATCGGTGTCGCCTAAATCGACAATCGATAAGCTCATCGTGTCTAAATCCTCCTCACTGAAAAAGCCAGCAAACACCGATCGAGTACAAAGAGTACTGCAAGTCTTACACAAATAAAAATAGTTATGCATAAGGTCATTACAAGGACGGGCTCATATTGGCTTAATTTTTTGCGAAAACGACGCAATACTGAACAACCTACACATACTAGTTTTTCACGTGTCTTTTCAAAATCAGATTTGAAGTAGAAGTAAAGCATGTGAATAAGTAATGAATTCAATAACAAATGAATTATACCAACAACAAAGTGGCGGTCCACTTTGATACAACAACAAGCATGAACATCCCATTCATGTCAATACCAAGTTATAACCACAATTTTAATTTCAAGTCTAACAATAAGCAGCCACAAGTTTCAAGCGGTCGTCCATAACCGTGGACACGGCTATTCGAATAGATTATACCCTGCAGGGGTGTACTACTTTACCCACACGACTTGATTAGCCCGTAAGCCTCCAGATGCATCCGAATATAGCATACTTCCTAAGGTATGCCGGCCGGGTAAATCAAGATACGGTCGTTTTTAGCAAGAAGATCCCATTGAGCTAAGTCCCTCAACCCATGGCTCCTAGGAAACACGAGACGTTAACGCCTCCATCCTATATATCCTAGGAAACACAAGACGTTAACGCCCCCATCCTATCAGCCCAAAAGGAACACGGGATTTCACGGTCCCATGCCCTTACAATTTCACCACCGTGGGACTCAACACAATAAAATCTTCCCCCTACTTAACCATACGGCACCCATATACCGCGCGTGATAGCACGAGTTTTGCTTGAATCGCAACAACCCAAAGTTCGGTCCTTAATTGTCCAGACAAGCCAACCCACATACCCAAATCTCGTGTACGAAGGCACCATCACTAACCAACACTTGTCCAGACCAAAAGCTCATTTGAAAATGACAAAATTTCACTTATAAAACAGATACGAAGATCTGAAACAAAAGTATATAATGAGAGTTGTGTTTAACCCATAATTGGCGGGCTATTCCCGACAATCGAGCTACCGGTTCTAGACTTGCATGGCTAAGCACCTCGAACAACAGTATTTCAAACATCCTATCATAATTAATTCAATACTGGGGTAATTCATGGATAGCCACAATGACAAGATAATAGGATGTGTCTAACTATTCATCACAAAAATAGCGACATTATCAAAATAGTATGCAAGCAATTATCATTGCATCTATCCTAACAAATCTGGGATCAAATATGATGCAAAAATAAAGTTCAAAGGATGCTTGCCTTGCTGGAAAAGTAATTGCTCACTCTCGGTCGCGTAGGAGTCGATATCAATAAGCTCGGAATCTAGATAAATACAATACCGAATAAACATCGAGAAAAACTCCAAAATCAAGATGCTCAAAAATGCATGATTTTTCTACAGTAGCTAAGTTATGATTTTAAGTGATTTTTGGTGAAAGAATTATTTCATTTTGATTTAGTATATGATAGTTATCGTGGTTTGAATTTCAGATTTCAATATGCCTTTATTTATGTAATTTAATTATGAGGTGAATTTTTGTAGAATAGAGGTGAGTACATGGATCACATGGATAAATAGGCAATATTATTATAAGTTCAAGACAGTTGAGTTTGCTCCAATTTGAGTTTTCAAGAATTACTTATGAATTTTCAAAGTGATCAGCCTTTTTCTCTTGTAAAAATAATAGTATCAATAGCTAAATTTCCAAATTAATGCTCTCTGCCACAGAGACATGGTTGAAACCAATTTTAATATAAAGTTCGTTAAATTTGAAAATTATCAGAAGTGGTTTCACTCATTTTGGAGTTAAAATGAATTAGTTATGCCTTTTAGAAGTTATACATATTTTTCAGTGTAAAAATTAATAGATTTCGAATTCCATAAAGTATTTACTACTTTTCCTACTGCCACGCGCTAGCGTGATCGTGTGGCGGGCCCAAGTCGAGGTTGACTCGGTCACCTTGACCTAGCCACCAAGACACGGTGAAAACGTATTTCTCCAAAAACGCCTTCTAGTTAGGGAAACATGTTTGGTTTCTTTCTTGAGAAATTACGTTTTCCCCAACCGAAAGTGTAAACTATAATTCACACAACCACTTAAACTATACTGGGGGCCCACGAGTCATAGACTCATTACTATATAACGACAACTATTAGCGCTAATTAAACCGAGATCAAGTTAATTAAACGACTACTGTTTTCGGACGAAGAACCGACAACAGAGCCGCGCACTCCCGTGAGCTTGCACGGTGGCTCGCCGGCGCGGGGATCCCCGGCGGCGCCGGCCAAGGCCAGGAATGGGTACACAATAGCCGCGCGACTCTAGAGGTACCTTCGCTCGGAGCTGGGACGACCGGTAGCGGCGGCGCAACGCTAGGGAGCGGACGCGGGCGTTCGGCTCAAGAGGCTAAAGCAACTCGGCGACGAACTGAGCAAACTAGCACGCGCAAAACCTTCTACCAAGTCCAGAGAACCCTTACCAGAAGAATAGAGAGGCCGAGGAGCTCGGGTAGGAGTTGGCGCCGGTAATGGTGACGGCGGCGGAGGGCTTCACGAGGGCACGACCACCTAAGCAAAGGGAGAGCAAAAGAACGATCGGGATCACGATAATAGCCCTAGGAGATGCCACGACCAAAAGGAATCGATGAACTACTCACCAGGCCGGAGATGAGAATGAAGGAGTTGACTTCGGCTGGGAATCGAAAGAAACCAACTTCACGAATATCCTGCGATCTGATGAAGAAATAGATTGAGGGGTTGTCGACAGTAGGTATAAAGGCACCTGGTGACGCACTTTGAGGATGATAATACCTTCCGAACACGACGTTGACACGGTGGCGGCGTCGGGTGCGCGCTCTGGAACGGACGAGAGCACGAAGAGGAACTGAGAGCCACACGATAATCCAAGGATTGAGGTTAGTTAAAATGGAAACGACAAGGATCAGGGGGATGAGGGGAACCACGCGGAGGGAACACACCGTGAAGAGAGCAAGAATGTGCCTCTCTTTCCTTAGGCCGAGAGGAAAGATGGGGAAGAAGGAGGCGTTCGGGGGCGACTTAAGCTCGACCGATGGACGGAAAAGAGGCGGCGTCAGTTGGGAAAGCTCGGGGACTGGTTGAGAGGGGCGGTGCGGCAACGCCGTTGAAGGGGCAGCGCAGAGCTCCTTCGGCGCGTGGCGCTCGAGCTCTGCTCGCGCCTGCCCGAGGTTGGAGACGACCACGGCGTGTGGGCCCGAGTTGGCGCGCACAAGGTGGCGCGACTTGGTGCAACTGAGTGATCAAATCGGGACCGTTGGATGGAGAATGGACGGAGGAGATCTAAAGCATCATTTTGAACTGCCCCAACAGTGGCGAGACCTGGATCGTCGATCTAAGATCCGACGGTCGCATGCGTCGGTGCATTTAGGCGGTCGGGCTGAGCCATTTTGCCGAGTCGGACTCGAGCCCGATGAATAGTAACGGTCGGTTAGGGTTTAAGATTTGACTGAATTTTAATTTGTTCCTCCCACTTTGACCAGGGCTTAAAAATTAGAAATAAAAATCCTAAAATCATGAAATAAATCATGGGGGCTCCTGAGTATGTCTAGTGTCCATAAAAATTATGGAACCCTACTGTTCATGATATAAAGTGTATATTTCAAATTCAAACATAAAGTTGATCTTTAATTTGTGTTTGAATTGTCATAGGGTTCAAACCAGTCCGAAAAATTTGGGAAAAATCATATTAATTCTTGATAATTAATATAGTATTTGAATAAATTATTTTCAGAGACACTTTAGTAGCACTTATTTCAGTTTTTAGTTTAGAGTTCACTTTAAAGTGTATGTTTCATCTGTATTTTAGAGATTTTCCAAGTACAATATGCAATTCAAAGTTCCAAAACATGATGCATGTCAATGAGATGCATAATTAACCTCTTTATTAATTTTGGGGATGTGACAAACCTCCCCCCTTACAAAAGATCTCGACCCCGAGATCGATAGGGTGGAAGTTGAAAAGAAAAGTTTACAGGAAGACATTACATCCGTTGTCTTGATTTCCTTCAAAGATAGTACGAAGATATCTTTGTAGGGTTACAAGGGATGGTCATTACATTTTTCCTTCCCATTGCTTTGTTTAAACTTTCCTTTCGTGATTCGAAGACATTTTAAGTAGAAGGGAAAAGATTTGGATAATTGGCTCGTAGTTGATCTTCACGCTCCCAAGTTGCTTCATCTTCAGTATGGTTACTCCACTGAACCTTGATGAATTTGATTGTGCGATTTCGTGTCTTGCGCTCCTTCTCTTCAAGAATGCGAATCGGGTGCTCCCGATAGGAAAGATCGGGTTGCAAGTCAAGTTTTTCCAGTTCAGTTGCTTCGGTAGGGATGCGAAGACACTTCTTCAGTTGTGAAACTTGGAAGACATCATGTACATCCACAAGTGATGGTGGCAACTCTATTCGATAAGCCACCGGTCCCAACTTTGCTAGAATTCGGAAAGGTCCGATGTAGCGAGGTGCCAATTTGCCTTTGACTTGGAAACGATGTGTTCCTTTCATTGGAGAAACCTTAAGATAGACATGATCATCCACCTCAAAGCTCAACTCACGATGACGACGGTCGGCATAGGACTTCTGACGGGATTGAGTCGTCAAGTCGTTCGCGGATGACACGAACTTGTTCTTCGCATCCTCTACCAAGGTTGGACCATAAATGGCCTCTCCCGGCCGGACCAGTTCAAGGGTGTCCTACAAGCTCTTCCATATAATGCCTCGAGCGGGACATTTGAATGCTTGGTTGGAAGCTATTGTTGTAGGAGAACTCCGCAAATGGTAAACATTTCTCCCAGTTCTTGCTATAAGACAGCACACATGCTCGGAGAAGATCTTCCAAGATTTGATTCACCCTTTCATCGCCCATCTGTTTGTGGGTGGTAGCGGAGGCGAAAGATAGATTGGTCCCCATTGCTTTATGCAAGCACTTCCAGTAAGATGTGAACCGAGGACCTCTATCTCGAAATGATGACCTTTGGTACACCATGGAGACAAACAATTCGGAGATATAAAGCTCACTAACTTATCCCCATGGTAGGTGGTCTTGACAGAATGAAATGGGCAACCTTCGTCGACGATCAACAATCACCCATAGAGAATCGGACCCGCTTGAGTTTTTGGAAGGCGGTGATAAAATCCATGCCAACTTCTTCCCATTTCCACTTGGGAATGGGCAGGGGTTGTAGAGTGCCTGCCGGTTTCAAATGCTCGGCCTTAACTCTTTGGCATACATCACACTCGGCAACAAATTGAGCGATGTGTTGTTTCATTCAGCTCCACCACAGTCGCTTCTTAAGATCTTGGTACATCTTGGTGCTACCTAGGTGGATAGAAAACTTGGAGTCATGGGCCTCCTTGAGAATTAGTTCTCTCAAGGCGTGATCGCAAGGCACCACCAACCGGTTTCCAAACCATAAGGTGCCTTGTGCATCTTCTTTAAAGCACTTGGCCTTGCCTTGCTTCACTTTCTACCGGATCTGAGCTACTTCTTCGTCAGTCTTCTAGGCTTCTCTAATCTGGTCCTCAAGTGTAAAATTCACACTAAGGGAAGCAAGGGAACCTTCTTCAATTATCTCCAGGTGCAGACGTTGCATCGCAGCACACAAGCTCTTTGAAATGGGAGTTCCGATAAACAGATTTGCAGACCGAGACTTTACGCTTAGGGCATCCGCAACCACATTTGCTTTTCCTGGATGATAATGGAGTCCAAAATCATAATCTTTGATCAACTCAAGCCATCTCCTTTGCCTCAAGTTCAGATCGGCTTGGGTGAAGATATATTTAAGACTCTTGTGGTCGGTGTAGATTTCGCAACGATTGCCGATGAGGTAATGTCGCCAAATCTTGAGAGCATGAACAAGCGCTGCGAGCTCCAAATCATGAGTGGGATAATTCAACTCATGTGGTCTCAATTGTCTTGATGCATAAGCTACCACTCGCCCTCTTGCATAAGAACACAACCGAGCCCATGGCGAGACGCATCATGATAAATGTCAAAGCTCTTGTGAATGTCGGGCAAGATGAGTACTAGAGCTTTGGTCAAGCATTCCTTTAGGATCTGAAAGCTCTCCTCACATTCAAAGACCATTCGAACTTCTTTTCTTTCTTGAAGTTGAGTCATTGGCCTTGCAATTCGGAGAAGTTACGGATGAATCTGCGGTAGTAACCCGCAAGTCCAAGAAGCTGCGAATGTCGTAATGTTTCAGGTTGTCTCCAATCAAGGACATCTTGCACTTTGCTAGGATCAACAGCAATACCGCCCTTGGATAGGACATGCCCCAAGAAACTAACTTCATGAAGTCAGAACTCGCATTTGCTAAATTTGGCATAAAGCTGATGTTGACGAAGCTTCTCCAACACAAGCCTCAAGTGTTGCTCGTGTTCTTCATCAGACTTCGAGTAGATAAGGATGTCGTCAATGAATACAACAACAAACTTATCCAAATACTCCATGAACACTGAATTCATAAGATTCATGAAGTATGCCGGTGCATTCGTCAGACCAAAAGACATGACAGTGTACTCGTACAACCCGTAACAGTAGAGAATGCTGTCTTCGAATGTCTTCGTTCGAACTTTAATTTGATGATAGCCCAAGCGCAAGTCAACCTTGGAGAATACTTGGGCTCCACTCAATTGATCAAATAAATCATCAATCCGAGGAAGCGGATATTTGTTCTTGATAGTGACTTCATTTAACTGACGGTAGTCAACACACATCCGCAAACTCTTGTCCTTCTTTTGACAAAGATAGCGGGCATCCCCAAGGTGAGGAGCTCGGCCTAATAAACCCCTTGTCTTGAAGTTCT
The DNA here is from genome assembly GCA_036346255.1 of Ampelocalamus luodianensis. Taxonomy (NCBI): domain Eukaryota; kingdom Viridiplantae; phylum Streptophyta; class Magnoliopsida; order Poales; family Poaceae; genus Ampelocalamus; species Ampelocalamus luodianensis. The sequence goes on from CM070623.1 coordinate 21,249,708, forward strand.
TGGAGTTGCTTCTTCAATTCTTCCAATTCATTAGGAGGCATCCGGTATGGCGTTTGAGATCGGCGAGCACAGGGTACAAGCTCGATGACGAACTCGACTTCTCGATCAGGAGGCATGCCTGGGAGTTCTTCGGGGAATACATCTGGGTATTCACACACCACAGGCACTTTCTCAAGTTCAAGAGAGGTACAAGTTGTTGGTGATATGCCCTAGAGGCAATCATGGAGATGATTGTATCACGTCTATGTTTATGAGTTCTTGAATAAATGTTATTCTGTTCCTTGAATGAATCATTAGTTCTGAAGATCAACGAGTATGTGACTTGTTGGTGAAACACTTCGACTTATATGATGTCGTTCTAAAAGTATCCCTGGTCGAATGTCATTGATCGGAACACCAGTGACTCTACGACCAGTACATGTATTGATTGATGATCATGTTTCACCGATCATGGATATGGGGATATCAAATCAATAATGTAAACACATGTTAGAGAACATGGGGTTGGAATGACACACCTTGAGACACTATAGAGATTGTTATGATTCTATGTGTCATTAGTTGGTCTCAAGCAATGATGATGTATAATCCTTAGACCTGAGATCAGCATGGTTCCCTACATGTGTGTAATAGCACTCTTAGGGGTTGCCAAACGCTACTCAGAATCGGGTAGTTATAAAGGTAGCTTTCGGGTATGCTATGAAACATGCGGAGGGATGTGACTGGTCGGATATGGGATTTGCCCCTCCTAACATAACGGGAGAGATGTCTCTGGGCCCCTCGAAGTAGTCGGATAAAGAAAGTGCATGGCCGTGCCACTAGTGGTCGAAGAGTTCGACCACGTAAGGTTATCCGACAACTCGATCGAGAAAGTATTGAACAGTCCATGGATGACACACTATCTCACCTGGAGTTCAAACCAGATATCGTGAGGCAAAAGGAGAATACTGGAGTAAGTCGCTTAGTTCGATAAGATCCAGACAAGTCGTATGGTGATACGAGCAAGTCGTAGACTGATCGAACGAAATCACAGAGTGGTCGAAACCTGGTCGTAAGGGTTTATGAACTGGTCGTATAAAGATAAGACCTGGTCGTAAGTGATGAGGACCTAGTCATAGATCATATTGCATTAAGGTTCGTCCGATATAATTTGTGTGTATTCGGGAATCGTTATGTCCTGCTAGGGACCGCATTACTCGTGATCGGAAAGTTTTTCCGAGTCACAACCGATTACACATAAACCTAACGGGTCACACACTTAATGGGATGGAACAAACCAGAACGAATACGATTCGTTAAAAGTGTTCGGATAGGATCCGACACAGGACACTATATAAGGAGATGCTTGAGGCTAGTTTTGGAGTGACAAGAGAGACACGTGAGTTGTTTCCACCAAAACCCTAAACCGCCATCTTCTTGAGAGAGCCTTCCCGTGCGACTTGGTGCTAGCACACCGGCGTACGGTTGTTCCTTCTCTGGACGTGTGGATACCGTAGAGGCGCTACTGCGGTCGCTGTTGCGCTGAGGACGATCCGTGATCTTCACAAGGAACTGTGGAAGCTGCTGGAGGAGACGATCGACTACGAGAACGTTGGATGATCATCTACGACCACTACATCGGCACGTTCATCGTCGGACTAGGCTACTCCGACTCTACTTCGCTGCTGCGCGCCTAGTGGTAATGATGCGTGATCATATATCTTGCTTGGCATCTGGTTTACGTGGTAGAAATTTTGTTTTATGGCTAGCGTAGCTACCCGTATCCCAACGGTGGTATCGAGCCATCTTGCATAGTTTTTGATCTAGATCGGTCGCATATATCAGTATATGTGGCGATAGTAGATTAGATCTATTATGGTTTGGTCGATAACCTAGATTGGTTCATATGTATGAAACGATCTAGGCACCGGTCGATAGGATCGATCGTTGTTCGCGATAGAAGATGGGTTTTCGAGGAGGCACATATTAAGAGCACCATATGATTCGCTCGACTTGTTTTTCGACTATCTTGCGTGATACTCCTACGGTCGGAGTTCCGCCATCGAGTACGCCGCAAGGTGTTGTCGTATCAAGGCGTGGATCGATTGATTGGGACAGGTTAATATGATTAATCCGATGATTTCAAGGCTCGGATATATGAATGAGATTCATGTCTCGAAATTTTTCGAGAGTATCGCCTCGACGGAGGGCGCGCCTCTTCGAGCCCGACCGCTAATCGGCTAGCGGACCGCCGTCTTTGGTTTTTCGCATCGGCGTTATAGATAGTATGTGTTCATGTCGCCCGATAGAATTGGATTCCTTGCATAACTTGTTTTTGCGTGGTTTGATGTGAATAGTATGGCCCATTGTGTATGTGATGCATGAATGGATTTTCATGGCTGCGTGTCATGCTTTGAGATAGCCATCATATTATTGTATAACGGCTGCGTCGACTTGTGATGCTTGAAATTATCCTATGTAATTCTTTACTAGTTTTAGGAGTAAATGCTTAGTAGATGAATGCGATCGAAACTTCAAGCATGGTGGTCGGAGAACAGGAGCATGATGATGGAGATCGACATGTTAAGGGTCATACTATTTCACGATTTAATTTGATTATCGTGAATATTTATGTTTATTCTGTTATGCTATTTTATCATTAGATGTTTTGACATGATAGAATAGTCTCCTCGAGAAAATTAAGTAAAATTGATGCCTTCCCAATTGCAGCACCTATCACGATTTTGATCGTTAATTGGCGAGTCTACCAAAGTAGGGTGCCATTAACTATCTTAATAAGATGGGAGGGTGTCGGACACCCACATGCATAGTGTTGGTTTGACTTGACAAGGCTATCAAAATAGTTTTGGGCCTTGAGGCATGGTGTTGGAAGCAGGGCATCATGATGCCATCCAACAAACAAGAGTCATATACGATATGATTGGCAAGAGGTTGCCTAATAAATCACTAGGTTTCTAGCAAAGTGATGCCAAAGCTCACTAGAACTTAATGACTTATGGATCTTGGACTCACTATATGTTGTTTGAGGAAACATGGTTTATAGTGGGAGTATCTTCATTATCTATTGTTAAGTTAAAAATCGACCATCGGTCGTATAGTGATCTGACCAGTCCGGACATGTCGTATGGTGATACGAGCAGTCGTGAGACTGGTCGAACATAACCACCGACATATATGATTAATAGAAGATCTTTCATAAACATAGTCTTTGAATCTTTGCATATATTTTCATTTGTAGATCATGGCACCTACTACTTCTTCCGCACCTACCTTTAATTTGCGATCTATTCTTGAAAAGGAAAAGTTGAATGGTTCAAATTTTATTGACTGGTTTCGTAATCTGAGAATTGTTCTCAAACAAGAAAAGAAGGAATATGTTCTAGAGAATCCCTATCTTGAGGAACCGAGTGCTGATGCTACTCGAACTGATAAGAATGCTTATGAGAAGCATTGCAACGACGCAGTCGATGTACACTGTCTAATGCTTGCAACCATGAACTCTGAGCTTCAGAAGCAATATGAGACCACGGATGCTTACAATATGATTGTGAGTCTGAAGGGTATGTTTCCGGATCAAGCAAGGGCAGAGAGGTTCAACACCTCTAAGGCATTGTTTTCTTGCAGGCTATCATAAGGTAACCCGGTCAGTCCTCATGTGATCAAAATGATTGGTCTCATTGAGAGCCTCGAAAAGCTTGGTTTTCCCCTTAGTCAAGAGTTGGCTCTCGATGTGATTCTCCAATCGCTCCTACGAGCTTTGAGCCTGTCATACTGAATTTTCATATGAATGGCATGGAGAAATCAATGACCGAGTTACATGGTATGCTTAAGGGTGCTGAGGAAAGCATCAAGAAAAGTTTCAATCATGTGATGATGGTTCAAAGACTACGACCTTCAAGAAGAAGGGTAAGTCGGGAAAGGGAAAAGGCAAAGGAAAGACTAAAGATGAGATCGAGAGTCTCAAGGCTAAGCTTAAGAAGCTTAAAGCGGGTCCTAAGCGACACGAATGTTACCATTGTCATGAGGCGGGCATTGGAAGAGAAATTGCAAGAAGTACTTGGCGAGAAAGAACAAAGGAAGTACGACTTCCAGTTCAGGTATAAATGTTATACAAATTAATCTTGCCACTTCTCTAACCAGTTCTTGGGTATTAGATACCGGATCGGTTGCTCATATTTGCAATTCGATGTAGGGACTAATAAGGAGTAGAATTTTGACAAGAGGAGATGTTGATCTTCGCGTAGGCAATGGAGCAAGAGTTGCTGCATTAGCTATTGAAACTTTACCATTAGCTTTACCTTCAGGATTAGTTATGGAACTAAATAATTGTTATTATGTTCCAGCCTTAAGCAAAAACATTATTTCTGCTTCATGTTTAGGAGCAGAAGGTTATGAATTCAGAATAAAGAACAATTGTTGTTCAATCTATTTTGAAGATATGCTTTATGGCCATACTCCATTGATGAATGGATTGTATGTTTTGAATCTTGAGGATATGCCTATCTATAACGTTAATGCTAAGAGACTTCGACCCAATGAAATGAATCCCACTTTTATCTGGCATTGTCGACTTGGTCATATAAATCGAGCGCATGATGAAGCTCCATAAAGATGGTCTTCTAACCTCACTTGATTTTGAATCATTTGAAACATGTGAATCTTGTTTACTTGGCAAGATGACAAAGGCACCTTTCACGACTGAGGTGAAAGGGCGAGTGACTTGTTGGCCCTTGTACATTCGGATGTATGTGGACCTATGAGCACGTCGGCAGAGGTGGTTTTCGTACTTCATAACTTTTACTGATGATTTCAGTAGATATGGCTATGTCTACTTGATGAGACATAAGTCGGAATCCTTTGAAATGTTCAAGGAATTTCAAAATGAGGTACAAAATCAACTTGGCAAGACAATCAAATGTCTACGATCAGATCGTGGAGGTGAATATTTGAGCCATGAGTTTGGTGATCATCTAAAGAAATGTGGAATTGTTCCACAACTCACTCCGCCGGGAACGCCTCAATGGAATGGGGTGTCTGAACGATGGAACCGAACATTGTTGGACATGGTTCGGATAAGGATCCGACACAGGGCACTATATAAGGAGATGCTTGAGGCTAGTTTTGGAGTGACAAGAGAGACACGTGAGTTGTTTCCACCAAAACCCTAAACCGCCATCTTCTTGAGAGAGCCTTCCCGTGCGACTTGGTGCTAGCACACCGGCGTACGGTTGTTCCTTCTCTGGACGTGTGGATACCATAGAGGCGCTCATCGCGTCATTGTTATGCCGAGGACAATCTGTGATCTTCACAAGGAACTGTGGAAGCTGCTGGAGGAGACGATCGACTACGAGAACGTTGGACGATCATCTACGACCACTACATCGGCGCGTTCATCGTCGGACTAGGCTACTCCGACTCTACTTCCGCTGCACTGCGCGCCTAGTGGTAATGATCTGTGATCATATATCTTGCTTGGCATCCTGGTTTACATGGTAGAAATTTTGTTTTATGGCTAGCGTAGCCTACCCGTATCCCAACACAAGCTTCCAAGGCATAGAGATGAGAACTGCCCACAGAAGGTGCAAAAACGACTTGACTGCCGTCTTCACTAGTGACAGAAATAGACCGCTGAGCACAATCGATCTTTCCCTGGTTTTTGGACAGCCAATCCATCCCCAAGATTACATCAATACCCGCTGATTTTAGCACAATTAAGTTTGCCAAGAAGTTGACATTTTGAATTTCCACTTTACGTCCCGGCGGACTTGATCGGTTTGAAAACCGATCCGCGATCGGATTTGATAAGGTGGCTGAAGTTTATGTATTTCAAAATGATTAAGTGCAGCATATTCTTCTTTGATGAATGAATGAGATGCTCGGAATCAAATAAAGCGATCTTTGGACAAGAATTAACAAGAAGTGTACCCAAAACGACGTCTGGAGCGTCGCTCGCCTCCTCAGCGGTGACGTGGTTCACTCGGCCACGTGCAGGGACCTGTGGAGGGGTAGATGCTGCCCTCGGAGGTGGTGTGGGTCGTGCCACAGCTGGTGATCTAGGAGCACGATAAACCTGCGGCATTCCCCGCTGCTTGGCGAGGCAAGAAGAAGCATAGTGGCCCTGGCGACCACAATGAAAGCAGGTGACATTAGGCTTGAATGTACCACTGTTTTGGGAGTTCTTACTCCCACTGTGCCGCTGCCCTGTAGGTGGAGAAGGTCGTGCAGGCGCCACAGGAAGCCTCGATGGCACTGGAGCCTGAGGACGAGGTGCCTGAGGCGGTCCGGTGCGCTGTCGAGGGAAACTGCCACTAGCCGAAAACTGAGCGGCCTTCTTTCTCTTCCTGGACTCCTCCACAGCCACACTCTTGTGCTCCACTACAATGGCCTTGTTCACCATGTGCTGGAAGTTCCTGAAGTCATGTACAGCTAAAGCCAGCTGCATCTCCTCAGTCAAGCCGCCCATGAACCGGCGCTGGCGGCGAGCATCTGTGGAGACGTCATCCGGGGCATAGCGGGCCAAGGAGTTGAACTCCTGAAGATACTCAGTGACAGTCTTCCTTCCTTGCTTCAAAGCAAGAAACTGCTGCTGCTTGATTGACATGACCCCATCAGGAATATAGGCCTCCCTGAAAGCCGCACGAAACTCGTTCCATGATGGAACGTCTCCGTCAGGTTGCATGGCGGAAAAATTATCCCACCATGCACTAGCGGCGCCTTCCAGCTGATAGCTGGCAAAAAGAACTCTCTCAATGCCCGTGCACTGAGCAATGGCTAGTTTCTTCTCCACATCCCTCAGCCAATCTTCAGCCTCCATAGGGTCTCCGGTACCCGCAAAGGTGGGAGGATTTGTTCGCTGAAACTCAGCGAGACCCCCACGCTGCCTCTGATGTCCCCCTCCCCCTGCTGCCGCAGGAGCAGGAGACGTGTTGCGAGCTATAGCCTCCAGGATCCTGGTCTGATCCATCCTATTTCTCTCGATCTGAGCCAAAACCTCTGCCATAGTGGGTGGCGGAGGGAGCACTTCCTCAGAGGAACTGTCCCGCGGACGGTGCTGCTGAGAGGGCTCACCCCTCTCCTCGCGGGCGTAAAGTTACTCTCTGCAGTGAACGAGTGCCCCGGGTGGAGATCCCCATCGCACTGAGCTCTAGCACGAGTGTTGGGGCCTGACATCCTGGAGTGACAAGGAATGTTAAAAAGAGGCCAAGATTGAGGGAAAAGTACGAATAATAAAACTTTGGACAGCAAGCACAACGTTCTTAATTAAGCATGCATAATGATATAAAATGCACCAAAATATAATACCAAAAGGGCGTACAAAGGCACTAAGGCCAGTACAAGATTCATAACTTCAAATCATAATTTTTCCAAAGCAATTACATTCATAGGGCCCGGGGGCGAAAAGCAACTACTGGAAATATAGTTCCTGCAAGAGAAACATTAAGAGTTCAATTATTACTAGCCTATTACAGGAAATCAAAGATACATGCTTGCCCAAAAGCTTATGCCTACAACATCCTAAATGTTGTTCCGGTCAAAGTTTACCGGAAACTCGTCCAGAAGATGTGCCTCAGGGGATCCCGTATCATCGGGGTCTCCAAAATTAGGAAGACGCAAAGGGGAGCCTTGCTCTATCACATGGCCCCTAGCAGGTTCCATCCTACGAGTACGAGCAAATCCAACTGACATGCGGACCTGGCGTCTCGTCCCATAGTTGGGTACATGCCCTGGCACTTCCGAAAGACGGTACATCGGTGGCGCTGAAGCATATGGGGAAATCTCATTCGTGCCATAAACCACATGGCGGTCAATAATCCCCATGTTACACATGAGTTGTAGGTGCTCTTGGGCCACCACGAGGCGGCGAGTCTCGTACAACTCATACACAAGTGCCGATGGATTTGATCCATGATATGAACCAATCTTGCCAATCGCTAACCAGGATCTTCCCAAAGCGAATCGGGCAAAGGTGTCCACCTCGTGCCACGCCGCACATAGGAAAATGGTAGTAAGCGGCCGAGACAACTCCGTCGATCATAACGAGATGGCTCATAGCCACACGGCCACTTCTGTAGAGCCATGGCCTCCGGTGCCACGTGTTCGAAACAATATGGGATACTCCCGTGACTCGTCTGGCGATGATGTTGATCACGGCCAAATATTCCTCCATGCCCGCCCCTCGTCGCGCGATAGATGGCGTAAGATGGCTGATAGGTGAAGTTCGCCCTCCACATCATCTCTGAGAAGTGCGGGTATCCATCCACGTTCTCACTTGAGTTTCTTTGACCGGTATTGGCGACTCATCTAAAAGCAAGAACAATAAGGTAAGATTTCTTTAGAAATGAAATAGGTAAGAAAAGATACTAGGATGGATGAGGAATAAAAGATATTCCTAACTTAAACTTTCTGAAATTAATTCGATAATTTAAAAAATAATTTGACTCAAGAAGGCTTACTAACTCTAGCGCCAGTGCTATCTCTAACCTACAGTTAGTATGGCTCTGATACCAACGCTGTGGGGACCCCGGAGTTACCTCCGTAAGACCGAGACTAATCCAGGTCTTAGGACACAACTCTAGATCCCAGATGGGTGAATTCCAACTTAACTCCATCTAAATGAAAGGCTTAACTCAGATTAGAGCTCAGACGATCATGCGCACGCTGCTCTGCGAGCACTACATGATTGTCGGTCCTCCGACAAGTCAAGCGCTACACTCAGTGAGTTAAATAGGAATTCATGAACAGCGAGTATGACTTATATTGGCTCCCAAGATCAGCGACCAATATAACCATACTCTCATCCAACGTTGATCACATCCATACAACATCCATACATAAATAGTTCAAAAGACATACAACAAAGTTCCAAGTTTACATCTAATACAAGTGGCCGACCGGCCAAATTTAAAAGAAAGTATTAAGTAGCAGCGGAAACACATAAATAGACCAAAAGACCAGCAATGGTATGCCCCATAACCCATCGGCAACCAACTGGGAGTTAGATGATAGCAAACTACTCATCGGTGTCGCCTAAATCGACACCGATAAGCTCATCGGTGTCTAAATCCTCCTCACCTGAAAAAGCCAGCAAACACCTGGCTGAGTACAAAGAGTACTCGCAAGTCTTACACAAATAAAAATAGTTATGCATAAGGTCATTCCAAGGACGGGCTCATATTGGCTTAATTTTTTTAAAACGACGTTAATCTTGAACAACCTACACATACTAGTTTTTCACGTGCCTTTTCAAAATCAGATTTGAAGTAGAAGTAAAGCATGTGAATAAGTAATGAATTCAATAACAAATGAATCATACCAACAACAAAGTGGCGGTCCACTTTGATACAACAACAAGCATGAACATCCCATTCATGTCAATACCAAGTTATAACCACAATTTTAATTTCAAGTCTAACAATAAGCGACCACAAGTTTCAGCGGTCGTCCATAACAGTGGACACGGCTATTCGAATAGATTATACCTGCTGTGGGTGTACTACTTTACCCACACGACTTGATTAGCCCGTAAGCCTCCAGATGCATCCGAATATAGCATACTTCCTAAGGTATGGCGGCCGTGTAAATCAAGATACGGTCGTTTTTAGCAAGAAGATCCCATTGAGCTAAGTCCTCAACCCATGGCTCTAGGAAACACGAGGCGTTAACGCCTCCATCCTATATATCCTAGGAAACACAAGACGTTAACGCCCCATCCTATCGGCCCAAAAGGAACACGGATTTCACGGTCCCATGCCCTTACAATTTCACCACCGTGGGACTCAACACAATAAAATCTTCCCCTACTTAACCATACGGCACCCATATACGCGCGTGATAGCACGAGTTTTGCTTGAATCGCAACAACCCAAAGTTCGGTCCTTAATTGTCCGGACAAGCCAACCCACATACCCAAATCTCGTGTACGAAGGCACCATCACTAACCAACACTTGTCCGGACTAAAAGCTCATTTGAAAATGACAAAATTTCACTTATAAAACAGATACGGAGATCTGAAACAAAAGTATATAATGAGAGTTGTGTTTAACCCATAATTGGCGGGCTATTCCGACAATCGAAGCTACGGTTCTAGACTTGCATGGCTAAGCACCTCGAACAATAGTATTTCAAACATCCTATCATAATTAATTCAAGATGGGTAATTCATGGATAGCCACAATGACAAGATAATAGGATGTGTCTAACTATTCATCACAAAAATAGCGACATTATCAAAATAGCATGCAAGCAATTATCATTGCATCTATCCTAACAAACTGGGATCAAATATGATGCAAAAGAAAGTTCAAAGGATGATTGCCTTCTGGAAAAGTAATTGCTCACTCTCGGTCGCGTGCAGTCGATATCAATAAGCTCGAATCTAGATAAATACAATACCGAATAAACATCGAGAAAAACTCCAAAATCAAGATGCTCAAAAATGCATGATTTTTCTACAGTAGCTAAGTTATGATTTTAAGTGATTTTTGGTGAAAGAATTATTTCATTTTGATTTAGTATATGATAGTTATCGTGGTTTGAATTTCATATTTCAATATGCCTTTATTTATGTAATTTAATTATGAGGTGAATTTTTGTAGAATAGAGGTGAGTACATGGATCACATGGATAAATAGGCAATATTATTATAAGTTCAAGACAGTTGAGTTTGCTCCAATTTGAGTTTTCAAGAATTACTTATGAATTTTCAAAGTGATCAGCCTTTTTCTCTTGTAAAAATAATAGTATCAATAGCTAAATTTCCAAATTAATGCTCTCTGTCACAGAAACATGGTTGAAACCAATTTTAATATAAAGTTCGTTAAATTTGAAAATTATCAGAAGTGGTTCACTCATTTTGGAGTTAAAATGAATTAGTTATGCCTTTTAGAAGTTATACATATTTTTTAGTGTAAAAATTAATAGATTTCGAATTCCATAAAGTATTTACTACTTTTCCTACCGGCCACGCGCTAGCCGCAGTCGCTGATGGGCGGGCCCCGAAGTCAGGGTTGACTCGGTCAGCCTTGACCTAGCCCAGCCGAAGACACGGTGAAAACGTATTTCTCCAAAAACGCCTTCTAGTTAGGGGAAACATGTTTCGGTTTCTTTACTGAGAAATTACGTTTTCCCCAACCGAAAGTGTAAACTATAATTCACACAACCACTTAAACTATACTGGGGGCCCACGAGTCATAGACTCATTACTATATAACGACAACTATTAGCGCTAATTAAACCGAGATCAAGTTAATTAACGCCATCGTTTTGGACGAAGAACCGACAATGAGCCGCGACTCCGTGAGCTTGCACGGTGGCTCGCCGGCGCGAGGATCCCCGGCGGCGCCGGCCAATGCCAGGAATGGGTACACAATAGCCGCGCGACTCTAGAGGTACCTTCGCCGAGCCGGGACGGCCAGTGGCGCGCAACGCTGGCGAGCGGCGGGCGTTCGGCTCAAGAGGCTAAAGCAACTCGGCGACGAACTGAGCAAACTAGCACGCGCAAAACCTTCTAGCAAGTCCAGAGAACCCTTACCAGAAGAATAGAGAGGCCGAGGAGCTCGGGTAGGAGTTGGCGCCGGTAATGGTGACGGCGGCGGAGGGCTTCACGAGGGCACGACCACCTAAGCAAAGGGAGAGCAAAAGAACGATCGGGATCACGATAATGGCCCTAGGAGATGCCACGACCAAAAGGAATCGATGAACTACTCACTAGGCCGGAGATGAGAACGAAGGAGTTGACTTCGGCTGGGAATCGAAAGAAACCAACTTCACGAATATCCTGCGATCTGATGAAGAAATAGATTGAGGGGTTGTCGACAGTAGGTATAAAGGCACCTGGTGACGCACTTTGAGGATGATAATACCTTCCGAACACGACGTTGACACGGTGGCGGCGTCGGGTGCGCGCTCTGGAATGGACGAGAGCACGAAGAGGAACTGAGAGCTACACGATAATCCAAGGATTGAGGTTAGTTAAAATGGAAACGACAAGGATCACGGGGATGAGGGGAACCACGCGGAGTGAACACACCTGTGAAGAGAGCAAGAACAGGCCTCTCTTTCCTCAGGCCCGAGAGGAAAGATGGGGAAGAAGGAGGCGTTCGGGGGCGACTTAAGCTCGACCGATGGACGGAGCAGGAGGCGTCGCTGGGAAAGCTCGGGGACTGGTTGAGAGGGGCGGTGCGGCAACGCCGTTGAAGGGGCAGCGTAGAGCTCCTTCGGCGCGTGGCGCTCGAGCTCTGCTCGCGCCTGCCCGAGGTTGGAGACGACCCTGACGTGTGGGCCCGAGTTGGCAGCGGCACAAGGTGGCGCGGCTTGGTGCAACACAGTGATCAAATCGGGACCGTTGGATGGCGAATGGACGGAGGAGATCTAAAGCATCATTTTGAACTGCCCCAACAGTGGCGAGACCTGGATCGTCGATCTCAGATCCGACGGTCGCATGCGTCGGTGCATTTAGGCGGTCGGGTTGAGCCATTTTGCCGAGTTGGACTCGAGCCTAATGAATAGTAACGGTCGGTTAGGGTTTAAGATTTGACCGAATTTTAATTTGTTCCTCCCACTTTGACCAGGGCTTAAAAATTAGAAATAAAAATCCTAAAATCATGAAATAAATCATGGGGGCTCCTGAGTATGTCTAGTGTCCATAAAAATTATGGAACCCTACTGTTCATGATATAAAGTGTATATTTCAAATTCAAACATAAAGTTGATCTTTAATTTGTGTTTGAATTGTCATAGGGTTCAAACCAGTCCGAAAAATTTGGGAAAAATCATATTAATTCTTGATAATTAATATAGTATTTGAATAAATTATTTCAAGAACCCCTTTGTAGCACTTATTTCAGTTTTTAGTTTAGAGTTCACTTTAAAGTGTATGTTTCATCTGTATTTTAGAGATTTTCCAAGTACAATATGCAATTCAAAGTTCCAAAACATGATGCATGTCAATGAGATGCATAATTAACCTCTTTATTAATTTTGGCAGACTTATGTTCATGGATGGCCGGGTACACCCAATGAGAATCTATTTATTATGCTCCGTCTACACCATTGAATCCTCTACCACCTCCTCCTAATTAAGGCATATTTCCTACCAGTCATTTCTTCATACTTCATGCGAACATCGAATCTCATACTCAGCGAGTGAACTGAGTTTTTGATGAAGTGCAACACCTCCATGGCAACCTCAATGCCATTAATGATTAGGCTCAGAATCTCAGACAGCAGTTGTAGAACCTCTCACTAGCTCATCCTTTCCATGCCTTGCACTTCCCAGGGTATCAGCATCGTCCACCACTACCGGAGTGACTTTGTTTTGCTTAGGGATGAAAAAAGTTTGACCATGGGGGAGACTTCACCGTTCCATGTCAAAGATGTGTCATGTTGTGTTGGTATTTTTCTTTTTTTGTTTCTTTCATGTAGTACTCCAGGCTAGAATTCAGGGGGAAACCTAAATATTTAAAGGAAAAGAGTACTGGGAAATCGATCTAGGAGGAGGACCTATTAGAAATTAATTAATTTGGCGGGAGGAGAAGGGGTTTTTCAGAAAACCTTGGCAACCTAGGCCTGGGCTTCGGCCCATAAGGCCCCTTTGGTGGCCGGCCAAGGGGGGAGGCACCCCTTTTCTCCCCTCCCCCAAACCCTAGTTGCCCCCCACTCCTTGCACCCCCTCCCACTCCCTCAGGCCATATCCCCCTTCCCCTTGTGCACCACCCCTACCAAGGCCACCCCCTGGCTCCTGCACTCCCTTCCCATTGCGCCTCCCTTGCTGCCGGCGAAATTCGTCCGTCTTCCTCGCCTGCCGATTAGGGAGAGGAAGGAGATCGCTTGGAGGTGGCCGACCGTTGGAAGAAGAAGAAGCTGAGGGGGAAAGACCATCTTCATGGGGAGAGTTCACTGGTGGGTGCTCTTCATGCCCAGCAATCGGTTCGTCAAGGGTAACCTCAATTTTCCCCTTGTTTAGATGCATTATGGCTTAATTGATCTATGTCGGTAATTAGGTCTGCTCAGGACAGTTCATGTTAGACCGACGTTTTGATATAGTTACGAGCAGACTCAGTTCTGGACGTCTCCTAGAGTTTTGTAGAGGACGTCAATAGCTTTCGATGAAGTGCTAGATCGCATTATTTGGACCTCTGTAGCAGAAGTTATGAATTTATTAGTGTGACTGTTCTGCGAATCTGTCAATACTCTGACAGGTTTTAGTAATCTGACTGGGGCGAACAGTTAAAGAAAAATTAGAGGAGCTCAGTATAACAAAAGTTGTAGATAATTGTCGTAGCTTTCAGGGAAGCCCAAGAACGCAAAATTTGGACAAATTACCTGAAAGTTATGGTAGTTTTAGTGTACTGTCCAAAGAACCCGACGTGAAATCGATGTTCTGTTAATTAGCATGATAAGGGTATTAGATGGCCGAATTAGGAAAGCCCACCAACTAGGTTTAGTTGGGGAAATTTATAACTTTCAATGAAGTCCGAGAACACCTCATTTGGACTCCTGTACTAAAATATATGAATTTTTGAACGCGACTGTCCACGGAGGGGACAAAACAACATTTAGGAATTAGAGTTGGGCTCGCGTTAAAAGAACTATTGCAAGATCGTGTTTGCTTTTATAGTTTGTTTGGTCCATTACTATTGTCTTAGTATGCTTTTAAATGAATTTAGGTGGGGGACTGGTCCCGGAGATCGCACCTTCTTCACATCCTCCGTTCTCACGCGGTTGAGGCAAGTACCCTGTTTGGTATAGTAATTATGCATGGTTTGACAGTGCTTGCTAGTATTTGGTATATATTAGCTGTGGTTGATTGATAGTATGATATGCTGGTTAAAGATGATGAATGCTTATGATACATACTAGTATTTGGTATATATTAGCCTTGGTTGATTGATAGTATGATATACTAGTTAAAGATGATGAATGCTTATGATACATGCTAGTATTTGGTATATATTAGCTGTGGTTGATTGATAGTGTGATATGATGGTTAAAGATGATGGATGCTTATGATACGAATGGTTGTTATTCATGTACAGTGCTGATGTTGTTCATACTTATTGCAAAACTGTAATTGTTCATGTGCACTGTGAGAGTATACATAAAACCTGATCACGTGGTGATCAGGAATGCACATTTGAGGTCCCCACATTAGTGGAATGTGGGCATTGAGAAGAGGTCCCCGTCAAGTAAACGATGGGCTTTTGGTCCCCACACTTGTGGAGTGTGGGCTTGAGGTCCCCTTTACTTGTGGAGTATTGGGCGATTGGTCCCTGCGCTTGCGAGCTCAAGCATGGGTATGCAGCGATGGTTGCATACCCCGCATTACCGGTGTAATGCGCAAAAGAGTGAAAAAGAGAAGAGATGCATTGCACGTCTGCATTCATACATCATGAGATATGTTTCCGAGCAAAGTTTAGAACTGGATGTTGATGTTGAAATTGTGAAGTTATTGTTTTTTTTTGTACTTGCTGAGTCCTTGGGCTCACTCTTGCTTTTGTTGTGTTTTAGGTACGTTTGCAAGAACGTCATGCATGGGAGGGAGTAGATCTGAGTTGGATTCACACACTGCCACGCATCATTAAAAGTTGACTAAATTTTAGAATGTCCATTAATAAATAAGCAAACTGCTTAAGTATTGATTATGGTTAAGCTTAATGCATCGAGATTTTTTTCTAATAGTGATGAGTAACATACTTTGGATATCTTTGAATATGTTCTAGCTGATTAGCATGTTTCTAATGCTTAGTGAGGATATTGGATGATGGAATTGTAACATCCCAATTCTCAACTTGTGTTTCAAATGTAAGAAAATGTGTAAAATTTAAAACTTTTCTTACATTTTGTATTTCCCTGTATGTCCTGTACAGGAATTATGGAAATACAAATCACAAGTCTCTTTTTGACCTAGAATCTTGACCTTTCAAATAACTTTTCAAGGTAACCTTGTAATCATCTTCTGAAAATATTTTTCCTAAGTTCTAGGGATGGTATGTGACTCCTCTGATAAATTTCACAATTTTTAAAAATTTGTTTGAATGTGTTAAGAGGCAGTCAAACCAGTTTGACCTTTGGTCAAACCCTAGAACAAGCCTTGATTATTTCCTGGAGCGAAATGCTATGCATAAAAACCTCTGGGAAATTTACACAAGGTTTATCCTGGAGTTAGCAACCTCCAGTCAAAATTTCATAAATTTTGGAGTTAGTTTGCTACCTCTAAAAATCCCTCAAAATTTCAGCTTCAAAATCAAAACCCTAAGTCAACTTTGGTTTGGGTTCGAATCAAACCCGAGCCCAAACCCTATTTTGGTTGGACCCAACCCTCTCAGCGCCGGACTCAGCCCTTTCTAACGCGTGCCCTATCTCAGCCGTTGGATCTCCTCTCCACGGCCTAGATCTTGGTGACTTTCGGTCACCCGAACGTGCCCACGCTTCTCAGCCGTTGGATCCCCCATCGGGCGGTCCACGTTGCCGTGAACTTTCGAACCCCCCCGAATGCGCCAGCGATGCTCAGCCGTTGGATTTTAATCTAACTGCTGTGAGTGTGTGATACGGGGGAGGCCCGATCTTCTCAGTGAGGAACCGTGGATAGTTGATGCGAAGTAGACGATGTCGCTAGTTGAACACTCGCGCCAATGCACGAACCCTCAACTCTTCGGAATACGCCCAAAACACACCGGGTAGTTGTTCGTCGCGAGACCACGAGCGGCGACGCCAAGTCCCAATTCCCAATGGAGCGACGGCTTGACCTCGAGTTGCGAACAAACAATGGATCGCCTAATTCTCTCTCAAAGTCCTCGCATGAACTCGGTGTCGAAAGAACAAGCAATAGCTATGTTTCAATCTTATGCATAAACCGGTCTACCTCTATGGTGCGGCCATGGGGGTTTATATAGCCTCCCACGCAAGCACAAAACTCGGATGAACGATGGCAAGTGCTCTGATAATCCGAGTCCGACAACATTTCATCGCTACGATAATCCGAGTCCGATTCATCGTTCACGTGAATAGTAATCCCATTCAAAAAACGTCATACTTTAATTTGGAAATTTAAACTAGTCTCCCTCTCGGTTTCCCTTGTATTGTGAGCTTTCCTTCTCTTAGCTTATGGAATTTGTTCGATGCACTTGATGCTTCTTTTATGCCAATGTAACCCTTGTTGCCATGTCACCATATGTCTTTCTTGACCGCCCGCATGTGCTAGGGTTTTATCACGAGAGCACGTTCCTCTCGTTGGCCACATGGGTTTCTTCTCCTTTGTTGGCCGCATGTGTTTCTCCTCCATGAATTTGTTCCGGCCTCCCTCTCCTCCTCTCGGTTCCAAAGTCTTTAAATTTGTCAAACACGAGAATGCACCAAGTATTGCTTTAGGTAGTAACCAATTCTCATTGGCAACAAAGGAAATTCATTAAGAAACAAATGCATCTGTTGTTTGAGAAGTTTAGCTCACCTTCACGAATAACCTCATAAGTAGTAGGGATATCCTCATCATCCTCCCTTTCTTCAAAAAAGCCGTCCTCGGCTTTTGATAACTGAAGATGTGCTAGACAAAAATACAACGTATATGCATGGTATATATATTTGTCATCCAAACTCCTTTCGCTTAGCACATGATGATTTCTTTGAAAGTGTAATAAACAAAAGAACAACGTATACACGTGGTATATGTATGCATCAATTGTTGTGACATTCTCGTTGTTGCGCACAAAATAATTAGGATCATAGCAGCCATAGGATGTATTTGATATATACATTGCGATACTTTCGGTCACATCATTCTCCCTCCCATGAGAAAAAATCGTCCTCGACTTTGGTAAGTACATGGACAAGATATAAGAGGACCCACTAGATCAAGTTGTTCAAATATTGGAGAGAAAAATTTTAGTTTCTTCCATGCTTCAACTCGACTACGTTGTTTACATGTATAGGAGAAACAAGTAGGCATCATATTGCGTTCTAAACAATAGGCACTTGTATTAAAATCCATCTCAAAATGATCATGATATTTCTCAATAGATGGTTTGCGTAAAACATGCAAGTTTAAATCAGCAAGATTATCACAGGTAATGCATATTCGATAAACATAGAACTTGTCATCTACACCATAATCTCCAATCAAATTGAATGTATATGTGTAGGCATAAGTACTAACGAGTGATTTTAAACATGAAACTTTAGCAAGATTCTCAATCACACTAGATAGCTCTCTATGAACATAGAACATGATATAGTATAAAAGATCATCAAAGATATTTTAGTAAGAACGTCCTTATGGGTAATCAATTCCACATTATGTAAATTGAGCGTACAAATTTCAAAACATGGAATATTCAAAGGAACACTAGAGATCGAACTAAATGCGTACCTCTTCTTGATGAGTATGCAATTCAACACCATTATCATTACCTTTACCATCCTCCTCGGTTGTTGTAGGTGTTGTAGATATCAAATCATCATCATGAAACCATTGGATCGCAAGCACTCTATCCCCACCGTGGTTATCTCCTCGTCTTTCACATCCAACGGTGCTGGTTGTTCAACTTTCAACTCATTTTCTTTAATATCAACTTTGCACAATGTGAGAAACAACACTAGAAGTAGAAAATAAATCGTGAATTTCAGTAGTAACCTCACTTTGACTATCATCTACTTCTCTCTTTTCTGTTGGTGCATCTTTCTCACACTCAATAGAGATGCTCTCAACCTCACATATGGTGGAATCACACAGACTCACTCTCTTTATCATTCTCACTCAATTTGGCTATGTGGCACTCATTCTCATATGGGTTTGGATACATCCGTCCCCAAAGATTGTGGGTCGACAATTGAGCAATTACCAATAACCACAAACTCTTCATGAAGCAATGGGGCAGCACTACGAAACATGTACCGAAGGGAATGTCCCATGCTCGATCGCCTTCACATGTGATATACTAGCGGCATTTAAACCTTTTAGTGGACAAGTCAACTTGTCAAGTAGAGAACGCTTGTAGTGGCGAGGTACAAAGCGTGCGGAAATCTTGCTTCATCTGCTCCCACGTGATGTCGGCAATTCATGGCGCTCCATACGCTTACGAATAAAGCTGCTCCCACCAATGTGTGGCATAATCACCAAGCCACTAGGCGCAAGTAAGAGCTTCCTCTCATTGGTATAGTTGTGCATCCGAAATAGAGTATCAATTTCTAGCTCCCAAGTGAGATATTCTTGTACATCCGCATGCGACCGGAAAATATAGGAATAGAAAATTTGGGCTTATCGTGAAAATCCTTACGATGCACGTTTGGTTGATTGAACATGGCGTGCAGCTCAAGAAGTTGTTGTTGATGTCCGTGCGTAGTTGCGTAACCTCCTCTCAGAGGTTGTTCAATCCGATCGAATGGACCCGAGCTCATCGCGCACACCATTATCACGATCATGAAGTTGCTTTTGTAGCGCCCCACACAACCGTGTATACTCCGTCCACGTAACGGTGGATTCTCGATGACGACATGGATACAACTCACAAATAGCAAGCGAAATTATATCGGGTTAGTAAAAAAAACTTGCTCTCTCGCTCGCAACTCACATCCCGAACACAAGACAAGCTTACCGTTCCAAAGTGAATCAAGGACGGCAAATCGACAGATTGTGACAACGAGCGACCTTAACCCGTAATGTATGAGCGTAACCAAGAGCAAGGGAGTACACAAGCGGGTGTAGGTGGAGCTCGGACGGTATGTGTATATCCTATGCAATCGATATTCAAGGTATTGTAAAGCTAAGTAATGATCCAAGCTAGAGTATTTTGCCTATGTGCTAATCCAAAGGTTTAAGCGAAGTGTATGAGCAGCACAAACAAAGATAATGTGACTTAATGCAAACAAAGGAATGAGCTAGTGAGAGACAAACTGAAATTGAGATGAAAACTAGCTCGTTTTTGCACCAAGTACTATGAGAGACGCTAGCCAATTGCAAAGATATCAATGTTAGGGCACAAGATTGCTCAAATAGATTAAATACACAATCTGAAATTATGGACTAAGGTTTACTCTTCCCAATTTCGGCCAGCCCCTTTTTGTTTGTTTTTTTCTCAAAACCGCATGAACAAAGCTCTTCGCCCTTCGGCTATTAAGGAAACCGAAAGGAAAAAATTTGGGACTGGTATTTGCGGGTTTGATCTTTTTTTTTAATACCTTTTCAAGCCGTGGCTTTTTCTTGTAACCGACTGCCTTTTCCTCTTTTCTTATTGCAATGGCCGAAATAGGGTTTGCTCCCCTCTTGATTGCACAAGTCTCACAATTCAACAACGTGTAAATAAACCAAAGAACAGCCCTAGTGCAATGTACAAAAGCTAGTCTCAAGGATGAAAGGATATAAGTGAAGCTCAAGAAACCCAAAGTGTTTGATCACTATCTCTTTTGGGTGCTAATTGAGGAGTTCAATCGGCAATTTGAGTGCGGTTTATGTGAACACAACGATTAAGCACGCAAAAAGGAACACATGGATCAGCACTAAAAACCAAAACTCTAATGGATGAAAACTTAACTAAACGCACAAGAAATAACAGATTAAACTACGGTTTTGGTATTGCAATTTTCAGTTTATTGGGCGATAGGATGAAAGCGAATCTAACTACGGGTAAAGAAATTCTCCGAGTAAACCTAGAATCGATACCATATGATACGGGAGGCCCGATCTTCTCGGTGAGGAACCGTGGATTGTTGATGCGAAGTAGGCGATGTCGCTAGTTGAACACTCGCGTCAATGCACGAACCCTCAACTCTTGAATCGCCCAAAACACACGGGTAGTTGTTCGTCGCGAGACCACAAAGCGATTTAACGCCAAGTCCCCAATTCCCAATGGAGCAGCGGCTTGACCACGAGTTGCGAGAACAAACAATGGATCGCCTAATTCTCTCTCAAAGTCCTCGCATGAACTGCGGTGTCGAAAGAACAAGCAATAGCTATGTTTCAATCTTATGCATAAAGCGGTCTACCTCTATGGTGCGGCCATGGGGGTTTATATAGCCTCCCACGCAAGCACAAAACTCGGATGAGCGATGGCAAGGTGCTCTGATAATCCGAGTCCGACAACATTTCTTTGCTCTGATAATCCGAGTCCGATTCATCGTTCACGTGAACGATAATCCAATTCAAAAACGTCATACTTTAATTTGGAAATTTAAACTAGTCTCCTCTCGGTTTCCCTTGTATTGTGAGCTTTCCTTCTCTTAGCTTGCGCGAATTTGTTTGATGCACTTGATGCTTCTTTTTATGCCAATGTAACCCTTGTTGCCATGTCACCATATGTCTTTCTTGACCGCCCGCATGTGCTATGGTTTTATCCTGAGAGCACGTTCCCTCTCGTTGGCCACATGGGTTTCTTCTCCTTTGTTGGCCGCATGTGTTTCTCCTCCATGAATTTGTTCCCGGCCTCCCTCTCCTCCCTCTCGGTTCCAAAGTCTTTAAATTTGTCAAACCTGAGAATGCACCAAGTATTGCTTTAGGTAGTAACCAATTCTCATTGGCAACAAAAGGAAATTCATTAAGAAACAAATGCATCTGTTGTTTGAGAAGTTTAGCTCCTGCTTCACGAATAACCTCATAAGTAGTAGGGATATCCTCATCAGTGTGTACCGCTTCGCACTGAGTAGCCTTTTGTGGCGCGTGCGTTTTCAGCCGTTAGATCTTAATCTAACGCTCCTGATCTGGTGTGCTTTTCGGCTCTTTCTTTTGTCCCAATTAATCCCAGCCGTCCATTGTCGATCCAATGGCCCACGTGTGAGTCAGGTCATGCGGTTTGGCTCAACCCACTTAACAGTTGGGCTCGGACCTCTTTGTTTCTTTCGCCGAAATGTGGGCCCGGCGTCGGTGCTGGTCATCTTCCTCCTCTCGCAAGCGTGCGTGTGCGCCAGAGCATGGCAGGGGAGGGCAGCAGCGCCTGTCCCTTCCTCTTGTCCTTCAACAACTCTTAGCATTTATTACCGCCAGGCTTTCTCCCCCAAAGTCATGGTCGTCACCTACTCCTGTCGCCTCAGCCCGTGCTGGGCAGCCGTGGACAAAGCTCACCATTGAGCCATGCCCTAGCTCAAACCCTTATCCCTCCTGCTACAAAAGGCCTCCAAGCCCTTCCTTAGCTCTCTTTCAACACCATAGTACCAACCCTAGCTCCTCTCAGTTTGTTGAGCTCAAATCACCCCAAAACATCTTGGTCGCCATTGCTGAACCTTGAAGCTCCTCGGTGACTGTAACAGCCCTAACTTAGGGTTTGTATTTCAAATGTAAAATTTTGAGGAGAAATAAAAACTTTTGTTGTCTCTTCAAATCATTTGAAAGTTCCTACATTTTTCCCTAGCAATTTCCATTTTCTAGAATTAAACTCTTGTGAATGGAGATTGTTGTCAGCTAATTCTTAGCCTTCAAACTTTGATCATCCTCTGAAACTATTTTTCCTAGCATCTTGATCATCCTATCTACCTCCTGAATTATTTCACAATTTTTAGATTTTGTTTGCTATTTCAAATGGCCAAGTCAACTCTGTTTGAAATCTGGTCAAACCCCTGTACAGACAGCTTGTGAGTTTTCTCTAGAACAATGCAGTGCATAAAAGTTCTGGAAAAATTATACAAGGTTGTCCTCTGTCCCTAGTAGCTACCATAAAAATTTCAAAATTTTTGGAGCTCAGGAGCTACCTCTAAAAATTCCCCAAACCTTCTCTGTCTTTTAAATCAAATTCTAAAGTCTTGTTCCTCGGGCCCGAACCAACTCGGGCTCGAGTCAGACTCGTACCACTTGACTCGGTCGCGTCAACTACGCGCGCGCGCGAGTCAATCGATCGTGACCGTCAGATGCCGTCGAGCGATCCACGTCAGCGTCTTGCAACCGACTGTCGAATGCATACATCAATCTCGGCCGTCCATCTCGGATCAGCGGTCGGCATCTTTCCGTCGAGTAGAACCAGCGGCTCGCACCGCTTTGCTCTGTCGTCGACATGTGGGTCCCACTGTCGACATCGACCTCGTCTTCTCCGCACCTCACGGAGCTCGCGGCCGTTAGCGCATGGGTGCCACGTACCTCGCCGGCGCCACCTATATGCCCTCGTGTCCGTCTTTGGTGCATCGCGAGGCCTTCTTTACCTCACGCGACCACTCATCCCTCGTTTTCCCGTTCGTAGCTCTCTCGCGGTTTCTTGATTTGGTAGGAGAAGAACCCTGAAGCGTGCTGCGTGTTAGCGCCGCGCTTGATTCCGCAACCACGCCATCGTGATCTACTCTCTTCGCGCTTCCATTTTGCCCATCCGGGACCCTCGGCGTCGATATATCGCCGAGGCACCGTCGTCTCCGCCTCGGTTGCGGCGGCCAGCGGCTTGCTAGTGCTACGGTGAGTTTCTAGCTTCGACACTTAGTCCCTTAGGATCGCATTGATGCACCGAGTCTAACGGTGGGCTTGTTTACGCCTTTTGTGCATCGTTGCGGGCGTCGACCAATTCTTCTCAAGCTCGGTTTCGCGCCGTGGAAATTCCGGTCACCTCGGGCTTTCTTCGTCGGCATTATCGTGTGCTTCTTGCTCACGGTGTTGGCGGCTTAAGCACACCTTCCGGAGTATTCTAGAAGCCCGTATCGCCTTCTCGCGTGGGAGTGCTTTCTTCTCGCCTCCGGTCGTCGTGAGCTCATCTCCGTCGACCATCGGGCTCCGCGTCACCGTCATCAAGTTCGCTGGGTTCTTGCGAACCCGAAGGTACCACTCTTTCGCCCGAAACCTCTGGTTTGCTAGTTCGGTTCTTGTGGCGCGCCCGCGTGCCGTCTTCGCCGGTGAACCGCGGTGATGATTTGTTCGACTCTAATCATGTCTACCTTGAGTCTACATCTTGTGGGCCTGTTGGTTAATCCGTTTAAAGAACCTTTAATCCGCCCAGTTATGTTTCCCTCGAGTCTATTTGTCATGTGGGCCCGAATGTCGATTAAGGATTGTGTAGTTTTGTTAATCGTTTTCTCTGTTGGGAGCGTATTTCTGCGTAATGGGTATGTTAGGTTTGCACTTTGGTAGCGAAGGCGTATTCTTAGAATCGCCTTCAGCGTCACTTTCGTGCGGGTGTTTGTTACGGTCAACATTTTCGCGGGCCCATTGTCGATGTCTGGGGCTAGATAGGCGTGGGTAGAAAAAGGATTTAATGCTTTAGTATTTACGTAATATGTTTTACTGTTGCTTTGTTAATTCATTTAAACTTAGAAAATGCATAACTAATTCAATTCTTATCCAAATTGCATGAATCCAGTCTGTTTATTTTCATTTCAAATGTATTATTTACTAAAATTAGTTTCACCCATGTCTCTGTAGCAAAAATCTGTTAATTAATAAAATGATGTTTTATGTATCTTCTAGATTAGAAAATGCATATCTCTTTCAATATTTGTCCAAATCCAGTGAAACCAATTTTGTAATTTGCCATTTTAATGTACTAATTATTAGGATAGGTTATATACACTGTTTCTGTTCATGAAAATTTGTTAAGTAATTAACTAGTGACATGTTGTGTTTTTAGCTTAGAAAATTCATAGAAAATTATTAATAACTTAAAATGATTTGTTCTCTGTTTCTAAAATTCTGTTATTTCTTGCTTAGGCTGTTGTGTGAGTTTTGGCTTGTTTGATGTTGTTGAATGTTTGAGTTTTGTCGGTGTTATTCGTTCTTATTTCTTTGTTATGTTCGATCGTTGAAGCCGATATTTGCGGCAACCACGAGGGCGATCCTCGCTTAACAACTTGAGCAACGGCGGCCGAGCAAGCGGTTTGATCATGTTTAATCCAGTATTTTAAAGATTAATATTTTGTTTCATTTGTATGTATGCATTGCTTAATTTGTGTTAAATTGATTAGTTAAATCCGTGTTGCATATCCTGTAGCCAAAATATTGATCTCTACTACGAGCCTAGGTTATTTCTTTGTGATTAGAGATCATTGGATGATCTCTTGTCACTTAGTAGATCTGATTTCAACTTGCTTAGACATGCTTAGCTATCGGTAGAAGCGAGGCGGTTATCGACTTTAGTCGGTAACCTTGATCACACAAAATTTACTACAACTTTATGTTTCACATTTTGCTATGCTTACTTGCAAAACTAAAACCAAAAACAAAAATGATTTAGGCGGGCACAATGGTAAGATTGGTGTGATCTATTGGGTGTGGTGGAAAGGTGCCGGGTCAGTGGGACCGAACATCTTGTGAGTTTTTGTTATCCGAGCATTTAGGCGTGCTAACCACACTAGAGGGTATGGGACCTCTCTTGACCTAGTACTTTGGCGTGTATTGGTCCCGGGTCGCGGGAGGTCGCGGGAGGGACGGAGGTGGGAGCATGGTAGTTGTCAGAAAAGCTTTATCTGAGTGGGTAGTTGTCTTTCGGCTTTACCATGTAGCGTATGGTGTTTCTACCCATCTGGCGGCTCGGGGTTGATACACAATATTGGAAAGCAGATCTCGTAGGACTTAGTGTGCGGCATACCTTGGAGTGTGCTTTGGCTTAAAGCGATGCGAGGTGTGGAGTGCTGATGGTACACCTGCGGGGTTAAAAACTATTCGAATAGCCTCGTCCTAGGTGATGGACACGCTTGGGTAAGCTTATCGAGAGTTAGACTACAACATTTAAATTAAAATTTGATGGGTGAGTACGGATGCGGGATTCGTGCTATTGTTGTGGTGACTATTGGGATAGTCACTTCTAGGTTGTTTATCTTTCCCTTTTGTTATTATTACCCTTCTTGTTATTTCAATCTTAAAATGAATTGCAAACTTGCCTTTAAAGCTGTATTACCTTATTGCAAATGAAAATTGGCTTTATGCAAATGAAGCATATGACCTCCACCAAATAAGCTGCATGTAGTCTATGAGCAGTGCATTAGTTCACACGTCGGTCTTGCGGGTACAAAGACAATCTTTGTACTCGGTGCTTTGCTTAATGTTTTGTTGCGAGAGGAAGAAGGTGAGCCTCGGGGCCTCATACGTGGTGTCTTTGTCGCCGTGGGTGGCGACTAGGCTTGGCGGTCGGTCGGATGCCTTGTGGGTTGAAGGCACAACGATTGGCTTTGTTTATAGCCATCTTATGGCACTTTGCTTCATTGTCTTTTTGTTGTTATTTGTGTATCTTGTGGCACAGTCGGCCTATATACGTAATATTGTTACTATTTGTTTATCTTCCGTTTGTAGTGTAATGTTTGGACTCTATGTTTTGAATGGAGTTGATGTCTAATTTTGTGTGGGGTGTGTATCTTGCTTGCAGGAAGTATACATATCTCGAGATCGATTTATTTTATTTGTGATGCTAGGACCGGTGGTTGGTTAAGCATTACAAACCTAATAAGCGGGGTCCTCTAAAGTTGGTATCGAGCCATTACGACCGTAATAACAAGCATAGTCGTCCTTAGGGTATTTTGAAAGTCTTATTTTCAAATTATAAAAGGTTTATGAAAACCTAGGCGATTCTCAGATTTTATTCCTTACCTATCTTAGCTTTCTACTCTCATCTTACTCTAATTTAAGTTTTGAAACTTGGTTTCTCTCTTCACCTTTCAAAAGATAGTTACTCTGGTGGAATTAGTTTGGGGAGAACCATGAAGTTTAATCCAACTAAAACTTGTGGGGATAATAGGGTAAGATGTAAAGGGAGTAGTTATGTGTGCGATTTTTCTTTGGTCGAACTTTATCACTGCCTTGTGTTTGTTTTAATTTGCTTTCATGAATTTTGGCTTTCTTGCTCTTAAATTTGTTGCTAACTTGTCTTAGTAAAGCAGGATGGCGGGAGAGCAGCGTGGCGATCGTGAGGTGGTCATGATGAGAGCTTCCCCTCCTCAGACCATGGTGAGGTGCTCGCTCGGTCAGCGAAACCGCATGGACCAGGACGCGCATCTTGGAGGTTATTGCTAGGAATACCTCCACTCCTGCCGGTGGTGGCGGCCACGGACTCGCGGGGACTTGCGAGTTCCTCCGTGCGCGAGCCACCGACTTTCTCCGCTCGAGGACCCTCGATGCGGACGATTGGCTGCGCATGGTTGGCGAAAGCTCAACATAGCTCGATGCGAGCGCGAGGATAAGGCACTTTTCGCGTCCCACCGGCGAGCGCGGCACTCTCATGGTGGGAGAACTATCTCGCCATGCGACCGCGAGCCATGTGGTCGCGTGGGAGGAGTTCGGTCGGCTTTCGTCGGGCCCACATCACGATGGCGATGAAGGCGAAGAAGAAGGAGTTCATCGCGCTCAAGCAGAGGCGCAAATCGTGGCGGAGTATCTATACGAGTTTAATCATCCGCTCGTTATGCTCGGGTGAGGTGGCCTCGGATGAGGCTAGCGAGGAGAAGTTTATGGATGGCTTGTCGAGGCTGCGGGACAAGCTATCCATTGTGGACTTCTCGGACTTTGAGCCTTGGTAGATAAGGCCATCGTTGCGAGCATAAGGCAGCGGTCTTTGGCGAGTCCATAGCGCAAATGGGGGCGCATCGGTCTACTCACACCGGCCTCGTTCGTCCTCGGTGGGCGGCACCGATGGCCGTTCTTTTGCTCCACCGGCGCCGAGACCATCTGCACCAGCTCCGCCCACCGCGAGCGTGTTTGATCACGTGCGCTGCGATCAGCGACAGAGCGGCCTCGCAATCCGGCGCCGAGGTTACTTGTTTTATTTGCCACAACAAGGGCCATTATGCGAATATGCGCCTCAGTGTTGCGGCGACCCCTCGTCCTAATGGAGGGCGGGCGAGAGTGGTCATCCACGACGGAAGATGATCCGAAGCCCGAGTGCGGCGTGTCGAGTCAACCACCTTTCGGTGAGGAGGCTCGGGGCGCGGATGTCGTGATGGGTACACTTCTTGTTAATTCTCGTCTGCTGCGGTATTATTTGATTACGGAGCATCGCATTCTTTTATTTCAAGATCATTTGCTGCTGCTAGTGGTCTTCTTTGTGTTCCTTTGGGAGTTCCTTTGCTCATCAGCTCTCGGGTGGAAATGAGAGTGATTCTGATGTCGGGATGTTCCTATCATAGTCCAAGGAGTGGGGTTTTTGGCAAACCTTATTACCTCGATTCGTGATGCGGATGTGATTCTTGGCATGGATTGGTTGTCCCAACACTTGGGGCAAATCGATTGTGCCGGAAGGTTGTTTATCTTACCGACCCTTGGTGGCGGTCGGATTTTCGCGCGTGTGGGGGCCACATCTATGTGCATTAGAGACAAAGCCGGCCTTACAGATTCAGGATGTTCCCATAGTATCGACTTTGAGGATGTTTTCACGATGATTTGCAGGATGCCTCGGTTCGAGACCTTGAGTTTGTCATTGAGTTGCTTCCCGTGCACGCCCCTATCTCGGCGCCGTGTCGGATGCCTCCCAATGAGCTAGAAGAATTGAAGAAGCGCTTGGTGAGCTCCAAGCAAAGGGTTTCATCCGTCCGAGTTCATCTCCTTGGGGTTGTCCGGTGATCTTTGTGAAGAAGAAGGACAAGACTTTGCGCATGTGTTGACTCCGTCCTCTCAATGAAGTGACGGTGAAGAACAAATATCCTCTGCCCGCATTGATGATCTTTTGACCGGTTATGCGGAGCTCGGTGTTCTCCAAGATTGATCGAGATCGGGCTATCATCAAGTCGGATCGAGTGAGGATATTCGAAGACGGCTTTCACTACTCGTTATGGCACATGCGAGTACACCGTCATGTCTTTCGGTTTGACAAATGCTCCAGCGTTGTTCATGAACCTTATGAATTCCGTATTCATGGAGTATTTGGACAAATTTGTGGTGGTTTTATTGATGACATTCTTATCTATTCCAAGATGAAGCGAGCATCTTGAGCATCTGAAGATTGTTTTGGGCAAGTTCGGGAGCATCGGTGTATCTGAAGTTCAAGCAAATGTGAGTTAGTTGAAGGAAGTGGCATTCTTGGGCCATGTTCTTTCAGTGGAGGCATAGTTGTGGATCCCAGCAAGGTCAGCGATGTTCTATCTTGGGGCGGCCAAGTCGATCCAGCGATGTGCGGAGTTTTCTTGGTTTAGTGGCTACTATCGCGCTTTATCGAGAACTTCTCCAAGATCGCAGCCGATGGTGAATTGCTTAAGAAGGACAAGAAGTTTGTATGGTCCTCTGCTTGTGATGAGAGCTTTCGGGAGCTCAAGCGGCGATTGACTTGACTCCAGTCCTTACTCTTCACGATATCCACAAGAGCTTGATATTTATTGCGATGCCTCTCGTCGAGGGCTCGGATGTGTTCTTATGCAGGAAGGCAAGGCGGTTGCCTATGCATCGAGCGATTGAGACCTCACGAGCTCAACTATCCACCCATGATTTAGAGCTTGCTGCGGTGGTTCATGCACTCAAGATTTGGCGGCATTATTTGATCGGAAACGTGTGAGGTGTATTCCGATCACAAGAGCTTGAAATACTTGTTCACTCGGCGATCTGAACCTCGAGCGAGAGGAGATGGCTGGAATTGATCAAAGATTATGACATGGGTATTGGTATCATCAGGGCAAAGCCAATGTGGTTCTTGATGCACTTAGCCGAAAAGTGTATTGCAATACTCACGATGATCCAAGAGCGACAACTGCGCTTCTTGCGAATTCAACGTCTCAACTTGGGTTTGGTTGAGCATGGTTCCCCTTCGCCTTGGTTGTGCAACCAACCTTGGTGGATCAAATCAAAGCGACCGACAATCGGATGATGGTGTGGGTAAAATCAGCGAGAATATCAAGGGTGGATCGACCAAGTGTTTCACGAGAAGATGAGCACGGTGTTGTATGGTTTGGGCAGCGTCTTGTGGTCCCAAAGGTCCCGAGTTGCGGGATTTGATTCTTCAGAGGCCCATGATTCGCCTTTGTCCATCCATCCGGGGCCACTAAAATGTACCAAGATCTGCCGAGATTACGGTGGACTCGCATGAAGCGCGAGATTGCGGGTTCGTTGCGGATCGACGTATGTTGTCGCGTGAAGGCGAGCATCGGCGTCAGTGAGTCTTCTTGACCCTTGCCCATACCGGGTGGAAGTGGGATTCCGTTGGTATGGACTTCATCACTGGTCTACCGTACTTCTTGAGGAAGGATGCTATACGGGTTGTTATCGATCGATTGTGAAGGTAGCGCATTTTACGCGGTGTGTACCGCCCTCGCGTCGATAAATTGGCGGACCTCTACATATCCCGCATTGTGAGTTTGCATGGTGTGCCACGAGCGATTGTGTCGAATCGTGGCTCTCTTTTCACTTCTCGGCTATAGCACGATTTACGAGAAGCCATGGGGACCCGTCTTTCATTATTCGACCTATCATCCTCGGGATGATGGTCGACGGGCGCGTCAACCAGTGCTTGAAGACATGCTCCGTGCTTGTGTTCTTTCCTATGGGAAGAATTGGGAGAAGTGCCTACCACTTGCCGAGTTCTCCTACAACAACGGCTTCGAGGCTAGTCTCGGTATGGCACCGTTTGAGGCTTTGTATGGGGCTGCGAACACCATTGAAGCCGGTGAGAGGCGGTGAAAGGCGGTTCTTTAGTCGAGTTCCATCAATGAGGGTGAAAGTCAAGTGCGGTTGATTCGTGAGCACTTGCGCGTAGCTCGATCGAGCGAGAAGAGCTATGCGGATCGTCGTCGTCGTGAGTGAGTTTCAGCCAATGACTTTGTGTATCTCAAAGTCTCACCTTTGAAGGGACATCGTCGTTTAGGTGTCAAGGGCAAGCGGCTCCTCGATATGTCGGGCGTGTCGCATCATCAAGAAAGTGGGAGCTGTTGCATACAAGTTGGAGTTGCGGCTACACTTGAAGGGTGCATGATGTTTTCCATGTGTCACAATTGAAGAAGTACCTCCGTGTTCTGTGGAGGAAACACCATTGGAAAATATCGATGTGCGGGAAGATCTGTCTTATCATGAGCGTCCGTTCGTATCCTCGAAGAAGTGAGCGAGAACAAGGAACCGTGTGATCAAGTTCCTTAAAGTTCGATGGTCAAACCACTCAGAGGATGAAGCCACTTGGGAGCGGGAAGATCGCCTTGAGCGATTACCCATCCTTCTTCTCGGTGATCGAGAATCTGGGCGAGATTCTGTAAGGGGAGATTTGTAACACCCTAACTTAGGGTTTGTATTTCAAATGTAAAATTTTGAGGAGAAATAAAAACTTTTGTTGTCTCTTCAAATCATTTGAAAGTTCCTACATTTTCCTAGCAATTTCCATTTTCTAGAATTAAACTCTTGTGAATGGAGATTGTTGTCAGCTAATTCTTAGCCTTCAAACTTTGATCATCCTCTGAAACTATTTTTCCTAGCATCTTGATCATCCTATCTACCTCCTGAATTATTTCACAATTTTTAGATTTTGTTTGCTATTTCAAATGGCCAAGTCAACTCTGTTTGAAATCTGGTCAAACTCCTGGACAGCAACTTGTGAGTTTTCTCTAGAACAATGCAGTGCATAAAAGTTCTGGAAAAATTATACAAGGTTGTCCTCTGTCCCTAGTAGCTACCATAAAAATTTCGAAATTTTTGGAGCTCAGGAGCTACCTCTAAAAATTCCCAAACCTTCTCTGTCTTTTAAATCAAATTCTAAAAATCTTGTTCCTCGGGCCCGAACCCAACTCGGGCTCGAGTCCGACTCATACCACTTGACTCGGTCGCGTCAACTAAACGCACGTGCGCGAGTCAATCGATCGTGACCGTCCGATGCAAATCGAGCGATCCACGTCGCGTCGCGCAACCGACTGTCGAATGCATACATCAATCTCGACCGTCCATCTCGGATCCAGCGGTCGGCATCTTTCCGATCGAGTAGAACCAGCGGCTCGCACCGCTTTGCTCGTCGCCGACATGTGGGTCCCACTGTCGACATCGACCTCGTCTTCTCGCACCTCACCGGAGCTCGCGGCCGTTAGCGCATGGGTGCCACGTGCCTCGCCGCGCCACCTATATGCCCTCGTGTCAGTCTTTGGTGCATCGCGGGCCTTCTTTACCTCACGCGACCACTCATCCCTCGTTTTCCCGTTCGTAGCTCTCTCGCGGTTTCTTGATTTGGTAGGAGAAGAACCCTGGCGTATTGCCGTGTTAGCGCCGCCCTTGATTCCGCAACCACGCCATCGTGATCTACTCTCTTCGCGCTTCCATTTTGCCCATCCGGGACCCTCGGCGTCGAGTATATCGCCGAGGCACCGCCGTCGTCTCGCCTCGGTTGCGGCGGCCGCGAGCTTGCTAGTGCTCGGTGAGTTTCTAGCTTCGACACTTAGTCCCTTAGGATCGCATTGATGCGAGTCTAACGGTGGGCTTGTTTACGCCTTTTGTGCATCGTTGCGGCGTCGACCAATTCTTCTCAAGCTCGGTTTCGCGCCGTGGAAATTCGGTCACCTCGGGCTTTCTTCGTCGGCATTATCGTGTGCTTCTTGCTCCACGGTGTTGGCGAAGCTTAAGCACACCTTCGGAGTATTCTAGAAGCCCGTATCGCCTTCTCGCGTGGACCGTGCTTTCTTCTCGCCTCGGTCGTCGTGAGCTCATCTCGTCGACCATCGGGCTCAGCGTCACCGTCATCAAGTTCGCTAGGTTCTTGCGAACCCGAAGGTACCACTCTTTCGCCCGAAACCTCTGGTTTGCTAGTTCGGTTCTTGTGCCGCATATGCCGTGCCGTCTTCTCGCCGGTGAACCGCCGGTGATGATTTGTTCGACTCTAATCATGTCTACCTTGAGTCCACGTCTTGTGGGCCTGTTGGTTAATCCGTTTAAAGAACCTTTAATCCAGCCGTTATGTTTCCCTTGAGTCATTGTCATGTGGGCCCGAATGTCGATTAAGGATTGTGTAGTTTTGTTAATCGTTTTCTGTTGGGAAGCGTATTTCTGCGTGATGGGTATGTTAGGTTTGCACTTTGGTAAGCAGAAGGCGTATTCTTAGAATACGCCGGCGTCACTTTGTGGTGGCTGTTGCAGTCGACATTTTCGCGCGGGCCATGTTGTCGATGTGCGGGGCTAGATAGGCTGTGGGTAGAAAAAGGATTTAATGCTTTAGTATTTACGTAATATGTTTTACATTGCCTTTGTTAATTCATTTAAACTTAGAAAATGCATAACTAATTCAATTCTTATCCAAATTGCATGAATCAGTGCTGTTTATTTTCATTTCAAATGTATTATTTACTAAAATTAGTTTCACCCATGTCTCTGTAGCAAAAATCTGTTAATTAATAAAATTATGTTTTATGTATCTTCTAGATTAGAAAATGCATATCTCTTTCAATATTTGTCCAAATCCGGTGAAACCAATTTTGTAATTTGCCATTTTTAATGTACTAATTATTAGGATAGGTTATATACACTGTTTCTGTTCATGAAAATTTGTTAAGTAATTAACTAGTGACATGTTGTGTTTTTAGCTTAGAAAATTCATAGAAAATTATTAATAACTTAAAATGATTTGTTCTCTGTTTCTAAAATTCTGTTATTTCTTGCTTAGGCTGTTGTGTGAGTTTTGGCTTGTTTGATGTTGTTGAATGTTTGAGTTTTGTCGGTGTTATTCGTTCTTATTTCTTTGTTATGTTCGATCGTTAGGCCGATATTTGCGGCAACCACGAGGGACGATCCTCATAACAACATATTGAGCAACGGCAGCCAGAACAAGCGGTTTGATCATGTTTAATCAGTATTTTAAAGATTAATATTTTGTTTCAATTTGTATGTATGCATTGCTTAATTTGTGTTAAATTGATTAGTTAAATCAGTGTTGCATATCCTGTGGCCAAAATATTGATCTCTACTACTGAGCCTAGGTTATTTCTTTGTGATTAGAGGTCATTTGGATGATCTCTTGTCACTTAGTAGATACGATTTCAACTTGCTTAGACATGCTTAGCTATCGGTAGGCTGGCGGTTATCGACTTTAGTCGGTAACCTTGATCACACAAAATTTACTACAACTTTATGTTTCACATTTTGCTATGCTTACTTGCAAAACTAAAACCAAAAACAAAAATGATTTAGGCCAGGCACAATGGTAAGATTGGTGTGATCTATTGGGTGTGGTGGAAAGGTGCAGGTCAATTAAGGACCGAACATCTTGTGAGTTTTGTTATCGGGCATTTGGCGTGCTAACCACACTAGAGGTATGGGACCTCTCTTGACCTAGTACTTTGGCGTGTATTGGTCCCGGGTCGCGGGAGGTCGCGGGAGGGACGGAGGTGGGAGCATGGTAGTTGTCAGAAAAGCTTTATCTGAGTGGGTAGTTGTCTTTTCGGCTTTACCATGTAAGCGTATGGTGTTTCTACCCATACGAGCGGCTCGAGGTTGATACACAATATTGGAAAGCAGTCTCGTAGGACTTAGTGTGCCGGCATACCTTGGAAGTGTGCTTTGGCTTAAAGCGATGCGAGGTGTGGAGTGCAGTGGTACACCCTGCGAGGTTAAAACTATTCGAATAGCCTCGTCTAGGTGATGGACACGCTTGGGTAAGCTTATCGAGAGTTAGACTACAACATTTAAATTAAAATTTGATGGGTGAGTGCGGATGCGGGATTCGTGCTATTGTTGTAGTGACTATTGGGATAGTCACTTCTAGGTTGTTTATCTTTCCCTTTTGTTATTATTACCCCTACTTGTTATTTCAATCTTAAAATGAATTGCAAACTTGCCTTTAAAGCGTATTACCTTATTGCAAATGAAAATTGGCTTTATGCAAATGAAGCATATGACCTCCACCAAATAAGCTTTGCATGTAGTCTATGAGCAGTGCATTAGTTCACACGTCAGTCTTGCGGGTACAAAGACAATCTTTGTACTCGGTGCTTTGCTTAATGTTTTTGTTGCGGAGGAAGAAGGTGAGCCTCGGGGCCTCATACGTGAGTGTCTTTGTCGCCGTGGGTGGCGACTAGGCTTGGCGGTCGGTCGGATGCCTTGTGGGTTGAAGGCACGCGATTGGCTTTGTTTATAGCCATCTTATGGCACTTTTGCTTCATTGTCTTTTGTTGTTATTTGTGTATCTTGTGGCACTGTCGGCTATATACGTAATATTGTTACTATTTGTTTATCTTCCGTTTGTAGTGTAATGTTTGGACTCTATGTTTTGAATGGAGTTGATGTCTAATTTTGTGCAGGGTGTGTATCTTGCTTTGCAGGAAGTATACATATCTCGAGATCGATTTATTTTATTTGTGATGCTAGGACCGGGTGGTTGGTTAAGCATTACAAACCTAATAAGCTGGGTCCTCCTGATGACATTAGGGTTCGAGTGGCTTTTCTTCCCTTTTCTTTGTTCCACCTTGTTCCTATCATCTCCTGAGTCAAACCCCTAACCTGATTTTGAATTGCATTCACAGAATTCTTCAATTTTGGGGTTCGCTCAAATCGACCGGTTTGCCCCCTTTTCTTCCTCAGTGCCGGTAAGCCCTCCCCTCCTCAATCCATTGCTTGTGGACCATCTTTGGGCTATGTTAAAGCTCTCTGGATGACCCAGAGTTGTTATTGCTGCTCAGGCCATTTCCCCCGAGTCATCTTCTTCGTTGCTGTCTTTGTTCATCGTCATTGGGGCTCCTCAGGCCATCTTTGAACTTCTACTGCACTAAGGTAACTCCTATGTAGCCCCTAGATGCTCGGGCACCACCTCTCAGAACCGCTGCGGAGCTCCTTTAGCTTTTTCATCATTTTCGGTTTTGGCCGCGCCGCGCCGCTCTCCTCCGGCTCGCCAGCGTTGTGGGCCGCCGTCACCATCGAGATCATCACCATCGGGTGCGCACTGCTATTGAGCACCCATTTTGGCCATTAGCCCACGCTGCCACGACCAGAGTCGCCGGCGACGAGCTCGGGACCGCCCTCGGCCATTTGTCGAACGGGCGTGGCACTGTGTTGTGCCGTAATCAGGCACTGACTCGGTCATTTAATTATAATCAATGTTTAATCATTGCTTAGAGTTAATGTGCCCTAAGCTGGCCCTTGTGTGCCACTGCCAGGTGGGCTCAGCCACATAAACACCCCCTCTCTCACACTGTGCGGAAACCTTAGGACATCATTAATGATAATCATTGGTTAATCACTGTTAATCATTGATTAGTAATTAATGATGGTCTTAAGCGAACCTTTGGGTCACTAACTTGTGGGCCGCACCTTAATAAACCCCCGTGCGTTTAAACCCCCACGTGTGGCCCGCGTGTTACTGACTTGTGGGTCCTGTCCTTTTTCTCTCTCTCCCCGGGTGTGCGCTGAACGTTGATCATTTTGGGCCGTCAGATTTGAAACCAACGGCCTAGATCAGTGGGCCGTTCGGGCCGTCCGATCGGCTCAGCTCGTGTCAGCCATCCATCGCTTGATCAACGGCTAAGGTTCATTGGGCCATTCGGGTCATGAATAGTGCCTGATTGATCTCAGCCATCCATTTTAGATCCATCGATTGTTTATCTTTCCGTTCGTGCGTGCACTATGCTGGGCTGCGTGTGGGCCGTGCGATGGCGCATCAGCGGCCCACAATGCGCCACATCGTTTTCTTTTCGGAAATGGTTATTAATTCCCGGTAAGCTTTATTTTGCAACTGAAAAATGCATTAAACTTTAGAAATTGATATCTAATTCAATATAATTCTTTTTCGGTTGATTCCAATTTTATTAATCCTGTTGTTAACTAAACTTTAATCTAAAAATGGTTTTAAGCTTAGTTTAACTCCAGAAAAATATAAGAATAGATTTAATTCCTGTGTAGGGTCATTTGGTTCATTAAAAATTCATTTACCTTCGAAGATGCATAACTAATTCTCTGTAGGTCCTTTTTGGGTGAATCCAACTGTGATAAATTCCTGTTTAACTAAAGTTTAACCTAAAAAAAACATGTAGGCACTGATTCTGTATTAGAAAATTATATAGGTTGAATTGACTTGATTAGGTATAAATATTATCTAGAAATTTATTTAGAATTTGTAAAAGACACAAGTAATTCCCTGTAACTCCAAACTAAGCAAACTCAAGCTTATAAAATTCCTCTATTAACCTGCTTTAATATGAAATAGGATCTGATCATAGTTATATTTCTGAAAAATGATATGTGATGGTTTTACAACTTAGAAAAATCATAAGTAATTCATTTGAACTCCAAATTTAGTAAACCCAACTTTCTTGACCTTAGGATGCCATTATCTACCTAGCATAAAAATTTGGACCTTAGATCATTCTGAAAATTTTCGCCATGAAACGATATCGATAATTAATTTAGTTGAATTAATAGGTGAGAGAAATGGTTTTAGCTATAACTTTTTCATACTTAGTCCAAATGACCTGTTTCTTGTTTCTAAATTCATTTAAAATCATAACCTTTGCTGCTGTATAAATTTCATAAGATTTGGATGAGTTTTTTGTTGAGTTTTGTTTGGTGTTCTTCGCTCTTATTGGTTTTATCGCGTTTTTGCGTTAGGTTCAACGATTGGGTTGAGTTGAAAAGTAATCCTCTGCGATAAATAAGTGATCTCCAGCAAGGCAAGCAGTGTAACATCATTTGATCATATTGCTCCTATTACTTTCAAAGTCTAATATCTTATTTGCAAAACCTAAGTATGCATGCTTCTTGTGTCAAAGTTAATTTTGTCGATTAGAGGTAGCTAAGCCTATTGCATTGTTGCCTTGAAATTGTTCACCCCTGCCACTGCCATAGGTTATTATCCTCATTGGTGAATTAGAGCCAGTGAATGATTTATGGTCTTTTATTTGTCTTTAAGATATGATGCTTAGCAATGCTTAGTTCTTGGTAGAATTGGCGGTTATCGACTTAGTCGATAACCTTGATCTAAACTTATTATGACTCTATGTTTCAACCTTTGTGCTATGTTTATTTGTGAAAACTAAAAATGAAAACAAAATGATTTGGACTTGGGCACAATGGTAAGATGGTGTGCTTTTGGGTGTGGTGGTATGGTGCAGAGACAATTAAGGACCGAACATCTTGTGAGTCCCGTTATCGAGCAATTTTGTGTGTGCTAACCACACTGGAGATATATGGGATCTCTCTTGACTAAGTACTTTGGGGGGTGTTAATTAATGAGTCGCGTGGTGGGTTGCATATTTAACTATATGCAACATGGACATGTTGTGGGGAGGAGCACCAGAGGGCGGTGTATCCTACTCCACGTATGGGTCCTTGTGATCCATATTCCACCGGCAGATCACTAAGGGTTAACCCCCATACGTGCGGCTATTGATTAGCATTTTCCATTGGAAATTTTTCGTAGGACTTAGCCGTGTCGGCATACCAAAGGAAGTGTGC
This sequence comes from Ampelocalamus luodianensis, assembly GCA_036346255.1. Classification (NCBI taxonomy): domain Eukaryota; kingdom Viridiplantae; phylum Streptophyta; class Magnoliopsida; order Poales; family Poaceae; genus Ampelocalamus; species Ampelocalamus luodianensis. The sequence continues at coordinate 21,287,912 of CM070623.1, forward strand.
TTAATAGCTTGGCAAAAGGCGGTATGAAGTGTGGGTACATTGGTACACCCCTGCAGGTTTCAAACTATTCGAATAGCCTTGTCCTAGGTTATGGACACGCTTGGGTAAGCTTTTCAAGAGTTAGACTACAACCTTTTAAATTAAAACTTGATATAGGTGGTACGAGTGGGTAACTCGTGCTATTGTTGTGATGGCCTTTGGGTTGGTCATCTCCGGGATGTCTTTATGTCTATTACTTATTGTTTATTTGTTATTTATGCAAATAAAATTCAGATTGTCAAAATTGTCTTCAAACTATTACTTATTTCAAATAAAACTTGCTTTATCTGAAAATTAACCTTGAGCCTTCTCCTTTGATTAAAGCCTACATGTAGTAGTAACTAGGTTTGTTACAGTAAGTCTTGGGAGTATATTTTTGTACTCATTTGCTTTGCTTAATTGTTGTAGAGGAAGAAGGTTGATCCCCAAGGGATCATCTTTGGTGAGTTGTGCTGCGGGTTTGACGACTAACTTGGCGGCCCGGTTGGTTGCCTTGTGGGTTAAAGGCACACTAATTGGCTTTTGTCTTAGCCATCTTATGGCATTTTGCTTCCGCTGTTGATTAACTCTTATTGTTTAGTTCTTGGCCGGTTGGCCTCTCTTTTGTAACAACTATTATGTATGTCTTTTGCTGGGCTTGTATTATGTGATGTATGGAATTGATGCATGATTTTGTAGCAGGTGTGTATCTGCATTTCTGGGAAGTATACATATCTCGAGGCTTGGTTTATTTGCTTTGTGATGCTAGGGTCAATGGAAGGCTAAGCATTACAAGTCAAATAAATCGGGGTCCTCACAGGAATATTTAGTTATGATACTCTTTTATCTGTTGGAACCTCCGTATAGTTAACTATACAAAGGAGGTTCTGCCGAAATTTAGTAAATTGTCCTAGTTTAGATTTGTTTAATGTTTCTTTAGTAGCATTCCAAGCTTATGTTGGGCTGGGGTGTTATAGTTGGTATCAGAGTGGGCTGTAGGTCCGTGGTATAGGAAATATTAATTTTGACACACTACACACTGTAGGTGGGTTGGGTTTTTCTTTCTGCATTGCATTGCGTACACGCTTCTATTGATTGTATAGTTAATCTTGTACTATTGGTGCTAGTTGCACTGTGTGCTTAACGATTGGTTGTTCTTGTTGTGATGTTTAGAGATGGCAAGGGGTGGAGGTCGCGGTCGTGGTCGAGGCCGGTAGGGTGCCGGACGAGGCCAGGCAACGCCCCCGCCTGAAGTTCGGAACTCTATGGCTGGGGAGGCTGGTTCTGCGGAATCGGAAGAGGAGGTGGCTTCAGCGGTTCGGGGGGCTCAAGCTCCACCGGTTGCACCCACTGCCGCCCCTTGGGCGGCTCCCGCTACGGTGCCCGCGGATGTGACTATGGGGCTGCATCAGTGGAATGCCCTGCGCCTTGATACCTTTGATGGGTTGGGCACGCCAGTTGATGCTGCCAACTGGCTGCGACACATGGAGAGACACTTCGGAGCGCTGAGGATGACTTCTGAGATGAGGGCTCAATTTGTGGCCTTCCAGCTAAAGGGGCAGGCGAATATCTGGTGGGAGGGAGTCCTAACAGCTAGGACCACTGCCCACGGCCTAGTTACCTGGGAGCAGTTTGTTGAGCAGTTCCGGATGAGGTTCTACCCAACTTCATTTGTGGAGAGAATGGAAGTCTCTTTGCAAAGTTACAAGCTGGGCAAGATGTCAGTGTCAGAGTATGAGGTGGGTTTTAACAACCTGATCCGCTTTGTTCCAGCTGTGGCTACAGATAAGGCGGAGAAGGCCAAGAGGTTTCGCAAAGGGCTCAGACAGGAGTTTCGCCAGGTATTGGGGGCACTAGAGCTGCGCGACTTTACACTACTACAGAAAATGTCATCACAGATGGTTCGGAACCGTCATCACAGACGGTTCGAAACCGTCTGTGTTTTTGTACGTCTGTGATAACTGGCGGTTATTACAGACGGTTAAAAAACCGTCTGTGATAAGTCACAACATAGATGGTTCTAATTACCATGATATCCACATATCACAGACGGTTCATAACTAGAACCGTCTGTGATATGTGGATATCACAGACGGTTTAACAAACAAACCGTCTGTGATAGTTCTTTCAGCCTAACATTTTTTTTTTCGGCTAGCCTTAGCAATTGCTAGCTATGCCCTCTGAAAACAAGCAGGCAGAAAATAGATACATCACAGATGAATCAATCGTTGACAACTCAAAGTGGTCATTTATAACTCAAAATCAATTACAAACGAATATGTATCAAATATTGTCGCTAGAGTTACAATTGAATTACAACTATTCAAAGTGAATTATAATTAATGAATCAATTGTTTCAAGGTCGTTCAGCGGTGTTGATGGAGTAGTGAAACTCTCCGTTTTCGTCAATGATCTCCATCATGATGAAGGTTCAGAGTCTTCCTCGAACATCTGAGATCTCTCTCTGAACGAGTGAATCTAAATCTATATTCAAGCCCTGTAGCTAGCAAGAGTAAAGTAGTAAGCATATATAGTTAAATTTATAATTAGAAAATAATTATTGCGAGATTGACCAACCTCGGGATCCTTCAACTTAGCACTCAGGATTTTCTGCATATGATGGCAAACGTAGAATGCACATTCTTCTGCTTTTTGCTGCAAAAATAGAATTACATACATATATAGGTATAGTCAGTTCGAGACGCATTATTACGAAATATGATATAAGATTATTGTGTTGTAGCACGTACCAAAAATCGCGTCCTGTGATTAAGTGTGGCGTTTGTTCCCTTGTATAGCCCTCCATCGGCAACATAGGAAATGAACGACCTACATGTTTCCAAAAATTTAACCTCGGCCATTTCAAACGAATGAAGACTACAATAGAGTTATATATGGAGGAAATGAGCACACCTGTCGAGTACTCCTTGCACAAGGGTGAAGTCGTGGCTTTTTTTGACTAGGGAATCAAGGTATAGTACCTAGTTCCTCTTTGCTATAATGACTAAAAGGATCCAGTGGTGCATACTCATGTATGTCGCTATAGTCATTAAACCTAAGTTCGTAGTGAAGTACAAATGAAATTTGTATAGCAAGTAGTAAAGCATTTACTTCTGGTTGTAGGGCACCATTATGTAGTCCTTGTCGTTTTGAGCAAGCAATCCTGTCGTTATGTATTTCTCGACGTAGGATACGTCTGCCAAGATGGTTTACTCAGAGACCATGTGTGGGTCGAGCAAACCCACCGGTTCTTTCAATCGCCGGGCATTTTTAATCATGTATCTATACATAAGCAATGAGTTGTTATATTAATCGGTATTACGTGAATGTAGAACTTGATTGTACACACTTACAGTATCCAGCATCGTAGAAGTGAGGCATCGAGGGCTTTGAGGTTGAATAGGTCGAATAAGTTGTCGAAGCCCACGACGAAGGGGGCCGGCTCGTGGAGGAAATACTCCTCCATGTATCTGACGGTGATTCCATCAGTGCACCCTTTCTCTTTGGTCTTGTGCAAGTACAATCTATGCAAACTCTGAAAACCTAATCCAGCGTAGGCTAATACTGTGCTGGTCGCCAACGGACTTCCGAAAGAGTATTTCTTAGGGTTAGGAGGAGGAAGCTCCTTAATGTCCTTCGATTTCGATTTGTCATGGACGACTTGCCCGCTATGCGTCTTCCTGTGAGATGACTCGGGAACCGATACGGCGGCACGCTCTTTTTGTTCCTTCGGTGTCTTCTCCACGGGAACCGATGAGGCGGGCTTCTGAAGCGAAGGTTGAGGTGCAGTCATGGAGGGTCATGTTGGAGAGGCATGGTCGTGTCGAGATGGTTGGGGTGGAGTCATGAAAGGTTGAGGCGGCACTGTAGGGTCCAGGGCGATGTCCTTCTTGGGCCACTAGATAAAACTGTACACGGCATCCCCTAGTGTTCTGATGTTGTCGTTCAGGCGAATCTCCAACAGGACGGCCCTAAAATTATCATGTACCATGTCCACCTGGACCCTAGCGTAACCCTGCGCTACCTGGGCACCATGCTGCACTATCCCTTCCTTGCATGGATACGCCACCCCCCGCCCAGCCTCAATAGACATCCCAACCATCCTCACTTGGAGCGTGCAGTGCGTCGGCTCCTACAAAACGATACGCAATTAGCTAAGGCGTCCTATAGGTCTATCTTTGGAGCATTCCAGAGATGTACATTACCTTTATGTCGTCGATAGGTAATTGGACGTCATCATGTTCATAATTTTGCGTGGACGAGACGCTACTCCGATGTTGAGGAGGACTGGCTCCCAAAACAACGGGGGCGGCTTGCGACTGGTTGAGGAGTAGGAGTTGATTCACTTGGTCCTGCAATTTTGCTATCTTTCCTTCAAATTTTGCAGTAAGCACACATTCTCTTCCTTCAAATTTTGTAGTAAGTACATGTTCCAACACTGTGTCGTACTCGGCCTTGGATCTCTTCCTACTCCTATACGTGCAGTAGTCGTCTGGAAATCCATCCCTCCAAGATACGTTAACCCCTTTGCCTCGCGTGCGACCCGGGTGCTCCTTGTTTCCCAGGGCCGTAGATAGTATATCCTTCTCCCTGTCTGCTTGGAAGGAGCCTTCGGAACATACGGAACTCAATTCTTGCTGCAAGAGGTCATCATGTTATTATAGACATTATGAAGTTATGGACTTATTAACAACTAGGTAGTTCGAAGACATATTTACCACACGGTTGGCCACATCCCGGTCTGCCGGGTTTGTGAAAGAGATTTCGCCCGAAGACGTGACTGATGCCCTCGCTCTTAACCAGGAGAGAGCGCGCTTGTCTATGATCTCACCAAATGGCCTTGTTTCGTTCTCGTCCTCCGCCGCCCATTGCGCGGTTTTACCCGCGTATCCAGCGGTGCCGAGTTTGTGGGGGTGAGTGTTTGGAGAGCCTTGTGCGTCGCACTTTCCTCAAGAAATTCGGTCGTCGTCTTCATTTGCACAAAGGCGTCCCATATATCCCGCGACAAGAGTTTATACATCATGAAGGGCGTTCGACCCGTGTTCACATACTTCGTGACAAGCACGCTCTTGAAGGTCCTCCACGCCTTTCCCACCGAGAGCAACGCCTGCCGTTCCACGCGCGCCTGGTCTGCGGCTGGGAAAGTGAACGATTTTAAGACTTCGTTCCACAGCTCGCGTCTCCGATCATCCGACACACTGTCCCAGCTCAGTGTGGTGATGGGGACCCGTTCCCTTCCAAGTATCCTGCAGATGGTCCGAAATCTCGCCGCTGCTTTGGGGGGACTCACAGGAATCCCATTGGCATTGACCTCCATGACGGTCATTAGGCCCGGAGGAATTTTCGATATTCCTCTGCCATCTCGCGTACGTACCACTTTCCTCGGAGATCCAGACGCATTCGGTGACGTCGATGACAGCAGCGAAGACGGTGCGGACGCCATGTCGCTTACTTGCTATCTATGTAACACCCCAGCTCAGCATTGAGCCTGAATTGCTACTAAAATTAAATTAAACTAAACTAAACTAGGACCAATTACAAATTTCGGCAAAACCTCCTTTTTACAGTCAACTATACCGAGGTTCCATCATGGCATTTGTCAATATCTTCATAATCAAGTTTACACAAGCATGCAAGATGATCGAATAAACGTAATCGAGACTTGCTATTCTTATTATCACAATTAACATAATACTCATAACCATCTATGAGTGATTCTCAAGCAGTTTACTTAATCCTGAAATAAAACTAAATGGCAAACGCCTTAAGGTCGTGAGGTAGTGAGTGCATCCAACATCTACTCCCTCCCATGCATGTCGTTCCTGCCAGTTGTACCTAAAACAAATCAAAGCAAGAGTGAGCCCAAAGACTCAGCAAGTATCAACAAGGCTAATACGAGTTCACAGTCATAGCATCAATAATCCACAATAACATTACACTAATCATAGCTTTCATACTCATGGAATGCGATCAATGCAATGCACCTTTTGAACTTTATCTCTTTTCGCATTTTACCGGTAATGCGGGGTATACATTCGTCGATGTGTACCCTTGCGTGTGCCCTCTAGCACAGGGACCAAGAGCTTATACACCACATGTATAGGGACCTTTGCCCATCATCTTAATGATGGGGACCTCTTTACTCATTGCCCACATTCTACGAATGTGGGGACCTCAAGCCCATCATCTACATGACAAGGACCTCAAATAAGCATAGTCACCACGTGACCAAGCCTTCAATATGATAGTACAATGCACATGAACAAAACTTTAACCATTGTACATATGTATTCACAACAATGTCATACATGAATAAACTTATTCATACTTCTAGCATTCCTCATCATTGGTATTCATACCATTCTAGCATCCATGAACAGCACATATATTCATAATACTAGCAAACATGAACAATCCCTCATGAATAACAGTTAATCATATCTCAAGTATTCACCATCCTTATTCATACATATCACACTATCAACCTTGCATGGTTATTACGCATCAAAGTATTAGCATCCTCTATCAAACAGTCATAATTATTCACTCAAGCAGAGTACTTGCATTCACCAAGATAAATTGGAAATTGGAAATCATCACAATAACATCCATACATGGCTAGTATGAGCCAAACACAAACAATCACAGCATACCAGCATAATTATATGATAACCCGAATACTTGCCTTAACCGTGCGAGAACGATGGACGCGAAGAGGGCGCTGCCCCTGGGATCACGCTCCCACCTGAACATAAAGATAACCCAATCTAAGACCAACATACTGGACCAAAAGCATAAATAACAACCCAATTGAACTCACTAAACTTCCAAGCATTTTTCCAATCTTCCAATTTCTAGCGATCGCTTTGGTGTTCACTGCGGACAGTCAACTTCTAAAATACATAACTTTCTGCTCAGGGGTCCAATTAAGATGTTCTCAGACTTTCTGGAAAGGTAACTAAATTACCCAAATAAACTTAGTTGGGGAGCCCTTTTGATTCTGCCAATTACTACCTCTACCAAGCCAAACTACAGAACATCAAAATTCACATCGGGTTCTCTGGACAGTACACTAAAACCACCATAACTTTTGCTATGAACGTCCAAATCTTGCGTTCTTTATCTCTCTGAAAAGGTATGGAAATTACCTACATTTTCGTTATACTGAGATCCTCTGATTTCGTTTTTAACTAATAGATTAACTCAGTTTTCTACAGAATGTCAGGCTGTTGACAGATTAACTAGACAGCGGCACTAAACAATTCATAACTTTCTAACTGTTAATCGGATTTGGGCGTTCTTGGCAGCCATTGAAAGCTAAGAACAAGACCTACAAAACTCTAGGAGATCAAAACTCCTAATTCGGCCTCTAAACACATGAAACTGACCGCGTAATAATATGGACAAAACGCGATCTATTAAACCGACGCAAAACAATCTACCAAACGACATCAACCGCAACTACTACGCATCAACCAACGAAGAACACGCGACGTTACCCTTGTAGAATTGCAGCAAGATGAAGATCTTGCCCCCCGCGAAGTTGATCTTCCTTCTTCCCATCTCCTTTCTTGACCGGCCTCCACGCGAGCTGTCCTTCTCTTGGCCGGCAGCCACAGGAGGCTTCTTTACCGGCAGCGGGAGGGCTTCAGCAGGGGGGGAGGAGCTGTGCGTGGGGGAGGAGGTGCAGGGCAGGCGGCCAAAGGGGAGTGGGAGGTGGCGGCCACAAGTGGGGAGGAGTGGGAAAGATGGGGGGCGGCTAGGGTTTGGGGAAGGGGTGGCGCCTCCCCCCCTATGGCCGGCCAGCCCCACATGGGCCTAGGCCCAAGCCCAGGTTGCCAACTAAACACGGAAAACCCCCTCTCATTTCCTGTTTTGGTGATTTTCTAAAAGAACCCTCCTTCCGATTAATTAATCTCTCCCGATTAAATAATCTCTCCAAATTCAAATGCTTTTCACACTTTCGGGGTATTACATTCCACCCCCCTTAACAGGATTCGACCCCGAATCTAATCGCTGATCTACACAAAGGAAAACTGCGATTAGAACTTAACAACGGTAAACAGATAGCTGTTTGGACGAATCCGAATAATGCCCACGCATGAAAAACTCCAACTCCCAAGTGGCCTCTCTCTAAGACTGAGGACCACAACACAAAGACGTGATACGGCATCTGATCTAACACTCGACCCAACATTCCAGGTACACTCACCGGACAAGACTCGAAGGTAAGATCTCACTCGATGGTCAACGGCGCAAACGAAACTTCAAACTCTGGATCCCCCAGGTACTCACTCAGCACCAGATCAAACCAAAAGTTGTGTACACCGTGTAGGGGACCCGAGACGGTCTTAGCGATACGACAACTAACGAAACCAACCCAATGTACCTTGGGTTAACCTTCCCATTGATACCGAACCACACGACAAGCACATAGAACACGAAACTCGAGTTCCACCTCTCAATTGAACTCTTCACTAAAGCAAGGATCGCCTCCTTTAACCAGAAACACACAACAAAACTCTCTTTGAACAAACTCTTGTACTAACAAAACCCATCTGAAAATGAAAGACTCCTATCGCAACTATGCGTTACCAGCTCGGTATTGAAGAGTCAAATCCAGAAATAGGAATTTCATCACAAACCATTTCCATTTTCCAAGTGGCAGTTTGCAAATAAGCGTCATGAAATCAAATGAGAAGTCACTCGAATGCCCAAATCAAATATTTCTTTTATTCCATCTAAACTGGAAAGAATCACACACACCAACGTAAATGTCGAACTCAACTTACGAAAGTCAATGGTCAACAACACAGAACTCAAACGAGAATCAGGAAAATGATTCACTTCTTGAGAAAGCATCAATTTATCAGTTTCTCTTTTAAGACCAAAATTCATGGAATCCCAATCATCACACAATACACTAACTTCTTACTCTTAAATTGGCGATCTCAGCACCAAACCCAAATCGAAACACCTTGGCTACACCTTTGAAGAGGGACTTTAATGATCTCATAAAATATTCTCTAACCGATTTCCTTTACTGACAGAATTCATTTGACAGATGGCACTCAGAAAGTATCCCCAATTTAGATCTCTCACACAGTCATATCTCCTCAACCCTTTTGAGAACAAACATCTCAGAATTCACACCACACACTCTCATGTACTACATCAGAAGGGTGTTATCAACGATCATCCCACTGTTTGCAATCCACCCTTATTCTACTTTCTCTACACATAATCCTTGGGCGACTCAAAGTTCTAGCATATCAATGTAAAGTCTACATTTAACCTCTAAGACTCTTGCAACTAACTTCTCATATAAAAGATAGGGAAATCCTCAGATTAAATCCCTAAAAATCTACCATTCCCACATACTCACTCGCTAACATCATCATGAAAATATTTTCTTGACCCGTTTACCTCCACAAAGATTATAACTCTCAGAAGGTTACTCATTAAAGCTAAATCATTCTTGACATTAACTTAACATTTTCCATTATCCCATTAATTGACATGACGATTCGATTACTTTATATTCCCACTCTCATTAAACCACATCTTCAAGAATAACTTTCATAGCCTCACAATACTACCAATTTGCGATACTCTATAGAATTGATCAAGATTTTTATACTTTCGATAATTCTAATGTTCCACTCGAAGTGAAACAAAGATCTTAGATCACAATCACTATAGGTTCTACTAGTTGTAACAATGCAATCAGTTTAACCTCCAAAGACAATCTTCTATTGATATAAATTTCTCTCAAGGAACTAAATTACGAAATTATTTCATCCTCCAATGCTCATCGAATAACTTACAAACCATAGTTTCACAACTACAATTATTAAACACCTCAAAAGACTCAGGTGAAACGAATAGGTTGATTCTTTAACAAAAGAAAGAGCGAATGGAATCAAATTTTTTTTTCATCAACTAGGAAAACATGTGCCACCCGTAGTGAACACATGACCAAGGAAAATAGTCTCTTAAGCAAAGTATTCGAAAAACATAAGGGAAAGTCAACAGTCGAGGGCTCAAGCCCTACTGAAAGCGAATACCAAACCACAAATGAGAAGAAGGTAATACCCTTTGAAAATTGATAAACTCTTATGGAACAACTGCATAAGGTTTAAGCACTATCAAATAAACTGCAAGATGCGAAACGTGACTTAAATCTCAAATACTTATACTTCACTCTTTCCTTTAATAAGGAAGGTTATTTTCTGTGATTACTACATCACGTTGTCAGCTTAAACAAGATAAGCTCTTAAGACCAAATCATAGGAACCACTTAAGAACCAATAAAACCTTTCAACATGTCACTTTGTTCAAAACAACTCAATCACAACTCACACAAGTCACAATCTCTTGCAGATAATCTTACTAACATCAAGATTAATATACTCTGAACACGAATGTTTATCATCAACTATTCCATTAGAAAGCCCCCAAAGTTTCACCAAATTGTTCCATACTACCTTTTCATCCCATCTTTAAAATGAGAGTATACCCAAAATCATAAAACATCACTACCTCAACCCCTTAAGTTTAGAAGGGGTCTACTATACAATTGAAAAGCTCCTACCAAAACTCTTTCATCAAGGACACAATATCATCCGTTTATTTCACAATCATGTGGGCATAAGCCACCTATTATATCATATCAGTTCAACTTTTAGCGATGCTCAACATCAACTTCAACACACAACAGTTATACTACAACCATTGTTGTTATCAATTGGCTTCATTATGAAATCCAGTTGCTACCTACTTTTCTTTCCCAATCACATGGATAATTACAAGCACATATTCAATTGTTCCTCCTCATATTTGGATTTCAGCAAACATACACTAAAACTTCAAAAATCGAAATCTTCTATCGATCAAAAGTCTCAACAACACTACAACCACTTTCATTGAGTCATTCTGTATAGAGGAACTATATAGAACTCCTCCCATAAATTCTAGATCCACCCATATTCAATCCCTTCAACCGATTAAACACAATTCCGATAATTAATCATACTAAGGATTATGTAAATCTGGTATTTTCTCTAGTTTCCCTTTCCACACAATTAAATTAATCTATTGGAACCAAAGAACCCAACAAGTTAAGCAACCTAAACAGTTTTAATGACCAGACTAGTTCATCAAGGTTCCATACTTCTTGATATCCCCCAATTACTACTCATATATACCGTTCATTAAGAACTAGTAGAAGACCACATGAACTTAATCAATTTCACTTCCAAAGTTACTAATTAATATTAATTATGCACCATACCAATGACTCAACTTGATACCCATACCAAAACAAAGCATCAGAAAAGGATTTTAACAATTTCCAACAGAAAAGAGATACCTTAAACTTCAACACTCGAAATAATCCAAAAGGAACACATAGAGCCAAAGCTTTCTCATGCTAACAAACTTGCAACAGAAACTCTCATTACCCAAACTATTAAACGAATAAATTAGTCATTCTTTGCCAAAGAGAAAGAAGGAACAACCATGGAATTATCCATATTGCCAATTGAAGAAGATCACAAGTAATAAAAACAGCTCAACAGTCAGAAAACGATAATTGTTTCAGAGAACCATTAGAGACTATGAAACACAACAACTACCAAGAACCACGAATCCAAGAGAAATTCATCATCCACCACAGAACAAGAATTTGCCAAGATTTGAGGTCAAGAAAGAAAACAACTTTCTAAAGCAGCTCACGCTCAACTCCTGCAACTATGGTATTCGGTGTAACTACTCTATTCGTCTACCACGAACGGTGGTATAACCTGACAAAGTCCAAGGTCATAACCACTGCCTCCACTTCTTAGCAACCATTATCGACACGCATAAACAATATAATCAAATATGATTATACCTGATCATCTCATGGCAATCATAGAATAGATTCGTAGATATGGAATATCATAGCATAACATATCATAGATTAACAACAAGAAAGATAGCACAGAGGCACTTCAACAATTGCTCAACAAATGAAACATAACAACAGATAATGCGGAAGCAATGTAATTCTCAACCCCATCTACTATGCACAGTGTGTCAATTTAATATTTTTCTATTAACCACGGACCTAAAGCCCGCTCTGATACCAACTGTAACACCCCAGCTCAGCATTGAGCCTGGAATTCTACTAAAATTAAATTAAACTAAACTAAACTAGGACCAATTACAAATTTTGGCAAAACCTCCTTTTTACAGTCAACTATACCGAGGTTCCATCATGGCATTTGTCAATATCTTCATAATCAAGTTTACACAAGCATGCAAGATGATCGAATAAACGTAATCCAGACTTGCTATTCTTATTATCACAATTAACATAATACTCATAACCATCTATGAGTGATTCTCAAGCAGTTTACTTAATCCTGAAATGAAACTAAATGGCAAACGCCTTAAGGTCGTGAGGTAGTGAGTGCATCCAACATCTACTCCCTCCCATGCATGTCGTTCCTGCCAGTTGTACCTAAAACAAATCAAAGCAAGAGTGAGCCCAAAGACTCAGCAAGTATCAACAAGGCTAATACGAGTTCACAATCATAGCATCAATAATCCACAATAACATTACACTAATCATAGCTTTCATACTCATGGAATGCGATCAATGCAATGCACCTTTTGAACTTTATCTCTTTTCGCATTTTACCGGTAATGCGGGGTATACATCCGTCAATGTGTACCCTTGCCTGTGCCCTCTGGCACAGGGACCAAGAGCCTATACACCACATGTATAGGGACCTTTGCCCATCATCTTAATGATGGGGACCTCTTTACTCATTGCCCACATTCTACGAATGTGGGGACCTCAAGCCCATCATCTACATGACGGGGACCTCAAATAAGCATAGTCACCACGTGACCAAGCCTTCAATATGATAGTGCAATGCACATGAACAAAACTTTAACCATTGTACATATGTATTCACAACAATGTCATACATGAATAAACTTATTCATACTTCTAGCATTCCTCATCATTGGTATTCATACCATTCTAGCATCCATGAACAGCACATATATTCATAATACTAGCAAACATGAACAATCCCTCATGAATAACAGTTAATCATATCTCAAGTATTCACCATCCTTATTCATACATATCACACTATCAACCTTGCATGGTTATTACGCATCAAAGTATTAGCATTCTCTATCAAACAGTCATAATTATTCACTCAAGCAGAGTACTTGCATTCACCAAGATAAATTAGAAATTGGAACTCATCACAATAACATCCATACATGGCTAGTATGAGCTAAACACAAACAATCACAGCATACCAGCATAATTATATGATAACCCGAATACTTGCCTTAACCGTGCGAGAACGATGGACGCGAAGAGGGCGCTGCCCCTGGGATCACGCTCCCACCTGAACATAAAGATAACCCAATCTAAGACCAACATACTGGACCAAAAGCATAAATAACAACCCAATTGAACTCACTAAACTTCCAAGCATTTTTCCAATCTTCCAATTTCTAGCGATCGCTTTGGTGTTCACTGCGGACAGTCAACTTCTAAAATACATAACTTTCTGCTCAAGGGTCCAATTAAGATGTTCTCAGACTTTCTGGAAAGGTAACTAAATTACCCAAATAAACTTAGTTGGGGAGCCCTTTTGATTCTGCCAATTACTACCTCTACCAAGCCAAACTACAGAACATCAAAATTCACGTCGGGTTCTCTGGACAGTACACTAAAACCACCATAACTTTTGCTACGAACGTCCAAATCTTGCGTTCTTTATCTCTATGAAAAGGTATGGAAATTACCTACAGTTTTCGTTATACTGAGATCCTCTGATTTCGTTTTTAACTAATAGATTAACTCAGTTTTCTACAGACTGTCAGGCTGTTGACAGATTAACCAGACAGCGGCACTAAACAATTCATAACTATCTAACCGTTAATCGGATTTGGGCGTTCTTGGCGGCCATTGAAAGCTAAGAACAAGACCTACAAAACTCTAGGAGATCAAAACTCCTAATTCGGCCTCTAAACACATGAAACTGACCGCGCAATAATCTGGACAGAACGCGATCTATTAAACCGACGCAAAATAATCTACCAAACGACATCAACCGCAACTACTACGCATCAACCAACGAAGAACACGCGACGTTACCCTTGTAGAATCGCAGCAAGATGAAGATCTTGCCCCCCGCGAAGTTGATCTTCCTTCTTCCCATCTCCTTTCTTGACCGGCCTCCACGCGAGCTGTCCTTCTCTTGGCCGGCAGCCACAGGAGGCTTCTTTACCGGCAGCGGGAGGGCTTCAGCAGGGGGGGAGGAGTTGTGCATGGGGGAGGAGGTGCAGGGGAGGTGGCCAAAGGGGAGTGGGAGGTGGCGGCCACAAGTGGGGAGGAGGGGGAAAGATGGGGGCGGCTAGGGTTTGGGGAAGGGGTGGCGCCTCCCCCCCTATGGCCGGCCAGCCCCACATGGGCCTAGGCCCAAGCCCAGGTTGCCAACTAAACGCGGAAAACCCCCTCTCATTTCCTGTTTTGGTGATTTTCTAAAAGAACCCTCCTCCCGATTAATTAATCTCTCCCGATTAAATAATCTCTCCAGATTCAAATGTTTTTCACACTTTCGGGGTATTACATTCTATATATGCACGAAGCAATATGCTTAAGCTCTAACTGACCAGATTCAAACAGATTTACTCAACTTAACCGAAAATGATGCACAAGCGTAATATATAAAGAAGGATTGATGATAGTTTGTGCTCTTAGAAGGAGAGTTGCAAAACAACAAGTCTTTGCCATCTCAATCCTATTGTCTATACTCTTCATTAAATGAATATGATAATATAAATTCAAACTATGAGCTCTAAACAATACTTTGCTTAAGCGTCAAATGATCTCAATCATTACGAAAATGATCTTAACTATCACATTCAATCTCGTTATAAGACAAAGTTCATCACGAGTGAACGGAAGAATCGAATAACTAGCATTCAACCAAAAGTAACCAATTAACAGTATATCAAATTGACAGTAGCAAGTAATACAATAGAGCTCAAGAATGAACTAACTATCACATTCAATCTCAGTATAAGACAAAGTTCATCACAGAGCATGTCAACAGCCCACTGATCAATTTGCAATATCTTTAGTACTAGATTCAGTTCACAGATTATCAAAGACTATCAAAGTCAATATATCCGCCGGGACAACAGAAGGCACTCTGTTATGAAAAACAGAACAGAGCAATGATATCAAGACAATCATAATATCATTTCAGCAATAAGCCTTATCCACATATTGAGAATAACTATGTATCTCACAAAGATCAACTAGCTCACAAGGTTATTAAGTCGTAAAGTTGAGTCGAGTCGCTAGGGGACCAACTTGTCGACTTGACCGACTAGTCGCAACTAGCCACGACTAGTCGGCAGACTAGGACGTATATATACAAAGCATATAATGTACTAAGTTGTAGCAACAAATATACACATATATATATTGTACATCATGGAATAAAGAGAAAAACAACATAAGCATGACAATGAGTTGATGACTTACTTGTTTTGATCCTAACATATATTTCTTTTGCGTAGTGGGCAGTCCAAGACTTCAAGTATATCAAATTTTCCTAATACAGATACTGCTACTACTACTAGACTACTAGTCTACTACTGCTATTACTAGTACTACACTACTACTACTACTAAAACAGAGCAAGAGCATTAGCACTTATCACTTAGTGATGCACTTATAGGATGCACAAACGTAATATATTAAACCTAACAACAGAAAGTCAAAGTGATGCACAAACGTAATATAGGAATACTCACAGAGAGGATGCCGCACAAGAACTCACGGTGCAAGGAGGAGGCCGGTGTAGGGGAGGAGGGAGGCGCGGGGGAGGAGGCCGGTGCAGGGGAGGAGGCCGACAGGAGGAGGAGGACGGCGCAGGGAGGAGGCCGGTGCAGGGGAGGAGGCCGACACGGGGAGGAGGACGGCGTGGGGAGGAGGTGGCGGCAGCGTCGTCGATGTCGGGGGCGGCGGCGTCGGGGCTTTTGCCCATCGGTACTGAATGCATCTATGCGGACACCGCTGTTCTGGACTGTGCTCTTCCTATCCTGAGCTGCCATATAAAATGTGTACCCATTTATGTCGTATCCTTGCCATGTGACAATTGTAAATTGTGGCCCTTTTGCCAACCATAGCAGTGTATCATCACTTGATGACCTCCCAGTGATTCGCACCTTTAACCATTCGTTGAACCGAAGGTTGTGCTCTCTCATGATCCAAACCTCCTACCAGTCTGGATTCTGTTGGCGTACCATGTCTTTGTGCCCGTCGATGTACGGGGACACTTGGGTCATGTGTTGCAAGACCGTGAAATAGGCTTGAGCGTACGTATCAAGATCGGGAGTGATTGATTTCCTTTCGATGGTCTCGATACCATCCAGCCATCCCTCATGACGAGATAGAGGCACACCAATCTGTTCCACCTGAGCCATGTAGTCGACGCAGAACTCAATGACCTCTTCGGTTGCATAACCTTCGATGATGCTGCCCTCCGGTCGAGATCGATTCCGTACGTAGGACTTGAGAATTACCATATACCTCTCGAACGGGTACATATGACGTAGGAACACAGGGCCGCATATCTTTATCTCTTTCACAAGATGAACAATGAGATGGACCATGATATCGAAAAATAACGGAGGGAAATACATCTCAAGATGACATAGAGTCGTCACCACCTCGGCCTGTAGAACATCTAGTCCTTGGGGATCGATGACATTCTGAGCAATTGAGTTGAACAAATAACACAGCCTCAAGATTGCCACTCGGACCTTGTTCGGCAAGATACTCCTAATTGCAACAGAAAGCATTTGTGTCATCAGCACATGACAATCATGAGACTTCATACCAATTAATTTCAAATCTTGCATAGAAACAAGTTTCTTAATGTTAGCGGAGTAACCAGACGGGACTTTGACACCATGCAAGCTCTGACACAGTTCATTTCTCTCGGCCTTGGACATAGTGTAGCAAGCTGGTGGAAGGTATGTTCGTCCTTTATCAGTCTCTTTTGGTGCTAACTCGGCCCTTATGTTCATATCAACCAAGTCACGCTGTGCGTTAACACCATCCTTTGTTTTGCCACTAATGTTCAGTAAGAGACCAATCAAGCTATCACATACATTCTTCTCCACGTGCATGACGTCGATGCAGTGACGAACTTCTAAGTTCTCCCAATAAGGCAAGTCCCAAAATATTGACCGCTTCTTTCAGATGTTCTTCTAACGGGTTTTTAATTTACGTCCCTTCCCAAGCACAACATCGATATCCTTAACCATATCATAGACCTCTTTCCCTCTAAAAGCCCTTGGAGCTGAACTGTCCTCCTTATTTCCGTCGAATTGTTTCTTCATCTTGCGGTATGGGTGACTCCTGGGAAGGAACCTACGGTGACGCATATACACGCTTTTTTGCGAGTTGTTCACCATACACTCTTCGAAGCATCTAAACAGTGCGGACAGGCTTTGGCTCCTTTCGTACTGAAGCCCGACAGGTTACCAAGGGCAGAAAAATCATTGATAGTGCAGAACAACATGGCGCGTAAAGAGAAGTTCTCTCGTTTGTACGCATCCCATACTTGTACCCCTTCGTTCCACAGTGTCACAAGATCATCTAGTAATGGTGCTAGGTACACATCAATATCATTCCCAGGTTGCTTCGGCCCTTGGATAAGTAGTGACATCAAAATGTACTTCCGCTTCACACACAGCCAAGGAGGAAGGTTATACATACATAGATTCACGGGCCAGGTGCTATGTCGGCTGCTCATGTTACCGAAAGGATTCATTCCATCTGTACTCAAACCTAACCTTATGTTCCTCGGTTCCACACCGAACTCTTTGAAGGTCCGATCGAAGTTTCTCCACTAGGTAGAATCAGCAGGGTGTCTTAGCTTTCCATCTTTCTTACGCTCCTCCGAGTGCCAACGCAGCAATCTTGCCTCCTTTCGGTTCGCAAATAAACGCTTCAAACGTGGGATCACAGGTAGATGCCACAACATCTTAGCAGGAGGTCCTTGCTTCAACTTAGCAGTATTCTTACGCTTGTATCGGGATGCTTTGCACACGGGACATACATGCAAGTCTGCATACTCTTTACGATACAGGATACAGTCGTTCGAACATGCATGTATTCTTTCTACTTCCATTCCCAATGGACAAAGAACCTTCTTGGCTTGGTAGGTGGTGCTGGGCAACACGTTTCCCTTCGGAAGAATGTCCGCTAGGAGACTTAACAACGTCGTGAAACTCTTGTCGGACCAACCATTGCTTGCCTTCAATTTCAGCAGTTCAAGTACGGTTGACAACCTTGTGTATTCCGGCTTACAGCCAGGGAACAAAGGTTTCCCCGAGTCCTCCATTAAGCGCTCGAATTTACAAAACTCTCTCTCACTGTAGTTCCCTTCTACATCACGTAGCATCTGATCCAGATTGTCATCGTACGACCTATCCTCATCAAAAGCACAGTCCACATCCGGCATATCGTTGACTTCCTCGGCGATGTCATCATTATTAACTTCCTCGGCGATGTCGTCATTATTAACTTCCTGTATAATCTGCTCTTCACCGTGATTGGTCCAACATGTATACCCTTTTTTGAAACCCCTTCGAATCAAGTGCCCTACGATCTGCGCTGGGTTGTTAAAAATCTTCATATTACCGCAATCAATGCATGGACAGTACATAAATTCTATCCCCTTATTCAACATATCCTGCTCCACTGCTCTTTTAAAAGCAATCACGCCATTAATGTACTCTTCACTCACACGGTTCGCACCGTACATCCAGTTTCGGTCCATCTACGCTACGCACATAACAATTAATAGTGTTAAATTATATTAATAAACTGCAAATACGTTACTCCTCCAATTAACCAAATACACTAAAATTGATTAAAGATTAACCTAGAGCAAATATAAAGAGTTACAGATCGTTACCCTCGGAGCTCACGACGAAAATTCCAAATATGTCGCGAGATTCCTCACTGGCCTTCTCCTTCAGGCCACAATGCAATGTGAGAGTTAAGTGTACAGAGCAAGAGAAGAGCCACAGCCGAAATGCACCTCCCTCATAAGTGTAATACCCCAAATTTATTTAAGTGAGAAGAAATAATTTAGGGAGAAGAACTAATTAGAAAATGGATTTAACAGAAGTTTAGAGGGGTGTATTACTCCAAAACGTGTTAGAGAGAAAACAAAAATAGTTAAAGGGTTTTTCTAAAATTTCTTCAAAACCTGGGCTATGGGCTTTTGGCCCACAGCACCAAGGCCCAAAAGGGTGGAAAACCCTAAAGGTGCTACAGTATCAACCCGTGCTACAGTAGCCGCCGTCGTGCTACAATAGCCGCGGTGCTACAGTGCATTGCCCCTCCCCTCCTCAAGCAGCCCCATCCTTCATTGGTGCTGCCCCCCTCCATTGGTGTCTTCCTTCCTCGCCGTCGGTGCTCTCTGCTGCCGATCAAGTGAAGAAAGGAGAGGAGTTCAACTTCGCGGGGCAAGATCTTCAACCTTCTGCAATTCTACAAGGGTAACATCATGTGTTCGTCGCTGGTTGAGGTCTGTTAGTTGCAATTGATTTCGTTTCGGTAGATCGAGTCTCGCCGTCTATTAGGTCGCGTTCTGTCCAGTAGATTGGACGATGGTTTTCATGTTGATAGAGGCCGAATCTGGGAATCCAATCTCTTAGAGACAGTTGGGTCATGTCCATAGCTTTAAGTGGCCGCCAAGAACGCCCAAATCCGATTAACGGTCTGAGAGTTATGAATTTTTAGTATCGCTGTCCTGCTGATCTGCCAGCTTTCGGGCAGGTTGTAGGAAACTGGATAAAACTGTTAGTTAAATTGGAAATCAGAGGATCTCGTTATAACGAAAAATGTTGATAATTTTCATACCTTTTCAGAGAGATAAAGAACGCACGATTTGGACTTTCGTAGCAAAATTTATAGTGGTTTTAGTGTACTGTCCAGAGAACCGATGTGAATATTGACGTCTTTTAATTTGGCTTGGTAGGGGCATTAGATGGCTGATTTAGAAGGGCCCCTCAACTAGGTTTAGGTGGGGTTTTTGCTAACATTTAAATGGAGTCCAAGAACACCTCATTTGGACTCCTGTACTAAAAGTTATGAATTTTAGAATGTGACTGTCCACAGAGGGGTCAGTTCAGCATTTAGAAAATTGAAGTCGGGATCGTGTTTCAAGTTATTGCTAGTTTGTGCTTGCTTATATGGTTTGTTTGGTATATTACTGTTGTCTTAGTAAGTTTTAAATGAATCTTAAGTGGGGGACTGGTCCCGGAGGTAGCACCTTCTTCACATCCTCCGTTCTCTCGTGGTTGAGACAAGTACCCTGCTTGGTAGAGTAGTTGAGGATGATTTGGCTTTGCTTGCTGGTATTTGATATTTAGCGACTGTGGTTAAATTGATAGTGTGTATGCTGGTTAAAGATGATAAATGCTTATGTTACATGCTTCCATTTGGTATATAGTAACCGTGGTTGATTGATGGAAATATATGCTGGCTTTAGCTGATGCAAGCTTACGATATGAATGGTTATAATTCATGTACAGTGTTGATGTTGTTCATGCATATTGCAAAACTGTTATTGTAATATCCCAAATTGAAATTAAAAAGTTTTGCGTTCGGGAGAGGGGATTTAATCGAAAATTTCAACTGTAGGGGAAATCTTCGGATCTTAGGCCTCTGGCCCAAGCGTAGGGCAGCCTGTTGGTCGACCCCGTATGGGCCAAAAGTGGGGGGAGGGCGCACAAGGGGGGCTAGCCCAAGCCGCCCCACCTCCTCCCCTTAACCCTAGCCCAAGCCTCCTCCTCCCTCCCCTTTTCCACCCCAAGCCGCCACCCCTCTCCCTCCCTTGGCCGCCACCTTCCCTGCCCACTTCCCTCCCATGGCGCCTCCCACTCCATCCCTCAGGATCGAGCCCTCCATGGCTGCCATCTCCGGAGGTTTCTCCCGCAACAGTCGGCCACAAGAAGGAAGACAAGAGAAGGGAGAAAAAGGGGAAAAAGAGAAGGGGAGAAGATCTTCTTCGTGGGTTTGATCCGTGTCTTGCTAAGGATCTGCAAAGGTAACGAAGTGATTTCCCCCGCTGTTTAATGAGGAATAGTTGCAAATTTGATTAATCCTTTGGATCGAGTTGCTGCGAGTACAAAGTTAATTCTGTCCAGAATGTTGCGTGGTCTGTTTCGTGATCTTAGAGGCCGAATTTGAGTTGTCCATCTCCTAGAGTTCTGTAGGTAATGTTCTTAGCTTTCGGTGTCCGCCAAGAACACCTGATTCTGACATACGGATCAAAAGTTATGATCGTTTTAGTTTCTGCTGTCCAGAATTCTAACGAGAATTACCTTGTAAGTTGTCTTCTAAAATATGTTTATGTTAATGGACGATTCAGGGTTTTCACATAACTAGGTTATTGTAGAGAATTGTATAACCTTTTCAGATTGTTAAAAAATGCTTCATTCGGAATTGTAGATTAAAAGTTATGGATGTTTTATTATTACTGTCCTAATTGTTCCGACAGTTTCTGTTCTGCTGTTTCATTTGACTATTAGCAAATTAAATTGGCCGATTTGGGTTATCTCGTCAACTAGAAAGTTGTAGATATGTTTAAGCTCATGTAGGATCTGGGCTCACCTCGTTTGGAGTCCCAGGTCAATAGTTATGGTCATTACCGTGTCTTGTCGGATGCGATTCCATGGTCTTTGCCGAATTTCAGATTTGGGTTTATGGCTATGTCTTGGGTTTGCAATAGGGTATTGTAGGATATTAGGACGTGTCGAGTACCATGTTGTTCTTATTTCATTTATTTAATTGTTTAGGCAGCGAGGCTACGGGTTTGGGAGCATCATCGTTGCCTGTTAATGCGTCGCATCGCGGAAGGCACGTACAATGACTTTTGTGTGATTTATAAACACTGGATGCTTGATGATTAGTATTGTGTTTTGTTTGTTATGTGAGAAGCTTCAATGTTCATGTTCCGTCCACGGGTGTGGAGATTATAGTATTCAAGAGGTTCCGATGATTATGTTCTTTGCGTATGCCTTTTCATATGTGTGAAGATGATATTAGTCATTATTCATAAGTTTATTCATGCATCCATGTTCATATTCTGTCCACAGGAGTGGAGCTCCATGGGAGTGGAGTCTAAAGTCCCATCAATTCCAGTATGGGTAAGTGAAGTCCCACCATTCCAATGTGGGCGATTTTGGACACCGTATGAAACGTTCTTCATACGGTATTTTGGATCCTGTGTTTGATAAATACGGGCTTAAGTGAACACCGATGGGTGTGTCACTAGCTATACCGGTATATGCATGTGTGCAGTCCATCCTTCGATTATATTCATTCATTTCATGCATTCCCAAATATTCGTTTGTGGTATGTACAGAAATTGTGAAAGGGTTGTCTTGTCATTACTGGTTGTATGTTAATTTATTCCATGTACTTGCTGAGTCCTGGACTCACTCTTGCTTTGTTTATTTATTTTAGGTGATCAATGAAGATGTTTCTCTTGGGCGGGAGTAGTCATGCACCACTCATTCACCCAACCTTACACCTACTCTAATAAAAGAACTAGATTATGTTCTTCTTTTATTAAGTGACGGACTGTAATAAAAAAACTTAGATGTGGATGACATTTCTTTATTCTTCTTGCTAAGGTTGATTAGTTAACTGCTTGTCCCTAAACATTCGATCGTCATGTTTACCTTCATGGATGCATTAGACTTAATTATTCAGAATTCGTGAACTGTTGTTAGATATAGTGTTAATAACTGTTTAGGCTCTAAAACAATGTTGAACATTTTATTTTAGTCGATGAGTTTTGCTGAAATCCTGCTGCAGAATTGTTATAGATTAGGCTTTTGGGTAACATTTTGGCTTCCGAATAGCCAGGGTGTTACAGTTATTGTTCATGTGCACTGTTAAAGCATATATAAAGATGCATGATTGAGGTCCCCACATTCATGGAATGTGGGGAATTGAGGAGAGATCCCCATCATGTAACGATGGGCTTAAGATCCCCACACTTGCGGAGTGTGGAATTGAGGTCCCCTTTACTTGCGGAGTACTAGGCAATTGGTCCCTGTGCTTGCGAGCACAGGCATGGGTACGCAGCGACGGCTGCATACTCCGCATTACTGGTGTAATGCGCAAAAGAGTGAAAAGAGAAAGGTTGCATTGCATGCCTGCATTCATGCTTCATGAGTTTTAGTTTCTGAGAAAAGATTAGAATGGAATGATGATGCTTTAATTATGAAATAGTGTCTCTTTTGTGGTACTTGCTGAGTTCTTCAACTCACCCTTGTTTTTGTTTTGTTTTTAGGTACCGTTGCAGGAACGTCATGCATGGGGGGGGAGTAGACCTGAGTAGAACTCACACACTGCCACCCGTCATCAATAGTTGATTAAATCTTGGAATGCCAATTAATAAATGAGCAAACTGCTTAAGATTGGATTATGGTTAATCCTTCTGCATTGAGTTTTGTAATAACGATGAATAGCATACTTTAGGTATCTTTGATTATGTTCTAGCTGTTTATCATGACTCTAATGCTTAGTGAGGATTTTGGATGAAGGAATATTGAGTTATGATTCTCCTTTATATGTTGGAATTTCCTGGTAGTTACCAATACTGGGGAGGTTCTGCCGAAAATTTGGTAGAATATCTTTGGTTTAGTATTGTTTAGTGTAGTTTGGTAGCATTCCAGGCTCATGTTGGGCTGGGGTGTTACAATTGGTTTCAGAGCGGGCTGTAGGTCCGTGGAATTTAAAGTATTAATTTTGACACACTATGCACAGTAGATGGGTTGGGTTTTTACATTGCATATACGCTACGTTGAGTAAATAGTTACTTTTGTGCTCTGATTGCTAGTTGATCGTTGTGCTTAATGTATGATATAATCTTATATACTTATAATTGATTGTATTAGTTTTATATTATGATAGTTGTTGTCAAGAGGTTGAGGTCGTGGTTGTGGCCCTGGGCTTTACCAGGTTATACCACCGTTCATAGTAAGAGAATAGTGAAGTGGTTACCTCGGATATCTTAGTACAGGCGCGAGAGTGAGTACCCTTAGAAAAGTTGTTCTCTTCTTTGAATTTGGTCAACTCTTGTCCAGTTGTGACTGATGAGTTATTCTTGTGGCTGGTGAACTTGGTTGATGGTCAAGTTCGACCTTTATATTGGAGTTTTGTCTTCCTCATGGGAAAACTTGATCCATTTATTCGCTTGATGTTTTTGGGTTAATGAAAGTTTCGTTTTGCAAATCCTTTTAGTACGTGGAGGCTTTGACTCAATATATCTCTCTTGGGTATTTTGAGTGTTGAAGATTAATGGTTCTCTTTTTTTTAAAAAAAAAAAAGATGTTAAACCCTTTAGTGATGTTTTGTCTTGGTTAAGTGAGAGGTTTTAATCAAAGCAATTAATGGTTATGAATGGGTTATTAGATTAGATCTGTAGTGTGTGCATGATCAATCTTAACAAAAACCCTCGAAATGAAAGTTGATTAATTCAAAAGTGGCTTGTAGTAGTTCTTGATGAGCTGTGATTAAGAGTATGGCTATACCTAATGGTAATCAATAGAGTTATTAAGAGGTGTGGAACATTGATGAATTGAGTTGATCATTAAGAGTGATACATTTGGTAAACTTCTTTGGTAAATTGGATTAACGGTCTCAATGGATTAACCTAACTATTTGGGATGGTTAAGTTCAAAGGAGTTAGATTATTATCTTAGTGGATATTAATCTTGGAGTAACATTTTTGTGGATACTTAGTGATTATAAGTAATTGCTAGGTGCAAATAATGTCTATTAGTGTTTGGTGATGAGTATCACCAAGAGATAAATTGATGAGATTTAACGGATGAACAATGTTTACATGATGGTAGAACTATCGAAAAAAGTATGTCTTCGATGAAAGGGTGTTGGAATAACCTTTTAATTCGTGCAGTAGTTTTCCTCTAAAATAAAGTGGTTGTTGTTGTGAGAATATAAGATTTTAGTATACATTCAATTGAGGATGAGATGATATTGGGGTCTGTAACATTTTGGTAAGCCTTTGGGGGCTTAATAAAAGGAAGAGTTGACGATAACAAGTCTTGATAAGGGTAGATCGTTCTTGATGATAGTAAGTTTGTCCACAAGAGATTCTGACTCGTCATAGTGGTGATGATTCTTCTAGAGAGAAAGTAAGTTAATTGCCTTTCGTAATATCAGTCAAATAAAATGTTTGGAGTTTGTATTCGTGGACTTTTCGGAGTTCATGATTTAGGTAGTAGATGGAATTATTTGAGCAATGTGACATTTGGAAAGGTTCTGATTGGTTCCTAAGTGGTTAATGTGATTTGGTTTTAAAGGGCATTTTTGGTTTGTGTTGGCAAGTAATGTTGTAATCAAAGAAAATTGTTTTCTTTGTTAATGGAAAATGTGTATCATAAGTATTGAAGGTTGGAGTTAAGTATGGTAATTTGCAACCTTCCCGTTCTTACAGCTTAAGAGTTTCTTGGGTTTTTTCATAGCAGTGTTTTATTTTGATTCTTGGAGGTTGAAAGTTCCTCCTTGTGGGACATGTGCCTTCGTCAGCAGACTTGTAATTTTGTTTTTAGAGATCATTTCCTTGTGGCTGTTTCTCTTGGTCGTGTGCTCACTCCGAGGGGCAACGTTTTCTTGTGTGTTGAAACTTGTTTTAGTTTGTCTCTTCCTTCTTGAGAAAGGAATTAACCAATTTGTGTTGCCGAGTCTTCTAACGTGTAATTTGGCGATTGGTTGGTGGTGGACAAGTTTACGATAATGGTGAGATTTTGAGAACCAGGCTATGTGAAGTGTGTAGACAGTGGATTGGTTTTGACCTTTAACACCTAGAGAGGATTTGATGGAATGTTTTGGCGATGAAATAAAATTGATTAGTATTACAACTAGTGGAACCTATGGCGAGTTATGATCCAATAACCTTTGTCTATGTTGGAATGTTGGAGTTAACGAAAGTATGGACTCTTGATAAATTTATTAGAGTATCGCAATTGGATACTTAGTAATATTGTGTAGAAGAGTTTTGATGGTGAAGTTAATGAGAGTAGCAGTGTAGAGAAATCTATTAGTCGTGTTAATTAATGGGATAGCAAGGATTGTTAAGTAATTGTCAAGTATGACTTGGCCTCAGTGATTAACCCTATGGGAGTTAGATTATCTCTAAAGATAGCTTGGTAAAGAATACATTTTTTTTATTAATGTTAGTGACTGAGTACATTTGAATCTTGATCAATTAGTTAAAGTATGATAAATGAGTATATTGTGGTCGTGTAGCTGAATTTGATTGATATGGGTTAGAGAAGGTCTAAGGTTGGTGAGATGAATCGCTTTAGATGGTATTTGATTAGTGAGGAATGTTGATATTAATAACTGAGGTTATTGTTAAGCTGTGTGAAATTTTAGTAAACGAATTTGAGGATTTCCTATCAATTATACTAGAAATTCAAGGTAGGAGACTTGGAGGTTACAATTGGGGCTTTGCATGTTATGCCAGGACCTTGGAGACCCAATACTATGTGTAGAGGAGGATGAACAGACACAATACTATGTGTAGAGGAGACCCAATACTATTGTTCATGTGCACTGTTAGAGCATACATAAAGATGCATGATTGAGGTCCCCACATTCATGGAATGTGGGGAATTGAGGAGAGATCCCCATCATGTAACGATGGGCTTAAGATCCCCACACTTGCGGAGTGTGAGCTTGAGGTCCCTTTTACTTGCGGAGTACTGGGCAATTAGTCTCTGTGCTTGTGAGCACAGGCATGGGTACGCAGCAACGGCTGCATACTCCGCATTACTGGTGTAATGCGCAAAAGAGTGAAAAGAGAAAAGTTGCATTGCATGCCTGCTGCATTCATGCTTCATGAGTTTTAGTTTCCGAGCAAAGATTAGAATGGAATGATGATGCTTTAATTATAAAATAGTGTCTCTTTTGTGGTACTTGCTCAGTTCTTGAACTCACCCTTGTTTTTGTTGTGTTTTTAGGTACCGTTGCAGGAATGTCATACATGGGGGGGAAGTAGACCTGAGTAGAACTCACACACTGCCACCCGTCATCAATAGTTGATTAAATCTTGGAATGCCAATTAATAAATGAGCAAACTGCTTAAGATTGGATTATGGTTAATCTTTCTGCATTGAGTTTTGTAATAATGATGAATAGCATACTTTAGGTATCTTTGATTATGTTCTAGTTGTTTATCATGACTCTAATGCTTAGTGAGGATTTTGGATGAAGGAATATTGTGTTATGGTTCTCCTTTATATGTTGGAACTTCCTGGTAGTTACCAATACAGGGGAGGTTCTGCCGAAAATTTGGTAGAATATCTTTGGTTTAGTATTGTTTAGTGTAGTTTGGTAGCATTCCAGGCTCATGTTGGGCTAGGGTGTTACAATAAGCTTCTCCCTCTCACAAAACACCCACTGCCGAAACAAAGCACTTATTCACAACACCCAAACCGAGATCTACCACCAAAGCCAAGCCTCACAAAGCAAGCAATATACAAACCAAATAGCCATAAGTTGCCAGGGCAACCCACAACCAAGAACAAGGCAAGCAAAACAAGCAAGCCTCCTACAGCCACCACAGAGCAAAGCTTCTCAAGCCACTCTATTCCAAACAACAGATCAGAGGCGCTAGGGCAGGGGGCCTGTCGGGTCCTGATATTTATAGGGGTGGCATATCACGGACGGTTCATAATAAGAAATGCTCGTGATAGTGCCTCATCACGAGCGGTTCTTATTACGATGTGCGTGATACTTCACAAGCGGTTGGTATAAGGAGCCGTGCCGTGACATCACAGAGCGGTTCTTATTACCAACCGTGCGTGATACTTCACGAGACGGTTGGTAGCGAGCCGTCGTGATGAGGCACTATCACGAGCGGTTCTTATTATGAACCATCTCGTGAAGTATCCTGACGGTTGGTAATAAGAACAAATGCGTGATGAGGCACTATCATGAGCGGTTCCAAAGTTATGAATTTTAGAATGTGACCGTCCACGAGGGGTCGATTCAGCATTTAGAAAATTGAAGTCGGGATCGTGTTTCAAGTTATTGCTAGTTTGTGCTTGCTTATATGGTTTGTTTGGTATATTCTCGTTGTCTTAGTAAGTTTTAAATGAATCTTAAGTGGGGACTGGTCCGGAGGTAGCACCTTCTTCACATCCTCCGTTCTCTCGTGGTTGAGACAAGTACCGCTTGGTAGAGTAGTTGAGGATGATTTGGCTTTGCTTGCTGGTATTTGATATTTAGCGATCGTGGTTAAATTGATAGTGTGTATCTTTGGTTAAAGATGATAAATGCTTATGTTACATGCTTCCATTTGGTATATAGTAACCGTGGTTGATTGATGGAAATATATGCGGCTTTAGTGATGCAAGCTACGATATGAATGGTTATAATTCATGTACAGTGTTGATGTTGTTCATGCATATTGCAAAAGCATATTGTAATATCCCAAATTGAAATTAAAAGTTTTGCGTTCGGGAGAGGGGATTTAATCGAAAATTTCAAGCTGTAGGGGAAATCTTGGATCTTAGGCCTCGCCCAGCGTAGGGCAGCTTTGTTGGTCGACCCGTATGGGCCAAAAGTGGGGAGGCGCACAGGGGGCTAGCCTGCCGCCCCACCTCCTCCCCTAACCCTAGCCCAAGCCTCCTCCTCCCTTCCCTTTTCCACCCCAAGCCGCCACCCCTCTCCCTCCCTTGGCCGCCACCTTCCCTGCCCACTTCCCTCCCATGGCGCCTCCCACTCCATCCCTCAGGATCGAGCCCTCCATGGCTGCCATCTCCGGAGGTTTCTCCCGCAACAGTCGGCCACAAGAAGGAAGACAAGAGAAGGGAGAAAAAGGGGAAAAAGAGAAGGGGAGAAGATCTTCTTCGTGGGTTTGATCCGTGTCTTGCTAAGGATCTGCAAAGGTAACGAAGTGATTTCCCCCGCTGTTTAATGAGGAATAGTTGCAAATTTGATTAATCCTTTGGATCGAGTTGCTGCGAGTACAAAGTTAATTCTGTCCAGAATGTTGCGTGGTCTGTTTCGTGATCTTAGAGGCCGAATTTGAGTTGTCCATCTCCTAGAGTTCTGTAGGTAATGTTCTTAGCTTTCGGTGTCCGCCAAGAACACCTGATTCTGACATACGGATCAAAAGTTATGATCGTTTTAGTTTCTGCTGTCCAGAATTCTAACGAGAATTACCTTGTAAGTTGTCTTCTAAAATATGTTTATGTTAATGGACGATTCAGGGTTTTCACATAACTAGGTTATTGTAGAGAATTGTATAACCTTTTCAGATTGTTAAAAAATGCTTCATTCGGAATTGTAGATTAAAAGTTATGGATGTTTTATTATTACTGTCCTAATTGTTCGGACGGTTTACATTCTGCTGTTTCATTTGACTATTAGCAAATTAAATTGGCGATTTAGGTTATCTCGTCAACTAGAAAGTTGTAGATATGTTTAAGCTCATGTAGGATCTGGGCTCACCTCGTTTGGAGTCCCGGTCAATAGTTATGGTCATTACCGTCTGCTGCTTTGTCGAGATGCGATTCCATGGTCTTGCGGAATTTCAGATTTGGGTTTATGGCTATGTCTTGGGTTTGCAATAGGGTATTGTAGGATATTAGGACGTGTCGAGTACCATGTTGTTCTTATTTCATTTATTTAATTGTTTAGGCAGCGAGGCTACGGGTTTGGGAGCATCATCGTTGCTGTTGTCGCGTCGCATCGCGAAGGCACGTATAATGACTTTTGTGTGATTTATAAACACTGGATGCTTGATGATTAGTATTGTGTTTTGTTTGTTATGTGAGAAGCTTCAATGTTCATGTTCCGTCCACGGGTGTGGAGATTATAGTATTCAAGAGGTTCCGATGATTATGTTCTTTGCGTATGCCTTTTCATATGTGTGAAGATGATATTAGTCATTATTCATAAGTTTATTCATGCATCCATGTTCATATTCTGTCCACAGGAGTGGAGCTCCATGGGAGTGGAGTCTAAAGTCCCATCAATTCCAGTATGGGTAAGTGAAGTCCCACCATTCCAATGTGGGCAGTTTTGGACACCCGTATGAAACGTTCTTCATACGGTATTTTGGATCCCTGTGTTTCGATAAATACGGGCTTAAGTGAACACCGATGGGTGTGTCACTAGCTATACCGGTATATGCATGTGTGCAGTCCATCCTTCGATTATATTCATTCATTTCATGCATTCCCAAATATTCGTTTGTGGTATGTACAGAAATTGTGAAAGGGTTGTCTTGTCATTACTGGTTGTATGTTAATTTATTCCATGTACTTGCTGAGTCCTGGACTCACTCTTGCTTTGTTTATTTATTTTAGGTGATCAATGAAGATGTTTCTCTTGGGCGGGAGTAGTCATGCACCACTCATTCACCCAACCTTACACCTACTCTAATAAAAGAACTAGATTATGTTCTTCTTTTATTAAGTGACTGACTGTAATAAAAAAACTTAGATGTGGATGACATTTCTTTATTCTTCTTG
Organism: Ampelocalamus luodianensis; assembly: GCA_036346255.1. Classification (NCBI taxonomy): domain Eukaryota; kingdom Viridiplantae; phylum Streptophyta; class Magnoliopsida; order Poales; family Poaceae; genus Ampelocalamus; species Ampelocalamus luodianensis. The sequence continues at coordinate 21,318,563 of CM070623.1, forward strand.
CTAAGGTTGATTAGTTAACTGCTTGTCCCTAAACATTCGATCGTCATGTTTACCTTCATGGATGCATTAGACTTAATTATTCAGAATTCGTGAATCTGTTGTTAGATATAGTGTTAATAATCTGTTTAGGCTCTAAAACAATGTTGAACATTTTATTTTAGTCGATGAGTTTTGCTGAAATCCTGCTGAATTGTTATAGATTAGGCTTTTGGGTAACATTTTGGCTTCCGAATAGCCAGGGTGTTACAGTTATTGTTCATGTGCACTGTTAAAGCATATATAAAGATGCATGATTGAGGTCCCCACATTCATGGAATGTGGGGAATTGAGAGAGATCCCCATCATGTAACGATGGGCTTAAGATCCCACACTTGCGGAGTGTGGAATTGAGGTCCCCTTTACTTGCGGAGTACTAGGCAATTGGTCCACTGTGCTTGCGAGCACAGGGCATGGGTCTGTGACGGACGGTTTGCATACTCCGCATTCTTGGTGTAATCGCAAAAGAGTGAAAAGAGAAAGGTTGCATTGCATGCCACGCATTCATGCTTCATGAGTTTTAGTTTCGAGAAAGATTAGAATGGAATGATGATGCTTTAATTATGAAATAGTGTCTCTTTTGTGGTACTTGCTGAGTTCTTCAACTCACCCTTGTTTTTGTTTTGTTTTTAGGTACAGTTGCAGAACGTCATGCATGGGGGGGGAGTAGACCTGAGTAGAACTCACACACTGCCACCCGTCATCAATAGTTGATTAAATCTTGGAATGCCAATTAATAAATGAGCAAACTGCTTAAGATTGGATTATGGTTAATCCTTCTGCATTGAGTTTTGTAATAACGATGAATAGCATACTTTAGGTATCTTTGATTATGTTCTAGCTGTTTATCATGACTCTAATGCTTAGTGAGGATTTTGGATGAAGGAATATTGAGTTATGATTCTCCTTTATATGTTGGAATTTCCTGGTAGTTACCAATACTGGGGAGGTTCTGCCGAAAATTTGGTAGAATATCTTTGGTTTAGTATTGTTTAGTGTAGTTTGGTAGCATTCCAGGCTCATGTTGGGCTGGGGTGTTACAATTGGTTTCAGAGCGGGCTGTAGGTCCGTGGCATTTAAAGTATTAATTTTGACACACTATGCACAGTAGATGGGTTGGGTTTTTACATTGCATATACGCTTACGTTGAGTAAATAGTTACTTTTGTGCTACAGTTGCTAGTTGATCGTTGTGCTTAATGTATGATATAATCTTATATACTTATAATTGATTGTATTAGTTTTATATTATGATAGTTGTTGTCAAGAGGTTGAGGTCGTGGTTGTGGCCCTGGGCTTTACCAGGTTATACCACCGTTCATAGTAAGAGAATAGTGAAGTGGTTACCTCGGATATCTTAGTACAGGCGCGAGAGTGAGTACCCTTAGAAAAGTTGTTCTCTTCTTTGAATTTGGTCAACTCTTGTCCAGTTGTGACTGATGAGTTATTCTTGTGGCTGGTGAACTTGGTTGATGGTCAAGTTCGACCTTTATATTGGAGTTTTGTCTTCCTCATGGGAAAACTTGATCCATTTATTCGTTTGATGTTTTTGGGTTAATGAAAGTTTCGTTTTGCAAATCCTTTTAGTACGTGGAGGCTTTGACTCAATATATCTCTCTTGGGTATTTTGAGTGTTGAAGATTAATGGTTCTCTTTTTTTTAAAAAAAAAGATGTTAAACCCTTTAGTGATGTTTTGTCTTGGTTAAGTGAGAGGTTTTAATCAAAGCAATTAATGGTTATGAATGGGTTATTAGATTAGATCAGAGTGTGTGCATGATCAATCTTAACAAAACCCTCGAAATGAAAGTTGATTAATTCAAAAGTGGCTTGTAGTAGTTCTTGATGAGCTGTGATTAAGAGTATGGCTATACCTAATGGTAATCAATAGAGTTATTAAGAGGTGTGGAACATTGATGAATTGAGTTGATCATTAAGAGTGATACATTTGGTAAACTTCTTTGGTAAATTGGATTAACGGGTCTCAATGGATTAACCTAACTATTTGGGATGGTTAAGTTCAAAAGGAGTTAGATTATTATCTTAGTGGATATTAATCTTGGAGTAACATTTTTGTGGATACTTAGTGATTATAAGTAATTGCTAGGTGCAAATAATGTCTATTAGTGTTTGGTGATGAGTATCACCAAGAGATAAATTGATGAGATTTAACGGATGAACAATGTTTACATGATGGTAGAACTATCAGAAAAAAAAGTATGTCTTCGATGAAAGGGTGTTGGAATAACCTTTTTAATTCGTGCAGTAGTTTTCCTCTAAAATAAAGTGGTTGTTGTTGTGAGAATATAAGATTTTAGTATACATTCAATTGAGGATGAGATGATATTGGGGTCTGTAACATTTTGGTAAGCCTTTGGGGGCTTAATAAAAGGAAGAGTTGACGATAACAAGTCTTGATAAGGGTAGATCGTTCTTGATGATAGTAAGTTTGTCCACAAGAGATTCTGACTCGTCATAGTGGTGATGATTCTTCTAGAGAGAAAGTAAGTTAATTGCCTTTCGTAATATCAGTCAAATAAAATGTTTGGAGTTTGTATTCGTGGACTTTTCGGAGTTCATGATTTAGGTAGTAGATGGAATTATTTGAGCAATGTGACATTTGGAAAGGTTCTGATTGGTTCCTAAGTGGTTAATGTGATTTGGTTTTAAAGGGCATTTTTGGTTTGTGTTGGCAAGTAATGTTGTAATCAAAGAAAATTGTTTTCTTTGTTAATGGAAAATGTGTATCATAAGTATTGAAGGTTGGAGTTAAGTATGGTAATTTGCAACCTTCCCGTTCTTACAGCTTAAGAGTTTCTTGGGTTTTTTCATAGCAGTGTTTTATTTTGATTCTTGGAGGTTGAAAGTTCCTCCTTGTGGGACATGTGCCTTCGTCAGCAGACTTGTAATTTTGTTTTTAGAGATCATTTCCTTGTGGCTGTTTCTCTTGGTCGTGTGCTCACTCCGAGGGGCAACGTTTTCTTGTGTGTTGAAACTTGTTTTAGTTTGTCTCTTCCTTCTTGAGAAAGGAATTAACCAATTTGTGTTGCCGAGTCTTCTAACGTGTAATTTGGCGACTGGTTGGTGGTGGACAAGTTTACGATAATGGTGAGATTTTGAGAACCAGGCTATGTGAAGTGTGTAGACAGTGGATTGGTTTTGACCTTTAACACCTAGAGAGGATTTGATGGAATGTTTTGGCGATGAAATAAAATTGATTAGTATTACAACTAGTGGAACCTATGGCGAGTTATGATCCAATAACCTTTGTCTATGTTGGAATGTTGGAGTTAACGAAAGTATGGACTCTTGATAAATTTATTAGAGTATCGCAATTGGATACTTAGTAATATTGTGTAGAAGAGTTTTGATGGTGAAGTTAATGAGAGTAGCAGTGTAGAGAAATCTATTAGTCGTGTTAATTAATGGGATAGCAAGGATTGTTAAGTAATTGTCAAGTATGACTTGGCCTCAGTGATTAACCCTATGGGAGTTAGATTATCTCTAAAGATAGCTTGGTAAAGAATACATTTTTTTTATTAATGTTAGTAGTGAGTACATTTGAATCTTGATCAATTAGTTAAAGTATGATAAATGAGTATATTGTGGTCGTGTAGCTGAATTTGATTGATATGGGTTAGAGAAGGTCTAAGGTTGGTGAGATGAATCGCTTTAGATGGTATTTGATTAGTGAGGAATGTTGATATTAATAACTGAGGTTATTGTTAAGCTGTGTGAAATTTTAGTAAACGAATTTGAGGATTTCCTATCAATTATACTAGAAATTCAAGGTAGGAGACTTGGAGGTTACAATTGGGGCTTTGCATGTTATGCCAGGACCTTGGAGACCCAATACTATGTGTAGAGGAGGATGAACAGACACAATACTATGTGTAGAGGAGACCCAATACTATTGTTCATGTGCACTGTTAGAGCATACATAAAGATGCATGATTGAGGTCCCCACATTCATGGAATGTGGGGAATTGAGGAGAGATCCCCATCATGTAACGATGGGCTTAAGATCCCCACACTTGCGGAGTGTGAGCTTGAGGTCCCTTTTACTTGCTGAGTACTGGGCAATTAGTCTCTGTGCTTGTGAGCACAGGCATGGGTCTGTGACAGCGGTGCATACTCGCGACATCGGTGTAATGCGCAAAAGAGTGAAAAGAGAAAAGTTGCATTGCATGCCTGCTGCATTCATGCTTCATGAGTTTTAGTTTCCGAGCAAAGATTAGAATGGAATGATGATGCTTTAATTATAAAATAGTGTCTCTTTTGTGGTACTTGCTCAGTTCTTGAACTCACCCTTGTTTTTGTTGTGTTTTTAGGTACCGTTGCAGGAATGTCATACATGGGGGGGAAGTAGACCTGAGTAGAACTCACACACTGCCACCCGTCATCAATAGTTGATTAAATCTTGGAATGCCAATTAATAAATGAGCAAACTGCTTAAGATTGGATTATGGTTAATCTTTCTGCATTGAGTTTTGTAATAATGATGAATAGCATACTTTAGGTATCTTTGATTATGTTCTAGTTGTTTATCATGACTCTAATGCTTAGTGAGGATTTTGGATGAAGGAATATTGTGTTATGGTTCTCCTTTATATGTTGGAACTTCCTGGTAGTTACCAATACAGGGGAGGTTCTGCCGAAAATTTGGTAGAATATCTTTGGTTTAGTATTGTTTAGTGTAGTTTGGTAGCATTCCAGGCTCATGTTGGGCTAGGGTGTTACAATAAGCTTCTCCCTCTCACAAAACACCCACTGCCGAAACAAAGCACTTATTCACAACACCCAAACCGAGATCTACCACCAAAGCCAAGCCTCACAAAGCAAGCAATATACAAACCAAATAGCCATAAGTTGCCAGGGCAACCCACAACCAAGAACAAGGCAAGCAAAACAAGCAAGCCTCCTCTGACCACCACGAGCAAAGCTTCTCAAGCCACTCTATTCCAAACAACAGATCAGAGGCGCTAGGGCAGGGGGCCTGTCGGGTCCTGATATTTATAGGGGTGGCATATCACGGACGGTTCATAATAAGAACCGTCTGTGATAGTGCCTCATCACAGACGGTTCTTATTACCAGTCGTCTGTGATACTTCACAAACGGTTGGTATAAGGAGCCGTCTGTGACATCACAGACGGTTCTTATTACCAACCGTCGTGATACTTCACGAGCGGTTGGTAGCGTGAGCCGTCGTGATGAGGCACTATCACGAGCGGTTCTTATTATGAACCGTCTGAAGTATCCTGACGGTTGGTAATAAGAACCGCTGCGTGATGAGGCACTATCACGAGCGGTTCCAAAGGGAGCTATGCGTATAAGTTCAACACATACGGCTCCTTTGGAACCGTCTGTGATGAGGAATCCAGTATGACCTGTTTTGTAGTAGTAGTATTAGCTCCCTGGTAGAGCAAGCCAGGGGCATGGAGTTAGAAATGCAGCTCGGAGAGAAGGTGCAAGGTATTGTGGCTTCTTCTAATGCAGCTGGCAGTCAAAAGAGGAGCTTTGGAGGAGGAAGTGGATGATCTCTGAAGCCCATTTCCAAGAAGTTCAAGGGCTCGCAGAATTCATTCAAATCCAAGTTCACAAAGCCGCAGTCTTCCCTCACCTCACGACAGACAGCGGGTGCTCCCATGCTTCGACTGGTCCCAGGGCAAGGTATGAAATGCTTCAAGTGTGGCAGCGAGCATCGCGCTGCAGAGTGTACTTGGCCGGGCTCTTGTCACCATTGTGGTCAGGCGGGCCACAAGGCGCTAGTCCGTCGACGGAATCCAACCAGTATTATCAAGTGGGAGCCAGTTCCGGCGTCAGCACCAGAGCCAGCCGCTTCATCTCGAGGATCAGTGTAGATGCTAGCAGCTACACCTGCTCAGTCTTGGGGGCCGCCTCAGTCCTACCTTCCGTTTCCTGGAGGGATTCCCCCGCCGGGGTACTTTTGGCCGCCTGTTCCCGTGGCCTCGTTTCCAGTTGTGGCACCTCCAGCACCTCCAGCAGTTGTCGCACCACCATACCAGGGTGTTGGAGCTCCTACCGCCCCAGCAGCAGTTTCCTATGCCATGCCGACGGCAGAGTCGGCAAGTCGTCCCGATGTGGTGACAGGTACACTTTTAGTGGACTCAGTGGAGGTATTTGTTCTTTTTTATTCAGGAGCTACTTTCTTTTTTTGCATCATTAGATTTCGCTAGAAAGGCAAATTTGAGTTTGCAGCATATAGCTCAGTCCATTCTAGTTAACTCGCCTCGGGGGATTCTTTCTAGTTCCACAGTCAGTCCTGGTTGCGTGATCTCTTTAGATGGGGAAGACTTTATTGCTAATCAAATGGTCATGAAGATGGAGCCGTTTGACGTTATTTTGGGTATAGATTGGTTGCATAGTTACCGAGCGGTCATATCATGCTTCTGGAAGACAGTAACCCTGCAAGCACCTTCTGGGCATGAGGTAGTTTTACAGGGTAGTGCCCCCTCTTACTCTCTTTGTGTGCTGGCTAGTTTGTTCCCTGGTAGTCGAGCAGCAAAGAGTGGATTTCTTTTTTCTCTGGTGGAAAAACCGAGTTCATCTTTGACTGCAGTAAGTATTCCGGTGGTTCGGGAATTTCTGGATGTATTTCCAGCGGAGTTGCCTGGGATGCCTCCACCTTGTCCAGTGGAGTTCAGAATTGATTTGGTACCAATTGCTCGATCGGTCTCCATGACTCCTTACCGTTTGGCCCGTCCCTTCCAGGAGGAACTAAAGAAGCAGTTGGATGATTTAAAAGCGAAGGATCTTATTCGTCCCAGTGTGTCTCTGTGGGGAGCTCCTATTCTTTTTACCAAGAAGAAGGGTGGTAGTTGGCACATGTGTATTGATTACCGTGCTCTCAACCAGCTAACCATCAAGAATAAATATCCTCTGCCTGCATAGAAGATTTATTTGATCAGTTGAGGGGGGCCAAAGTATTTTCAAAGATTGACCTTCAGTCAGGTTATAATCAAATTCCTGTCCGAAAGGAGGATATTGAGAAGACAGCGTTCTCCACAAGGTATGGGCATTTTGAATTTAAAGGTATGTCTTTTGGACTAACAAACACCCCTGCTGTTTTCATGGAGACAATGAACAGGATGTTACATGAATACCTGGATGATTTTGTGGTTGTCTTTATTGATGATATTTTGATCTACTCAAAGACTGAAGTAGATCATGGACGTCACCTGAGGCTTGTGTTGGAGACGCTAAGAGAGAATAAGTTTTATGCTAAGCTAAAAAAGTGCGAGTTCTGGATGTCCGAGGTGGGATTTCTGGGGCATGTCATCAATGATAAAGGAATATCAATTGATCCAAGTAAGATTTCCTCAATGGTAGAATGGGAAGGCCGACCAATGTCAAAGAAGTGAGAAACTTTCTTGGCATAGCAGTATACTATCGGCGTTTTGTGCAGGATTTCTCCATTATTGCCAAGCCTTTATCCCGACTCACGCAGAAGGATGTGAACTTTAGGTGGGACGATGACTACGAATGTAGTTTCCAAACCCTTAAGGAAAAGCTGGTGACTGCTCCTGTTCTTACTCTTTCTGAGCCTGGGAAGCGATTTACGGTGTACTCCAATGTGTCTCGGATTGGTTTGGGTTGTGTCCTCATGCAGGAGGGAAAAGTGATAGCTTATGCATAAAAAGCATGAGCAAAACTACCCGACCCATGACTTAGAATTGGCCGTTGTGGTGTTTTCTTTGAAGCTCTTGAGACATTACCTGTACGGTGAGGGTTGCGATGTTTTCACAGTTCACAAAAGTCGTAAATACATTTTCACACAGAAGGATCTGAATATAAGGCAGCGCAGGTGGCTGGAGCTAATTAAGGATTATGATCTCTCTATTCAGTACCATCCTGGCAAGGCAAATGTAGTGGCTGATGCTCTTAGTCGCAAGGCGATGCCTGCTACATTGGATTATCTTATTGCTGATTTTGACCGCATGGGGATATCTTTTTGCTATGCGGGCACTGCATGTGTTGAAACACAGTTGATCTTAGAGTCAGCCATACCAGAGCGGGTGCGAGAAGCACAGCAGGATGATCGGTTACTGCAGAGGGTCCGAAAGCGGTTGGATATGGGCAAAGAAGGGGACTTCAGTTTGGATAGGTCACCTTTGTGTACCACAGAAAGCGGGGGTTCAAGATGATATCTTGAGGGAGGCACATCGCACCCCGTATACTGTTCATCCAGGTGAGACGTAGATGTACCGTGACTTGAAGCAGAACTTCTGGTGGAAGAGGATGAAAGTGGATATAGCTAATTATGTAGCCTCTTGTGGTGTTTGTCAGCAGGTGAAGGCGAAACATAAGCGTCCTGCAGGGTTGTTGCAGCCATTAGAGGTCCCGCAATGGCCATGGGACGACATCTCTATGGACTTCGTGGTTGCGTTACCTCGATCACCACGAGGTAAGGATGCAGTTTGGGTGGTAGTGGATCGTCTCAGCAAATCCGTACATTTTATTCCAATCCGCACGACCAACTCAGCAAGCGACTTGGCTCCTATCTATGTGCGCAAGATTGTGAGATTGCATGGTGTGCTAAAAACCATCATTTCTGACAAAGATGCCAAGTTTTTCTCCAAGTTTTGAGAGTGTTTGCAGAATGCACTGGGTACCCAGCTCCGTCTTAGCACAGCATTTCATCCACAGACAGATGGACAGTCGGAGCGCACCATTCAGACTTTGGAGGACATGCTGTGGTCCTGTGTTTTGTCCTGGAAGGGTAGTTGGGAGGATTAGTTGCCTTTGGCAGAATTTGCTTATAATAACAGTTACCATTCAAGTATTAAAGCCGCACCGTTCGAGGTTTTGTATGGACGCAAATGTAGGTCACCCCTTTGCTGGGAGGCAGTGGGTGAGAAAGCAGTCTTGGGCCCGGATTGGGTCCAAAAGACGGTTGAACGAGTGGCCTTGGTGAGACTGAATCTGTTAGTAGCTCAGAGCCAGCAAAAAAGTTATGCAGATGTGAGGAGAAGGGATTTAGAATTTGAAGTGGGGGATCAGGTGCTCTTGAGAGTATCTCCCACTAAGGGTGTGATAAGGTTTGGTACCAAAGGAAAGCTTAGCCCAAGGTACGTTGGACCTTTCACTATCTTGGCTCGGATTGAGAAGTTAGCATACCGTTTAGACCTTTCAGAGTCTATGCGAGGGGTGCATAATGTATTTCACGTATCTATATTGAGGAAGTACTACGAGATCCGGAGCATCTTGTGCCGCTAGAGCCTTTAACCATAGATCAAGATTTAACCTTTGAGTCAAAGCCGATACGAATTCTAGAGAGATCGGAAAGAGTTTTGAGGAACAAAACATTGAAGTATGTTAAGTTGCTTTGGTCACAGCAGACCGAGAGAGAGGCCACCTGGGAGTTGGAGTCCCGCATGCGCGAGCAATATCCGGAGTTATTCACCACAGGTGCGTGTTTATGTTTTAAGTTTAACCGTGATTATACCTTGGTGTAGCATGGTTAGAATTCGGGGACGAATTCAATTTAACGAGGGTGGAATGTAGTACTCCAGGCTAGAATTCAGGGGGAAACCTAAATATTTAAAGGAAAAGAGTACTAGGAAATCGATCTAGGAGGAGGACCTATTGGAAATTAATTAATTTGGCGGGAGGAGAAGGGATTTTTCAGAAAACCTTGGCAACCTGGGCCTGGGCTTCGACCCATAAGGCCCCTTTGGTGGCCGGCCAAGGGGGGAGGCGCCCCTTTTCTCCCCCCCCCTCCCGCCAAACCCTAGCCGCCCCCCCCCCCCCACTCCTTGCGCCCCCCTCCCACTCCCTCAGGCCACCGCCCCTTCCCCTTGTGCGCCACCCCTGCCAAGGCCGCCCCCTGGCTCCTGCACTCCCTCCCCATTGCACCTCCCTTGCTGCCGGTGAACTTTGTCCGTCTTCCTCGCCTGCCGATTAGGGAGAGGAAGGAGATCGCTTGGAGGTAGCCGACTGTTGCAGGAAGAAGAAGGTGAGGGGGAAAAGACCATCTTCATGGGGAGAGTTCGCTGGTGGGTTCTCTTTGTGCACAGCAATCGGTTCGTCAAGGTTAACTTCAATTTTCCCCTTGTTTAGATGCATTATGGCTTAATTGATCTATGTTGGTAATTAGGTCTGCTCAGGACAGTTCATGTTAGACCGACGTTTTGATATAGTTAAGGGCAGATTCAGTTCTGGACGTCTCCTAGAGTTTTGTAGAGGACGTCAATAGCTTTCTATGAAGTTCTAGATCGTATTATTTGAACCTCTGTAGCAGAAGTTATGAATTTATTAGTGTGACTGTTCTGCGAATCTGTCAATACTCTGACAGGTTTTAGTAATCTGACTGGGGAGAACAGTTAAAAGAAAATTTAGAGGAGCTCAGTATAACAAAAGTTGTATATAATTGTCGTAGCTTTCAGGGAAGCCCAAGAACGCGAAATTTGGACAAACGACCTGAAAGTTATGGTAGTTTTAGTGTACTGTCCAGAGAACCTGACGTGAAATCGATGTTCTATTAATTAGCATGATAAGGGTATTAGATGGCTGAATTAGGAAAGCCCACCAACTAGGTTTAGTTGGGGAAATTGATAAACTTTCAATGAAGTCCGAGAAAACCTCATTTGGACTCTGAACTCTTATGATACATGCTAGTATTTGGTATATATTAGCTTTGGTTGATTGATAGTGTGATATGCTGGTTAAAGATGATGAATGCTTATGATACATGCTAGTATTTGGTATATATTAGCTGTGGTTGATTGATAGTGTGATATGATGGTTAAAGATGATGGATGCTTATGATACAAATGGTTGCTATTCATGTACAGTGCTGATGTTGTTCATGCTTATTGCAAAACTGTAATTGTTCATGTGCACTGTTAGAGCATACATAAGACCTGGTCACGTGGTGATCAGGAATGCACGTTTGAGATCCCCACATTAGTGGAATGTGGGCATTGAGAAGAGGTCCCAGTCAAGTAAACGATGGGCTTATGGTCCCCACACTTGTGGAGTGTGGGCTTGAGGTCCCCTTTACTTGTGGAGTATTGGGCAATTGGTCCCTGCGCTTGCGAGCTCAGGCATGGGTACGTAGCGACGGTTGCATACCCCGCATTACCGGTGTAATGCGCAAAAGAGTGAAAAAGAGAAGAGATGCATTGCATGTCTGCATTCATACATCATGAGATATGTTTCCGAGCAAAGTTTAGAACTAGATGTTGATGTTGAAATTATGAAGTTATTGTTTTTTTTGGTACTTGGTGAGACCTTGGGCTCACTCTTCCTTTCTGAGTTGGATTCACACACTGCCACGCATCATTAAAAGTTGACTAAATTTTAGAATGTCCATTAATAAATAAGCAAACTGCTTAAGTATTGATTATGGTTAAGCTTAATGCATCGAGATTTTTTTGTAATAGTGATGAGTAACATACTTTGGATATCTTTGAATATGTTCTAGCTGATTAGCATGTTTCTAATGCTTAGTGAGGATATTGGATGATGGAATATTTAGTTATGATACTCTTTTATCTGTTGAAACCTCCGTATAGTTAACTATACAAAGGAGGTTCTGCCGAAATTTAGTAAATTGTGCTAGTTTAGATTTGTTTAATGTTTCTTTAGTAGCATTCTAGGCTCATGTTGGGCTGGGGTATTACATTTCATTTTTTGTTCATGTTTTGTGAGTGCAGTAGTACCATGTTTAGGGAGTGTTCTTTTATATTTGTCTCTTGTTTTTAAGTATGGCATCATTTCCTGTTGTTCTTGGGAAAGGTTATTTGTAATTGTCCATTTAGAACTTAGAAGGAACAATGACGTGCCTCTAATAGCTACATTAGTGGTATATGTGTCATTAATCTATCTAGGGTAGCAGTTATCCTATTTGTTCTTGAGTATTATCGTTACCTCTATTTGTTGTAGTAATCCATGATTTGGTTTATTTTCTTGAGATATGATGATATGTTGCTATTGTTGTTAGTATTGTAAGTAGTATGCATTACCATTTTACTTTGCAAGAAAGTGTTTCATATCTTGGCATGTCATAATACCGTTATTAGGCCACTAGTGGGTAGTTAGTCTATTGATAGATGAAACTTTCACCCATGACTGTACGTGACTCAGAATAGTTCAAAAATCGTGTTGATTTATAGAAATAGAGTAAAAACCTCTTATTCCAGTGATCATAGTAGTAGAATCCCTTTTGTTGATCCTTCCTATCAACCAACCAAATAGTAGTTGGTCATTTGTAGCCTTCCACTCAAAACTTTCTGTTAATTTGGTCAGCTTTGTCAAGCTTGGTCCTATTCTGGAAGTATGAAGTCTTAGAAGCTGGCCATCACCACCTCTTGCTAGCCTTCATATTCAGCATTGCCGATCCTACCCTGGGATCCACGCAAACTTCAATGAATATTCCCCCCTGAAACCTAGTTCTTCATCATTATCGTATCTATATCAACATATTTCAATTGCCATTGCACAAATTGAACATTCAATCTGGACATCTTCACCAAAGCTTTGCACTAGTTTTGTTGGGTATAAAAGGACAAAATAGTGGATTGCTTCCAAGGTGTTGTCCTCTCAATAAAAGAGAGGAGACATTGAGGAGACATGAAGACTAAGTACTCTTGTGAAATTAAAGGAAGTGCAAAGGAGTCAAGTTCTTCGACTGGCTGACTGACGTGCTCATCTTTTCCAAAGTGCAATACATTCTCGCTTGAAAATCTATCTTCCCCCTTGTGCAATCCGACAATAGGGACATCATCTATGCCCTCGATCACTCTTCGCCACCTGCACAAGTCCACATTCTAAATATATATTTATTTCTCCCTCCTCCTTGATCATCATCATTGCGATTCTAATGGCCTTTTTTCCAAGACTTTCGAAAATCCAGTTTGAGCCCTTGTTTGACCTTGCAATATCTAGGTTTTCAATTGAGCAATCCACAGCAAATTCATACCAAGCTGCTCATATAAGCCTTTTTTAGATATAGGTTGCTAGCCTTTGGCTTGTGAGGATCTTTTGGACGACTAGGAGTAGTTTCCGGGTCATAAAAAGGGGAGACTATTGATTGAGACCTAGACATTTAGGGAAGTTTTTAAAGCATAAAGAAAAAACACTTGGAATCTGTACTGAGATGAGGGATCCTTGATAGGGAGATTAGCACCGCATGATTAATAGTTCAGTTAGTGGAGTCCAAAAGAGTAGTAATTTGTTGATAGCACCCCATTACTGTTTTGGTTGTCTAGCTCAAGTGTAAATTCCTGCCAAGCTTATGATTACCTTCTCTTGTTATTAGAAATTGGTGCTACTAATGCTTGCAGGTACAACTTCATGATTGCAAAGGTCTGAGCATAGGGGAGTGGCTGTGTAACATTCCAAAAGTACCAGAATATAAAAATACAGGATTTTTAAAACTTTTTGTGTATTATCTGTTGTCATTCTATTTGCTTGCATTCTTATGAGTTATTTTAATTGCATTTTCTTTCTGTCGACACAAGTAATGACAAACGAAAACCCTAAATACATAAACCCTAGAATCGAATAATAAAAATACAAACTTGGTGTGGTCGTACTATCAATAAAATAAGAAACATTTAAAGCATGATTTGAAACCCTCTTCACATCAAATAATAAAAGTACAAAGAGAAGCTTAGCAGAATTGTAGACAAATATACAGAGATCATAAAATTATGAAACAATTACATAAAAAAATTTGGGCTTGTATTTCTCTGCCTAAAAATTTCCTAACACCTCAGCCATTTTTAGGAAATCTGGAGACATGATTTCCTCACTCTCTCACCGACCAGATGGGCCCATAATTCAGAGGTCCCCTTCCACGTTTCTCTCGCACTCCATGCGCTCGCCATGCAGTTCGCCACCACTTCACCGTTGAGCGGCTTGAGCCCATGTCGTCGCCACCCTCGGCTCCTCCGCCGCCCACCTACAAAAGGCCAACACCCGAACCACCTTCGGTTTCCCCTCGTTTTCTTCCCCCTACCATTCCCTTGCCTTCCCCCTCACTCCATTGAGCAAAATCGCCACTGCCGCTCGCTCGGCTGACGCGCCGCCTCACCATTTTCGGCAGCCCGGTGAGCCCCCTCGCTGGCCAACTGCATCATGGTGTGTCCCCAACTGCCCCAAACGAAACCCCTCAAGCAATTTCAGATATGTGCTACCGGAGCGTCGCGCGCTGCCTTTCTTCTCTGTCGCTGGCCAAACCCACCGCCAAGGCCACTTCTTCTTGCTTGGTAAGTCTCCGGTCAATTCCTCACCTCAAGAGCATCCCCACACTCCCCTCTACCTCCCCCCATCACCCATTTCGGCCCTCCATCTCCGCAACACTGCCACGACGACATCCCCCTCGTGCCGCCACGGGCTCTTGACGCCTGGCCGCCACAGCTGCCCTTGGCCCCCTTCATCCACTGTGGTGAGTTCCCCGAGCCCCACTGTAGCACGTTCACGACCTAATTCCTCCCTCCCCCTCTTCGGCGCTGCCACGCCATTTCCTCTTCCGGCTCTGGCCACCGCGCGTCACTGCCCGGCTGCCACTGACCATCTCAAGCGGCGCCTCCACCACCCATAGAACCGTCTCCCCATGGGCAACCCATTTTTGGGTTTGCCGCGCCATCCCCACCACCCCCTCGCCGCCGGCGAGCTAGGCCCCGAGCCGCTCTAGCCTTCCTCTATTTGCCTTCACTGCCGTGTGATGTCTCTTTGTACATCCTCTGTGTATGTTGTGTATGATATTGGGCTCATTCGATTAACAGATCAGTTGGCATGGATTAACTTAGTGTAGTTAGTTTAGGTAAGTTGAAGGCTAATGGAAAATGGTTAGTAATCAATTGAGTTAAGAAGTTAGTTGCTAAATATTCAATTAGCAGTATGAAATTGTGCTGACTAGGAGCTAATTCAGAATAGTCAGTGTGTGGTTGAACAACTAACTCCGTTAAATATTACAGTGTATGTATCTCTCTGTGAGTTGATGTCCATGACAGTGGAACCTCCCTCTATCCCTCTCTCTATTGGTATGCATGATAGTGTGGTTCACCTGTGGTGTTTAGAATTGTTTGCAGTTAAATGTCAGTAAGGTTCAGATAGGTTAGATAACTGATTAGCATTTGTTAGTTGACTAATTAGCTAGTCAATGTTCCAGTCAGCAAATGGTATGGTCAAATGGTTAAGGCACTTAGTGGTTAAGTTCAGAGGATTAGATGAGTAAACTAGAAGTTAATTATGAATGGCATTGTAATATAAGCAATTAAAGGATTGGTGTTAAAGAGGGATATTAGTTTCGATTTGCATGTTTAACTAGAATGTAGCTTAAGATGAATAATATGAGGATATTAGTAGGTTAATTAGTCAGTTAACCTCAAGTGAATGAATGTTTCACTAGCAAATTATAACTGCGATAGTGATTGACTTAAGCAATTAGAGCCTACTTGAAATCACCAGTGACCAAGGTTAAGTGAATTAAGGTCAAGTAATCAGAATAAAGATTGGGTATATACCTATGATCAATGGCTATGTAAGTAAAGGCTTAGGTTAAAGTGATATATCCATGGTTGGGCATATACATAGAAACCAATGACTAGTAGTTAACCCTAGGCCATGGATGTAGTATTGATAACCATGAGATCAAGTCAATTAGTGAATAATGTAAGTAATTAGCCATAGCCATTAGTGAATTAGTTAATTTGTAGACGTTCAACTGACAGGTGGGTCCCCATCTCTCTTAGTCTCTGAATATATGACTATGTGAATGTGTGATCAGTAGGCCATCCCAGTTACTTAGATGATTAGTTTTTAACTAAATAAGTGTGTTACCAATATGATCCACATGTAGGTGGCTAAGGTGATAGATAACATTGCTAAGTGGCAGTGAGCTCTTCCCTAGTGACTGATTTAAGACCATGCCATGAGTAGTGTGCCACTATTGATATAAGAGCCATATACTAACTTAATTAAGCAAGTGTAGTATAACTAAGCACAAGGAACCTACAAAAACAAAGGGATAAGTAGTAGGGAAAAATGGATTTTTTTTTAGAAATAATATATTTAAAAAAATATTTACAAAACTAGGTCATCGCTCCCAAAAATTGCAAAAATAGGTTCTGTGCTTGATTCATGCAGCGACAGTTCCTATCATGATTGAAGCGGCAGGAACCCTGTCATACGGCGGCGAGTTCTGTGCGATTCAATCAAGCGACAGAATCTATGAACTTTTAAATATAGAAAATAAACTCAAACAATTACAAAAAGTTTTGTGGAGCATCCTGATAGAGTGTTCTTGCTTGTGTAATTTTTTCACAATTTTATCAATTGTGAATTTGTCTCTAAAATTCATTTAAGTATACTATTTGTAGAGTTTTTAAATATAACAGATGAGATCCAAAAATTATGAATTTTTTTGTGAACGCTCTTTACATAGTGTAATTGTTTATTTAATGTTTTCAGAATTTTATATGCTTTTAAATTGTCTCTAAAATTCTGAATTTAGGTTTCCGATATAGTGTACTTGATTGTATACCCTTATTTTTAGAGACAATTTCAGAGCATATAAAATTCTGAAAAAATTACATAAACAATTAGAATATGTAAGGAGCGTTCACAAACAAAATCATAATTTTTTGACCTCATCTGGTATATTTACAAATTCTACAAATAGTATACTTTAATGAATTTTAGAGATAAATTAATAATAGATAAAATTATTAAAAAATTACACAAGCAAAAAAACTCTGTCAGGATGCTCCAAAAATATTTTTGTAATTTTTTGAGTTTATTTGCTTTATTTAAAAATTCATAGATTCTCGCCTCATTATGCACAGGTTCTGCTGTCGGTTCAATGGCGATAGGAACTGTCATGAATGAACTGTGACAGAACCTATTTTTGCAATTTTTTGAGATGATAACCTAGTTTTGTAATTTGTTTTAAAATATATATTATTTCAAAAAAAAATCGGGAAAAATGATCCACTCAAACAGTTAGAGCCTAAAATAATATAGTCATGTTTAGAAATATACTGAGTTATTACGTTAGTTAAGTCCAATTAATAGGTAATAGTTATAAAAGCTAATCAGGCAATCACTTAACCCTAAGACAACAGGCACAGTTCGATGAAAAATGAAAACATGAAATAACAAGTACACTTCACCTATAATTAGGTCTTATTGGCAAATAGAAACTAAACTGTGAGTCTAAGCCCTGTGAGACCTCTCAATGGATAAGTGTTAATAAAATGAACTAGGTTAATTACTCACTAAACAAGAATTAGCAGCCAACAATACAACGGTACAGCTCATAGGCTAATGTCTAGCGAATGCTTGGAAATTCCAGCTAAGGCTCACGGAATTTCCTTGATAAATATGAAATAATAAAAGAAACTATTAAACGAATGAGGTCCCATGTGTCGGTGAGACTTTTGTCTACACAGAGCAAACCCCACACCTATGCATAAGTCTCACCTGACTCTCATGGAACTTTCTCGGTAAATAGGAAGTAATAAATAAAATAATCATTAGAGAGCTAGGCGTCGCGTGAGCAGTGGTATGTTCTCTAATGGATCATAGAAGTTCATCCACCAGGCATCGCCTAGGCTTCAGCTATCATCCATGAGTATCTGTTCTCAGTAATCGGATAATTTGTGCTCCGATAGCAGATCTGAGAGTATTACCTAACCAAGTAATCTCCCCCATCTAGGTAACCAGTGAGGAATATTCCTGCATACATTCTTTCTCTGTTAAATTTAGCTACTTTGGTCTGAAGTATTTCCATCAGTCTGACTATCAGGTTATACTTCATTTTGTCAAAAGTATTTCCTTCATCAACTCATTGGTTATACTTCGTCTGAAGTATTTCCTTCATTAGTTCCTCTTAATATAGTTCGTCTACAGTGTTTCCTTCATCAACTCCAGATGAGTATATATTTAGGTCTCATATGAAGTACCCACTGCTTTCAAAATACCGGTAAGTATGCTTAGTGTTATGTTTGAAGTGTTTTCATTTGTTTGAATGTATTTGGATTTCATTTGGTTACTTTCAGTCATTTTGGAGTTCAATCGTATTATACGTAGTTAGATTCTGAAGCTGTGATGGGACAACAATCCCAACAAGAACAATGTTGAAATCAAGATTATCCGAGCGTCGAACAGGATGATTATCAACATATTGAGCGCAATGATTATCAAAACCGTCAGCCAGAACAGGATTGGGGTTATCAGAATATTGAGCAAGGCGAGTCAATACTTTGATTATTTTGCACTTAATTTTGCAATTATATTGTTTTAAATTATGAAATTGTATTGCTATGTTTTATATAGCTATATTGGTATAGCTCAATGTTAATGTCTTAATAATAAATGTGTATAAACCTCCAATCCTTGAATTTGGACATTATCCTTGTCACCCTAGAATTAATGGTTTACATACTAGTTATGAGTCTGTATCTAAGTGTCATGCTTAGCCTTGCTTAGATACATTGTCATTCGGGCATTAAGTTGTCCGACATCAATCAACACTTTGAAAATGAAATTGGGCAGTCGAGGCTGGGAGCCTAGCTGGTATGCTGGACAAAAGGTTATTTTGAAAACAAAATAAAATCTAAAAAACAGATTTAGACTCAGGTGGCTGGAAAGAGTGGTTGGTGTCGAGGGCACGAGAGGATGTTGGTATGTGGGTGTACCACCCGAGTCAATTAAGGACCGAATCTGGTAATGACCTCTCATGTAAAACAATACAACCATAAGTCTATAACGCTGAAGACCTGGCTAACTAAATTGTTCGCCTCGACGTGGCTTTGCCATTGGAGGATACTAGTGGATAGTCAGGGGAGAACGAAGCCGCGAGAACTGCACGGCGCAAATGGGAAATCTTCCGTGGGCAAGGGGAGGCCCTAAGGAGGTGATACCTAGCGGTGCAAAGTTGCAATGAGGTGAGACATTGTAAAGACCTTGTGATAATCAACATTAGCCACACACCTACAGAAGTGTGTCGGGGTAGTATAAGTTGATTTATCTCTTATGGGTAAAGTGTACAAACTTTGTAGAGTAAGAAAACTATCTAGATAACCATGCTCATGGTCAAGAGTGGTGCTGAGAACTTGCTTGATATAGCTTTCCTTTTCATAAAACCATTTGTGTGTGGTTGGAATGAAAAGGGTGGGTTGGAACCCAACAGTTGGAAATATTGGGTTGTAGCCTAGAGAATTATGAAAGCCTGGTCGGGGACCAGTGGTAAATACGGGATAACCTGAGCATTGAGTGGATGAACTCACTCAATGATATAGAAGATGGGATCTCCACTAATACTTTATAATAAAACTCAGTCTATGAAAAACATGTGTTAGTTAAAATGCTTAGTCTCAAGCTTTGCTACTACTTGCCCTATTTCAATAAATGGCTCTGTGCAAAATAAAAGAACCTTGAACCTCCCTTTGTTTAGCCTTGCATATATAATAATTGCATTGTGTGTTGACTCACGAGTATGGTTGTGTACTCATGCTTGCTATTTACATTATTTCAGTCAGTAAGCACAAAAGAAGACTATAGGGACAATATGACCAATGGACAAGACTGTAGATCAAGAAGGCCAAGAACTGAGCCCATAGTCGATTGCCAGTGGGTATATCAAGAGGGTTCCACATGTTATACTCTGAATCTGCTTCCGCTGCTGTTCTTTGAAAAGATATTTGGCCGGTCAGGCCCTTCTGCAAGTCAAAAGTCGTAAGGTATATTCATGCTTTGTTTAATATTACGCAATAGCTTAGTATTTTTGTGATATGTATTTGAACCAACAATGCAACTGTGTACTAGCTACTGATCCAGAAAATGGCATAAATATACACAGTGGGTTCCAAGTTCCAAATTTGGGGTCTCACAAGCAGGGTTTTTAATATCGGCCGAAAACCGGTTCCACCGGACCCCCGGTAGAACCACAAACTGGTGCTGAAATTTTTGGTTTGGTCGAATTTTGTCCAAAAAAGCTTGAATTGAATTTCGTTCAAATTTGATTTTTAAAAAAATTGAAATTTGAAAAATTCAAAAAAAAAATGGAAAATTTGGCCTAAATTTTTCGATTATCAGCTGTATCGACCTTACCTGCCACCCCTGGTAATTTTTTTTGAACCGGTTACCCGATCCCTGCTGATAGGTTGGCACTCATTTTATGCATGCTTTCATATCTTAAATTCCTGATAAATTAGTAAGAAACTAAAGAAATTATGAATTATTATCGCTAACCTAACCCAGAATTAGATATTGTATTTTTGGAATATTCTTTGCAGAAATCAACGAAAATCAGTGGAAAATACACAGAGGATATAAATGGGTCATGCATCGGAGCCACTAGGACACCCCTTGATGAGGACATCAACCCACCGGATACGACCGTTACTCCACCTCTAACCGGGCTACGCTACTTCCATCGATTCGACTGCGTCAAACGCTACTCCAACAGGCCGACGAATTTACTTCACTTATATCCGGTGCTACGCCAACTCACATTGGGTCGAGGGCCTTGTATCAACTAGTAGCCTGGGCGCGCTAGAATCAAGCATGATCAAAAGCAGAGTTTGATGGTGTTGGTTGCACGGTAAGTATTGGGTTTATGAGCATTGCCTGGTAGCGGGGATGTAAATAAGGGCACTATATTTATAGGAGCATGTTTTGCGCTGTATAAATAGCAAGGGTAATATAAGATGTATATAACAGGACATGGCCATTGTAGTACTGTTAGAGAGCACAATTGGTTGAACATAATCTGTTTGAGCAGATAGATATGTTCAATTAATACTACATACGGTTTACAAAAGTTGGCATTCTGTTTGCTACCACGGCATAGGTTTTAGCTTGGAGACATATTATACAAATTAAGTATACAAGGCACTGTTGTGCTTGTAGATCGCGGAGTATGTTACAGCCAGTTTCTGTAGGTTTGAGAAGACGACATGATGTCACAACAATCTGTTGGTTGTAAGATGGGAAATAGGTGACCAATTAGCATGTGTGTATATGTTAGAAAGAAGCAACTGACTAATACAAAACAAACTGTACAGAATATACCCGGTGTTCATTGGGCGGGGTTGTCTTCTGGATTGATATTTTCGGTAGTAGAGAAGAC
This sequence comes from Ampelocalamus luodianensis, assembly GCA_036346255.1. NCBI lineage: Eukaryota > Viridiplantae > Streptophyta > Magnoliopsida > Poales > Poaceae > Ampelocalamus > Ampelocalamus luodianensis. The sequence goes on from CM070623.1 coordinate 21,339,700, forward strand.
CATTGGATCGGCAGACAGTGCATGCTGGGATCTGTGTGCCACAGATACCATGTTAGATATAGATTTGAGTATGCGTATTCTGTTTAAGATGTATCTAATGTAAGATGCAAGGTCCTGTTATAGGCTTGGCTAGTGTACCGCGGGTAGAAAACTACTATGAAAAGTAATAGAAATTCGTCAGTAAAGAGAGAGAGAGATGGTATATGTTTAAGGTTTTTTTTTTGTCTGGCTGTCTGAAGCAACAAATAGTATCTATAAGTAATGTTGAAGCAATGTGCGTATATAACTGAGCTAGTAGATTGGCAAATTTTCATGTGACGAGAAAAAAATGCCAGGGGAAACAGATATATTAGATTCTGTAGATATAGTAAGCAAAGTTTACTGCTCTATATATGCATTAGAGATATTACATATAGAGACTGGTAAGAAATTGATATAATGATTCAACACCAGAAGGGTGTCTACTACCTGATTTCAAGGGAAACATTAGATTAAAAACAGCAAAATAGCAAGCGAAAATATAATTGACAACATACATTAGTATATTTAGCGTCAACAGTTTCCTCTCTGGAATCTTCTGTTCTTTGCCTCTTATATGGCTGCTCCTCATATGAGCCTAGACGTTGATCCATCTTCGTAAAATATGACAAAATCCTCAATGTTAAAACCCGAACATGCTTATCAGGACTGCTCAAGTTAACACCAAAGATATGGAGTAAATTCAAAAGTTTTTGTGGATCAAATTGACATGTAATCCCCAGGGAAGCTGCTCTGCTGATAGAAACGAACAAAGAGAAAAAAATTATTAGTAGTCAAATTAACATGGTAAACGAAAATAGAATTAAGAGTTAGAAAGTGTATATATATATACCCATGCAGGGAATCCAAATATTCGGCTACAGAAGACAGTACTTGTGGACATGTACTGTGTCTCTTGGCAAGAGATAGGAAAAGGCCTAATTCTGAACCTGTACTGACGTTAACCAGCAGTAGTTCATGATAGGATGATAATGCTACGCCAAGTAGACTTTTCCACGTAGTCTTTGCAAGACCACTAATGTTCTCTGCATATCAATAAAAACAAACTTATGCCTTTTAGAAGACTACTTATATTTCTTACCGTAAAAAAGTATAAATTATAGATATCTACAAGTGCAGTCACCTTCTTCCACTCGAAGCAATCGATCAAGGTTGCAAATTAACTTATTCAGCATTGACAAACTATCTTCAGGTACATCTTTAATATTAGGATAGCAGCAAATAGATCCCCATAGTATAGCAGCTTCCTTTTCACTGACCTGATTACTTGAATGATTGCCCGTTTGGACTATATCATCTGATAACTCTATCCAGAATAAGTTTTCTGATTCAAAGAACTTGCACACTTTCTTTTCCCGATCAATATGGCTGTCATCAATGCCATGAAGGGTTATTTGCTTCTTTGATCTTTTAAAGAAATTCTGAGGGCATGCATACAACATAAATAAACAACAAGATTGAAGGAAGAAGCTACCTCCCAATCAAATTGAGTAGAAATCCTAAGAAAACCTACCACAACATGCAGATCAATAATGATAAAAAGTTGAAACACAACAAATTACGTTCTGCATAAATCCCTGTAAATGGTGTGAATGTGATGACAAATCAAGCATATTCCTAGCATGGAACACATTGGGGAATTTTTCTGGAAATGTGATCATGAAGACATCCTACCTCTTCAGTAGTTGGTCGATCCTTAGGATCAAACGCTAGAAGCCTTTGTAAGAGCTTGAGCGCCGATGGATCTGCATTGGGGAATTTTTCTGGAAAAGGTATCGGCTGTTTCCTCCTCATGCTGCTTAGATACCTCCTTGCCTTGTCATTTTGAATATGCAGTAGTCAAAGTAAGGAAAAAACCATTTGAGAATTGGAATGGTTTATGCTGGAGTATTAGACATACCAACATTTCTATAAATAATAAATCATACCAGAGAAATAGTCTCCTTTGATGGTGTACCTAAGAGATCAGTCATCAAATCGATCTGGTTCAGGCTCTCACCAAACACACCATGTTCAGGAGCGGCAGGCTCGACAACTGCACCAGCCGTGCCATTGGCCAGGGGGTCGGCCATAGTTGGAGGAAGGGAGAGAGGGTACCTGATGATCCCGAAGGTCCGATTGTTGGCCCGATCTTTCGATGAGAACGATAAGTTCGGTAGACGTCACTCAACTCTCATGATCCTGGCTACGAACAAGCAAGACTCGAAACCACGCAATCGCTGAACTGCTCGACAAGTCGTTATCAACTGTGCACGAATACCCGGATGACCTGACCACGAAGGTCGATTCCTGCATACACCGAAGAAGCACGCAAGAACAAGTTAAATAAGCAATCTGAAATTGCGAATATGAATGAAATATTTGACAAATTGGGATTACGAAGCAGTATTATGGTTGGTCTAGTCGACACAAGCCAATACACGAAGTTGCATAGAAGCTAACTTTTAACTAAACAAAATCCCAAAAAAACTATAGGGGGTGTGACCTCCTTATATAGGGGAGGAAGAGCCACAAATCTAAAATAAATAGTGGGGTGGGACTAAAACTTGTGGTTACTGTTCACATGAACTGTAACCACACCCCCAGGTGGGCCGCCGGCAGATGGGCCAAGTTCAGTATGATTACAAAGCTCAGATTGGCCCAAACAAGTGATATGACGTCTTCTTTTAATGATTTCGATCAGTCCAGAAGGAATTTGGAGGTGAGGCCGGATCCGTTGGAAAGAGGACGAAATAAGCTTTCAATCAAGTACTTGTGGACCTCCAATGGACTCCGTATGTGAAAGTTATGTCTGTTTTAAGTTGGTGTTATCAGGCTGATTCCGGAGGCCGAACTGGATTCCAAAACAGGTCCAGCTCGAACTGCTTGTTTGTCTTGGACCAAAAGTGACATGGTGCTGCACATATATATATTTTATCATTAGGTAGCATCATATAGTTCATATAATATAAAGACACTCCTAAAAACAAGCTCACTTGATAATTTAAGTGAAGCGTACGAGCTCTTATATTTGGAATAGTAAGCATAGCAAATATGGTTGTATCCATAGGGGTCATGTCCTCATCATCCTCACTTTCTTGAAAACAAAGCCGTTCTCGGCTTTTGATAAGCTGAAAATAGGGTAACAAAGAAGCCAAAGTGTATGCATGGTATATGTATATGTCATCTGTTTTAACGGTTCTTCGTTGTTGCACAATTAATGTTAGAAGACAGCAGCGATCATAAAAGATCATTGTATTATTAACCCAAGAGTAATCATATATGTGAATGATCAAAACAAAAGTTCTCACACAACAATTATTGCAACTAGTTTTGCAAATATAAGTGAAGCGTTTATGCAATTCAAATCTCTGAAGTTGTAAACTTGTAGTGATAGAACATATGGGCAAATCTACAACTTTTGGAATCAAACAAAATTCATCCATATAATCAGATTTCAGTCGCACAATAGCAAATTCATCTAGCAATGGTGAAAAGATTTGTAAGTTCTTCGATAATTCAACATTTTCATTCAGATTGTCCATACTAGATGGTGCAATAAAAGGTGAACACATAGGTATGGAATGAGCACTAAATTTTATTTTCATTCATCCATGTGATCACAAGTTATGCATATGCGATATACCAAAAATTGATTGTCTACACCATAATCTCCAATTAACTTAAAACAGTAGGTGTAGGTGCTAGAAGGAGAATTTAGATATGAAATTTTAGAAACTTTCTCCATAGCACATTCTAGACTAATGGGATCATTAAGCATGATATAACACAAAGCTTCAGTAGGGGATATTCTATCCAATACTTGCTTATGTGTAATTAATTCAACATGTGCAAAATTATGAGAATTCAGATCAGCACATGGTTCGTTCAAGTCAACACAAGGAATATCAAAAGATTGCACCACTACAGCAAGTATATACTCACAAGGTTGCTTGCTCTATGTCTTGCTGTAGCACTAAATCAGTACCTTTGTCATTATCATCCTCATCAGATATTGTAGGTAGCTCAAGCTTCTCGTCTATAAGATGCGCTAGATCATCGTTCATTTCTTCAAGCGTCTCGACGGTATCTGGAGATGGAGTAGGAACCAAAACAATGTCAGTATTTTTAGTTACCTTAGATTGCACCTCGCTTGTGACTATGGGTGGTGGAGGTACAAAACGACGTTGTAATTTCTTCTTCATCTACTCCCATGTGTACATGAAGTGGTACTCCAGATTCGACCACCAATATTGAACATCACCGATCAGTGCTGTCCTTGCCATGGTCATCTTCTCATAAGGATCAAGGTAATGTCTTTCAAAATAGCACTCCAACATATTAACCCATATAAAGTAGTCTAACGACATACTCTCAGCAGTGAGTGGTAATATGTATGCAGGTAGTTGTTTCCCTTTGAGTTCAAATCTGCCCGTGATGACATCGTAATCTACCAACTTGAACAAACCTGTCATTGTTAGTAGAAAACAAGGAAGCAAATCATAAGTATATGTTCCTATCAACTACGAAGTGGGGTTTATCAAGTCACACGCACTCAAACTTATACCAAGTTCTTACCAATGCAGCAAGGAAATGGTACAACTGGTGGCTTGTTCGTGATACTCTTACTTGCGATTAGTCCAACGATTGCGAGGAACGACACCTGCTGAGTTAGTAGGAAGTGGAGCTTGGAAGGCTTCAATATGGTAGCAAGGATCAGCAATAATCTTCTTCTTCTTTTTCTACCGCAGCTTTTGTTCTTGCGGTTGCCTCTTTCTCCTTCTACTATCTGGTCGGCCCTACGGATTGCCACAAGTCGCAAATAACATCAAATCTTCCAAAAGATCACAGCAATCCACTTCTTTTTTTTGGATTGATGACAGCACGGATTTTCTATTTTTGGTGCGGATTAGAGGAGTTCTAACCCACGAATTTTCTGTTTTAGATGCAGAAACTAAGAACCCTAAAAGAACGATCAAGCGACGCAAAGGAAACATGAGATGCAACTAGACAAAGACTAACTAGACAATAACTAGAACTAGAAATCAGCAACTAGACACGACGATGCAACCAATGATTCAACAAGCAAAATACCGAAAAGAAAATTGCAATGGCTCAAAGAGGTTCGGTACAGATGATAGATGCAATAATTTTTTGGGCAATTTTCTGGACTCTAGGTATGAAAACGAATCTACTACTAGAAAATTGGAAAATCTCACCGATCAACTGAAGCTCTGATACCACCTGATGATCCCGAAGGTCCGATTGTTGGCCCGATCTTTCGATGAGAATGATAAGTTCGGTAGGCGTCGCTCAACTCTCACGATCCTGGCTACGAACACGCAAGGCTCGAAACCACGCAATCGAACCGCTCGACAAGTCGTTATCAAGCGTACTACGAATACCGGATGACCTGACCACGAAGGTCGATTCCTGCATACACCAAAGAAGCACGCAAGAACAAGATAAATAAGCAATCTGAAATTGCGAATATGAATGAAATATTTGATAAATTGGGATTCTGAAGCAGTATTATGGTTGGTCTAGTCGACACAAGCCAATACACGAAGTTGCATAGAAGCTAACTTTTAACTAAACAAAATCCCAGAAAACTATAGGGGGTGTGGCCTCCTTATATAGGGGAGGAAGAGCCATAAATCTAAAATAAATAGTGGTGTAGGACTAAAACTTGTGATTACTATTCACATAAACAGTAACCACACCCCCAGGTGGCCGCCGGCAGATGGGCCAAGTTCAGTATGATTACAAAGCCCAGATTGGCCCAAACAAGTGATATGACATCTTCTTTTGATGATTGCGATCAGTCCAGAAGGAATTTGGAGGTGAGGCTGGATCCGTTGGAAAGAGGATGAAATAAGCTTTCAATCAAGTACTTGTGGACCTCCAATGGACTCCGTATGTGAAAGTTATACCTGTTTTAAGTTGGTATTGTCAGGTTGATTCCGGAGGCCGAACTGGATTCCAAAACAGGTCCAGCTGGAACTGCTTGCTTGTCTTGGACCAAAAGTGACATGGTGCTGCACATATATATATATTTCATCATTAGGTTGCATCATATAGTTCATATAATATAAAGACACTCCTAAAAACAAGCTCACCTGATAATTTAAGTGAAACGTACGAGCTCTTATATTTGGAATAGTAAGCATAGCAAATATGGTTGTATCCATAGGGGTCATGTCCTCATCAGTACCAGCGGTAGGCGCAAGTGAAGGGGCTGACCCTGTGGCTGTTGATCTCGCGGTGGCGCGCTTGGAGACGACGTAGGCGGGGCTCCGCCTGGAGCGCGGCCGCGGCCGTCGGGAATGGCTGCCGAATGCGCAGGGACGGCCGAGCCGGCCAAGGGAAGGAGGGGGTGGGGTGGGGTGGGTGCGGGTCCTTGGCACGGTGGAGATGGGGGAGGCCAGGAGGAGGGAGGAGGCGCCGAGAAGGAGTGCGTGGCGCGGGAGGAAAGCGGAGTCGCGGAAGGAGCGAGAGGAAAGGCGCAGGTCTGATGAAGACTATAAGACGAAGGCAGAGCGTGCGAGGCTAACGCAGGCGAAGATAGGGCGCGACAGCGGAAAAGAAGGCCGCAGGCACGCAAAACAAAAATAATATGGACGGCTGCGAGGAAGAGACGAGCGGAATTCGACAGGGGCAGGAAAACGGGGCGACGTGGCCTGTGTGCCCACGCCTCAAACCTCCCACGATTTACCCGGTAGGATTAGTAGGCCCAAAGGGCAGTTAGCCCAACCAGCCAGATACGACCGCTACACCACTTCCAACCGGGTTATGCTACTTCCATCGATTCGGTTACGTCAAACGCTACTCCAACAGGCCGACAAATTTACTTCACTTATATCTGATGCTGTGCCACCTCACATTGGGTCGAGGGCCTTGTATCAATTATTGGGCCCAAAGGGCAGCTACCACTGTAGGTTATTTGGGCCCGGCCACCTCCCTGGCCGCCCCTCCCTTGGGCCACACTATTTATGGGCGTACTGTTCATGTGAACAGTACTCCCTTAGCTCTTAGCTATGTGCATCTCCCCTTCCCTGTTTAAGGAGGCCGCACCCCTTTAGTTTTTTTGGGGATTTTGTTGAGTTAAAAGTTAGCTACAATACAACTTCTTGTATTGGCTTGTGTCGACTAGACCAACCATAATTCCGCTTCAGGATCCCAATTTATCAAGTATTTCAATCTTATTTGCAATTTCAGATTGCATTTTATTTTGTTCTTGCATGCTTCTTCGGTGTGCAGGAATTCACCTTCGTAGTCAGGTCATCCGGGTATTCGTGCAGGGTTGATAACGACTTGTTGAGCAGTTCAACGATTACGTGGTTTCGAGCCTTGCGAGTTCATAGCCAGGATGGTGAGAGTTGAGCGACTACTACCGAACTTACCTTCTCATCGAAAGATCGGGCCAGAACAAGACCTAACTCCTGCCCAACACTAAGACCAGAATGTCACCTAAATCATTCTCACTACCAATTTAAACCTGAATTAACAATAATTCCAGCAAGCTATGCATGGAATAAAACCCCACAACGGGTGATACGGGGGAGGCCCGATCTTCTCAGTGAGAAACCGTGGATAGTTGATGCGAAGTAGACGATGTCGCTAGCTGAACACTCGCGCCAATGCACGAACCCTCAACTCTTCGGAATACGCCCAAAACACACCGGGTAGTTGTTCGTCGCGAGACCACGAACGACGAACGCCAAGTCCCCAATTCCCAATGGAACGACGGCTTGACCTTGAATTGCAGAACAAACAAATGGATCGCCTAGTCCTCTCTCAAAGTCCTCGCATGAACTCGGTTTTAGAAAGAACAAGCAATAGCTATGTTTCAATTCTTATGCATAAACTGGTCTAATGGATACAAGGGAGGGCAAGGGTATTTAAGGCGCCCTCCATGACTCACGCACGGCCTAGGGCGGTCACACATGCGAATCAAACTCTAACTCGGCTAAGACCTAAAACACACAAAAGGAAAACCTAACTTAAGTCCGTCACATTGTTTCGGCCATAGCGGCGCGACCGTAAGTCTTCTGAAGCTGGGGCCAAAACCATTGTGTGGGCCTTGGAATAAGCTTTCAAACAAGTCCAAGAACACCCCAATCGGACTCCGTATGCAAAAGTTATGGCCTTTTTATTACAGCCCTGTTGGGCTGTCCCGAACCGAATCGAATTGAATTCGAGTTGATTCCGAGATGAATTTCGGTTGCACTTGTGGAAGATCCGAATTGGGCTTGAATTCTTGGGCTTTTCTCCCCTTGGTTGACCCACGTGAGCTTCTCCTCCATTGCTTTGACTCCGACCTCCCTCTTGGTTCCAAAGGCTTCACAATGTTCAAACCATAGAATGCACAAAACATTTGCATGAGGTAATACCCAATTCTCATCAATGACAATAGAAGATTCATTAAGAAACAAAAGCACTGTTGATTTAGAAGTTTAGCTCTTGCTCTCGTCGGTGGACCAATATGCATACGTACTTGAATTATTTGTAGCGTCACGTATGGCGTCCACCTCGGTATGTGTATGACCACCAATAGGGAAAGATGTATAAGTGTTAGGGATGCCCTCATCATCCTCCCCTCTTGAAAAGGCGTCGTCCTCGGCGACTGGATCATCACCACCAAAGAAAGGTGATAAATCGGTGACATTGAAAGTAGAGCTCACGCCATAGTCATCGCGGAAAGCTCTATCTTGTAGGCATTGTCGTTGATCTTCGCAAGCACCTTGAAAGGTCCATCACCTCGTGGCAGCAATTTAGACTTGCGGCGTTACGGAAAACGATCCTGCGGTAGTGCACCCAAACCAAATCACTGGTTGAAAAATCATCTTCTTCCGTTTCTTATTCGCCTTCTCAAACATATGACTTGACCTTGCGCTCTATCTCCTCTTTTGTTTTGAGATGCAATTTCTTCACATACTCGGCTCGCTTGGATGCCTCCATATGAACACGGTGTTGACTTGGAAGTGGCGGCAAATCAAGCGGCGTAAGCGGTTTGAAACCATACACCACTTCAAAAGGACACAAGCTGCGTAGTGGAGTGCGGCCCGATTATAAGCGAATTCCACGTGCGGCAAACAATCCTCCCACTCGCAGATTCTTCTTGATCATGGTCCAAGTAGCATCGAAAGTGTGCGGTTCACCACCTCCGTTTGACCATCGGTTTGGGGATGACAAGTCGTCTTTGAATAACAACCGTCCCCGTTTACCCCAAAGTGTCTTCCAAAAGTAGCTCATGAACTTCACGTCACGATCGACACAATAGTGCGTGGCACGCCATGTAGCCTCACGATCTCCACGAAAAACAAGTTAGCAATATGCGACGCATCGTCGCTCTTGTGGCACGGAATAAAGTGTGCCATCTTTGAAAAACGATCCACAACGACAAAAGCAGAATCACTCCCCTCTTAGTTCTAGGTAATCCTAAAACAAAATCCATACTAATATCCTCCCATGGTGCATTGGGAGCAGTAGAGGGTATACAAACCGTGTGGATTCAATTTTGATTTCGCTTTGTGGCAAGTAATGCATCGTTGCACATACCTCTCTACATCTCGCCTCATCTTAGGCCAATAAAAGTGATCGCTCGGCATAGATAACGTCTTCTCACGTCCAAAATGTCCCATCAACCCACGCATGTGATTCTGCAGTAATAGCAAACGCACGGAGGAGTCCGAACGCATAATTTATTAGTGCGAAACAAAACCCATCATGGATGTGAAATTTATCCCACCTTTTCCCTCTTTGCAATGTGCATAAGGAACGGAAAAATCATGGTCATGAGCATATAAATCACGCAAACTCTCTAAACCAGAACTTGCACTCCTAATTGAGTTAAAAGCACACTTTTCCTAGAGAGCATCGGCTACCACATTTTCCTTTCCTTCTTATATTTTACAATGTAAGGAAACGACTCAATGAATTCGACCCATTTGGCATGTCTACGGTTCGGGTTTGCTTGGCCCTTTAAATACTTTAATGCCTCATGATCGGAATGAATAATAAACTCTTTAGGCCATAAATAGTGTTGCCAAGTTTCTAATGCACGCACTAAAGCATAAAGCTCTTTGTCATAGACCGGATAATTCAATTGAGCACCATTCAGTTTCTCACTAAAATAAGCTACCGGTCTTCCTCTTGCATTAAAACACCGCCAATACCCAATCCACTAGCATCACACTCAATTTCAAAATTTTTAGTGAAATCGAGTAAAACAAGCAACGGTGCTTGATCAAGCGTTTCTTAAGTTCAACAAAAGCATTGTCTTGCGCTACCCCCACACAAATTCAACACCCTTTTAGTAAGTTCATTCAAAGGGGCACTATGGTGCTAAAATCCTTCACAAAGCGCCGATAAAAACCGTGAGACCATGAAAGCTCCTAATCGACTTACATTCACGAGAGTTGGCCAATTTTTAATCGCTTCAATTTTAGACTCATCTACTTCAACTCCACATGCGAAACAACATAGCCCAAAAGATGACACGATCTTTGCAAAGGTACACTTCTCTAAGTTACGAATAACCTAGCCTCACGCAAAACTTGTAGAACTTGTCTAAGATGGTCTATGTGTTGATTCGGTCTGTTGTAAATCGAATATCATCAAAGTACACAACCACAAATTTACCAATCAAATGCCTTAAAACATGATTCATTAAGCGCATGAATGTACTAGGTGCATTAGTTAAACCAAAAGGCATGACTAACCACTCATACAACCCAAATTTTGTTTTAAATGCTGTTTTTCACTCATCCCTTCATGCATCCTAATTTGATGGTAACCACTGCGCAAATCTATCTTAGAAAAAATAAAGCACCACTCAATTGTCTAGCATATCATCTAAGCGAGGTATAGGATGACGATATCGAATTGTGATATTATTAATCGCTCGACAATCTACGCGCATACGCCATGAACCATCTTTCTTAGGAACTAAAATAACGAGAACGACACAAGGGCTTAAGCTTTCACGTACATACCCTTTGGAGAGAAGCTCTTGTACTTGTTTCTGAATTTCCTTTGTTTAAGTCGGGATTGGTGCGATGCGGTGGTCGGTTGGCGTGGCGCTCACGAATCAAGTCGATCTTATGTTCTATCCCACGAATTGGTGGTAGCCCGGTGGTACCTCGTTTGGAAAGACGTCGTTGAAGTCTGCAAAACACAAGCAACACCACTAGGAAGAGAAGACAAGTCGTTAGTCGAAAGCAAGGCGTCTTTGTACAATAGTACAAAGTGCACCAAATTGGGATCTTCGCTGAATTCTCTCATTTCGATTTGGTGGCTAACATCACTAAATTCTTCTCTCGCTCTTTGGCGGTCTCAACGTGCATCTCAATTTTCTGCATTGAAGAATTCACAATGCATTTGCGGTGTAAGGGGCTTCAAGATGATATCCATATTATTCCATCGAAATGTGTAGCGATTTGTCGCCCATCATGAGCAGCAGAACGGTCATATTGCCATGGCCGTCCCAAGAGCAAGTGACACACCGTCATAGGCACAACATCGCGATCCACGATGTCGGTGTACTTCCCAATAAGCGCCACTCGCACTATATAGTTCACCTTCACTTCCTCTTTGTCGCTCAACCATTGCACATGATAAGGGCGTGGATGCGGCAAGTACTTCAAACCCAACTTATGACACATATCCTTGCTAGCCAAATTGTGACAACTTCCGCCATCAATGATCACTTTGCGGACCTTACCCTTATCAAGCTTTGCCCAAGTCGAAACAAATTGCACCATTGTTCGAGTGACGGCGATGGCATCACACTAAGCACCTTGGCGTGCAAACAATGGAATCTTGCTCGGTGTTAGGAAACTCGGATCGCACTCACATTGTTCTATGTCATCGGTGTGCAAGGCGGTTGCGCATCGGCGACTCGTCATCACTAATTGAAACATAACCGCCATCCTCGGTGATAAGCATAGTTCGACATTTGGCGGTCCCTCCGAAAATGGCCAACACCCTTGCACTTGTGGCAAATGATGTCACGTGAACGTCTGTTGACCCCATAGGCGAGTCGCACTAGCGTGGCGCGCATGGTCGACGCCGATCTTTGGTGTACTCTCGACTTCTTACTTGCGGGCTGCGCATTGCCGAATTGCTTCCGGAGTGCTCTTGTTTGGTGGCTGTTGTTATATGGCTGTCTGGGTGGTGAAGGGCGTGAGCGGGCAGCGAACGTGCATCTTCAATCACTTGTCGCCGGCCGGCGTGCTTGGTGCGACAACTCAATCATATCATTATAGGGATGGTGATTGACAATGCGCTTGACAAAGATGATTCATGCCACTAGAAATCTCGCCATGGTGCGTTCTTCATTCGCGGACATCCGCATGTATCATGATAGTTTCCATCTCCTTATGATATTCGTCAATTGACCTCATACCTTGTCGCACCCTATCAACTTCTCAAATAGTGGCGCTTGTAGTGGCGAGGTACAAAGCGTGCCCGCAAATGTTGCTTCATCCGCTCCCGGTGGTGTCGGCAACTCATGGCGCTCCATGCGCTACGAATGAACTGCTCCCACCAATGTGTAGCATAATCATCCAAGCCATTGGAAGCAAGCAACGACTTCTTCTCATTGGAATAGTTGTTCATTGAAACAACTTATCCACCTTCACTCCCAAGTGAGGTATTGCTCCACATCCGTACCACACGAAAATATAGGAAGAGTAAATTTGGGCTTAGCGACAAAATCGTCGGCGTCGTCGTGTCGACGCCATGCGTTGTTGCGATGGTGGTATTGTCGGTCATCGTAGTCGTCGATGGGGAAATCGTCATCCCATTGCTCGGCCTCATCCGCCATGCTACGAGGTGCACGATGCACACCTCCTCCGTGGACACCCGTGGTGCGCCTCCACCACGGCGCGTTGCCTCGGCCACGCCCATGAGCTCGAGGGTGCCGCGGCGCCATCCCGACGTTTGGCGGCACCGCCATGCGACGCGCTGCATTGTCGTCGCTCCTCATCCACCACGAATAGCACGCTCATCCTCGGTCTCATTGTGCAAAACGGCCGGAGGGCGTGCACACTCGTGTCATCGGCTTGCGCACCCCACGTGAGATTGTGTTGGCGAACATGGCGCGTAGCTCGGGAGTTATTGTTGATGGCGTGCGCAATTGTGTGACCTCCTCCCGAGGGTGTTCATCGATCGAACTTCCCGAGTTCATCGCGCACGCCATTGTCACCATCTTGAAGTTGTTTTTGTAGCATCTCGCGCAACCGAGTGTACTCGCCCACGTAACGCGCCTCGGATTAGGTGGATCCTCTCGTGACGACATAGCAACAACTCACAAACAAGAAACGAGGTTATATCAGGTTAGTAAAACAAAGCTCGCTACTACGCTCGCAACTCACCATCACGAAAACAAGACAAGCTTACCGTTCCAAAGTGAATCAAGGACGGCAAAGCAGCCATTGTGAAATGACGACCTTAACCCGTAATGTAGGAGCGTAACCAAGAGCAAGGGAGTACACAAGCGGGTGTAGGTGGAGCTTGGACGGTATGTGTATATCCTATGCAATCTGATATTCAAGGTATTGTAAAGCTAAGTAATGATCCAAGCTAGAGTATTTTGCCTATGTCTTGATCCAATGTGTTTAGCGAAGTGTATGAACGCACACGCAAGGATAAATGAGACTTAATGCAAACAAAGGGTGAGCTAGCGGAGAAAAGAGATGAAACCAGCTCGTTTTGCACCCAATGCACGGGATAGACGCTAGCCAATTGCAAAGGAATATACTAGGGCACAAGATTGCTCAATCAAAATTGAAAAACACAAGCTAAAAGATGACCCGATCTGTAGTAGCTAAAAGTATGCGGATCAACTCGAAAAGGATGTCGTCGTCACGGGTACCTTAGAATCACTGCAGAGGGCTCTGTCAATTTTGAGCGTAATCGAAGCTGGAATTTTCTCGGTTTGCGGGCCGTTTGAGGCCCTAAACGACCTTTTGGGGTCGAAGTTTTCCGCACACGTATGCTGGTGGCTTCGCGGATGTAAAACCCCGATTTCCCGGACTTCTTCTTTTTGGCTCTATTTTCCGTTTCCTTTCCAACGGATCAAGAAAGCGCTCAATCGGAGGTCGTATGCAAAAGTTAGCGTTTTTTTTTTTTAAGCGCGGCTCTTTCTATATCGGTGCCTTTTCCTTCTTTTCCCTCTGCCTTGCCTCACAAACACAAAGAACGTGTAATCAACTTGAATGAGCGACCCTAGGTGCAATATCAATAGCTAGTCTCAAGATGAAAGGATATAAAGGACACCAAATGTGGTTCGTAGGCTATGATGTAGTGGTCGAAAATCAAGATCGAGCAATTGGAGTCGGATTGTGTTTGAGCTAGAGGTTGATTAGGACTCTAGTCCCACCAAGGAGTTCGGATAAGGAAACAACACCGTCTCGGATTGTCTTTGGCAAGGCAAATGCACAGACAGATCGGATGATGGTTTTGGGTGCTAATTGAGGAGTTCAATCACAAATTTTTTTGATAAAGATTAAGCTACGCAATGGAAACACAAGGATCAGCACTAAAACAAAACTCTAATGGATGAAAACTTAACTAAACGCACAAGAAATAGCAGTTAAACTACGGTTTTGGTGCGCAATTTTTGGTTTATTATGCGATAGGAAAGAAAAGCGAATCTAACTACGGGTAAAGAAATTCTCACCGAGTAAACCTAGAATCGATACCACATGATACGGGAGGCCCGATCTTCTCGGTGAGAAACCGTGGATAGTTGATGCGAAGTAGGCGATGTCGCTAGGTGAACACTCGCGCCAATGCACGAACCCTCAACTCTTCGGAATACGCCCAAAACACACCGGGTAGTTGTTCGTCGCGAGACCACGAGCATTTAGCGCCAAGTCCCCAATTCCCAATGGAGCGACGGCTTGACCTTGAATTGCGAGAACAAACAAATGGATCGCCTAGTCCTCTCTCAAAGTCCTCGCATGAACTCGGTTTTAGAAAGAACAAGCAATAGCTATGTTTCAATTCTTATGCATAAACTGGTCTAATGGATACAAGGGAGGGGCAAGGGTATTTAAGCGCCCTCCATGACTCACGCACGCCTAGGGCGGTCACACATGCGAATCAAACTCTAACTCGGCTAAGACCTAAAAACACACAAAAAGGAAAACCTAACTTAAGTCCGTCACATTGTTTCGGCCATAGCGGCGCGACCGTAAGTCTTCTGAAGCTGGGGCCAAAACCATTGTGTGGGCCTTGGAATAAGCTTTCAAACAAGTCCAAGAACACCCCAATCGGACTCCGTATGCAAAAGTTATGGCCTTTTATTACAGCCCTGTTGGGCTGTCCCGAACCGAATCCGAATTGAATTCTGAGTTGATTCCGAGATGAATTTCGGTTGCACTTGTGGAAGATCCGAATTGGGCTTGAATTCTTGGGCTTTTCTCCCCTTGGTTGACCCACGTGAGCTTCTCCTCCATTGCTTTGACTCGACCTCCTCTTGGTTCCAAAGGCTTCACAATGTTCAAACCATAGAATGCACAAAACATTTGCATGAGGTAATACCCAATTCTCATCAATGACAATAGAAGATTCATTAAGAAACAAAAGCACTGTTGATTTAGAAGTTTAGCTCTTGCTCTCGTCGGTGGACCAATATGCATACGACTTGAATTATTTGTAGCGTCACGTATGGCGTCCACCTCAGTATGTGTATGACCACCAATAGGGAAAGATGTATAAGTGTTAGGGATGCCCTCATCAACGGGTCATAGAGCAACAACATAACAATATAATGCATAAAGGGTTAACTTTCATAGCTTGGTCACACGCGCCTGAGAAACACTCGACTCACACGGGCTCAAGAGATGCTCGGGACACACGCGCCGAGAAACGCTGGAACCATACTCCCGGTACATAGGATGGCAACAAGTAATGGTAATCAAACTACTCCAGCAATGGCCCACTTTCGACCATCAAAGAGATCGGGTAGGCAAGAAGCAGTCGAAGGAGGACGAGGAGACATCATATCAAGACCCCGAGCACATGATCGACCACATCTACGGGAGCTCATCGACATATGAGTCGAAGAGGCAGCTTAAGGCGGTTGAATGTGAGGTAAACTCTATCGACCCTCTTATTGTCCATAAGTTACCTAAGTGGTCAGAAGTTTCTTTTCCCTTTGGAAAGGAATACTATCTAATCCCTTCCACATGGCTTGGTTGTTTTCCGATTGTGGTTGAGTCCACCATCAACAATTATCGAGTTATTCGGGTTTTAGTTGATGGTGAGAGTTCTCGTAACATCTTGTCTACAACTGCCTTGGATGAGATGCAAATACCCAGGATAAAAATAAAACCAGTGCGATATTCATTTCACAGTATCCTACCTGGGTCTTCGGTCAAGCCTATTGGCCAAGTTTCCCTTCCTGTTACGTTTGGGACTCTGAGCAATTTCAGGACAGAGAAAATCTCCTTTGACGTGGTCAATTTTGATCTTGTGTGTAATGCTATTATTGATCAACCCACTTTGGTAGTTTCTAATGGTCACCTATTATGGTTATCAATGCTTAAAGATGCTAGGTCCCAAAGTAGTCATCATAGTTCGTTGTCATAAGAAGATGGTGCTCACATGCGACCGCAATTCCCTTGAGTTAGCGAATCAAATCCCAACTCGAAATGCTCACAATGTGCAGCACTCGGCGAAGAACTCGAAGCCAAAGAGTGCACCCAAGCTGAACAACCAAGTCAAGGAGACTCCGCTCAATCCTGTCAAGCCCTCTAAGACTGTTCACATTGGTCGACCTCGACCCCGTATAGGAAGACTCGCTCATTGCCTTCCTCTGGGCAAACGCAAATGTATTAGTGTGGCAGGCATTTGACATGCTTGGGGTCCCCAGGTAGGTAATCAAGCACATGCTAGCTTTATGGCCTAATAAGAAACCCGTCAAACAAAAGCTGCGATGCTTCGCCCCCGACCGACAGGAAGCTATCCGGTCGGAACTTGACAAGCTACTCAAAGCATGTTTCATAAGAGAAGTCGACCATCCCTAGTGGTTGGCCAATCCTGTAATTATTAGGAAGTCTAATGATAAATGGAGAACGTGTGTAGATTTCACTTTCTTAAATAAAGCTTGTCTAAAAGATGATTTTCCCCTTCCACGTATTGACCAATTGGTTGACTCTACTACTGGTTATGAGATGCTTAGTTTCCTAGATGCATAATCTGGATATTATCATATTCGTATGTGTTTAGATGATGAATAAAATAACACATTCATTACCCAGTTTAGAATTTTTTCTATGTCAAAATGCCATTTAGGTTAAAAAAATATTGGTGTGTCCTTCCAACGCCTTATGCAATAGACATTTTATCTTCAACTAGGTAGAAACTTCGAAGCCTACGTCGAAGATCTGGTCATAAAAAGCATAAGGCGTCTAGATCACATCTCCGACCTGCAAGAAACTTTCTACAATATTAGAAAGCACTGCTTAAAACTCAATCCTGAGAAATGTGTGTTCAGAGTTTCTTCAGGGAAGCTACTTGTGTTCCTTGTCTCTGCTCGAGGCATTGAAGCCAATCCCAAAAAGGAAATAATATTTTCCCTGTTTTCTTTTTCTATTTATTTGACAGAAGTAGATGTGGGGAAAATTGAAAATGTCCGAGTATCATAGTAGAATGATACTTTGGACTTTGGAACCTTTGTCTTAGGGTCCATGATTGTCTTCCTTTTCTCCTCTACAACCAAAACTGCATAGGAACAAGTTATCGGGGAGGTCGGGGGAAGATGGGAGCTTGAACTTTTGCCCTTCTTCTTTTCATCTGTTGTCTTTATAATGCGGTGTCTCTTCCTCAATGAGACTTCATCGTCCTCCGAGTCATTTTCTACAGAGCCCAAGTCAATGTTAGAGTCATCCAGGGTCTCCAACGCGCCGACTTAGTACAAAATGCAAGAACCAAAGTTGGTTAGTGGCTGAAATCACGACCACCAATCACCAAAGTCGAAATCAACAAAACATAGGTTACCTTTAGGCACTTTTTTCTCTCCTCCTCAAAGACGACTGCCAAAATTTGAGGGACCCCTCTGTAATTAGAGGCCTCTTCTCGCAAACGAGCTTGACCAGGGGGGTCAATCTCTTTCTGGACTAGGTCTACAAATAGGAGAATACAATTAAAACATGCTCAGAAATAAAAAATCAAGGAGCTAAGTTGATTGTAAAAGCTTACCATTCTTGTAGTCCCTAGTCGAATCTTCGACCCCTGTGTACTTCCACATTGGATCTGCTCGCATCTTCAAAGGGCTAATGGAGTGTGTTAAGAAATCTCTCACCACATACCATCCAGTCAACCCTTCATCCCTCAGGTCCTTGATGGCCTAGATCTATGGAGCGATCCAGCCTTGACCACTCAGTACCGTGTCCCACGATGTCTTCTTCTTTGTGTTTCCTTTGACTTCCCATCATGGAGTTGGATCGAGCAACTCCCCACGATCCCACGTGTTTGCTTGCTCATCCCGTGATAGTACTTGAATAGCTCCAGATTTGTGAGGATCCCCAAGTACACCTTATTGCGGTACACGGCCATGCTCAACATTGTGATGGAATAAGGAAACAAGTTCGCCAATACCACCTCGAAGTGATCGAGTACTTCAGCAAAGAAAAGGTGTGAGGGTAGCCCGAACCTGTACTAGCAATAAGCTCGAAAGACGGCAATCTTGCCATCCTCGCCCGATAGCTACCATTCGCCTTCTGCATTCTTCCACTTCACCAAATACCTTGGAGGAATCTTCACCACGATGACTAAGGTGGTCATCTTCTCCATGTCAATCTCTGATTTCTCCCACTTAGACATAGATCCAGCCATTTCTTCTAAGGAATTTGCTCGGATTCAAAAGATTTGGGAGGAGTAATTTTGAGCTTGAGTAGCAGCGGAGAAGGAAAGAGCTCAAGGGAGACAAAACAATTGGAGAAAGTAAAATTTTACCCCTCTAGTAATTACTTATACCCCTCAGTATGTGGTGGAAATCGTGGGAAACCCAACGGTTGGAAATCCCTTGGGAATTGCTCCCAACGGACAAAATCGCGTGTGACCGTTCACATTCCTTTTTCGTTCACATGGTAATAAAGGTGTTATTTTCATAACTCAAGTAAAAACATCTTCCTTGACCAAGTCAATTTTTGGTCAAGAGAAACACTACTCGGAGAGTCTCCTTCCGACTACTGTTCTACGACCTCTTAACAAGTTATTTTCACTTGAACTTGGGGGGCTGGATGATGAGGATTGAATAATCCATAATTAATAAAGATATTTATCTATAATATTTATTCTAGATAATAGTATTCTAATAACCCTCCAGTATACCCCTGGTCGGAGATACTTTCCATGACTATTTCAGGTTATGACCACCCCTGGTCAGAAAGTTTGTTACGACTAGATTAAATCACGACCACCCTCTAGTCGATAGGTCTCACAGACATATATGTGGGCCCTATCTTATCAACTAGGGACCCTGTACACCATGTGCAACTATGTGTGGTAGTAAATACAACACGTGCACCTTTGTGTCTTTACCATAATCACATGTACATGCGGCCGTGCAAGAAGGGAATCTCACTGACAACAATCGTCATCCACATGCGGATTCTAGGAACTGTCAAGGCATCTCTTGATGGGTTGCCACCCCTTCGACGCTTTATAAGGGGCGTTGCTGGCAGATGGAGATGGGGGCCATTGATAGCATTCATAGTTTCATTGGTACATTGTGCATTGTAATCTTGCTTAATATGAGAACACAGGAGTAGCGGGTTATTATTCTCCTCGAAGAAGGCCCGAACCTATCTAAAATACTCTATCTCTTCCTGCGTAATCTCGAGAGTCGTGTTCCCGCATTTACTTCGTAAGATCGATAGTAATTCATCGACAAGAGGATTATCTAATCATGAACAATTCGGTTGGATGTCTTAATTAATGGTTAGGCGAGTTATATATGCTAGAATTATTGCTTCGACAAAATGTGCTAGAATTAGGAGAACCTAGTAATGGATTATTTGATTGTGGACAATTAATTGGAGTACCATGTAATTGGTGGACGAGTCCCATGTGCCGAGTTGATAGATTTGTACCCTCAATTTGGATTAGTAAATGGATGACTATGAGTTGATCACGGAGGCACATATGTGACTTGATTGGTGGATGTCATACACGACTAGTTCGGTGGTATGAATACAGGGGTATGATCGATCAGTGAGCTATCAAATGTTGGATATGCAATCAAATTGGGAAGCTCATTAGGTGTTGGTTATGTATATAAACTTAGATTGGTGGAATTTCAGTGTATATGGTAATGATGTGCCGAGGTGGGACTAGTAGAGCTAGATCGGTAATCATAGCATAAATAGTCTAGTAAAGTATGATTATTGGAATAAATCACTGTCATATACCCTTAATTTGGTGGATTTTGTACAGTTACTGGATGGATTATATAGAGCTAGATGGATCGTATAGATGCAAGATCCGATCACATGGATTTAGATCAAGATTTGGGAATGTGATTGGAGAATAGTATGCATGTGATTGGATTGAACACATGTGAATCGGTCAAATGAATTATTTACAAACATGAGATTGTGCATGATGCGCAACCTTAATTGGTGACAGTGGAGTAACACGTGTGTGTCGAATTGGCTAAAATTGGAGGATTTCTTGTAGATTACTATGTCTGATAAAGAATGTGAGTTAGGGATAAAAATATAAATTTAATTTCAAAAATCCGAAACCCTGTTAGCACAATGTTTTGTCTTTTCTTTTTCTGGATTTTTCCAGCCAAACCAAATTGTTTTGCTAATAACTTTTGCATATGAGCTCCAAATTGAGTGAATTTTGTTTCTAAATTCTTATAAAATCATGCACTTTCATAATCTGCTAAAATATTTGAATTTGATCTCTGTTGGAGTATATTTGGTATTTATTTGTATTTACTGGCTTTTACCGATTAGATACCGACGTACCGGAAGTGCTTCGAAGTTGATCTAGAGCAAGAAACGAGTGTTCAACAAGGAAAGAACCCCCCTTATCATGTTGATCCTATGATTTCAAATGATATGTGTGATGAGGATCTAATCATCCTCAATTTATTATTTATTTGTAATTCTTATTATTGATAGATAAAACCATCACATGGTACTCAAAGTATACCCCTTAGCTTTCGTAAGGGAGAAGCTTAACTAAGTGGTCGTAAGCCCTTCTACGACCACCCCCATGGTCGTAAGTCCTTCTACGACTACCACATGGTCATAAGACCTTCTACGACCACCTTATGGTCGTAAGCCTTTCTACGACCACCACCTAGTCATAAGCCTTTCTACGACTATCGTTTGGTCATAAGACTTTCCACGACAAAGCTAGCCACGACCACCCTGTAATCGATAAGGCTTACAGTTATGTGGGTCCAAATGATTAGGGACTTATGAACTGTGTTCAATACACAGGACAGTTATCCTACGTTGTTATTCTTTAGAATAACTACACGTAATACACCTCTATCTCTAACAATAACCGCCAGGCGATGTGGGTGATAACTCTCTGCCAGTAAATCCCATCAACGTGCTCATTATATGAAATGTTGAGGCACCTCTTGGCCTGGGAGAAACTGTCACCCCTTCACGCGCCATATAAAGGCTCAAGCCAGTGAAAATCATGGTAGAGGAAGATCAGAAGGAGAAGACGTTAGGCTTTAGTTTTCTCTCTGGTTGTAATCATCACTTGCCGCATAACAATTTCTCAAGTTTCAAAAGCAATGCTTTGTCCTTATTGGTTAAGATTTGATATTCTCTTCTTGTGAGACTTGTGCCATCAACTGTGGTCTCGTCTTTTGCTTTTCTGAGATCATTGATATTTGACTATTTTTATTGGTCTTATGCTTACCGCGAGTGGTAACATTTTTCTGTGTGCTGAAATTTGTCTCTTTTTGCCTCTTCTTTTGATAAATGATTAACCGATTTGTGTTGCAAAGTCTTGTGAGGACCCCAGTTTATTCGACTTGTAACGCTTAGCCTTCCATTGACCCTAGCATCACAATTCAAATAAACCAAGCCTCAGGATATGTATACTTCCCAGAAATGCAGTATACACACCCCGTTACAAAATCATGCATCAAATCCATACAACAAGTCTAATAAAAGACATACATAATATAGATTTATTACAATAAGGGCCAACCGGCCAAATAACAACTAAATAACAATTAAACAGCGGAAGCGAAAGTGCCATAAGATGGCGATAAATAAAAGAGCCAATTAGTGTGCCTTTAGCCACAAGGCAACCAACCGGGCCGCCAAGCTAGTCGTCAAACCGCAAAGACATCTCACAAAAGGGAAGCCCTTGGGGCTCACCTTCTTCCTCTGCAACAAAAACATTAAGCAAAGCAACTGAGTACAAAAATTATACTCGCAAGACTGACGTGTAAGGGTAACAGAACTATAATTAACTACATGCAAGCTTTATTTACGTGGAGGGGGCTCTGGGCTTACCTTTAGCAGAAAGCAAGTTTTCATTGCAATAATGTAATAGATTCAAGGCAATTTGACAAACTATTAGCAATTGTTGAAATAACAGCGATACAATAATAAATAATAACAATAAAGACAACCTGGAAGTGACCATCCCAATGGTCACCACAACAATAGTATGAACATCCATTCATACCAACCCATCAAGTTTTAATCAAAAGGTTGTAGTCTAACTCTTGAAAAGCTTACCCAAGCGTGTCCATAACCTAGGACGAGGCTATTCGAATAGTTTTAAACCCTGCAGGGGTGTATCAATGTACCCACACTTTAGACCGCCTTTCCACCAGCCACGGTTAGCATACTTCCTTTGGTATGCAGGCACGGCTAAGTCTAACAAGACGTTTTCCAATGGAAAATGCTAATCAAGAGCCGCACGTATGGGGGTTAACCCTTAGTGATCTGCCGGCGAAATATGGATCACAAGGACCCATACGTGGAGTAAGAGACACCGGCCTCGGCGGGCGCTCCACTCCCCACAAACATGTCCATGTTGCATATATCACATATGCAACCCACCACGCGACTCATTAATTAACACCCCCCAAAGTACTTAGTCAAGAGAGGTTCCATACCCTCTAGTGTGGTTAGCACGCACCAAAATGCTCGGATTCAGGTACTCACAAGTAGTTCGGTCCTTAATTGACCCGGGCACCATTCCAGTCACACCCAAATTCACACCATCTTACCATTGTGCCCAAGTCGAAATCATTTTGTTTTTAGTTTTCACAATTAAATATAGCAAAAATGCTGAATATCAAGTTATAATAATTTTGTGTGATCAAGGTTACCGACTAAGTCGATAACCGCCCAATTCTACCGGTATCTAAGCATTGCTAAGCATTAAATCGTAAAGACAAATAAAAGACCCTAAATCATTCACCGGGCTCTAATTCACCAGTGAGAATAATATTCCTAAGGTAGTGGCAGGGGTGAACAATTTTCAGGGCAACAATGCAATGGGATTAACTACCTCTAATCGATAAAATTAATCATTGACACAAAAGCATGCATACGCATTTAGTAAAACAAAGTATTAGGTTTTAAAAGTAATGGGATTGAGTGGATATGATCAAACTGCTTGCCTTTGCCTTGCTAGAGATATTCGACTTGCTGCAGAGGATCACTCTCGATATCAACGTCATCTAACGATAAAAACTGCCAAAGCGAAAAACAGTGAATAAACACCAGAACGCCAACAGTATTCAAAAATTAATAACACAAAAGATAGATTATGAAATTTAGGAACAAAAATAATTGATTTGAGGTTTATTTAAATTAGTTAGGATTTCTTATTACTGTTTTTTTCAAACTCACTTATTTTCCACGATAATCATACAGTCAAAATCAAACCTCTTATATATTTTCCTCTTTCGGCAGACTTTGATGGTGATTGTGTGCACATCTATTAGCTACAACATATTACCACATTTTAATTAACTAACTATTCTATGCAACTATTACTGCTATAAGTTTGTTTAGACCTACAATACTCATACTTCATCTTGATAGTTCATTAGAATGACATTCATTAAATTAGCTCACGGAAAAGAAACAAAAGATGGGGCTATCAAGTGGGTTTACTGACATAACGGATTCCCTCCTACTGCTAGCTTAAGTGTGTTAAAGCTCAAAACCTTTTCTACTAAATTTTAGTAGAGTCATTAACCTAATGCCTATTTTTACTATCTACAAACTATTGTACAACCACACTCAAAACTACAAAGCTACAAGCCAAATTGATCCCTATTTACCAATCCTTCTCCTCTGATCATTCAACAGAAAAAAGAAGATTTTGAGATGAAGTGTTTGCTAACTAACTAGTTCAAAGACTCATCTATTAAACAAGTTCGAGTGATCCAACAATCAGAAGAAAGGGCTATAAGAACTTGCATTAGCAATGACACTAGACCACTGATGACATCTCTAACCTTCTCAGATTTTGCCATCTGACCAAAAGCTTACAAAGGAGCATGTTTACTGAACTGAAATGCTGCTACTAACTAAACTTCCTACAAACTCTAACCTTAAACATGTTAACCCATTTGAGTAACTTAGATTACAACCACTAAATTGGTTTGTAATAGAGGGATTGAATTGCAGTGGTTTTCATTGACATTTCAAAGGATTCCTCTCCAGAGTTCACACAATCTACAAAACCAATTTTCCCTAAACTGAGCCATTGCTAGCTAAACTTCCTCACTAATCATTCTAGAAACCAAACAAGATTAGTTAATTCACTAGGTGGCCCCTACTGTCAGAGACAACAATACACATAGAGACCTAACATACACAGAACCGAGAGAGGAACAGAGGAGGTTCTGGCCGAATTGGGGCTGAGATCGTCGCCGGCGGTTGGAGCGGCGGGGAGACCATGGCGATGGCCAAAATGGGTTGTCGGGGTGTTAAGGAAGCCATGGTGGTCGCGGGTGGCCGGAGAGGCACTATGGCGCGCTGGCGACAGACGCGCGCCGGCCGTGGAGGTGACAAGGGCGACGGCACCGGAGAGGGAGGGGCGGAAAATAGCGCGCGCATGAGCATAAGTGGGACTCAGGGAACTCACCAGTGTGCTCGGTGATGACGGCGAGGCACCGGAGTGGCTCGGCGACGAGAGCCTGCGGCGGCGCGGGTGATCCACCGTGGAGGGGTTCCTGTGGAGCACGAGAGAGCGGGTGAGTGATCGGGGAAGGAAGAAGGAGTCTAGGCGATGCTCACAGAGGAAGGAATCGGAGAGGAAGTCGCCGGAGAAGAAGTGGCACTAGGAATGGTGGTGGCGGCCGGAGTCGGGGAAGAAGCCGTGCGCGCAGCTCCTCAGCGGCGGTTCCTCCGAATTGTTGGAGGGGTTTTGTTTCTCTAGGCGAGGGGTGCGCCGTGACGCGGTGGGCGGTGGCCAGAGATCGCCAGAGTAGCCGGGGAGCTTGGAGGTGCTGCGGCGCTGCTCACGGGCTCCAGGTGCTTGGTGAAGAAAAATGGACAGAGGAGTGGAGAAAAAGCCAGGGTAGGTGGGGGCTCTCGGTGGCTTTGAAGGAGAGGGCGGATGCACCGAGGTGAAGACGGCATGGACGGCAAGGTGACCGGCGTGGCGTGGCAAGCATGCGGGCGCCGGAGCTGGGCGAGCGGTGAGCGGGCGAGCTGGCGCGGACGCACAAGCCGCGTGGAGGGAGGGTCTTGCCGGTGGGACCGGTCGCCGCCGAGAGAGGAGAGCGGCTCGGCGAGCCGCGCGGTCGAGACCGGTTTGGCTCTGGTCGGTCGGACTTGACTGGTCGGAGGAACAAGACGAGAATTTAGGATTAGGTTTTAAGTTTGACCGAAAGAAATTGAGTTTGACCTAGCAGTTTGAACAAGAAATAAAATTCTGAAAATTCTGAAAAAAAAATTTGTGTGCACTCTAGGGTTCAAATAGGACTTAGGAAAAATAATTTCAAACATTTTATATAATAAAATTTGTTAGAATTAAATTACTTTCAAATCTGCATTTGGGATTTCATTTGAATTTTAGTGAAGTCAGAAACACTTCTAAAAATTTGGTAAAAATAATTACAATTTGGTATAAATAATCTAGTATTTTAATAAATTATTTTCAGGAACTTTCATTCACACATTTTTCTGGAATTCAAATAGAAATGGAATTTAAGTTTAAAAGTTTTGAAATTTCAACACAAACTTTAATACAAACATCAAAAGTTTAAAATTGCACACAAGTTTTGGGAAACCAAGAGCATGACCAAGAGATACAACAAAAGTTTTTAAATTTTAATACTTTTATACATTCGAAATACAAACCCTAGTTTTGGGGTTGTTACAAGTCTCTTAACATGTATAGTGACAACTGGATAGTGGTGGTCAAGTAGGTGATTTTGTGTGGCTTTGGGTGCAAGTTATTTGAGGTGTGTTGGAAGATGAATCGATTTCGTGATATAATTATCGGAGATAATTTGATTTAAATGGAATGTTTGTCTTTGGAGCTAAACTGATTACATTATTGCAACTAGTAGAACCTATAGTAATTTATGGTCCAAGATCTTTTGTTCATTTTGATGGAACATTAGAATCATCAAAAGTATGGGAATCTTGATCAATTTAATAGAGTATCGTGATCGGGTAATTTGCAAGGTTGTGTATGTGAAATATGATGGTGTAGTTTAATTAGAGTAGGATTAGCAAAGTAATCTAATCATTATGGCAATTAATGGGATAGCAGGGATGGTTGAGTTATTGTCAGGTATGATTTGGTTTCCGTGAGTAACTCTCTAGGAGTTAGAATCTTTCTAAATATAATTTGGTAGAGAATATGTTTACATCTTGATGTTAATGATTGAGTATGTTTGGATTGTGGGAATTTTAGTCACCTGATTTGAGAGTTTCCCTTTTAGTTACACGAAAATATTATTATAGGAGTCTTGAAGATTGAAATTGGGTTTTGGGTTCTATGCTAGAACTCTGGTTGACCATGATTATGTGTGGAAAAAGTGGAACAAAGGGGTTCTAAGAATTGGGAATTTCTGTCAAATTACTTTCTTTGATAGAGGAGTTGGCTAGAGTAGGTTATTATGGATTAGTAGAGTCTCCCTACATAGGTGTGGATGTTGAGCTCGGTTTGAGTATAGCTTTGAGGTTGCCAATCTAAGGAAAAGTTTGTCCCTAAAAGAAAGAATGAGAAAGATTATGATTTCCCAGGTAGTGAAATACCCTCTTGGTTCTTGTTTGAGCTGTGTGTTAATAACGGATGTTATTCGCAAGTTGAATTAATTCTTATTGGTATGCATGGTACTTCTCGGTTAAGAAAGAATGGGTAATGTGGGTAGTCAAGTGATTTTTGCCTTTGGCTTTATGTGGTGTTTATTTGCAAACTGGTTACTTGGAAAGTGGAAAGGTTTTCGTGATGAATCTTCGATTTTGGATTTGACTCTTTTGGTAGGGACTTGGTGATGTGTGGTTGTGATGAGAATCCTTTATTTTCAGTCAGATTCTGTTTGTAAAAGAGTTTGTTTAAAACGAGTTCTGTTGTGCGTCTGTGGTTAAAGGATGTGCTCCTTGTTAAGGTGAAGAGATCGATTGGGAGATGGAACAAGAGTTTCGTGTGTTTTGTGCGGGTTGTGTAGTTTGGTACCAAATGGAAGGTTAACCCATGGTATGTTTGGTAGTTTCCGATGGTTTCGGGGATTTGGAAGTCAGCGTATCACTAGGACTGTTTTGAGTCCATGCTCGGGGTACGCATCGTCTTTTATATCCTAGTGTTGAGGGAGTACTTGAGAGATCCGGAGTCTTGAGGTTTGTTTAGGACCGTTGGCTATTGATTAAGACCTCATCTTCGAGGCTCATCCGGTGCGTGTACTGGAGAGGTTAGAGAAAGTGTGTAGGCATAGAAGTTTGTATACGTCAAGGGGTTGTGGTCACGCCCGTCCGAGACACAAGCGACTTCAGAGTTGGAGTGTCGCATGCGCGAGCAGTATGTAGAGTTGTTCGCATCGGGTACATGTCAAATGTTGTTTATTTCAGTTGTGATTGTTCTTTCATGTAGAACGACGAGTAGAATTCGGGGTCGATTCTGTTTGAGGGGGCAGATTGTAATATCCCAATTAATGATTGAGAATTAGACATTAGTAAATGAGAATTTGGGAGATAAAATTTAGGAAAAAAAGGGAAGCTTTAGAACTTGGGCCGAAGGCCCATCGCGCCGTGGCCCAAGAAGGGGAGCACCCTCTATGTATGTTTGCACTAGTCCCAGATCAGTAGCTAGTGCATACAATGGAAACATTATTGATAACAAGTTCGAATCACGAAATAACATTAATAAACAATTGAGTACCGGCCTTATAGCCACTTATTACAAAAGAGGTCAAAAGACTTTGAGTCTTACAACAGCGAAAACAACAAATGATAAGCTCCGAGTGGTGACCCATCAAATGGCTCACCGGCATTCGATTGGGGAGCGCGGCCTAGTACTCCAGATGTCCTTCCTCAAACCCGCAAGCATAGAAGTCGTAGTCATCCACGGCATTATTGTAGACTTCTAATATTTGTTTGTGTAGCATGTGAGTACATAAAGTACTCCGTGAGTCTTGGAAAAATGCATATGCATAGGTTTAACAAATGAGGCTTATATGGCTCTTTTGCACAAAGCAATATTTTAAGTTTAAATAATTTTCATAAAGCGCATTTGACAAACGTAGTTTCAATAAATAAATAAATTGTATCACCAGTGGAGGTTCTAGCTACCAACCACTAGCATCAAAGCTCTAGCCGCCAAGGTTTCAAGGATAAGGCTCTAGCTGCCCAACTGACTCTAGCTGCCAGAAACTACCCGAGAGTCCCAACTACTCCCGGTTCCTAAAATTTACTCATTTGAAATCAAAACCAAAATCTACCATGTAAAAACACACATTGCTCGCCCTTGACCGTGCGTACGGCTATTGAAATCATTTTACACTCTGCATACGTTGTACAGCTTAACCAACACAAGATAATTGACTTATAATGTTGGCCATGACACGCTTCCTTAGGCGTGCAACTAAGCGATTATCACATGGCTTTTACAATATTTTATCCTAACATTAGCCCACCCGATGAGCTTAACCCCAGGTCATGGACGTCATTTACCATCGACCGGAGCTCACTGTTGTGGGGCATAACCTACCCGAACAAGGACGTCAATTTCCATCGTCCGACACAAACCCCGACAGACATGGACGTCAATTACCATCGTCTGCACTACCTCGGCAACTCCTACCATCTACAGTCCGCGGGCGTAATACTAGAACATAGTAAATTATTCAGCTAAATCCTTTCCATTTAGGACATGTGGTTGCACAGTATTGCTCAGTTTGGATAGTCACGAGCATTGGTCCTTAATATAACTTGGGCGAAACTTTATACAATACAAGTTCTCATGCTCTAGCTGCACCCGCCTGGACTTACCGTCCACCCAAGTCGAAACAAATTTTCATCATTTTATTTTATTTTCCAAATACTGATATTACCTATTGTCATATATTTTCCAAATAAAGCATAAAGTGCAATAATGATTTTTCCCCAAAGGTTGATCAATACCAAATAGCATGTCTAAGCAATTCTACCGTGTATAACTATTTCGTAAAGTTGTAATCAATATTTCGGAATTTCTATGCTAGGGTTACAAAGTATATGGTACAATTATCAAGGAAGACATTAACAATTTCTAGGTTTAACTAACAACCTACAATTTTAAACTCATCGTTTTAATTGAAATAGCAATGCATAATACTTTAAACTGAAAATGATATATAACAAATATGGGTACAAAATGTTCAAAGAAGACTCTGATGAGGACATCCCTAACTTGCATACAACCGCGCCTACACACACTACTCATCCACAACCAGTGTTATAAGGACCAATTACTCGAGCTCATGCTCACCAACTTAATCACCAGGTGAATTCGTTCACAGGTTTATATATTACTGAGAATAGACCGCTACATAATGCAAGTGATTTAATTGTACTTAGAAACATGGGAAAGGACCAAGGAGAGGTATGTGGAGTCATGGACAAGCATGGAATGCATAATGGAGGTCACCACATCACTTTGGATCCGAGCCAAGCAAGAGTTCGAGTTGGGCTCGTTCTGGATTCAAATTCGGACTACTGCGACAGCACTAAGTTCAAACGGTCGTAACTTCTTCATACGGACTCCGTTTAGGACGTTCTTGGACTTCATTGAAAGCTTATCAAGTCTACTTTCCAATGGATCAAACTTCATCTTCAAATTCCAGCTGAGATGGCCACAATCAACAAATAATCTGCGTCTATTTTTGAGCCCGAGTCAAAAGGGTACTGCGTCACCTCCTCTTGGACCCATGGGCCTTGTAACCCATGGGGCGTGCGTCTACTTCCCGGCCGCCACCCCTGGTCGTCCTCCCATATAGGAGCCGCTGTCTCCCTTTGCCAGAACTCGGATTTCGTTGAGTTTAAGTTTAACCATTGTGCAAACTTCTGTTCTTCAGTTGTGTCGGACGACCACCTGTCAAGACAGCCTTCGGGATCCCACATTTGTTTTTCAATACCATCTACACTACAATTCCTATTTGTAGTATCAGATTGCCTATATTTTATTCTTACTAGTTCTTCGATTGCTCGTAGGAATTGAACCTCGTGTTTAGGTTGCTCGCGCTTCCAGCACGGTCAATAACGTCTCGGAGTTGGTTCAACGATTGCTAAGGCGCAAGCATCGTCATACGATTGTAGTCGGATCGTGAGAATCACCTCCACCAAAATCGATATTTTCCAATCTCATCGAAAGAACGGGCACCCCGCCTCCATCAAGTGGTATCAGAGCTCAAGGTTGCTCGGTGAGAATTTCTTGTTTTCGTAGTTAGGTTGCTTAATTATGAAAGTCTAGAAAAGGCCAAAAAAAATAGGATTAGATCACCTATCTGTCCAAGACCGAATGCACCATTGCATCTTTCTTTTTAGTGCATTGCATTGTTGAACTTTTGGTTGCATCGTCGTGTCTTTTGCTGATCTTAGTGTCTAGTTCCTTTAGAGTTTCAAGTTCTACTCACGTTCGGTCGCATCGTTGTGGTTTGGTTCATCTTCCGCCTACCTCCACCGTTGCCAGTCCTTGTCGCGCCCGACAGAGCCGCTGCCATCTCTGCCTTCGTGCTGCCATGACCACCAAAGCTTTTGCCGCGACCACCAGCGCTACCGCCATGCCTTGTCGCGTCCTACCGTGGCCACCATCCTCCTGCCGCGGCAAGCCACCATCCGTCTGCTGCCGCCACACCAAGGGAAACCCTAATCAAGAACAAAAGTTTGTTTCGGTTTGTGACAGAGAAGAAAAAGAAAAAAAAAAGAAGTGGTTGTTTTCGTGCTGCCAGAAGGAAATCTAAGATTCATCTGACTTCAGCAACGCGATAAAAAAATCAAAGTTTAGAGAGAGAGAAAAAAAATCATATTTTTAATTACCTTTTTACCCCTGCCTTTTATAAAAAGTTTGTGACCCATATACCTCCCTAGGCCCGGAAGAGGAATTTAAAGAGTCTTGAGTGAGGTGCAGATTTGCAAAAAAAAAAAAAGAGGAGCAAAAAAAAGAGCGACAAAAAAAAAATCAAGTTTCTTAGAATTCGCTCAAAATTGACAGAGCCTTTTTACAAGTGATTCTATGGTTTCCCGTGAAGATGGCATCCTTTTTTGAGCTTCCAAACTCCATGTGCAACGTTCTCTAGTTTCTGCCGCACCGTGCTTTCGTTTGTGTTTTAGGCTCACGTCTCTAGTACGGTCTAGCCTAGAACCAGCACTAACTGGCTGTAGGATCAAGGATGACCGACTAGAGGGGGGTGAATAGGAGGTTTCTAAATCTAATCGGTCAAATTAAACTTTCAGCAAAAGAGTTCTAACAGAGTAGTCTAGAAACAAGAAGGTAGTACTAAACAACTACTCAGGATAGAGAAGCAAGGTCAATACAAGATACAATTCTAGCTAAACAAATAAATCACAGTAGAGAAGTTA
This sequence comes from Ampelocalamus luodianensis, assembly GCA_036346255.1. Lineage (NCBI taxonomy): Eukaryota > Viridiplantae > Streptophyta > Magnoliopsida > Poales > Poaceae > Ampelocalamus > Ampelocalamus luodianensis. The sequence goes on from CM070623.1 coordinate 21,371,754, forward strand.
AAATTGTAAATGCGGAAAGTAACGACAAGAGATAACCACAGTGAGGACGATGGAGTTTTTCCCGTGGTATCGAAGACCTAAGTCTTCACTAGTCCACGTTGAGGAAGCTTGAACCAATCAAGTCAGCTCCACGAATTAAGCCTTGTCTCGATTTCACTAGTGGTTGTTCTTTCTCCACTCCGGAGATAGTGAACACCGAACCACTCACAATTGGCACCGAGTCTCTTCACAATCTTCTTGAAGAGATCACGTGCAAACTCCCGCCAAGCCGTCTAGGTGCTAGCAGCACCAAGGGTAATAAATCACAATCTTTGCTTGACAGCACTCAAGTGCAATGGATCAGACTATAATGAATGCACTTAAAGTTTTGCTCAACAACCTCACAATGAATGCACAAGTGCAAATGAGGTGTGGAGTGAATGCTCTTAGCTCAAAAATATAAATGTGTAAGCACTAGTTCTGTCCAAAAACAGGTGGAGGGGTATTTATAGCCCCCCACAACCAATACGACCGTTGGAACCAATTTACAAAGAAAACCACACAAACGGTAATACCGCCATTGAATGGTCGGTACTATCGCACCATCCAAAAATGGCCTGTAACGGCTAACACAGACATGCATTAAATGCTCTGACAAAGTCGTTAGAAATTCGGTGCGGTACTACCGCCAACTATCATGCGGTAGTTCCAATCAAGAGCAGGTACTTCCGTTTTTCTTGAGTTCCAAAAACATAAGTACTGGAAATAACGTACCGCTACTTAACCATCGGAAGAACCAGGAATGCAGTAGTTCCGCGAGTTGAACTCCGGTACTACCATTCCTTAAAACATCAAATCAACTCCGAAAAACATACGTTTTGTAAAAAACGTACCGCCACTTATTTCGGATGTACTGGAGTTACAGTAGTTCTGCTAAAAGCACTGCGGTACTACCGTTCCTTGAGAGAGCAAACAGATTTCAAATAACAAGTGTTCTGGAAAAAACGTACCGCACAAAGATCGGTGCTACCTCCAAGCGGTAGTTCCGCAAATTGAAACGACGGTACTACCGCGTATAAAAATACACATAACATTTCTCAAAGGAAGTATCCAAAAGAACTCCAAAAAACATTTTGAATTTTACGGAACAAGGGTTTTGAACACGCGACTTGGAACACTTCTCGAACACTTCAAAGACTTTACAGTAGTTTCCTAAAAGGAGTTTCGGTACTACCATTGAGTGGTAGTTCCGCGTAGTACACTGCGGTACTACCGTTGAGCGGTAGTTCCGCCAAGTATATTTTGGTATTATCGTTCCACTTGAAAAACACCAAAGATTTCTTTTCAACACAACCTCCAAAAGTATGCATGATCCTAGATTGATCCATTGTGCTTAGGAACATGTTATCAAGTTACTAGTTGTGATCTCTCTTAATAGTACAACTTCTAACCTATAATCCAGTCTCCCAACCAATCCTCCTGAGACCGGTAAACAGAAAAAGATCCTAACCTACTTGTACCTTGTCTTTGAGCCATATTGATCTTCATGTTGTCCTAAAGCATACATTTCCATGTAGTTGTGTTCATCACTGGGACTAAACCTTTTTAAACACTTAATAATCACATTAGTCCCATAAACATATTGTCATTAAATACCAAAACACTTTTTAGAGGCCTAGATGCTTTCACTGGCGTTGAACGATTTTTTAGCTTACATTCTCGGATTTGATTATTGCTAATCCATTGCTACCATACTTGAGCCTTCCCAGCTACACCTTTCTTACACCATACAGGCCGAACTTTACCTAGCAATCGCTCCATCCAATCTTCAGAGATATGTTGATACTGTTGGTTACCGATTACTCTTGTTGCTTGGTAAGAATTGGTAAGAATTTGATAGAATGCTTAAGTGTGAGCGACTTTTGAACCACCACATCCTAGTAGTTGCTAGGGACAAATACTTGTGTTTTGCTAACAATGACAGGTTCTGCGGAGCATTTGGATGAGGATACATCTCATACTCCTCATACAAAGGCAATCGTACAACATTTTCGGCGCATCATGAACCTTCGTACAAAGGGTCTTGAGAAAGATGTTAGGGTCACGAATGAGTGACCTGCTCAACTTGAAGGCGCCTAGATTGAGACAAATGCCATGCTCGCCGCAATGGAGAGAGCGTAAGGCGTCTCTAACACTTCTTTGTCAGGTATTATGGCGCGCCTTGACGAGATTGCCTAGGCATTCACTACTGTTCCCCTGTTGCCCCGGTGGTAGAAGGACAAGATGAATTCGACTACGTGACTGATACCGAGGCCAATGACATGGGTAACTACAACAATGATCGAGCTCATCGACAGTTGCATTTTAATCGATAAGGTATGCGACGAGACCCCCCACGACGTGAGGTACGTGATCACGATGATTCTTTTGCTAAGGTTAAATTCACTATGCCCTCTTTTAATGGTAAATATGATCGTAATGGTTATCTTAATTGGAACTAGCTGTGGATCAAAAATTTGCTTGTCATGAATTTCCTGAGATTAGACGAGTTAGGGCTGCTACTAGTGAATTTACCAACTTTGCTTCTATTTGGTGGAAAGAACATTGCCGCCAACATCCCCATAACATACCTAACACTTGGGAGGTTTTAAAATTGCTTATGCGGTATTGATTTGTTCCCTCATATTATGCTTGTGATTTGTTAAAAAATTACAACACTTACGACAAGATACAAAGTCTGTGGAAGACTACTATCAAGAATTGCAAATTGGTATATTGCTTTGTGGTCTAGATGAGAATGGGGAGGCATCCATGGCTAGGTTTTTGGGAGGATTGAATCGAGAAATTCAAGACATCCTTGATTATAAAGATTACAACTCCAATACTAGATTGTTTCATCTTGCTTACAAAGCTGAACATGAAGTACAGGGGTGTCAAATGAGGACACGATCTAACTCTTCTGCAGGTCACACAAACTCAGGGACGCCATGCACCTCTACTGACCCGGCCACCAAAGCACCCGCACCGCCACCCTTCAACAACAAGCAGCGCCCCGCCACTTCAAATTCAGCACCATGAGTATCTGAAGCAGCCAAATCAGCACCACAAGCATCTACAAAAACATCTTCTTTGGTTTCTTCGACAGGACGAACTAAGGATGTTCAATGCCATCGTTGCAAAGGCTATAGACACATCATGCGGAACTGTCCAAACAAGCAAATACTGATTATACGCGATGATGGTGGGTATTCCTCTGCTAGTGATTTTGATGATGAAACATATGCTATGCTTGCAACTAACCCTGCAGGACATGATGATGAATCTGATCATGAGGAGGAACATGTTGGTGCTGAAGATGCCAACAAGTATTTGAGCATTATAGTGCAACCCGTACTAAGTACTCAAGTTTCTCGTGCCGAGCAAATTCAGCGCCATAATTTGTTTCAAATCAAGAGCGTTGTCAAGGAACGCTCGATTCGCATAATTGTTGATGGTAGGAGTTGCAACAATTTGGCGAGTATGGATACGGTGAAGAAGCTTGCTTTGCCAACCAAATCTCATCCCCGCCCATACTATATTCAATGATTCAACAACAGTGGTAAGTTAAATGTAACACGAATGATGAGAGTAAATTTTTCTATGGGTTCATACCATGATTATATTAATTGCGACGTTGTTCCTATGTAAGCTTGTTCTTTGTTATTAGAAAGACCTTGGCAATACGATACTGATTGTGTGCATCATGGTAGGAATAATCAATACTCTCTCATGTTCAAAGGAAAAAACATTATGATGCATCCTATGACTCCTAAATAAATTATTAAAGATGAACTTGCTAGAGCTAATAGAGAGACGAATCAGGAGAATGCTAAGAGCGAAAATCAGATTGTAGCAAAAGAACTTGAGCAACATAAGAAGAAAGAACCTAAATCTACTCATATGAAGCATAAAAAATTAAATTAAAAAGTGCTAGTTTTTCTGCTACTAAATCTGATATGACTGAATTGATGCTAGTAATTCTGTTTACTATGCATTAGTTTGCAAAGAAGTATTATTTTCATTTGAGGACACACCTTCTTCTTTGCCTCCTGTTGTCACTAACATTTTGCAGGAGTACCACGACGTCTTTCCGAAGGACATACCGCCGGGGTTTCCACCACTTCGAGGGATTGAGCATCAAATTGATTTAATTCCCGGCGCATCATTGCCCAACCGTGCACCATATAGGACCAATCCGGAGGAAACTAAAGAAATTCAGCGCCAAGTTCAAGAATTGCTTGCTAAAGGGTATGTGCGTGAATCTCTTAGTCCTTGTGCTGTTTCGATCATTTTAGTGCCTAAGAAAGATGGATCATGGCGCATGTGTGTAGATTATAGAGCAATCAATAATATCACCATTAGGTATCGTCATCCTATTTCTAGGTTAGATGATATGTTTGATAAATTGAGTGTCTCTGTTGTTTTCTCAAAGGTTGATTTGCGTAGTGGATATCATCAAATTCGTATGAAATTAGAAGATGAATGAAAAACAACATTTAAAACTAAGTTCGGGTTATATGAGTGGTTAGTAATGTCTTTTGGTTTAACTAATGCACCTAGTACCTTCATGACACTAATGAACGAAGTTTTGCGTGCTTTCATTGGTAGATTTGTAGTGGTTTATTTTGATGACATATTGATATACAACAAATCATTCGAGGAACATCTTGACAATTTACGTGTTGTTTTTAATGCTTTACGTGGTGCATGTTTATTTGGTAACCTTGAGAAGTGCACCTTTTGCACCGATCGAGTCGCGTTTCTTGACTATGTTGTTACTCCACAGGGAATTGAAGTTGATCAAGCCAAGGTTGAAGCAATACAGAGTTGGCTGACTCCTAACACGGTCACATAGGTACGAAGCTTTTAAGGACTTGCTGGATTCTACCGCCGCTTCGTGAAGGATTTCAGCACCATCGCTGCACCATTGAATGAGCTCACCAAGAAGGGTGTGCCACTTATTTGGAGCGCTGCACAGGAGAATGTCTTTACCACATTGAAAGATAAGTTAACACATTCACCACTACTCCAACTCCCTGATCTTAATAAGACTTTTGAACTAGAATGTGATGCCAGCGGAATTGGTTTAGGTGACGTATTGTTACAAGAAGGTAAACTTATAGCATACTTCAGTGAGAAATTGAGTGGGCCTAGCTTGAACTATTCTACTTATGATAAGGAATTATATGCACTATTTCGAACTTTGGAAACTTAGCAACATTATTTATAGCCCAAAGAATTTGTTATACATTCTGATCACGATTCTTTAAAGCATATTCGAAGTCAAAGTAAACTGAACCATAGGCATGCAAGTGGGTTGAATTTATTGAGTCTTTTCCTTATGTCATAAAACACAAGAAGGGTGACAAGAATCTAATAATCCTTATTTTATTATAATTTAATTTGGATAAATATGATGTCACACAACTATCGAGTATACCCCTTTGCAATAGTAAGGGAGAAATCAATTAGGTGGTCGTAAGTCCTTCTACGAGCACCCCCACAGACGTAAGTCTTTCTACGACTACCATATAATTGTAAGTTCTTCTACGATTATCTCCGGTCGTAAGTCTTTCTACGACCAGCATCTAGTCGTAAGCTTTTCTACGACTACCTTCTGGTCGTAAGTCCTGCCACGACTTCTCCACAGATAGCCAGGTCCACTCACCAGTAGGCCCTGTTAATTGTGAGATCTGAGAAGTCAAGACATGTAGTTATACCTGTAATAACTACGTGTAACTCACCATTATCTCTTATTGATAACCGCCAGGCAACGTGGGGAGGTTACTACTCCAGTAATTACTCTCATTATTACAAAGTAATGAGCGCCTCCTGACCTGGAACGACTACCGCCTTCACAGTATACTATAAATAGGCATTTTTTAGAGGTAATGGAGGGAGGCTTTTGGAGGGGAAAAGAACACAGTTCTTTTCCCTAATTGTAATCAGGATACCCAATACAGCACACACAGGATTAGGGTTATTATTCTCTCTAGAGAAGGCCCGAACCTGTATAAAAATTGTCGTGTCTCCTTTGTCTGCGTGATCAATTGTGGAGACCCCCCGAATCAAATAATCTTTACGTAAGATCGGTTCTAAAACACCGACAGTTGGCACCGGCTGTAGGTATCTTCTGGTAATTCATTGTCAACAGTTCTTTCTTTTCTCTTTGATGCTACCATAGCAGGAGAATGGAACGAGAAGAATTGGTTCGACTTGGCCGATTACGCAAACATCGACATGGATGCCGGCTTCGACTACGAGCCGAGTATCGAATCATCTGACGGTATTGTGCCGCCTCTGGAGATCTTTTATCAGATCTCGGAGACTGTATCACCGCCGGAGTTCATGAGGGATCCTCATCCCCTACAACGATACATCCAGTTGAGGAACCAGCTTCCTTAGGAGGCAAGGGTCGACACGACCACAAACCGGACTGTCCCAGGACAACTCACAACACGACGAGAGTTTTTCCTCCAAGTGTTCGAGTCCCCTTAAGGCAGTACAACTTGGCGAGACAAGTTCTGGAAGCCATCATTCCGGAGCTCCATCGGCACCTGATGGTCCTTTTCCTCCATGTAATTCCGCAGATAAGAGGATTGAGCAAGCTTTTCCTCCAAGTTCAACCATCTCGTCGCAGGACACACCTGCAGACGAAGACGGTTATAACCCGGAGTTCCCCTACTTGGAGGGGTTTACTCCAAGTCGCCAGATGGTGTCACTTGACTATTCCTCAAGCGAGGAGGCCTCGAGCGCAAGTAGAGGTCATCCACGGGATGTCTTCGTCATTCCCCCTGATAAGAATCGTTCTCCTAGAGGAAAGACTGATGATGCTCCCCGACGGGCACGCACTACGTCCCCTTGTGGCAATGGTAAGGGCACCACTGCTAGCGAACGAGATGAACACTTTAATGAAAGTATGGGATATCCTCAACATCCTCGCACTTCATTAAAACCAACTCAAGGGTCTGATATAAGCGATTCTGAGACAACTTGACGAAAAAAATAGCGGCTTAGAAAAATCTTCCTGAGCGCGCTTATTTCCAGTCAGAGGAAGCTCAGGAGCTCCAGCACATCAACGACTTGCTTGAAAATTCGACCCAAGAGCTCACTCGAGCACCGGGGTACGATCTCTTTGTAGAACAGATCGCACGAAGGCTTCGCAGCACAATGGCAAAACTCGAGCGTCCTCGTCAACAGCAACCCGGAAGTCGTAACAGTACGACTCCATCTTCTGTTAGCCGTTCAGATAACTCGTCACATGAGAGACGACATGATCCTCGATCACGTCGCTCTCCCGATCCGAGGAAGGCTCGTTGGACATCTGGAGACGACAAGACCCCAGAGAGGTGATCATTCACCACTTCAGGGACGAAATGTGCAGCAGCAAACGGAATACGAGGAGTATTTCCCTCGTAAGACTGAGGCCTATCATAGGTCCAGCCCGCCTGTGACTGGGTATCGTCGAGTACGATCACCCGGTGACATCAACCCCTCTTTTCTATAAATAAGGAGGCAGGAAGTTATCTCAGGATGTCAGGCATTTTCACCCGATCTTTGAGCAGTTCACTGGCCACCTCGTTTTCGACCAGTGAACCTGGAGAAATTCGATGGGACCCGAAATCCTATTGAATTCCTCCAGATCTATACAACCGCTATCCGAGCAGCAGGAGGAGGAGAGCACGTAATGGCAAACTACCTTTCGACTGTGCTCGAAGGATCGGCTCGATCATGGCTTCTAAACGAGCCATTCGAATTGATCTACTCGTGGCAGCACCTCTGTTGCGACCTTTTGCTGGCGAACTTCCAGGGCACCTACAACCGCCCTGGAAAGGATGACGACTTGCACAGGATAAGACAGAACGGCCATGAAACTCTGCGTCAATTCATCAGACGCTTCAGTCAGGTTCGAAATTCTATTCCGGAAGTTTCTAACTTGTCTGTGATCAGGGCTTTCAAGCAGGGAGTCCGCAGCAGGAGAATAACAGAGGACATTGCTTTACATCCTCCCGCCACGGTCGCCGAGCTCTTCGAGATGGCCGATAGATACGCGACTGCTGCTAAAGCAGTCGGGTGGAATAACACTATCGATCGAGAAGATAATATCCCTCAGAAGGTAGGCGAAAGTGGTAAGAAAAAGGATAAAAAGGCTAAGAAATCCAAGAACAAGGCAAAGAGACACAAATCTCCAGCTACCGGTTCTAAGGAGGTCTTGGCCGTAAGCGATAAAGAACCACGCAACCCCAAGCAAAATTATGATCGAGGTAAAGGTAAGCGCCAACATCAGAAGAACGACAAACCCAGGTGGTGCCCCTTTCACAAAAAAGAAGGGCATGATCTTCGTAACTGCCGAGTTTTCCTACGAAAACTTGAAGACTATTACTCTGGCAAAGGGCCACTTCCTATTCTTGAACAGGTAGGTCAAACAAGTGGACACAAGGAGTCGGATGATGAGGAGGAGATGCCGTTCCAGGATCCACAACACACCATTGATCACATCTATAGAGGATCATCGGCATATGAGTCACGAAGGCAGCTAAAAGCTATCGAGCGCGAGGTAAACTTAATCGACTCACCTCTCGTCAATAAATTACCAAAGTGGTTGGAGGTCACCATCACTTTCGAGAAAGGTGATTGCCTGATCCCTTCGACTAGACCAGGTTGGTTCCCGATCGTGGTCGAACCCACCATCAACAATTGTCGAGTAAATCGAGTTTTAGTTGATGGTGGAAGCACGTTAAACATACTGTTTACATGTACCCTGGATGAGATGCAAGTGCCCAGGACGAAGGTAAGGCCGGTACGATATTCTTTCTATGGAATCGTACCGGGGTCTTCGGCCAAACCAATTGGCCAAGTTTCTCTTCCTTTAACGTTTGGCTCACCAAGCAATTTCAGGATAGAGAAGATCTCCTTTGATGTGGTCGATTTCGATACGGCATATAATGCCATACTCGGACGACCAACTTTGGCAAAATTCTTAATAGCTATTCATTATGGGTATCAATGTCTTAAGATGCCAGGTCCCAAAGAAGTAATCACAATATATTGTGACAAGAAGATGGCGCACTCCTGCGACCGTCGTTCCCTCGAGATGGTTAGACAAATACCAACTCGAGATGAAAGTCAGCCTTCGACTAGCAAGTCGAAGCGTAAAACTGCACCAAAGCTGAACGACCAAGTCAAAGAGGTTCCTCTGGACGCGGAGGGCCCTCCAAGACTGTTCGCACTAGGGATTCTTTCATCACTTTCCTCCGAGCAAACGCAAATGTCTTCGCGTGGCAAGCATCCGACATGCCCGGAGTCCCCAGGGAAGTGATCGAGCACAGGCTATTAGGTCAGAATTGGACAAGTTGCTTAAAGCGGGCTTTATAAGAGAAGTCAACCACCCAGAGTGATTGGTCAATCTTGTAATGGTTAGAAAGTCGAACGGCAAGTGGTGTGTAACATCCCAATTTTGGGCTTGTGTTTCAAATGTAAGAAAATGAGTAGAAATTAAAACTTTTTCTTACATCATGTATTTCCTGTATGTACTAAACAATTATTGTACAAGGAGTTATGGAAATGCATTGTCACAAGTCTTTGATCCAAATCTTGATCCTTCAAAAACATTCTTGTTCCATCTTGTGATAATCTCCTGGAAATATTTTTCCTAAATTCTTGGGTTGGTATGTGACTCCTCTGAAAAATTCCACAATTTTTAGTAATTGTTTGAATGCTGTTGGAGGAAAGTCAACCCAATTCAAAATCTGGTCAAACCTTGAACCAGTACCTTGGTAAATTTTTGGAGGAAAAACCACAGCACCAAAACCTCTGAAAATTTTATTCAAGGTCAATCCCTCAGCTAGCAAGCTCCTGAAAAAATTTTCATAATTTTTGGAGTTCGTTTGCTACCTCAAACAATTCCCCAAATGTCAGCCCTTCTAAAAACCGGAAAAATCGAACGGTTTGAGTCGACTCGCACGAGCCCGAGCCTAACTCAACCGACACGGTTGGACCCATCCACTCAACCTCCTCGGGCTCGTTCCTTGTGGGCCGTTGGATCTCCATCCAGCCGCCCAGACCTCCCCTCTGATCTCAGCGCCTCGGGGTGGTCTTGGCCTTGATCTCCATCCGGCGGTCATGACCTCCTCGACCTCCCGCGCTCGGACCTCCTCGCTCGGGTGATGCGGGACGTCCAGACCACCCCATGCAATCGGGATCGCCCGGGACCTCCTCACCTACGTTCTTCTCCCTCACGACCTCCACGAGCCACGGTCATCGTGGTTTTCCCGCACCCGCGCAGTGTCGAAGTCGAGCAGATTGGGAGTAGTGGCCTGTCACTTTTGGTCTTTCCCAACGTCTCTTTCTGCCATGCATTTAATGTGTCAGAGCCTAGCCCTAAGTGAAGTCATCCCCTACCTACCTGCCCTTGTCAAATCTAGCAAGTCCATGGCAGGAGCATGGACTTTGTTCACAGTGGGTCTTGTCCACACCATTACCAAGCTCCCAGGCTATGAATAGCCTGAGACCTTCTTTTCTCCTCTTCTTTCTCTGCCCTTAGTTGTGCCTGGACTCCCTCGATTGTGAGTGTGAGCCCCAAGCTCAAGCACCCAAGAGCACCCCGAAACCTCCATTGTCGGGTTTTGGAGCTCCCCAAGACCACCTTCGAGCTCCAGGGGTTCAATATTGCTATTTTGGCTGTCACTTTGTCATCTTGGTCTCCTCAAGCCTCCCTAACTTGTTGTGTTTAACCTTCACAGAGGTTGACAATTTGGGGAGCTGCTTGTCGGGGTCGAGATCATCTTCTTCTCCATCGCCGGCAAACACGTCATCAGAAACACCCATTTCAAAGATTGAGCCCGGAATGCTACTAAAATTAAATTAAATTAAACTAAACTAAACTAAGACCAATTACAAATTTTGGCAAAACCTCCTTTGTATAGTCACTATACCGAGGTTCCAACAATTAATCATGGCATTTATCAATATCTTCATAATCGAGTTCATTCAAGCATGCAGGATAATCTCATAAACATAACCAAAATTTGCTATTCTCACTATTACGATTAATCAAACTCAAACCACCATAAGTAATTCTTAAGATTGAGTGGTAGTGCGTGCATCCAAACATCTACTCCCTCCCATGCATGCGGGTCTTGCGCTTGTACCTAAAACACATCAAAGCAAGAGTGAGTCCAAAGACTCGCAAGTACCAACAAGGCTAAGCAAATCATCATTCATAGCATCAACAATCCAAGATAAACAATGCACCAAAGTATAGCCTTCATGCTCATGTGAATGCAACCAATGCAATGCACCTTTTCAACTTTATCTCTTTTCGCAGTTACACGTAATGCGGGTTTACAACCGTCATTGTATACCCTGCTCGTGCCCTCCGCACGAGGACCAAGAGCCTATACACTACATGTATAGGGACCTTTGCCCATCATCCGAATGATGGGGACCTCTTTGCTCATAGCCCACATTCCACCAATGTGGGACCTCAAGCCGTCAATACATGACGGGGACCTCAACGAGATGCATACTTGGTCACCACGTGACCAAGCTTCAAAGATGATCTCTATATGCACATGCGCAACATCTATTCATCATCAATATACCAAGTACAATAACACCGGACATGAATAGAGCATAATCATACTTGGAGCATTCACCAATCTCGATATAAACAACATGCCAGCAACCTTACTTCGCTATCATATATCAAAAACATGCATATATGACCAAGTCTCCAACACGTTTGAAACATGCAATTGCCCCATGCCCACATCTTTCATACCCAATAATTTAACATGTACATAACAACATGTAATATTTAGCAACGCTCAAGGGAAACATTAACCATAGCTTGCATTCATCAAGATAAAAGGAAAAGTCATTACACTAACATTCGTGCAAGGCTACACAAGCAATCACAACAATCTTATCATACAACCAAAATACGCTATAACCCGAATACTTGCCTCAAGCGTGCGAACGGTGGATGCGAAGAGGCGCCCACAGGATCACGCTCCCACCGAACATAAAGATATCCCAATCTAAGGCCAACATACTGGACCCAAAAGCATAAAAACAACACAAACGAACTCGCTAAACTCCCAAGCGTTTCCAATCTTCCAATTTCTAGCGATCGTTTTGGTGCTCACCTGAAACAAACCAAATTCTAAAATACATAACTTTCTGCTCAGAGTCCAATTAAGATGATCTTAGACTCTCTGAAAAGGTAATTGAATTGCCTAAATAAACCTAGTTGGGAGCCCTTTTGATACTGCCCTTAACTTCCCTACCAAACCAATCATCGACAACAGAATTCTCGTCGGGTTCTCTGGACAGTATGCTAAAACCATCATAACTTTTGCTAAGAAAGTCCAAATCTCGTGTTCTTTATCTCTATGAAAAGGTATGGAATTACCTACATTTTTGTTATATTGAGGTCCTCTGATTCTCCTTTTAAATAGCAGTTTTAACCAAATTACCACAGACTGCCGAAACCGACAGAATTATCGGCAGCGATACTAAAAATTCATAACTTCCTGACCGTTAATCGGATTTGGGTGATCTTGGTGGACACTGAAAGCTAAGAACATAATCTACGTTTCTCTAGGAGACCAAAACTCCTAATTCGGCTTCTAAATAAATGAAACTGGCCGCGCAACATTCTGGACAGAATTGAACAGAGAAAGAATTTAGCCGATCCAATCAATCTATTAGCAATCGCCTCTAATGACCATCCCTCAACACAAGAAACCCGTCGTTACCCTTGACGACGTCTTTGGACGACGATGAGCAGGCCCCAAGATGATCCTCCTTCTCCTCTCTTCCTTCTCTTCTCCTCTTCTTCTCCTTCTCTTCTTTTCTCCTTCTTCTTCCTCCTTGGCCGGTGCAATGGAGGTTCTTCTTCTCTTTGGCCAGCAGCAATGGAGGTGGAGGAGGAGGAGGAGCACAAGGGGGTGGAGGAGGTGGGGGAAGGTGGCGGCGAATGGGGGAGTGGGGAGGAAGAGGAGGGGTGAGAGGCGGCTAGGGTTTGGGGGAGTGGCACCCTCCCTTGGCCGGCCACCCACATGGGCCTAGGCCCAAGCCAGTTGCCCACAAAACGCGGAAAACCCCTCTCATTTCCCTGATTTGGTGTTTTACTAAAAGAACCCTTCTCCGATTTAATTAATTTCTCCGACTAATCCTTTCAAATATAATTTAGGTATTACATTCTACCCCTAAAAGCAGTCGACCCGAATTCTACATCATCTACTAGCAAAACAACAACAACCCCAACGAAAATCAATAACCAACAAGATGTACCCGACGTGAACAACTTTGGTTAACGTTCGATCAAGCGAGACTACCTCCCAAGTCTTCTCGCTCGGATCGGCGTGAACATATCACCATAACGTATACCCATGTCTAAACCTCAACACTCTCTCGACCTCTCCAAAGACATGTATCGATGTGACTCGGCGAGATCTTCCTCATTGCCAGGCGGCGTTAACACACCCTCAAACTCGATTCTTCCGGTACTCACTCAACCCGAACAAACAAGACGTTACGTACTCGCGCACGGACTCGAGACAGTCCTAGCGATACGCCAACTAGCGAAAACAACCCAATGTACCTTGGGGCAACCCCTAGTGGTACCAAACCACGCGACATGCGCCAGAACAACGAACTCTTGTTCCACCTCTCAATCGAACTTTTGCACCCAAACAAAGATCTCCTCCTTTAACGAGGGACACAACAAAGACTCGCTTTAAACACACTCTTTTACCGATATAGCCCAAGCGAAAATGAAGGACTCATCGCAACCAAACGTTACCAACTCGGTACTAAAAGAGTCAAATTCGTAATCGAAGATTTATCACGAAAATCTTTCCACCTTCAAATTAGAAAATTTGCAATTAAACACCACGTCCACCAAAGGAAAATCACTCGAATAACCAAATCCATCATTTCATTATTCTTTACGAACCGATAAGAACCACACATACCAAAGATAAAGCCAAACTCAACTGCGAAAGACAATGGTCAACGACATAGAACTTAAACGAAAATCGAAAAGCGATTCACTTCTTGAGGACACATCAATTTAACGAGTTTCTCTTTTAAGACCAAAATTTCCCTCAAGTTATGCAATCCCAATCATCGCACAACACACTAACTTGTTACTCTTAACTTGGCGATCTCAACGCCAAACCCAAATCAAAACACCTTGTCAACACCTTTGAAAAGGGACTCTGATGATCTCACAAAACATTCTCTAACCGAATTTCTTTACTGACATAATTACTTTGATAGATAACTTCTGATGCATCCCAAAATGGATCTTCACACGTAATCACGTTACCTCAATCCTCAAGAATGGACAACTCGGAATTCACATCACATATTCTCATGTATTTCATAAAAATATTTCTATCAATGACCATCCCACTGTTCGAAATCCACCCTTATACTACTTTTTCACATTATCAATGGGCGTTCAAAGTTCTAGCACAACAATGCAAAGCCCAAATTTAACCTCCAAAACTCTTGCAACGAAATTCTCATATTAATTCCTATAAATCCACAATTCCAACATACTCACTCATTAAAATCATCATGAAAATATTTTCTTGACCAGTTAACCATTACAAGGATTATAACTCTCAGAAGGTTACACATGTAGAGCCAAATCACTCTTGACATTACTCAATATTTTCCATTATCCCATTAATTGACATGACGATTCGATTACTTTATAATCACACTCTCATTAAACCACATCATCAAGTTTAACTCTCATAGCCTTGCAATACTACCAAATTGTAATACTCTATAAAATTGATCAATATTTCTATACTTTCAAGTAATTCTAATGTTCCATGAAGTGAACCAGGAAGATCTTGGACCACACTCACTATAGGTTCTACTAGTCAGAACAATGCAATCAGTTTAACCTCATAAGACAAACTTCCATTGAGTTAGACTTGTCTCAAAGAACTATATTACGAAATTATTTCATCCTCCAATAGCTCATTGAATAACTTACAACCCACAGTTTCACCACTACAATTATTCAACACCTCAAAAGACTGGGTGAAACGAATAGGTTGATTCTTCCTCAAAAGAAAGAGCGAATGGAATCAATTTTTCAACAACTTGGAAAACATGTGCCACTTAGGCCAAGAACTCGAAAGAAAAAACATAAGGGAGAGTCAATAGTCAAGGGCTCAAGCCCTACTGAAAGCGAATACCAAACCACAAAAGAGAAGAACGTAATACCCTTTGAACATTGATAAAACCTTATGGAACAACCGCATAAGGTTTAAGTACTCTCAATAAACCGCAAGATGCGAAACGACTTAAATCTCAAACACTTAACTTCTCTCCTTCCTTTAACAAGGAAAGATATTTTCAGGCTTACTACATCATTTTGCCGGCTTAAACAAGATAAACTCTTAAAACCCAAATCACAGTACCACTAAGGAACCAAATAAATCTTTCAACATGTCACTTTGCTCAAACAAACTCAATCACCACATAACTCAAGTCGCAACTTCTTGCAGATAATCTTACTAACATCAAGAATAATATACTCTACACACGAATCTTTATCATCAACTATTCCATTAGAAAGCCCCAAAGTTTCACCAAAAGTTCTCATACTATCCTTTCATCCCATCTTCAAAACGAGTGTATACCAAAACCATACAACATCAATACATCAACCTCTTAAACTTAGAAGGGTCTACTATACAATTGAAAAGCTCCTACCATAACCCTTTCATCAAGGTCACATTATCAACCGCTTAATTCACAATTAGATGAGCATAAGCCTCCTATTACATCATATCATTGCAACTTTTAGTAATGCTCAACACCAAACTTCAAACACACAATAGTTGTACTCCAACCATTATCTGTTATCTACTAGTTTCATTATGAGATCTAGTTGCTACCTATTTTCCTCTCCAAATCACATAAGTATTTACAAGCACATATTCAATTGTTCCTCCTCAAATTTAGATTTGACAAAAGTACTCTAAAACTTCAAAAATAGCAATATTCTATCGATCAAAAGTCTCAACAACGTTACAACCAAATTCATCGTGTCATTCTATACGTAAGAACTATATAGAACTTCTCTCATAAATTCTAGATCCACCGATATTCAATCCATCAACCGGTTATACAGTTCGAGATCTAATCATACTAAGGAATACGTAAACTGTATTCCTCTAATTTTTCTTTCCACACAATTCAATTAATCCATGGGAACCAAAGAACCCAACAAGTTTAGCAACCTAAACGATTTTAATGGTCGACTAATTCATCAATGTTCCATACTTCTTATTATCTCTTCGACTCCAAATACGTATGGACATACTCTCAGTCACTACTCATATGCACAGTTCATCAAGAACTAGTAAAAATCAACATCAACTTAATCAATTTTACTTTCAGGTTACTAATTAATATTAATTATGCACCACACCAATGGCTCAACTTGATACCCCTACCATATCAAGTTTGTTGATTACAATCTCTAATTTAACCATAACAAGGTATCACAAAAGGATCTTAACAATTCCACGTAAAAGAGATGCATTAAACTTCAACACTCGGAATAATTCAAAGAAATACATAGAGCCAAAGCTTTCTCATGTTAACAAACTTGCAACAGAAACTCTCATTACCCAAACTTTCGAACAAATACATGAGTCATTCTTTGCTAAAGAGAAAGAAGGAACAACCAAGGAATTATCGATAATTGCCAATTGAGAAAGATCACAAGTAGCCAAAGCGACTCAACAGTCGGAAAACAATAATTGATTCAGAGAACCAAAAGAGACCATTGACACTCAACAACCACCATAAACCAAGAACCCATGAGAAAATCATCATCCACCACGGATCAAGAATTTGCCAAGATTGAGGTCAAGAAAGAAATCAACTTTCTAAAACGACTCACGCTCAGCGCTTGCAACTAAGGTATTCGGGTAACTACTTTATCGTCTACCACGAGCGGTGGTATAGCGACAATGTCCAAGGCCACAACCACGGCCCACTTCTTAACGACCATCACCGACACGCATAAACAATATAATCAAATATGATTATATATGATCATCTCATGGCAATCATAGAATAGATTCATAGATATAGAATATCATAACCTATCAAAACATAGATTAACAACAAGAAAGATAGCACGAGGCAATTCAACAATTGCTCAACAAATAAAACATATCAACAGATAATGCGGAAGCAATGTAATTCCCAATCCCACCCATCACGTACAAGTGTGTCAATTTAATATTTTCCTATTAACCACGGACCTAAAGCCCGCTCGATACCAATCAGAACACCCCATTTCGGATTGAGCACGGAATGCTACTAAAATTAAATTAAACTAAACTAAACTAAGACCAATTACAAATTTTTGGCAAAACCTCCTTTGTATAGTCACTATACCGAGGTTCCAACAATTAATCATGGCATTTATCAATATCTTCATAATCGTGTTCATTCAAGCATGCGAGATAATCTCATAAACATAACCAAAATTTGCTATTCTCACTATTACGATTGTCTGAAACTCAAACCACCATAAGTAATTCTTAAGATTGAGTGGTAGTGCGTGCATCCAAACATCTACTCCCTCCCATGCATGCGGGTCTTGCGCTTGTACCTAAAACACATCAAAGCAAGAGTGAGCCCAAAGACTCGCAAGTACCAACAAGGCTAAGAAAATCATCATTCATAGCATCAACAATCCAAGATAAACAATGCACCAAAGTATAGCCTTCATGCTCATGTGAATGCAACCAATGCAATGCACCTTTTCAACTTTATCTCTTTTCGCAGTTACCGTGAATGCGGGGTTTACAACCGTCATTGTATACCCTTACTGTGCCCTCTCGCGCACAGGACCAAGAGCCTATACACCACATGTATAGGGACCTTTGCCCATCATCTGAATGATGGGGACCTCTTTGCTCATAGCCCACATTCCACCAATGTGGGGACCTCAAGCCCGTCAATACATGACGGGGACCTCAACGAGATGCATACTTGGTCACCACGTGACCAAGCTTCAGCATGATCTCTATATGCACATGCGCAACATCTATTCATCATCAATATACCAAGTACAATAACACCGGACATGAATAGAGCATAATCATACTTGGAGCATTCACCAATCTCGATATAAACAACATGCCAGCAACCTTACTTCGCTATCATATATCAAAAACATGCATATATGACCAAGTCTCCAACACGTTTGAAACATGCAATTGCCCCATGCCCACATCTTTCATACCCAATAATTTAACATGTACATAACAACATGTAATATTTAGCAACGCTCAAGGGAAACATTAACCATAGCTTGCATTCATCAAGATAAAAGGAAAACTCATTACACTAACATTCGTGCAAGGCTACAGCAAGCAATCACAACAATCTTATCATATAACCGAAAATACGCTATAACCCGAATACTTGCCTCAACTGTGCGAGAACGGTGGATGCGAAGAGGGCGCTGCCCACGGGATCACGCTCCCACGAACATAAAGATATCCCAATCTAAGGCCAACATACTGGACCCAAAAGCATAAAAAACAACACAAACGAACTCGCTAAACTCCCAAGCGTTTCCAATCTTCCAATTTCTAGCGATCGTTTTGGTGCTCACTGAAAACAGCCAAATTCTAAAATACATAACTTTCTGCTCAGGAGTCCAATTAATATGATCTTAGACTCTCTGAAAAGGTAATTGAATTGCCTAAATAAACCTAGTTGGGGAGCCCTTTTGATACTGCCCTTAACTTCCCCTACCAAACCAATCATCAGACAACAGAATTCTCGTCGGGTTCTCTGGACAGTACGCTAAAACCATCATAACTTTTGCTAAGAAAGTCCAAATCTCGTGTTCTTTATCTCTATGAAAAGGTATGGAAATTACCTACATTTTTCGTTATATTGAGGTCCTCTGATTCTCCTTTTAAATAGCAGTTTTAACCAAATTACCACAGACTGCCAGGCGACAGAATTATCAGGCAGTGATACTAAAAAATTCATAACTTCCTGACCGTTAATCGGATTTGGGTGATCTTGGTGGACACTGAAAGCTAAGAACATAATCTACGTTTCTCTAGGAGACCAAAACTCCTAATTCGGCTTCTAAATAAATGAAACTGGCCGCGCAACATTCTGGACAGAATTGAACAGAGAACAGAATTTAGCCGATCCAATCAATCTATTAGCAATCGCCTCTAATGACCATCCCTCAACACAAGAAACCCGTTGTTACCCTTGACGACGTCTGTGGACGACGATGAGCAGGCCCGAAGATGATCCTCCTTCTCCTCTCTTCCTTCTCTTCTCCTCTTCTTCTCCCTTCTCTTCTTTTCTCCTTCTTCTTCCTCCTTGGCCGGTGCAATGGAGGTTCTTCTTCTCTTTGGCCAGAGCAATGGAGGTGGAGCACAAGGGGGTGGAGGAGGGGGGGAAGGTGGCGGCGAATGGGGAGTGGGGAGGAAAGAGGGAGGGGTGAGAGGGCGGCTAGGGTTTGGGGGAGTGGCACCCCTCCTTGGCCGGCCACCCACATGGGCCTAGGCCCAAGCCCAGTTGCCCATTAAACGCAGAAAACCCCTCTCATTTCCTGATTTGGTGTTTTACTAAAAGAACCCTTCTCCCGATTTAATTAATTTCTCCCGACTAATCCTTTCGAATATAATTTAGGGTATTACAGTCACCGCCGGACTTCGTCGACCTTCTCCAAGTTCCTCCGACCTCCCTGGCCCCCTCTCTGCCCTCAGGTGCCCATCCCTTAGCCTTGTTGTTATTTTCTAGAACTCGTGTAGTTTCGTAGTAAGCCTTCCTAACCTATCTCGGCTCACGGCGTTCAAGCCGTCGCGCCGACGAGGTTGCCACCTTTAGCTCCGGATGATATTGCGGTTCCATTCCAGTATTTAGTTGGCGCCGGCGTGGTCCCTGTCGCCGGCGGCAAGCCGTTAAACGCGCACGGGATTTTTGCCGGTGCAAAGTCCCGTTTTCGTCATTTTCTTAGGATAGCATTAATGCCCCATTTATTGCTAATCATTGGTGCATTGGTCATGTCTTAAACTGTGCCGTGTGTCACCGGCGTGTGGGCCTTAGGCTTAGAATTAAAATCCAGAAGCCATTATTGTCCCTTTTAGATTCTGTTATTACCAATCATGAGCATTTAATGCTATCGGTTTAGGCTCCTGTTGTCGTTAGGCAAAACCCCGCCCAGACCTCCCCGCTCGACCTCCTTGAGAAGATCTGACCGTTAAAGACCTCTGTGGTAAATCTTAGCCGTCGGACCTCTTCTCGCACGCCCGCAAAAACCTCCCTCCTCAGGACCTCCCCCTAGTTTAATCTCAGCCGTTAAGACCACCCCCAAGTCAGATCTGTACCGTAGATGGGTTTCCGCGTAAATTTCTAAGTCCCAGGACCTCCCTAGTTCTATCTCGGCCTTTAAAGACCTCCTAGAGCGTTCTCCGCCGTTAAAAGACCTCCTAGGATTAGCTCTTAGCCGTTAGATCCTGGTCCGCGAAAACTCTTAGTGCCGGACCTCCCCTAGGGTTGATCCTAACCGTCTAGGACCACCCCGGTTAAATCCTAGCCGCTAGGACCACTCCTGCGCGAAAGGACCTCCTCTGGGTCATTTTGCCAAAACCACCCCCTGGATCTCCACCGAGGTCCTCTTTGCAAAGAGACCTCCCCTCGGTCATTTTGCAAAGACCACCCTCGGGGTCCTCTTTGTAAAAATCCACCCCTGACCTTTTACAAAGAAAACCCCACTCAGGATCTCTTAGGCTCAATCTTAACCGTTCAGGACCTCCCCCGTGAGATCTTGACCGTTAAGGACCTCCCTCGCTTGATCTTAGCCGTCCAGGACCTCCTCGAGTAGATCTCAACCGTTCAGGACCTCCTAAGGGAGATCTGAGCCGTTGAGATCTCGCATGTTCAATCGTTGACCTTTAGACCTCACCTAGTGCTCGGGACTGCCAGATCTTGATATAACGGCCCACGACCTCTCCTTTTCCTTCAGTTCGTTTGGACCTCCCGAGAGCTCAAAATTTCCTAAGTCCTTTAATGTTTCAAATTTCAAAAGTGCATAACTTTGTCATTTTAATTCCTTTTTGAATGATTCCAGTTGTTGTAGCTCTGTTATAGTATGAACTTTAATCTGAGAATAAATTTAGGCACTGTTATGTAGCAGGAAATTATTTTAACTACATGATCTTGTTTAGTGAAAAATGATGTCTAGAAATTCATTGAAAATTTGTAAAATACATAACCTTTTCTATGTCAATCCTTTCTGAGCAAAATCAACCTGGTAAAAATTGTCTATAGACATGCTTTATGATGAACTAGGCTTTGTCTTTATTCATGTTCCTGAAAAATGATATATGCTAGATTTAGAGCTTAGAAAAATCATAACTAATTCATTAGAACTCCAAATTGTGCAAACTCAGTTTTGCTGTTGTTAGGATACTATTATATTCCTACCATAAAAATTTCAGACCATAGATCATTCAGGAAATTTTCGCCATGAAACAGTAACAGATAGGAATTAAACTGGATTTATCAGGCTGAGCAAAATTGTTTAGGGCATAACTTTTTCATACTAAGTCCAAATGAAGTGATTCTTGTTTCTAAAATTGTCTAAAATCAACCTCTAGCTGCTGTGGAAATTTCATTGGAATTGGATGTTCTTTGTTGTTGAGTTCCTTTTGGTGTTCTTCGTTCTTATCGGTTTTTATCGCCTTTTCGCGTTAGGTTCCGAAGAATTTATTGAACCTGAGCACTCCCCTCTGCAGCAAGAACAAATCCAGCAAGGCAAGCAGTTTGATCATGTTAATCCCAGTATTTTAAGTATTTATGTTGATTACAAATTCTATGTACGCATTGCTACTTTGTGTTAAACTATTGTCGATAGTTGACCTAGTAGATGCATTCCCTTAGGCAAATGATTACCCTTTACTACCATTGAGCCTAGGTTATTGCTGTGATTTAGAGTTTGCGGGTGAGCTCTTGTCACTTAGTAGTTGCGAATAAATTGCTTAGCCATGCTTAGCTTCCGATAGAAATGGGCGGTTATCGACTTGTCGATAACCTTGATCACATAAAACTCATTATCTCTTATGATTTTAGCTTTGTGCCATGTCTACTTATGAAAACTAAAACTGAAAACAAAATGATTTAGACTTGGGCACAATGGTAAGATGGTGTGATTTTGGGTGTGACTGGAATGGTGCCCGGGTCAACAAGGACCGAACATCTTGTTACACTAAACCAAACATTTTAGCGTGCTAACCACACTAGAGGGTATGGGACCTCTCTTGACTTAGTACTTTGGCGTGTATTGGCTTCGGGTCGCAGGGAGTCACAGGAGGGATGGTGTTGGGAGCATTGTAGTGTCCGAAAGACTTCACCCGTGATGGGATTTGTTGTCTTTCGGCTTGCAATGTAAGCGTATGGGTTTCTATCCATACGAGCGGCTCGTAGTCAATGCACAATATTGGAAAGCGTCTCGTAGGACTTAGCCTTGCTGGCATACCTTCGGAAGTGTGCTTTGTGGCTTAAAGGCGGTCTGGAGTGTGGGTACATTGGTACACCCCTGCAGGTTAAAACTATTCGAATAGCCTCGTCTAGGTTATGGACACACTTGGCAAGGTCTTTCAAGAGTTAGACCACAACCTTTTAATTAAAACTTGATGGGTGGTACGAATCGAGGATTCGTGCTATGTTGTGGTGGCTATTGGGATAGTCACTTCCAGGTGGTTACTTGTATGTATCTTTATTACGCGTTTATGTTGACAACAAAATAGATTTGCAAACTTGCTTTTAAATGTATTACATTATTGCAAATAAAGTTGGCTTTATGCAAAATGAGACATACAACCTCCACCTAAATAAGCTTGCATGTAGTTTATGAATAGGTCTGCTATTCCACACGTCAGTCTTGCGAGTACCTTTGTGTACTCAGTTATCTTGCTTAAATGTATTTGTTGCAGAGGAAGAAGGTGAGCTCGAGGGGTCTCACTTTTGTGAGCTTTGTTGTGGTGGCTTGCGGGGCGACTAGCTTGGCGGCCCGGTCGGTTGCCTTGTGGGTTATGTTGGCTAACCGGTCGACTTTTGTTCTAGCCATCTTATGACACCTTTTGCTTCCGCTGTCTTTCTTGTATATTGTTCTATTTGGTCGGTCGGCTCTTTTGTAATAACTTTACTTTATGTATGTCGTTATTGAACTTAGTGTTGTATGGTGTATGGAAATGATGTATAATTTTGTGATGATGTGCATATGCTGCAATTCTGGGAAGCATATGTCCATCGAGGCTTAGAATGTTTAATTAGTAATGCTAGAACCATTTGGAGGTTAAGTGTTACTAGTTAAATATTCCGGGTCCTCACATGGTGTATGTGCGTAGACTTTACTAACCTTAATAAAGTTTGTCCAAAAGATGATTTCTCTTTACCTCGTATCGATCAGTTAGTTGACTCAACTGCAGGATGTGAAATGTTGAGCTTTTCTGGATGCATATTCTGGTTACCACCAGATCAATATGTGTCGAGAAGATGAAGAGAAGACTGCATTCATTACACCGTTTGGAATATTTTGCAATGTTAAAATGCCATTCGGTTTAAAGAATGCTGGCGCTTCTTTTCAGCATTTGATGCAAACGACTTTTGCTCCTCAACTAGGCCGAAACTTGGAAGCCTATGTTAATGATTTAGTCGTAAAAAGCAGCAAACGACTTAATCATATCACAGACTTGCAGAAAACATTCGACAACCTCAGAAAATACCATTTGAAGCTCAATCCCGAGAAGTGTGTGATCAGAGTCTTATCGGGAAAATTGCTTGGATTCCTGGTCTCTGCACGAGGAATTGAAGCCAATCCTGAAAAGATAAAGGCCATCATGCAGATGCGTCCTCCGACCACGAAAAAAGAAGTCCAAAAACTTACAGGATGCATGGCGGCATTAAGTCGTTTCATAGCACGCCTGGGAGAAAAAGGATTGCATTTCTTCAAACTTCTAAGGAAGCATGAAGGCTTCGAGTGGTCAGAAGAGGCTAACGCAGCCTTTGAGGAGGTCAAGAGATATCTTACAAGTGCTCCTGTTCTGCTTTCTCCGAAACCAGGAGAGACACTCTTAATTTATCTAGCTATCACGCCACAGGCAGTGAGCGCAGTACTGGTCGTAGAACGTGAAAGCGTACAACGACCAGTTTACTACGTTAGTGAAGTTTTACACGAGCCTAAGGAGCGTTACCCTCAGGTTCAAAAACTTCTATATGCCCTCCTCATGTCTTCAAGGAAACTGCGGCATTATTTTCAAGCGCACAAACTAGCTGTGCAGTCTGAGTTTCCCTTGGGAGCGATCCTCTAGAATAGGGAAACAGCGGGACGCATGGCAAAATGGTCAGTCAAACTTGGGGAGTTCGACATCCATTTCGTGTCCCGAACGGCCATTAAATCCCAGATCTTGGCAGACTTTGTCGCCGAATGGACAAATCCTGAACCTGTTCAGGATCCCAAGTACGATCCTCACGACCAATGGACGATTCTCATGACCTTAAAGTATGTCATACAATTAAACTTTCAGGCCACTAACAACGTGGCAGAATACGAAGGTTTGCTAGCTGGCATACGAGCCGCAAAAGCGCTCTCGATTCGTCGACTGCTCGTGAGTGGAGACTCTCAGCTAGTCGTGAATCAAGTCGGAAGGAGTACCAGTGCTCTAATCCGACTATGTCTCGGTACTTATCGGAAGTTTGAAAGTTAGAAAAGCATTTTTTGGGCTTTGAGGTACAATTCATCCCTCGAAAGGATAATTTCCTCGTAGACCAACTTGCTCGTACAGCTTCTTCCCGATCCACAGTACCAAAAGGGGTTTTTTTGGAGCAACTTCAGAAGCCGTCCCTAATTGAAGAACTAGAGACGCCTCCTATCGAAACAGCCTCTCTAGAGTGCGAAGATACCTGGATGACTCCCATCTACGAGTATCTTCAGACGGGTTCCGTACTCGATGACGATCTCGAAGCATATCGACTATCCCGAAAGGCCAAAATGTATACTTTGGTCGAATGTATCCTTTATAAAAGAGGAACTCAAGGGGTGCTCATGCGATGTATTCCGTAGAGCGAAGGATTAAAACTCTTTCACGACATACACGGGGGCATCTGTGGGACTCATGCTTCTTACAGAACGCTAGTCGGTAAAGCCTTTCGACAAGGTTTTTATTGACCAATAGCCCTCTATGATACCAGGGAGTTGGTCAAAAAGTGTGTACAGTGCTAGTTTTATAGCAGGTAAATACACCAACCAGCTCAGGCGTTGCAAACAATCCCTCTGTCTTGGCCTTTTGCGACCTGGGGTCTCGATATCCTAGGACCGTTACCCAGAGCTCCAGGTGGATTCGAATTCCTTTTTGTGGCTATTAACACGTTCACAAAATCGATAGAAGCCGACCCTGTGACTGGGATAACAACGGAAGTAGCAAAAAGGTTCATGATGAGATGCGTGATAACTCGATTTGGAGTACCAAGTCGAATCATCACGATAATGGCAAACAATTTTCGAGCGCAAAATTTCAAGAATTTTGCGACGAGTTGGGAACTCGATTGTGTTACGCTTCTGTTGCCCAACCCCAAAGCAACGGGGCGGTCGAAAGAGCGAATGACCACATAATGAAGGGAATTAAGACCCGAGTCTTCAATCAGCTTTCAAACGCTCGGGGGTTTGGGGTACAAGAATTACCTTCACTATTATGGGCAATTCGTACGATAGCTAGTCTGGCTACAGGAGAAACACCTTTCTTTCTAGTTTTTGGCGCCGAAGCCATGCTCCCGCCAGAACTAAAGATCAGGTCCACGAGAGTCAAAAATTTCAACGATTCCACCCAAGCACATCTTCGAGAGGATGACATCAACCTGCTCGAGGAAAAGAGGAACCAGGCTCTAATCCGTTCAGCAGTCTACCAACAAGCCCTGCGCAGATACTACGATCGTAAGGTCCAACCTCGCAACCTTGCTGTAGGTGACTTGGTATTGAGGCTTATCCAATCCCAGTATAATCGGAATAAACTTTTCCCTAAGTGGGAAGGTCCTTACACCGTGGTCGAAGTTACGCGTCCAGGATCGGTACGACTTGCAATGGAGGATGGCTGCGTTCTCTCAAACTCCTGGAACATTGACCAGTTACGCAAGTTTTACGTGTAACAAACCTCTACGACAATAAAGTATCAGGTTCTTTCTATATTTATTGTCTTTTTTTTAATTTTGCTTTTATATATTTTTTTTACCATTCTTCATATGCTCATTTCCCCTTTACACTGGTTGGAGAATGGACATAACATCTAGTCGAAGTCTCTCCTCTCTGCATGTGGTCCTGCCCGCTAGAAGGAGCTTCCTAGTGTCACCTTGTTCCTAACTTTTGCTACCAATACAAAGTTTTTGAGCTCAGAAACATGGTCGAAAAATCTTTTAAGCGAATTCATGTCACCTAGTTTATTTATTCATTTTGAAAAATATTCTAAGAAGAGCGCACTTTTGAGATTCGTTCGACCACTTCTGGTAAACTTGATCGGTTTTAACTAGTCGGAGGAAGAAACACACCTAGTCGAAGCTTCTCCTTTCTGCACGTGGTCCTGCCCACTAGAAGGAACTACCTAGCGTCGTCCCGTTTCCTACTCTCGCTACCAGGACAAACTTATCGGGTACATCGAAAAAGGTCGAATGAATTTTTTAAGGTACTCTAGATGTTTGTTTTACTCAAGTTGTCGTAATTGATTTGATTAATCTGGTTGAAGATGGTAACATCGCCTAGTCGAAGCCCCCTTTCTGCACATGGTCCTGCCCACTAGAGGGAACTTCCTAGCGTTGATTCGTTTTCACTCTTTCAACTAGTGCAAGATAATCGATACTCGAGAGCTATAAGTTGAACAAACCTCTCTGTTTTCATAAACCCTTTCTTTACTATTTTCTTAGTTTATTCAATAAACTAAGCAAATAGTCAGGGGCTAGGATAAAGTTATAAACATGGCTCCATTTCTTAGTCTTAGTTTTTTTCCCGAATTATCATCTTACGAGTTACTAACTACTCTACAAGATGATTCGCAGGGAAAAGGAAGAAGGATGGAGGAATTACACATATCTGGTCTGATTATTTCTTCTATTTTCATTATCTTACGAGTTACTAACTACTCTACGAGATAATTTGCAGGAAGGAAGAAAGGATCATATATTTATACATCACCAAAAGGGTTTGTCTTTATAGATCCCTATTACAGACTACTCTCACAAAAGAAATTCTATTTGCATCTCCTCTGTGACTTTCTCGCCGACCGACTGCATCTCCTCGATTAACTGTTCTGCTACAGATTCGGTACAATCGAAGTCGGCTTCAACATAATGAGGGTTAAGGTTGGGGTCACGGGCTTTAAGCTTTGCTAAAACAAACCTTACGGCTCCTTTAACCGCTTCCCTTATCGAGTCATTCTGGTTGGTCTTCAGGGTAGACACCAACTCTTGCAAGGTACCGACTTGCTCCCCAATGGCACTCGTATGAGCAGCTATCGTGTCATCGCGAGGAGCGACCTTTCCAGCACGAAGCCCGTCGAGTACGTTCTTCAAAAGTGAAATGTTGTCTCGAAGATTAATTTTCATCGACTTCATTTCCTCCTGGGTGCAAGTGGAAGCCTCATGGAGTTGTTTTATTTCAACTAATCATTCTGAAAGGAGTAAGGATTGGTTAGATAAAACGATTCTACGAGAAAAAAAACATTTAATAGCAGGTAAAGTTTTACTTACCCGCTAATTGAGAACCTAACTTATCAATTTCTTGATCTTTGTCTTTCGCGATGCGGGAGATCTCGCGAACGACCGAGGACTTTTCCTGGACCTCGATCCGAAGAGCCCCCACCTCGGCTTGAAGGGTCTTATTTTCGACTTCTTTTTCAGTAAAAGAACATCAGGTTAAGAAGATAAAGATCAAGATTAAAAGCATTCGTGACTTCACGTACTGTTTATTTTTTCCTGCAATTTCTGAGTTGCAGAGTTAGCCTCCTGAAGCTTCTTCAGAAGGTTGGTAACGTCATCCCTTAGCTTTTTCGTCTCGGTCTTTTCGAAGTCGAGTGTAAGGTATTTTCACCACTCTTAAACCTGAAAAAGTTAATGGTAGACATGAGTACACAGACGAGCAGTCGTAAGTACTTCTACGACTGATACATGATCGTAAGTTTTCCTACAATTACTCTGTGGTCGTAAGTTTTTCTATGACTAGTACCAAGTCGTAAGTTTTTCTACGACAATCCTCTACGAGTACTGAGCAAGTAATCGGTTTGTAAAACGATTACGAGAATCGGTTACTCACCACCTCTCTGCCTGTTCGCAGAGTACTGCTTTTCTTGTCGCAATTTGACAAGTTGCCGATTATATTCGCAAATCGTTGCAACTTGTTCTACGGCTCTCTGCAGGAGAGAAAGACGATAAGAAGTAGGGATAAAACCACGAATATAAGTGTCGATGAATACTTACATTCATGCTTGACCAAGCAAACATGGAGACTATCCGTGACAGATCTTTCAGCCCGTCCATCTCCTTGACTCGTTTCCACGAAACGCCTTCGAGACGTTCGTTATCGAAGACATCTATAACACCCCAGCTCAACATTGAGCTTGGAATGCTACTAAAATTAAATTACACTAAACTAAACTAAGACCATCTACCAATTTTCGGCAGAACCTCCTTTGTATAGTTAACTATACCGAGGTTCCAACAATTAATCATAGCAATTATCAATAAATTCCATATTCAAGTTCATTCAAGCATGCAAGATAATCTAGTAAACATAAACAAAACTTGCTATTCTCATTATTACAATTAGTCTGAAACTCAAAAAACCATCCATAAATGATTCTCAAGCAGTTTACTTATTATTGGAATAAAACTAAATGGCAGCCGCCTTAAGGATGAGTGGTAGTGAGTGTATCCAAACATCTACTCCCTCCCATGCATGCCGTTCTTGCCAGTTGTACCTAAAATATATCAAAGCAAGAGTGAGCCCAAAGACTCAGCAAGTATCAACAAGACTAAAGCTAGTTCACAGTCATAGCATCAATAATCCAAATTAAACATTACACTAAATATAGCCTTCATGCTTATGTAATGTGACCAATGCAATGCACCTTTTAAACTTTATATCTTTTCGCATTTTACCGGTAATGCGGGGTATACAACCGTCGATGTATACCCTTGCATGTGCCCTCTGGCATAGGGACCAAGTGCCTATACTCCACAAGTATAGGAACCTTTGCCCATCATCTTCATGATGGGGACCTCATTATTCGTTGCTCACATTCCACGAATGTGGGGACCTCAAGCCCGTCATTTACATGACGGGGACCTCAACTATTTATACTTGGTCACCACGTGACCAAGTCTCAATCATGCTTAAAACATGCATATGTACTATGACATCATCTTTCATACATAAGAATTCAACGTATACATAATAACATGTTTGCATTAACAACATACAAAGAAAACTTTAACCATAACTTGCATTCACCAAGATAAATTGAAACTCATCACAATAACATCCATGCATGGCTATTATGAGCAAAACACAAACAGTCTCAGCATACAAGCATAAATATACTATAACCGAATACTTGCCTCAGCGATGCGAGAGCGGTGGGCGCAAGAGAAGCGCCCCACAGGATCACGCTCCCACCTGAACATAAAGATAACCCAAACTAAGACCAACATACTGGACCAAAAGTATAAATAACAACACAATTAAACTCGCTAAACTCCCAAGCGTTTCCAATCTTCTAATTTATAGCGATCGATTTGGTGTTCACTGCGGACAGTCAACTTCTAAAATACCTAATTTTCTGCTCAGGAGTCCAATTTGGATGTTCTAATACTTTCTGGAAAGGTAATTAAATTACCTAAATAAACTTAGTTGGGTAGCCCTTCTGATTCTGCCATTTACTGCCCCTACCAAGCCAATCTACAGAACATTAATTATCACGTCGGGTTCTCTGGATAGTACACTAAAACCACCATAACTTTTGCTACGAAAGTCCAAATCTTGCGTTCTTTATCTCTCTGAAAAGGTATTGAAATTACCTACATTTTTTGTTATATCGAGATGCTCTGATTTTGTCTTTAACTAATGGCTTAACCCAGTTTCCTACAGACTGTCCAAATACTGACAGATCAGCAGGACAGCGACACTAAAAAATTCATATCTTTTGATCCGTATGTTGGAATCTGGTGAACTCGGTGGCCACCGAAAGCTAAGAACATAACCCAACTATCTTTAAGAGGTTGTCTCCCTAGATTCTGCCTCTAACATCATGAAAACCGTCGTCCAAACTAATGGACAGAACGTGATCTATTAAACCGACGCAATTCAATCTACCAAACGACATCAACCGCAACTACTACGCATCAACCAACGAAGAACACGCGATGTTACCCTTGTAGAATCATAGAAGGTTTAAGATCTTGCCCTCGCGAAGTTGATCTCCTTCCCTCGCCTTGCTCCTTCCTCCAATGGCCGGTAGCGAGGAGCACCAAGACCGGCAACAGGGGCGACATGGCTTGGCCAAGGAGGACGGCATGGAGAGGGAGGGCGTGCTATAGTGCTATAGTACCGGTGGCAGCACTGTAGCATGGAATTACTGTAGCAAACCCTAGGGTTTTCCCTTCCTTCTTTTGTTGGTGGTTGATTTTCTCATGGGCCATGGGCCACTATAGCTAATTTCCCCCGCTTATGGATGGCCACCACCTCCCACCTTTGGGCCAAATACCAATGGACTGAGGCCCCGGCCCAGGTTGTCCAAATTTTGCTGTAAACCCCCTCTTTAACTGCTTAAATAATTATTTTCTAATTGGTTCTTCCCTCAATTCAATTTTTAAATAGTCATTCTCTTTAAATAACTTAATTCTCTCTCGATAATCCTTTTGAATACATTTGGGGTATTACAACATCCCCGCAGTTGGGAATGTTACTGGGGTGAGGAACTCGGTCGCGAGACTGGTAGGTGGAAGATCCTACGATAGTAGCAGGGCCAAAGAAATCAGAGCGAAAATTAAAGTATTCTTCTTCCTCTGATTCCGTGATGGAAGCACCGCCAGGAGGACCGGAAGGAACGTCCTCGACAATCTCCTTACCTGCACGGTGGTCAGAACTCTCACCACCACCGACTCCCGGTGTCTCCCTCGTGGCCTCCCTCGTCTCCACTTCCATCCCTACGACTACCTCAGTGGTCGTAGCGACTTCAGCAGCGACGACTTTCTCCACTACAGGAATAGTAGCTGGAGCCTCAGCTACTACCGCAGTCACACCTTCGCAGACTGAAGGCCACGGCAGGCTTCTCAATAGAAGCATCCCTGGGGGCTGAAGGAGTTGGGCTTAGATCGTAAAACAAAAAGTAAGTTAACTTGTGAAAAACAAAGGGTAAATGGTGTTCTTACACTTCTGTTTTTCACATACCTCTACGCGCTGGATCTAACCCGGAACTTGGGAGCAACCTTCCCAACGGAAGGTTTCTTCGACTTCTTCTCAACTATTGTGGGTTGAAATTCGATCGAAGGAACGGGAGTCTCCTCTTCCTGACTCCCCGAGTGGCCGAGATCTGTCTCGACCACCTTAAGAACACTGCTCCCCTCGACCTCAAATTCTACTGGAGCAGTAGTTTCCTTCACAAAAGACATGAAGCTCTTCTAGTTCTCCTTTTCTAGCTGCCTTATAAAGCCACGAGAAGTAGAAACTGCGAAAGACTTGTTGTCGTAATAGAAGGGTACCTTGACCTTGGGGGCTTTGCGCTTAAGGGCAAAGGCAACTTCCTCTGCTTTCTTCCTTGCCACAGTCAAGTCTGCAGCAAATTTAATAAAAGGAGCAGGAGGAGCCGAACTCGAGCCACCCTTGTCGCCGACCTTTACAAGTCGACGTTTTTTGGCTGGAGAGGACTTTGCTGACTCTGCCTGCGTTGTTGCCCCAATGACCACCAAATCGACTTCCTCGTCATTTTAGCGGTCTTCCATGCCTACTTTCTCATGAAAATCAGAAAAATAAAGTGGTCGTCAGTTTTCCTACGATCACTAACTGGTCGTAAGTGTTGGTGATATGCCCTAGAGGCAATCATGGAGATGATTGTATCACGTCTATATTTATGAGTTCTTGAATAAATGTCATTCTGTTCCTTGAATGAATCGTTAGTTCTGAAGATCAACGAGTATGTGACTTGTTGGTGAAACTCTTCGACTTGTATGATGCCGTTCTAAAAGGTATCCCTGGTCGAATGTTACTGATCGGAACACCAGTGACTCTACGACCAACGCATATGTTGATTGATGACCATGTTTCACCGGTCATGGATATAGGGATATCGAATCAATAATGTGAACACATGTTAGAGAACAAGGGGTTGGATTGACCCACCCTGAGACACTATTGAGATTGTTATGATTCTATGTGTCATTAGTTGGTCTCAAACAATGATGATGTATAATCCTTAGACCTGAGATCAGCATGGTTCCCTACATGTGTAACATCACTCTTAGGGGTTGCCAAACGCTACTCGTAACTAGGTAGTTATAAAGGTAGCTTTCGGGTATGCTATGAAACATGCGAAGGGATGTGACTGGTCGGATATGGGATTTGCCCCTCCTAACATAACGGGAGAGATGTCTCTGGGCCCCTCGAAGTGGTCGAATAAAGAAAGTGCATGGTCATGCCACTAGTGGTCGAAGTGTTCGACCACATAAGGTTATCCAACAACTCGATCGAGAAAGTATTGAACAGTCCATGGATGACATATTATCTCACCTGGAGTTCAAACCAGATATCGTGAAGCAAAGGGAGAATACTAGAGTAAGTCGCTTAGTTCGATTAGATCCAAACAAATTGTATGGTGATACGAGCAAGTCGTAGATTGATCGAACAAAATCACAGAGTGGTCAAAACCTGGTCGTAAGGAGTTACGAACTGGTCTTGACCGAGTGCGAACTGGTCATATAAAGATAGGACTTGATCGTAAGTGATGAGGACCTAGTCGTAGATCATATTGCATTAAGGTTCGTCCGATATAATTTGTGTGTATTCGGGAATCGTTATGTCCTGCTAGGTACCGCTACGACTCGTGGTCGGAAAGCATTTCGAGTCACAACCGATTACACATAAACCTAACGGGTCACACACTTAATGGGATGGAACAAACAAGTACGAATACGATTCGTCAAACGTGTTCGGATAGGATCCGACACGGGGCACTATATAAGGAGATGCTTGAGGCTAGTGTGGAGGGACGAGAGATAGACACGTGAGTTGTTTCCACCGAAACTCTAGCCGCCATCTTCTTGAGAGAGCCTTCCTGTGTGACTTGGTGCTAGCACACCGGCGTACGGTTGTTCCTTTTTAGGACGTGTGGATACCGTAGAGATGCTACTGCAGTCGCTGTTGCGCTAAGGACGATCCGCCATCTTCACAAGGAACTGCAGAGGTTGCTGGAGGAGACGATCGACTACGAGGACGTTGGACGATCTTCTACGACCACTACATCAGCGCATTCTTCGTCGGACTAGGCTACTCCGACTCTACTTCTGCTGCACTGCGTGTCTGGTGGTAATGATCTGTGATCATTTAACTTGCTTGGCATCCTGGTTTACGTGGTAGAAATTTTGAATTGTTGCTAGCGTAGCCTACCCGTATCCAAACAGTAAGTTCTTCTACGACCAGTCCACAAGTCGTAAGTTCTTCTACGACAAATCCTTTAGGCGCTCCACCTTTTCTTCTGCGGTCAAAATCGCAAGAATTTGGGGAGCTGCTACGCTGGACGGACTCTTCTCGCAGATGAGCCTGACGCGAGCGTCAATCTCCGCCTGTGGAAGATCTGTACGCACAAATAGCACGATCAACAGACCATATCAAGATTAGCCAATTTTAAAGTCAAAAAGTGAGTTTTCCCCTTACCATCCTTGTAATCCCTGGTCGGGTCTTCTTTCCCCGAGTACCTCCACATAAGAGGGACTCGTTTCCTCAAGGGGCTAATGCGGTGCGTGATGAAGTCCTTCACCACGTGCCATCCGGTAAGGCCCCCCCCCATATTCAAGTCTTTGATGGCTTGAATGTAGGGGGCGAGCCGGTCAAGATTACTGGGAGTTGAATCCTAGGAAGGAGACCTCTCAGCGGCTTTCTCGACAAACGAGAGGCTGTCTTCCTTGGTAACTTCCCAGTAAAACCACTTCTTCTTCCACCCCGGCCACGACGACCGGGTGAATATCTGAATATACTCATTCGACTTCCCATCGTGGAGCTTCAGACCACAACTCCCAGCAATTCCGGCCTGTCGAGCCATCCCGTAGTAGTACTGGAAAAGCTCGAGGTCCGCTGGAATCCCCAGGTATGCCTCACACAGATACACGAATACACTAAGCATTGTGAATGAATTAGGACCAAGGTTCACTAATTCCACCCCAAAGTGCTCGAGCGCGAGTGTGAGGAAGGGGTGAGCAGGTAATCTGAGGCCACACTCACAATACGCCTGGAAGACGGGGATTTGATCGTCCTCACCCGACGGCCAGTGTTGTCCATTCGCCGCAATCCACTTCACGAGTAATTTCTCGGGAATTTTCTCGGCGGCAACCAAGGCATTCATCTTCGCGTCGTCCATTTTCGATTCAGCCCACTCAGAGATGACCCTAACCATATTATCTCGAGGAGGGAGGAGTTGGATTTGGGAAAGCTTCAGGAAAGCGCACAGTGTCGCTGGCGGCGGAAGAGACAAAAGCTCAACGAACAGTCAGGGTGAGTAGGGGAAAAGATAAGAACCCAAAGTTCATCCCTGCAGTCCGTTTTATAACCGTATGCTTGAAATGAAACGCCGTGGAAGCCCAACAGTTCCCACCGCTTCAAAAATTGCTCCAATAGACAGATCTTTCAAATCTGCCCGTTTGAGAGAACCGAGGCCTTCTTTTTTTCACACCTCAAGCGAAATTACCTCCTTGTCCAAGTATATTTATGGACAAAAGCAATACCACTCGGGAAAGCTTTCCTTCCGATCGCTGAAACCACGATTACTCTGTAGTCGTGAGATTTTCTACGAATACCTCGTAATGGTGAGATTTATCGGCTAAGTTTCTCGACCAAGTATATTCTGGTCGAATGAGAATACGTGTTGAAGAGTTTTTCCTTCAACTTTTACCTCACGAGCACCTAGTGGTCGTAAGAGCTTCTATGACTCCTTTCCCAAGTAAGTTATTTCCACTTGAAGCTGGGGGGCTAGATGACGAGGATCTAATAATCCTTATTTTATTATAATTTAATATGGATAAATATGACGTTACACAACTATCGAGTATACCCATTTGCAATAGTAAGGGAGAAATCAATTAGGTGGTCGTAAGTTCTTCTACGAGCACCCCCATAGTCGTAAGTCTTTCTACGACTACCATATAATCGTAAGTTCTTCTACGATTATCTCTGGTCGTAAGTCTTTCTACGACCAGCATCCAGTCGTAAGCTTTTCTACGACTACTTTCTGGTCGTAAGTCCTGCTACGACCAGTCCTGCCACGACTTCTCCACAGATAACCAGGCCCACTCGCCAGTAGGCCTTGTTAATTGTGAGATCTGAGTAGTCAAGACATGTAGTTATACCTGGAATAACTACGTGTAACTCACCATTATCTCTTATTGATAATCGCCAGGCAACGTGGGGAGGTTACTACTCCAGTAATTACTCCCATTATTACGGAGTAATGAGCGCTTCCTGACCTGGAACGACTACCGCCTTCACAGCATACTATAAATAGGCACCTTTTAGAGGTAATGGAGAGAGGCTTTTGGAGGGGAAAAGAACACAGGTCTTTTCCCTAATTGTAATCAGGATACCCAATACAGCACACACAAGATTAGAGTTATTATTCTCTCTAGAGAAGGCCCGAACCTATATAAAAATTCCCGTGTCTCCTTTGTTTGCGTGATCAATTGTGGAGACCCCCCGAATCAAATAATCTTTACGTAAGATCGGTTCTAAAACATCGACAAAGGGAAAGGAGAATGTTATTACTGATGCTTTGTCTAGGCGATATACCATGCTTTCACAACTTGACTTCAAAATTTTTGGATTGGAGACTATTAAAGAGCAATATGTGCATGCTGCTGATTTTACAGATATATTGTTGAATTATACAGAAGGAAAAATATGGAACAAATTTGTCATTAATGATGGGTTTGTGTTTAGAGCTAACAAGCTATGCATTCCAGCTAGCTTCGTTCGTTTGTTGTTGTTACAGGAAGCGCATAGAGGCGGGCTGGTGGGACACTTTGACGTGAAGAAAACGGAGGATATACTTGCTGATCATTTCTTTTGGCCAAAGATAAGACGGGACGTTGAGCGCTACGTTGCTCGCTGCACTACATGTCAAAGAGCTAAGTCACGACTTAATCCTCATGGTTTATATATACCTCTACCTGTTCCTAGCGTTCCGTGGGAAGATATTTCGATGGACTTTGTTTTATGATTGCCTAGAACAAAGAAGGGGAGCGTTACAATTTAGATTGATTTAGCAGGAAATCCAATTTAAAATCCAAATATTTAAATTAATTATTTTAAAATAATTTTTTTACAAAGGCAAATTTTGGGATGTTACACAAGATTTTAAAATAATCTCATGGGTTAAAAATGGGGGTTTAGATGACTTAATCTGAACATTTGATCACCGAAGAAGTTGTAGGAAATTTTGTATAGATTCCAGATCATTTGTATGGGTCACTTGATTCTAAAATCTTCAAGAAGATTATAGAGGGATTAAAACTCCCACGGATGAGCTCAAATGAGAATCACAACATGTATAGTGTGAAAAATGCAAATATCACTATACAGATTGAAATAGTCATGTTGTATGTAGTGCAACCGACTGAGTGGGTTTCTTCTTCAGAAGGGATAAACAAACAACGAGTTATGCCCATGTGAACATAAAGAAGTCTACTTGGGGATTATGCATTATATCTTTGTATGTTAATGATTTGTACATCATCGGAACCACATAAGATATCCTCGAATGAGCTCATGTCTAAAGACAGAATCTGCGTGGTGGCATATTTTTACACCAAACCTCCTACACCAAAAAAGTGTTGAAGAGATTCTATCTTGATAAATCTCGTCCAATGTGTATACCCATGATCGTTAGCTTGCTAGATGTGGAGAAAGATCCATATGGGCCTAAACGTGAAAATGAGGATGTATTAGGACTTGAAACCCATACTTGAGTGCTATGGTGCTCTACTTTACCTAGCCAATTTTACCAGGCCTAACATTGCTTTTGCAGTGAATTGTTTGGCAAGACATAGTTCCCAGCCTACTAAGAAGCATTGGAACGAAATAAAAGACATCCTCGGGTACCTATAGGGTACTAATGATGTTGAACTCTTTTATCACAAAGGTCAAGATACTAAAATTATCGATTACTCAGATGTTGGCTATCTTTCTGATCCCCATAATGCCTGATCACAGACTGGATATGTCTTTCTAAGCGGGAATACAACTGTGTCTTGGAAGTCCATGAAATAGACATTAGTTGCTAAGTCAACTAACCATTCATAGATAATTGCACTGTATGAGGCCACTCGAGAGTGTGTATGGATAATTGCACTATATGAGGGCACTCGAGAGTGCATATGGCTTAGGAGACTAATTCATCATATTCAAGAATCATGTGGTGTAGATGTAGATTTGACTCCCACAATCCTTTATGAAGATAATGCTTCTTGCATTACATAGATGGATAATAACTATGTCAGGACACAGATGACAAAACATATTATCCCCAAATATTTCTATCCTCGTGAATAATAGGAAAAATCAGATTATGGAAATAGAGAAAATCCAAACTAGTGAAAATCTTGCGGATTCATTCATTAAAGCCTTGCTAGCTGCTACATTTGAGAAGCATGTACATGACATTAGTATGAGGAGACTCAGATCGTTATTGTGTCCAGGGCAAGGTATATAATCTTCGTACACATTCATTTCTAGGATGAATGTTGTACTCTTTTTTCTCTTAATTGGGTTTTGCCCCAGACGATTTTCTCAATTGAAGGTTTTTAATGAGGCAACACGTGCATTTGCAAGGACGCGAGCTATGCACTCTTTTTATCGATTTTTCCCACCGGTTTTTCAGAAGGAATTTTTTACTAGGCGTGAGCAAGGCGTTGGCTAAGTGTCAAATGGGAGTGTTGTAATATTATATGGTATGTGGACACTTACCTAAACACTAGAGTTCTAGTATATTGGACTCAGAGTTCTCGTTAATTTCCTTGTCCCTTACTTGTCAAGCAAGAAAGGCTCACATCCCCGCCTATATACAAAGGGGATTGCATATTGTATACACATATATACCACATGCAATAGCAACGAAGTTGAGAGGCTATCGGGACTACATCGTGTGCTCCTCTAGTTTTTTTTTCTTCTCATTCTTGTGTAATCATTCGTCAGCAACGTGACCACAATTCTACAACACATACAAAATGTCCATAAAAGAAAAGATAAAATCTGTAAGGGGCGCTTTATTATTTACTTCAAATTTCAACTAAATCCTAAATATTTGTATCCAATTTCCCCATCCAAACATGTCCTAAGAGTGAATCACAACAACAAAATAAAACTTGAGGATTTGTTATACAAAACCCCTGAAAGTTGGGGTGGAAACAGTAATGCATAATTTTTCATTTGTGC
Source organism: Ampelocalamus luodianensis (assembly GCA_036346255.1). Lineage (NCBI taxonomy): Eukaryota > Viridiplantae > Streptophyta > Magnoliopsida > Poales > Poaceae > Ampelocalamus > Ampelocalamus luodianensis. The sequence continues at coordinate 21,410,536 of CM070623.1, forward strand.
CATGGTTAGTGCTTCCACTACCACCGGCACTCCCTAGTGTGCATACTATAAGTTAAAGGTCTCGATGAACCCTAAACCTAACCCGCTATTGTTGGGGAGGACGCCGCTGTTGGATAGGAGGATGTTGTCAACTCTCAGATCACAATTACAAAGGTGTATCAAATAGTTAGAAAATTAACTTACAGATAAGCAATGTTCACCTAGACGCTAGGCGGTGGGTGTCCGCCTAACGTCTAGGGTGCTTAGGCCTTGGCGGCTGAACAGAATTGCAAGCATTATCGCCTCCAACATCAGTCCAAGCAAGCGGGATGAACACATAATACCAAGCATATTTCCAAGCTTATGTGTATGTTACATGTATGTATCAATCAACACATACTCCTATACTAAGGCTATCCGTAGTCACCCTAGGCAGCGCAGCGGATATCCAATTCATGAACATTAATGAACAATTGTTACAAACTTACAATCATAATTGCTACTTGCTAATTGCCTAATTGGCTAATAAACACCACAATCATAATTCATAAATCAATAATCATAATACAAATGCAATTGCTATTAATGGCTTAATTGCTTGTAACATCCGCTATCCGGAAGCCAAGATGTCACCTCATCTAACATACATCCATAATGCGGAAGAATTTGAAACAAGTATATCAACGACATTAAGTTAAGCGGATATGATGAAGGTATCCTTCCTTCACCTTTTAAGTTATTTAATTAGATCATCAATAAAGAAGGTTCACACGCAGATAATAAATCAACATCCATGTGGAGAAGGTATCCTTCCTTCACCAATTATAATTTAATTATTACAGTTCATCATCAACGAATGTAAGATAAAACTAAATTTAATCTTGAACATGAATAGGATGATGTGAGCAGTAGTGCGTGTCTACTCCCTCCCAAGTGAGCCAACATCGGGGTTACCTAAAATAAACAAACAACGCAGAGTGAGTCCATGACTCGGCAAATCCTGATGAAAGAAAGAACACATATACAAGCAGGACATCACCATTTAAGAATGCGAACCTTGCATCAGTGAACACTTATGAAAACATGAAATGAATGAATGTAATCAGGATGGATGAGGTATAGTGGTGACACACGTCGGTGTTCACTTAAGCCCGCACCTTAACAAAAGTGCGGGGATCCAAGTCCTATATGAAGAGCGTTTCATATAGGTGTCAAAGCGCCCATCTGGAATTGATGGGTCTTACGTGCCCATACCGGAATTGATGGGTCTTTCAATCCACTCCGTGGGCGGGACATGACAATGTCCAAAATTGCCCACATTGGAATGGTGGGACTTACAATCCACTCCGTGGACATAACATGAATAAAGGATGCATGATATGAACATGAGCAGTGATAATACCATCTCTCGATATATACTCCACATAATGAAAGAACATAACCAATTCAAACATCTCGGGTAACACAATATGTCACACTATATTCATGAAAACATTCACAATCATAACACTCAAAAGCAACAAAGTACTTGCCTTCGCGTTGCGGCGCGTTAGCGAACAACGATGGCGCTCCAAACCGGTAGCCTCGTGGCCTAAACAATTAAATAACCGAAATAAGGACAACATAGAATCAACGAATTAATAGTCTACAATACCCCTTGAACTCCCAAGGAATCACCATAAAACCTAATCGAAAAACGGCAGTGCAACAAAAACGTGTCGGAACGAGTACGAAAATGACAGTAGTTAATGGCGTGGGACTCGAAATGAGATGAGTCAGATCCTACCTCATCTTAACGAACATATCTATAACATTCAAGTTGATGAGATTTCCCAATTCGGCCAATAAACTTCTCTAATAAAGAAAACAAAACAGCACACGACTTTCATGCGAACAAACAGGACAGCAATACTAAAACAACCATAACTTTTAATCTACAACTCCGAATTGAGCGTTCTTTAACAATCTGAAAAGGTTATGAAATTACCTACAATAAACTAGTTGGCACAACATTCAAATTTTGCCTTTAACAAAAAGTAGCACACGGTCAAAACTAAAGATAGAAAGCGACATACAATCTGGACAGACCGACATACAATCTGGACAGTCACAAAGAAAAGTGCATAACTTTTGATCTATAACTCCAAATGAAGTGTTCTTTATCAATCCTGAAAGCTAGTGATATCACCTTCAAAATTGTTATGGGCAAGACCTCTGAATCAAACTAGGCCATAAATCAACCTATCATCAGGATTCTGGACAGCAGATAGTAAATCTATCATAACTTTTGACTCGAAAGTCGGAATTCAGTGTTCTTGGCGGCCACCGAAAGCTAAGATCAATATCTACAAAACTCTAGGAGATGGACAACCCAAATTCGGCCTCTAAGATCAAACAGGCCACGCAACATTCAGGACAGAACTGAAATTCTAACGGTAGCAATTCAATCCAATCAAATAATACGAAACAACCTAAACAGCGAGGAAATCGATCATTATTAGAACCATCGGAGATCGCTGATCAAATGAAGAAATTCTCCTTCAATCCTCTCTTGCTCTTCTTCTTCCACGGTCGCAAGCAGCGGGGAAAGACGGGAGAGGAGCGACAAGCGGCGAGCAGCATGTGTACAAATTAGTGCTACTAGCAAATGGGGCTAGGGTTTGGTCCCCTCCTCCCTTGCCTTCTAATGGGTGCCCACTCATGGGCCTTGGGCCACTATCGTCTCGAATATGGGTTGGTGGCCCATACTTCTCTAAAATTCTGAATTTTAACTTATTTCCTCTCTAATCTTACAGCATTCGATATCGAATAATCAGGTATTACATTGCTATTTGCTACAAGCCTACAAATTAGTGCTACTAGCTAGTGACTACTGTGCTCATGTGCTCCTCGGCTCGTCCCAAGATCCATCCGAACCGATTGAAATGCATAGCAGTAGAGGAGCACAAGCAACAGAGTAGAGGCGAGCACAAGCAGTAGAGCCATGACCGAAACCACGAGAGAGAGAGAGAGAGAGAGCAAAGCAAGAGCAGAGGAGGTGTGCCCAAGGTTGTCAGAATCGTGAATCTGAATCGGATCGGAGACGCACCGATAGGATCGCATTTTAGGATCGAATCGTAGAATATAAGATTCTACTTGATTCTACCAAAAATACATTTCTCAAATTACCAAGTATTCCAAGAGTGACATGAGTGTTTATTTAGTCATTTGGCACATAATTTGATTAATAGTTGTCTATCTTATTCATGTGCACAGGTTGGCTAAGTAAAAACTGACAAATACATGATAAGAAAAGGTATAATAAACAACATAAGTCCATTTGAAAGTAGCATAAACAACCATAAGTCCACATGTTAACATAGGGCATACAAGTTACTAACGTAGCAAGATAAAAATAAATTGTTTACTACCAAGTAGCAAGAACAACCACTAAATTAGTATAGGTCCTCCAAATTAATATCTTCATCGTCATCCTCACTCACTGTTGGTAGTGTCGGTGCAACATTAGAACTCCCAGCGCAGGATGTGGAAGTGCCTGTGGTTGTATTGCTGCCAACTTTTGTCACTAGTATTATTGTCGTGTTCATCACCTACGTCCTCATAGTCACAGTATGCATCAAGATCTTGATCAAACCCAAGATCATCACCACCTATGAGAATCCAAAATAACAGTCAGTAAATCAGTATATAAATAAAAGACGGGAAGAAGAGTATCAACTTTCTTCACTGAAAGAACTTTGCATACATGCTTCGGTTAAATTATTGACGACATTTTCTACTTGTTTTTCAGGATCACTCTCTTGTTCTTTCTCCATAGTAGCTCGAGCTTCCCTACGGGCAATCCTATCCAAAGCATGCAGCCAATCCTTTTGTGAACGAAGAACATGGTCTTCTTTTTCAGTTAGCCATTCATCGTCCGAAGAGACATCTTCTACATCATAAACCATCTTAGCTTGTCTCTGTCTTCTAGCATGTCTGTCACTCAATTTCAAATTGTATATGACAAAAACTAAATCATTCATCTTTTTTTGGTGAAAGCGGTTTCTTCTCTTAGTGCGGACCTACATAAGTTTCATGATAAAAAGCATAAATGCATTGCATGCTACATATGTTATCTAATGTCGCAAAAGGCAAGACCTCACATTCTTACTTGCTCAAAGGCACTTCAATTTCGCTTGCATCCAGAAGAGCTACATGTCAAGCTCAAAACCCGAATAGCAAATCTCTGCATCTCAGGACAATCATCCCCATACGAATCCCACCAATCCGCTCGTGCAATGGAACAAGACTAGATTACTAATTAGAAACAAAAACATAGCTATAATTTTTTTATGTTGCTAAAATGACTAACCTAGAGATTTTTTTTTGTTCTTGTTATAATTGTTGATTGCATTCCAAATAGTCCTAATCCATATTTAAATGAATCAATCTGCATGTCTATCTTTACCCTTTCATCCAAATCAGGAACCATTTTATCATGACACGTGTACATGCCACGTTTAACTTCAATGGCTTTGAAATTAACACTAAAATGACACTACCGATATAAGTAGTATGCAGCTGCATGCAAAGGTTTATGGAGTTGGATCTCCCATCTTCCATCAATGATATTTATTATTGGCTCGCACCTAACAAAATAAAATGTGAATTGGTCAAAATAAAATAAAACTAAGAGTAAATTATTTTTACAATTAAGAGTTAGAGTCAATGGTACCTTTTATTTGCATTGCTAAAATTCAGTTTTATCTTTTCTTTTGAACGATCCATCTCACCATAAATGAACGGCATTGCAGGTTTCTCATCTGAATCCACCAACTGAAGAACCTTTATAAGTGGGAATGCAGCCTTCAAACATAAGGCAACATTAGGCCAAAATCGACTGCTATCCAAAACAATTGCTTGAACAATCTTGCCTTCTTTTGTAGATGCAAATTTGCTACCCCTCCACTTGACTGAAGTAAACATGTTGATTAATGCACCCTTTTGCTCATATAGACAACCCAATGTCAAATAGGCAGTAGCAAATCTTGTGACTGCTGGCCTAATTAACTCTCTCCCTTCAGTGAATTCTCTCATCCAAGTAAGAACCAATGTTCTAGAATAAATATATATAGTGATCTTCCAGCCCTTTCGTAATTGTCGTGTTATGCATCGGGATCTTCTTTTCAAAGTCCTCAAGAATTAGATCAATGCAATGAGCAGCACATGGAGTTCAGAATAGCTTCTTTCTCTTTTGCATCGATAGTTCACCAGCTGCCTTGTCGTTGATAGCATTGTCTATTACAACTTGAATAGCGTTATCCCCTCCAACTATACCAACAACATCATCTAATATTTCAAACAGTTTGTCAGTCATCTTCGAAATTTCAGAAGTGTCAACAGAGGACAAAAAGACAATGCCTTTTGGGCTATTCACCAAAAAGTTGCATATTGATCTTCTCCTTCTATTGTTCAACCATCAGACATAATTGTACATCCTGTCTTCTTCCACTCTTCTTTGAATTCAACAATCAAATTCAGTGTCCTCTTAACTTCTAGCTTGAGAAATTTTACTCTCAGTTCATGATATGATGGAGGCTTCAAACCCTTGCCATAATTTCCAATCATTTTAACCATCTTGATAAATTCTACACTCTTAACAACATTCAATGGGATATAATTGGTATAGAAAAATTGACAAATCTGAGCACAAACCTCCTCTCTCTGTTGTGCTTTGTAGAACTGATTCACAGTTGTTTGGGCTGTACGCTTGTTAGCAAAACGATTTATCACATTCTCAGGTAGATTGTTCCCTGCTGGAGCACCCTCTTGAGAACATGTCGTTGTTTCCTCTATTTGTGATAACTTCCTCTTATTTGCATCACTCTCCTCTGATTGAGTCCCCAAAAGCTTCAGGAAGATCGCTAGAACATCATCAGGAACTTTTTGGCAAGGCTCCACATTAAATCGAGTCCCTGCCAAATGATGCTTCAATCTATAAATACCTCCACCTCGGATAACTTGGCAATATTTATATTTTACTGTCTTCTTTTGAGCATCAACTTCCTCTCCATGCTCGCAGCCAGGGCCAGACCGATTTCCACAAGCATTCTTCCTTTTAGGTTTAATACTTTGGCTAGAAGCAACCGTTGACATTTTGAACATTCACCAATCCAGATCTTAAAAAATGAGCTAAGAACAGTTCACCAATCACCATGACCATCATGAAATTTTATGGAAGAACCAATTACCTATGCAGCAATGCTCCTTAGTCAGTTCCTGTCCTCCTCCAAGTTGATGGCTGCAGCGTTGCACGCCTGCACAAGACACCGAGAGCCCGCTGCCGCTTTGAGCTTGAAGAAATTGGGACCAGGGCCTAGGCTGCCTTCTTCGAGCTCACCGATTTGCCAAGACGTCGGTCAGTAGCCACCTTCTTGCTACGAACTGGAGAATGAGAGGGAGAGAGTGAGAGACACACAACCACCACAAAAGGGTAGGATTGGAATGAACAAAGAAGGCAAGGGAATCGCTAGATTTGGGGTTTAGTACAGTAGTCATATAGGGATATCCACTGTCCAACTTCAATAGATGACCAAGATTCAGTCCACAGACTGAGTCGTTTGGAGCGTGATTCTAACCAATTCTACTATATGAAGCACAATTCTACTACGATTCCATCGAATACGACTCATGGTGCGACTTGGATCGTTTGGCCTTGGTGGGTTCGTAAAGTCATACGATTCTAAGAGTAGAGTCACGATTTTAACAATCTTGGGTGCGCCGACCTAGGGGACGATGAGGCATGGTGACGGGGAGGATTCGAGGTGCGACGGCAACGGGGAGCCGGGGAGGAGGCGGCGCGCGACGTAGAGGGCGTGGCGCATGAAGTGGATTCGGGGAGAAGGCAGCACGCCGTGGAGCCAGGGAGGAGGCGGCGCGCTGTGGATCAGGGGAGGAGGCGACGCCGCAGATGAGAGGAAGTGGTGGATCTAGGGAGGATGTAGAGCCGTAGACCACGGGTGAGTTTAGTTACCTTTTTTCTCTCGCCCGGCCTCGTCCAGCTCCGCCTGACCCCGCCTTGCCCGCCTCGGTCCGCCTTGGACCAGCTAGGCGGGCCGAGCGCCTACGACGCCGATTGGCACCAAGTTATAGCGGCGGGGCTTCGCCCAGCGCTTAGGTCGGCCTAGGCGCCCGCCTAGGAGAACACTGAAGATAAGAAAAATCATGTGACTTATGTTTAGCATTTTTTTACTTTCATCTTGTATGACCAATCGTCTAAAACCCCAATTTCGCCCCCCTTCCTTGCCCAAAAATGCAAGCAAAATAAGGGCCTATTTGGTTTCTGACCCTAGCCTGTCTAGCTAAAATTTTGGTAATGCAAAAAACTGAGCAAAAAAAGTGTTTAGACGTAGTTAGATGTGTTTAGATTGCAGCCATGCCAAAATTGTGAGTGTCACGTGGATCCCGCATGACATATATTTTTTTGTACCAAATATGTGTCAATATGGTCTTGTTTTGTTGATAAAATGACAAGGAACACAACAGTTTAAACGGATCACAAATCGGATACTCAGTTTAGAAAACATGATCATTTTAAACTTGATAATCAAACTAATCAATACACTAGCCACATCCAATTATCATCTGCCATCTATCCTTGTGAACGCTGGCCGCCGAACCAAAATTTGGGCACTCGTTTTGGCTGCCCGCGCGAATCTAGCAAAATAGGAAGAAAACTTTGGCGTGACCAAAATTTAAAAGTAACACCAAATATTCAAACGAACTATACACTAGCTAAATTTTCAAAATAATACTAAAATTTTGGTTTAAGGCTCATTTTGGCTTTCAACCAAACAGTCCCGGACTCGTCTGCCTCGCCCCGCCAATGTTTAGGCTTTAGGGTTTTGGACAAATCCCCCGCTCCAGTCGTGCGGAAGTCCTCCTCCCCCGTCGCATTCCGCGTTGCCTCTTCCTCGAAGCATTTCAAATCTTGCTCCTAAACCCTAGCCTCCCACCCCACGAAGATGAGCTATGCGGCGTACAAGATGATGCACTGGCCCACCGGCATCGACCACTGCGCCGCCGGCTTCATCACCCACTCCCCCTCCGACGCCGCCTCCTTCTCCTCGGCCGCGGCCGCCGCCGGTGCGTCCTCCGCGCCCGAAGGCGACGTGGATTCGGCGGCGGTGGCGAGGCGGCCGAAGCGAGTGGGCCCCACCCCCAACCTTGTCGTGGCGGCCGCGAACGTGCTGGAGGTGTACGCCGTGAGGGCCGAGGCGGCGGCGGCCGAGGATGGGGGCCGCGGCGCCCAGCCGTCCTCGTCGTCCGGTGCCATCTTGGACGGGATCTCCGGGGCGCGCCTGGAGCTGGTGTGCCATTACAGGTGCGGAGGGCGGTATCTTGCTTCTTTGCATTTACCTCGTTTTAGATTTCAGGAATTGAAGCGTGTGGTAATTTATTGGTGAGTAATTATCTGAATCGCATGTAGGCTCCACGGGAACATTGAGTCGGTGGCCGTGTTGTCAGATGGGGCAGAGAATAGGCGAGACTCCATTGCTCTTGCGTTTAAAGATGCGAAAATAACTTGTTTGGAATTCGATGACGCCATCCATGGTCTACGAACTAGGTATGCACGCTGCTTGCTCATTTTTGTAATCAATAAACATTACTGTGAATATAGTTTTCTCCTTTGCAGTAGTTGTACAAAATTATGCGATTGGTAAATGTAGTGACAAGGCAGCATATGTATATTTGAATTTTGCCACTTGGGGAACTTTTGAATATCAAGAGCAACAAGCACAATGATTGCCAATTATCAGGAAAAAGAATATTATTTTCTAATTAGAAGATATTGAAGGATCAAGAGGATGAGAACTTAAACTACAGTAGTGCCAGCCTTTTTGTTTCTCACATATAGATATGACTATAAGTAGTGCTGTTCATTTTTGTTTTGCCTCTATTTCTGATGTATATAAAATTTAAAAAAGGAGTAAAAATCGTTTTTTAGTGAAACTAGTTTGCTATCTTGCCCTTGCTACAAGTTGATGCGCTATCGCCTGTCGGTATCAGATTATCATTCTTGATGTTTTCAGCTCCATGCATTGCTTTGAGGGCCCAGAATGGCAGCATCTGAAAAGAGGCAGAGAATCGTTTGCCTGGGGTCCTGTCATAAAAGCTGATCCGCTAGGCAGATGTGGTGCTGCACTTATTTATGGACTACAAATGACCATTCTGAAATCTGCTCAGGTGATATTTCCTTGATTGATCACATATTTTCATCCCGAAGTGTTAATTTTTTTGGTGCCATTTCTACATCTTGCTTCATTTAACCTTTTTCTTTGGCAGCAGAGCAGGTGCCTATCATTTCTATAACTTGCTTTTAGACTAGGGATTTGTGAAGTTAATTGCTAGTGCTATGTACCATGATTCCTTTTTTTGGACCAGTAGAATAAAAAATATTTTGATGTCCTCCCATATTGTGTGTATTGATTGGTGACTTCTGGTCTTTTATATCATAATAGGTTGGGCATAGCTTAGTCGGAGAGGATGAACCTACACGTGCGTTGAGTTCTACTGCTGTTCGTATCGAGTCATCATATTCGATTGACTTACATTCTTTAGATATGAATCATGTCAAAGATTTTACATTTGTACATGGTAAGATAAGATCGCTCTTTACACATATATTGGTTTTCTATATCACAGCCTACAACTTCAATATTTAATTTCCATGCTTTTCTAAGTATGTCATTGTGGCATAATGCTTATACATGTCAGCCTTTTGTAACTTGTGTTAGACACTTTCAAGCTTTATTCAGTAGGTCACACTGACATTATGCTTATATCTATTATTCCATATCAGCCTCTTGGAAGAAAGGTTGGGATGTCTTTGAACTATTGTGTTTAATCATTATATATGAGTGCTTGTTGATGCACTTGACAGATTAACTACCCTTATATATGAATGTCTTCTGTGTTTCTCAGCTTATCAGTGGGGTAAGATCTCACAACAAATATTAAGTAGGTAGAATGAAATTTTATTTGTTCCCTAATGCATTTTGGTTCTTTGTTTACACAACGAGGCTTAAAAGTAAATCTCTTTATATTAAGAAACCATACCTTTTGTCTCGTTCAAAACTGCCTACAATACCAACACAGAAGGTAGGGTAATCAAATGTTGCATTCCTTGTTAAATCATTGAAATCTTTAGCATGTTAAGTACTAATGGCTTGTAACTGGTAGTAAAAAGTGCGCAGCATAGCATATATAACTTTGAAGGTCATCAGTTGCATAAAAAGGCCTATAAGTGTTCAATACTGTTATTTCTTACAGAAATTATGTAAAATAATCTCTTGTTTGGAACAAAGGATTTTTAGAGTAACTTGTAGAATTTTCCCTATAGGGTTCTTTGTATTGTAGGAATGACTTCTAAAAATCCTATTCACTTTCTTGCCTTTGCATGTTTCGTGTGAATCATCTATACACCTCTTTTCTCCTAGTCCTGTGTTTTTAATTCACATAGTATTCTGCTATAGCTGACATTCCAATCCTGTTATCCAAACGTGCTCTAACTTAGTGAAAATTGATACTGGTGCTGGTTCTGCATAACATGAGTTTCTTTTTTTGTTTCAAACATTCAGTTTATATATTCATCACTAGTGTTACAACTATTTAAATGTGAAAAAGTGCTATTCATACCATTTTCGATTTTATGATTCCTTCAGGTTATATTGAGCCTGTTTTGGTCATACTTCATGAGCGAGAGCCTACATGGGCTGGGCGTATCTCATCAAAGCACCATACATGCATGATATCTGCATTTAGTATAAGCATGACTTTAAAGCAACACCCGATGATATGGTCTGCTGCTGTAAGTGTACAAGATTGATTGTAAGCTTTGTCATTTCATATCTTCTGTATCTTGCATATTTATTTCTATGTTCTTTCATATATAAGTTCTGATCTTTTGTAGTACTTTTTATATACTAAGATGGCTTGTTGTATTCATTATTCAATAATCATAATTATATGCATAGAAGATGTTAGATTTGTTTTGCTTGGTAAGTGCTGTGATTTCAGATAAATTATCAATTTTGCTCAGCTGTACCCGGACTAATCCTAACCTTCAAATTCCTGCATTTTAGGTCAGCGGTGCATTCCTGTAACTTTATCTTTTAGTTCTTTGCACTGGAACTCTTTAAAAGTTTAAGCCATCATTTGGGTTATCTTTGATCACAATTCTTGTTTTGCTATTCTGCCCTGGGCAGTGGATCTTTTTAAAAGTGTAAGCTATCATTTGGATTATCGTTGATCACAATTCTTGTTTTGCTATTTTGAGTTCAGCCCTGGAGCATCATTGCATGCTGAGCTTGCTTCTCTTTAATGCTATAGCTAAGAAGACGTATAAGTATAACTAATGTTGGAGGCTATGTGAGGTGAACAACTTGGATGTAGAATAAACTACCAGTTATTTTCCTTGCATTCTGCTAGCGATGTATATTTTGATTGTGCTATCATTTGTGTTCTATAGTTGATATGATTGAAGACCTACATATTTTTTTTATTGTGCTTTGTTCGATTTCAATTTTTTATGTTTATATTCTAGTGAGCATTCTAAACTTGTGTTAGTTCTCAGGATGTCTCTCAGTGCCTTTTGTTTTTGTTTGTATGGTTTTCTCTTGTTTCGAATTACATTTATCATGTCATGTTTTTCCCTTCCTACCTTGTCAGCCCGTTGATTTTATCATGTTTCTTCTCTTTATGGAAGAAGAAACTTAAGTAATGCATTTTATTTGACTCCAATATACAATATTATAATTATCATTACAAAGTGTTTGTTCCTTCCAGAATCTACCGCACGATGCATACCAACTTCTTGCAGTGCCTCCACCTATTAGCGGTGTTCTTGTGATCTGTGCAAACTCGATCCATTATCATAGTCAGGTCTGTTCCCACTAAATACTCATGGTGAACAAACTTTTTTTTTGTTTTGCTGATCTGTGGTCATTGAATTTCAAATTTTCTTTCTTGTTGCAGTCCACGTCTTGTTCTCTTGCCCTGAACAGTTTCTCATCACAGCCTGATGGCAGGTACTGCATATCCTGCTATTATGATGACTTGCTGGTTCATGCTTTTTGCAGAAGTGCTTGTTTGTCCATTCTCTCATATCACAAAGAAATGCCATGCCTTGTTCCTTGTTGATCGCTCCTAAGATATTTACACCCTGTTTGGATCTCTGAATTAGGGCTGGAATTATGGAATTGGAATTGCAATTCCAATTCGAGGGCTGTTTGGATACTGTAGAATTGAATCAGAATTTGACCCTAATTCCATGAGAATTGATTGTAAGTAAAAGTTGAGCTACTCCAAATCAGACCCCAACACGTTTAATTTCTACTCATTGGCTTGTTGCATTGACACGAGAACCAAAGAGGGCTTCGACCACAACTACAAACATGTCACGAGTGGCTCCCGTCGTCGGAATCACCGCCGTCGCCGGCGGACGAGCTCCCGTTGACTGACGCACTTCCAGCGACAAGCTCCCAACAACCGTTGATTTCTCCAGATTCGTGGCCGCAACACTTCGGTAGGCTACAACCCGATCTATGGTCGCGACGTTGGCCGCCGTTGACGAGGTCTTGTTTACTGCTGCTAGCCTGCTGCCATAGGTTCGCTTGGCCTCCACCGACCCGTGCCCTGATCTGGCGCTGTGGCCTACATGTCCGGCCCTCTTCTTCATCGTCCTCTCCGGCGGCGCCATCCACCTCGACACCGATGACGTCAAGCTTTTGCTACCCCATGTCCATCCTCAAGTCCGCGGCCATCATCACCTCGACTCCGGCCGTGGCGTCTGTCTTTGACTCCTGCCGTCGCCGCTGCCACCTTGACTTCCGCCGTCTGCCTAAACTTCGGCCACCATACTTCTATACTTGTCAACCGGGTCCAACCACACTCAATTAGTTGCATTCATCATCTCGATCCTATCTTATGGAGAATTCCGAACATTGGAAACCAAACAACATTTGGCCGCAACACTTCGGTAGGCTACAACCCGATCTATGGTCGCGACGTTGGCCGCCGTTGACGAGGTCTTGTTTACTGCTGCTAGCCTGCTGCCATAGGTTCGCTTGGCCTCCACCGACCCGTGCCCTGATCTGGCGCTGTGGCCCACATGTCCGGCCCTCTTCTTCATCGTCCTCTCCGGCGGCGCCATCCACCTCGACACCGATGACGTCAAGCTTTTGCTACCCCATGTCCATCCTCAAGTCCGCGGCCATCATCACCTCGACTCCGGCCGTGGCGTCTGTCTTTGACTCCTGCCGTCGCCGCTGCCACCTTGACTTCCGCCGTCTGCCTAAACTTCGGCCACCATACTTCTATACTTGTCAACCGGGTCCAACCACACTCAATTAGTTGCATTCATCATCTCGATCCTATCTTATGGAGAATTCCGAACATTGGAAACCAAACAACATTTGGATTTGAATTTGATTCAATTGTACTTTACAAATTCATATGGCATCCAAACACCAGAATTGGAATCATAACCAATAAACCAATTCCAATTCAACTTTGAAATTGAATTGGAGATACATTTCGTTGACCCAATTCAATTCAGAGAACCAAACAGACCCTTATAGATTTGTAGCACCTCGCACAAGTACATGCAGACCACTAGCGTGACAATCACCATGATCACCAACACACATGTGAAAACCAGATTTAAAAATAAAACTCAAGGAAGTATAGTGTGGTTTGTTCCAAGCTGGGGTATTGGAAATTGAAATAGCCTAATAGGAGTGTTTGGTGGGGTTTAGTCAGCTGGTTATCCATTGAAGATAAAGATTGAACCAATTTTTAGAAGGTGATGTTTGAAGCTCTCCATCTTTTGGGGATTGGACTCTATTAGTATAATATTATGGTTCTCTCCCAGAATTCAAGTTTTTGTTACTCATATTATTAGTTGTTCACTCAATTTCTTCTTGACAAAAGCCACATAGTCTATGCCATCTCCTGTGATCAGCATATCATCTACATATAGTAGAACCAAAGTACGACCTGTTGAGAAGTGTGAATAAACAAGGTGGGGTCATGCTCACTTGGAGTGAAACCAGTAGCTCGAATAACAAAACTGAAACGCTCGAATCAAGCACAAGGAGCCTGCTTGAGACTATATGGAGCACGCTTAAGGCGATAACCATAGCCTGTAGCAGCTTCAACACCTAGGGGTGGCTGCATATAGACCTCCTTATGTAGATCACCATGAAGAAATGCATTCTTGATATCCATCTGAGATATAGTCCATGAGCGTACGGCTGCAACAACAATTAGAGTACGGACTGTAGTCATACAAGTAACTGGAGAGCTTGCTGAAAACCTCTTGCAACAAGACGAGTCTTGTATCGCTCCACTGAACCATCTAACTTGTTCTTTACTTTTTACACCCACTTGCAAGTTATAGGAATAGCTCCAGATGGTAGTGGAACAAGATCCCAAGTGCCTGTACACTCTAACGTTGTAAGCTCCTCAGTCATACCCGCTGTTAGGGGTGCAAACGGAGCGAATACGGACGGATATCGCTCATCTCGTATCCTTTGCCATATTTTTTCTCAGATTCGGAATCGGACACGACAACGCCGGATACGAATACGAGCGGATAGTCTCAGTCACGAATACAGAGTGAATTCATGCCGAACCGAATATGGATTGTCTCGGTCACGAATACTTATTCGGATATTGCGTGAAAACAGTAACCATACATGTTACACAAATAAAGATCAATTAACCATACTACATGTCCAAGATGCAGCTAGATTAGTAGTTTAACAAGCAAATTTAAATACATCACACGATAACAGAGGGTAGTTAACTAGTTAAACAAGTAGTAGTAACTACTAACTAGCAAGTAGCAAGTTACAACTCTCACACAGTCCAAAATTCAACTAGCCAATAGCCATAGCCAAGTACATCACTAGTTGCACAAGAAGTAGCCAAGTTGCAATAGTAAGTGCTAAGTAAGTAAGTAGCAGATCCTTGGCCGCACAAAAGACTTGTCGAGCAGTAGCCAGCAGCGAGTCATGTCTATGATCACATCTCAGTCGATCATCTCATCGTACAAAAATAGATGCATCAGATGTTGCATGGAAAAAAGCTCCTGAATCCAACAGCCATGCTAGTGAAGCACCCAACACGAGACATGATGGTGTAGTAAAACCGGTGGATCCACCGGATGATTCCTGCAGCTGACACAGCTGGGCCTGAAGGTTGCTCATCTGAGTCTGTATATGACTAGACTAAGTTGCACAAGACTCCAAAGCATTGTCAATGACAGAAGAAGCTATAACAGCATCACCTTGATGAGACGAAACACACGATGGTAACCTCAGCTCGGGGTTCAACTCAAAACAACTATGTGCTAGATGGCCATGTCTCTTGCAGCGAGAACAAGCAAGCTGACTCCTAATAGGACTCCAAGGATACCCTCAAACGCCATGACAGATCAGGTACACAAGCAGATCATCAAGCAAAAAAAAATCCCAGTAATAGAGCTTGTTGCAGTAGAGCACTTAGCAGAGTAGCAGAAGCAAAGCACCTGGCTAGGAGAGTAGCAACATCAAGAAGCAGAGCACCCGGCTGGCACCTAGTCGCCACCGGCGAGGCACCAAACCGGCGACAGTGGTAGCACTACCACCACCGGCGGAGTCGAGTCGGGCTCGGAGTAGAGCAGAAGTTGCGCCTCACCTACAACAGCAGTAGCACCACCACCGGTGGAGTAGAGCCGGGTTCAGTGCAGAGCAAGCTCGGTCGGAGCGGCGGCGGCATTGATCCGGGTGGAGCAACCCCGGGAGGAGCAATAGCGGCGTCGATCCGACGGCGGTGCTCCAGGCGGAGAGCAAAGCAAGCCCAGGCGGAGCGGCGGCGGCTTCGATCTGGCGGCGACCTCGGGCGGAGTGAGCAGAGCCGGGCTCAGAGGAGATGCCAAGCCCAGTCTGGCGCAAACCGAGGCCGGCAACGACGGAAGCAGAGCAGAGGAGCCGAAATAGAGCCTGGCACCGGTGGATGTGGAAAGTGACGAACCACAGGAGAGGGACATGTTGGTGGCGGCTTGCCAGTTACGGCGAGGATGGCGGTGGCCGAACTGGGTCTAGTACCTAACCTAAACCCTATGCTCTGATACCACGTTAGAATTTGGAGATGATTTTGCTATTCACAACTATGTATATTATTCATTATTGAGAAGATGTATATAGACATGATTAGTTGGGCCTCATGGGCTACATGGGTCAAGAGAGAGATGAATAATATGTACGAGACTCTTAACATAAACCATGGCTGCCACCACCGTCTCTCCATCTATCTTCTCTCACTTCCCATGTATCTTACTCTATCCACATCTCTCACGCTTCTCTCCCCCCACGACGTTGATCCCATCGCCGGCGCGGACGAGCTTGGAGGAGGGGAGTTGTTCCCCTCGTTACTACTGGACACACGGCCATCGTCGCCTGCACCTTCGACCTTGGTGTGACGGTACATAGTGGGAAGTCGGCGACCAGATCTGGACAAGCTGGACGAAGGTGGCCAGATCTGGACAAGCCAGACGCCTCGCCCTTCTCTACTCGCCGACTGTCGTCATGTAGTGGATGGGTGAGGGATTTGCGGGGCGCTATGGCCGTGGGTGATGGAGAATGGCGGCAGTTCTTTGGAGGTGTGAGGTGGTAGTTGGTGGCTGTCGGTGAGCTAGCCCTGCCTCGTCGACGCTGGTGAAGAAGAGGGAGGAGAGGGGAGAAGCAGGAGGGGAGGGCTTGGCGCCGGTGGTGTGGTGGAGGTGGTGTGTTGTGGTGATGGCGATTTTGGAAGAGCGGTGAGAGGTCGGCGGTGGTGATTGAGTGGATAGGAGGGAGGAAATAGGGAGGTGGAAGGAGGGGCATTATGGTCTTAAAAGGTTTATAATAGCATATTTCTAATTTCCGCATGTTAGCAGTGGCATGTGTCAGAAAAAACTTTGCAGTGGCTTGTATCTAAATAACCCATTATTAAGAGGTAGTACAATACAAAGTCCCAAATTTATATTGCAGTCCAGAAAAGAGAAAAATTACGACATTGTTTCTAAGGACTAAACTGCAAACAACAAAACCTTCCCTTGCGCTTTAGCTGAAGCTACATTTCGCTGGTGATGAAGGAGGCGGCCAGCGCTGACCGGTTGCTGATGAACTTGTTGTCGGAGATGTAGAGGACAACTAGCATGAACCTGAGGGGGTATCTTCTGGATGGGAAGCATCGCTCAAACGAGACCACTGATCGACCACCTGAAGCAAGCTTTGGCTGAAAAGCTATAGCTGTCGTGGGCCTCCACAGCAGAACGCATTTGTGTTGGAGGTTAGGGGTGATAAAAGCTCAAAGCTCGCGAGTTGACTCGGCTCGTTAAGGGCTCAGCTCAAACTCTGCCATAAGCAAGCCGGGCCGAGTAGGCATTTCTGGTCGTTTGCTTAACGAGCCGAGCCCGAGCCAGCTCGTGAGTTGCTCGTTAGGCTTGATAAAATTAAAACCAAGTGAGTCAGCCCAGCAACAACTTCACCACAATAGGCCCGTAGCCTAGCAACACTCCCAAGTCCCAACCTCCCATCAACCCTAAGTCCCTAATTCAACACACAGGCGCACGCACGTGCATGTCATAGCCGCTGCACAGCGCCAGAGGCCTAAGTCGCGGGCGGCGACCGTGGACGCCGACGCGGCCTTCCGCCCGCCCCTTTCGCCTTCGGTATCCTCCCGCACTCTTTGCTTCCTCCCTCCAACATCCTCCCTTTTGCCCGCCTACTCCGCCTCTGACCTCCGACAATTGAGTTTGGATACAAGTTATGAGTTTTTTTTTCATGTTGTACATATTACATATTAACATTCATGCAATTGTTAGTGTTTACCTTTAAACGAGCCAGCTTGAGCTTTTAAGCCGAGCTGAGTAAGCATTTCTGCTCGTTTGCTTGACGAGTCAAGCCAAGCCGTGTTTGCTAACGAGTTTGACCAAGTCGAGCCGAGCCAGCTTGTTATCTACCCCTATTGGAGGTAAAATTAAAAGGATGTCGCTAGTGTAGAAGGTGATGGGTGAAGTTTGGCCACTGACGCTGAAAATGGAAGACTAGGCCCTTTCATGGCTAGACCCAGGTTAGGTTAGGGCTGATGGTGTAGCTTGTGGTACAGGAACTCTAAATGGGGGTGTGGAGGGGAGGCATCAGGGGAGGATACACGGTGGCTGGTAAGAGGCGGTTGACTTGCAAGCAAGGCGATAAACCTAGGGTAGTTTATAAGGGGAATAGGGGTGGGACCCCCTCCTGCTCGAAGCGGGCGAGGAGCCGCATCTAGATTTGCCAGAGGGGAAGGAGATAGGTCTTGGTGGAGAACGAGAGACGAAGGGTTGAGTGGTTGGTTCCCTCTCTGTTGGTTGGTTGGTTCTTGATGAGTCATTATTGAAGTTCATGTAAACATGCATTGGTTGATTTGTTTTGCACATGCACCCATGGTTGTCATGGGGCGTATTAGGCGATTACGACGCCTAGCAGGTGCCATCTCCACTAGTTGTCTAGGTCGTCGCCTGGGTGACATACGGCGAACATAAAAGCATGCATTAAACAACAAATTATAGAGGTCAACACTAGAGAAGAGAGCAGCAAAGCACAGAGCATCAGCAACACTACACTTCTACACACTACACTTTTACACACTACACTTCTACACACTTCACTTCTACTTCTGCATACTACACTTCTACACTAGTGAAGAGAGCAGCAGAGCAGAAAGCATCAGCAGCAGAGGGCAGCAGAGCAAAGAGCAGATCTGGGAGAAATGGGAAGAGGAACAAAGCAGAGCAGATCTGGGAGAAGGGGAAGAGCAGCAGAGCAGATCGGGAGAACAGAGAAGCAGAGAAACCGAAGCAGACAGAGCAGATCAAGCTGAGAACAGAGGAGAAGAGCAGGGGAGAAGAGGGAGGGGTCATACCTCTAGGCCCACTGCAGGGAGCTTGGCCGCCGCCGCCGCCGTTGCCGGTGGCAGCGGTAGCAGCAGCAATGAGGGGTGGTGGCTACTAGCGTTGCCTCCCTAGCTCTCTCTCTCTCAGGCACACATCTCTCACACGTAGGCAGCCACTTATCTCTCTCTCTCTCTCTCTCTCTCACACACACACACACACACACACACCCCATCGAGCTGGCATGGCGGTCACACATAAGCTCGCCATGGACGCCTAGAAATCCTGGGCGCTCGCCTAACTGACGAAGGTGAGGCAGACCTTCATGGCATCTACTCCAGGGCGCCTTTGCGTTTAGGCGACGTCCAGGCAACGTTTAAACAACTCCGTTACAACCATGCAGGCACCACTTACTATAATTTATCTCCAGAACTTTGCCCGAGTGTTGTGACTTGTGCCACCATGGTTGTTGAGAACCAGAGAAATCAGCCGTTGAAGACTGAATGAAATTGGCTCTCTTACCGAGAGAGTATATTTGTCCACACGAACAATATTACGCTCCAGAATTCACTAGACCTGTATACCAGAACATTATCAGCTGGACTGTTGCTGTGAAATATGACATATTTACTAGTATTTAACAGGGAGGCATTCCTGCAGTAGTTAAAGTTCTCCGATGAAAATATGGTGGTGCCTATCTATTATGACTTTAGGAGTATATGGTCGCCTTACATTGTTGTGGTCGTTGGTTGGGTACGGGTCCAAGGACTGATGGTAGAGCACTCGTCCTCGTCTAATTGCCGGCAGGGCTCTTCTTTGTCGAGGTAGCGAGGCTTTGAGGCTTGATTAGCCAGGGAGGCGAGGGATCGCCCTCCAAGCTTGGCCGGGACTCTTCCCGACGAACGAGGAGGCTCTGATCTCTAGCTAACCGGTTAGGAACTAACTTTGTTTATTTCTTGCTTGCTTGATAATGGATACATGCTATCCCTTTTATAGGGACGACCGACTTGACCCTTAAGAAATAATCTATAAGGAAATTTATCTCTAATAATCCAATCAAATAATAACTTGCTTACCTAATAGATAATACCAAATACCTAATAGATAGATTCCTAAATAATAAATCTTGTCTAGTACTTGTGTGCTACAGTACTCGCTTGGATATTGGACCATAACATACATATACATTGTGTCTTTGACCCATCTATGAGTTCTCTACCATATATCGATATTACTTACTGCTTAGTGTCTTTCCTCTTCAGTAGAGGTCCAAAATGGTAACCTTATGTTCCTTTGCCGACTTTGCAGCCCAGAAGTTCCTAAAGCAAATTTCCATGTGGAGCTTGATGCAGCTAAAGCAACATGGTTATCCCATGATATTGTAATGTTCTCATCAAAAACTGGAGAAATGCTGTTACTTACAGTGGTTTACGATGGGCGGTATGATAATTGTTGATAGGCATAACATTGTTCTAGACTTCATAGGCATAACACTGTTCTAGACTTCATAGGCATAACATTGTTGTTCATTATCTGCTTTTTTTTTTTGCAGAGTTGTGCAAAGATTAGATCTTATGAAATCAAAAGCATCTGCCCTCAGTTCGGTTGGTTACTTGTGCACTTGTTGTGCTTATATGCCCTCTTTTGTTTTGATATTATTACTCAACTCATTGGATGTTGGTGCTCTCTTCTAGTTTACTGACCTATTTGTGCATAGGGTGTTACAACTATTGGAAGTTCGTTCTTCTTCCTTGGTAGTCGTTTGGGAGACAGCCTTCTTGTGCAGTTTTCCTGTGGTGTGCCAACATCTGTTTTGCCAGATCTAACAGATGAGGTGATTTGAAATATCTTTCTTGATGTGCCTTTTATCATTTTTATTAGAAAACTTCACTCCATGCCACTGGAAAACTATGTATTCGAAAAATTCCACATGAAATGATTACTATAAAATGCCACTATTTGTCATATTCACAGTTCTGAAATTTGAAATTAAATAATCCACCAGAATTCTTAGAATTTGGGAATATAAAAATCCCATTGTGTTCTTTCTTCTCTGTTTCTTTTCTCATTCTTTTTTTGGACCGGACTTTTCTCCTCATTCTTCCTCCCCATCCTGTTTATTTTCTCCCCTCCTAGAAATTGCCATCCTCCATGTGAGACAGTTGATGTTTCTATGTGCCTCTTCGTCAGAGGCGCTGATCTCTGTGCTCCTCTACCTATTGATCTCATTGCCCTCCTCTGAACTCCCCTTCCAAGAACCATTGCTCACTCAGCAGCATGCAAGGACCGATGATGGTTCGCAGGATGCCTTCCTTGTGGCGCATCTCGAGAACTTTGCAGTGGGAGTGGAAGGTACTGACGAAGGTGATACTGCCATCTGGTTGGCACTCAGGGAGGAGGTTGCAGGGTTGATGAACATATATATTTTTTTTCTGTGTTAGTCCATATGCTCAGACACTAGTCTGGTAGGATACCAGATTGGTGAAGGTGACGCTCAGCGTCGCCTTCCACTGTTCTTGACTCTGCTCTGGACAACACCAACTTGGACAAGGGCTGTGCGCCAGAGAGTAACGTTATGTCCACTGCCAACATTGCTGCTCCGTTGGTCATTTGTGGTTGCAGAATTGAGGCAGTTTGGGCGCCCACAAAGTGGTGATATTAGCTAGGAAAATATGGACTCAATCAGAAAATTTATTGGTATTGCAATGGCCTTGAATGTATTCATCTCTACTCAAAATTTGGATCCTCTTCTTGGTTCTATATATACAGGAATACTACTTTGTTTCATTGCATAGTGGCCTCCTGTGGAATGCTCTAAGGACTTGTCTGGAAGAAAGGAATTTTGGTGGAAAAATGGAGGATTACAATCCTAAGAAATGTTTATATTGAGGTGTTTGAATTGTAAGAACGGCTCTAAAGAAATTTCATAGCAAACTTTTCTTTTCCTCACATTTTGGAGTTGTTCAAGTCTCTCTCTCTAGCATTTCCCTCCAAAGCTACGAAACTTCCTTGGTTTTTATTGTAAAGCATCTCCTTCAATTACTGTGTTTCAAATCCCTATAGGATTTAACTGAATGCGGCACTTTGACTATGTTAAAAATGGGACCTAACAAATTGATGCTCATTGGGTGCTTGATGAAAATGGTCTATATAGTAGATATGGAAACATCATTTCTTTTTTTAGGCTTTCTACACTCCTTTAGCGCTTTAGCCCAATTCTGCTATTAGGCTTTCTGTTCTGTAGGAGCTACAAGGGTGTCGTAGTCTTTTGTTCTTGTGAAACGCTGTGAATTGTGACAGTGCTTTGTTGCATGAGATTGGCTTTTTCAAGAGAAATTGTGTTCATGAGTGGCATACAGCCAATTGATCGATTTTGAATGGCATTCCCCAATACTCAAATTTGCTAGTGGTTTATGGCAAACTTGCTTTGGTTACTGGTACTGCTTGTCATTGCTAACATTGTTGTGATGATGTTTGGTTAGGTCTAAGTGCCTCAAATACTTAATGGAAAAGATCGCTCTAAAAGAGCAAACTAATATACTAAATAAAGCTAATGATGTTTGTTTAGGTCTGAGAGCCTCAAATGCTTCATGGAAAATATCCCTCTAAAAGAGAAACTGATATACTAAAAATGGCTAATTTGTCACTGTCATCAGTCAACAGCACCTTCACTACTGACTGCATTGCCCTAGTAGTTGTGCACTACCACACTCCTCTGGAAGTCCTGAATGAACAAGATGTTATTAAAGGCATGACGTACTTAAAAAAAATGCTAATGCGTCACTGTCAGCACCCAACAGCACCTGCGCTACTGACTGCATTGCCCTAGTAGTTGTGCACTCCTCTGGAAGTGCTGAATGAACAAGGTATTATAGGGAAGATGCCTCAAATGGTAGCTCTCACTGCTGAATGAACAAGGTATCCCCACTGCATGAAAATTTGTTAGCTGAAAGCTAAAATTTATTGCCACACTATCTAGATAATTAGGTAATCCTTCATTGCTGGTTGGGAGGCCATTTAAAGGAACCTTCAATGGTTTGAGTTGTTTTAAACTTAGGGTTACATTTGCAAATAGTTGGCAGAATTCATACCAAAACTTAACACTCCCTCTATCACTAAATAGATGTCATTTTGGAATGCCTATAGTAAAAAAGATTTTTAAAAAGATTTTTCATAGATTTTTCATCAAAAGTACTTCCACAGTATTATACTTCTTATATATTTTTACTAATATTACAATAAAAGTTAATAGTCAAATATGTACATTGGAGATCATGTCAATGTCGAAACGACATCATTTAATAACACTGTAACAGAGGGAGTATCCATTTCAAGTGAGGTGGATTTTTGTTGTCATCCGTGAGGCAACAATCTTTCAAGGAATTAATGCTATTGTCAGGCTTAAAAAAAATTGTATATCTGTTTTGCCACTCTATACTGTAATGGCTAACATGGCTTTCAATTTTGAATGTATCTATTTTCCGCCACCTTATGGTTTTAGATTGAATTGTTCTACCTTTGATAAAATAGGAAGATGCCATTGGATCTGGCTTGACCCGTGTAGCAATTTCTTTTAGCTTCATGTGCTAGGAATGTTAGCATAGAAAAAAAAAGTGAAGTGTATTGCTCAATGTCAGCTTGAGTTGGCAGGCTAAAACCGCTGGATGAAGCTAACTTGACAATCGCACCCTCTCTTCTGCGATATATAAAAGAGCTTTTGGGGGTTCTCGAAATTGTTAGTATTTACTATGTTGCAATTGTTTTGTTAGGTTCTCAACAGTTTCTATAATGTGTGAATCATCTTCTTTCTGTACATCTTTCTAGTTATGTACGAGCCATTTGTCGCACATGTAGTAGTGAGCTTTTGAAAAATATACTAAACGCTGACTGTCCCTTGAATCATTGATTACTGATATATAGTGATCTACTCGTGTAGCGGTCCGCTGATATTGAAGGTGACCTGCCTTTTTCCAAGCGTCTAAAGAGGATGCCCTCTGACGTTTTACAGGATGTGACCAGTGTTGAGGAACTTTCTTTTCAGAATAATATGGTGCCAAGCAGTCTGGAGTCAGCACAGGTTTGAATATTACTTTCGGTTGCATGTTAGCTTTCTGATTATATCCAACTTATGTAGAGCTAGAATTATGTTCTAATTGTAAATAGTCCTTTACAGCCTCTTGTTAGTTATCACTTCCAATTGTTTCTTTCCTGTCGGTGATTTATTTTACTTAACTTTTACTTTACAGAAGATCTCATACATTGTAAGAGATGCCTTCATCAATGTTGGTCCTCTGAAAGATTTTTCATATGGTTTAAGAACCAATGCAGATCCCAACGCGACAGGAAATGCGAAGCAAAGCAATTATGAGTTGGTCAGTTTCATGACACTCTTACCTTTTAGTCTTTGGTCTATCTTGTTCAGTAGTATTAACTTTTATTGTTGAATGCGTGTATGTGGTTTGTTGTTGATTTGCTGAATGGGTGTTACAAGCATGGTTCCAAATCCTGGTTGTAGCCGGCCGCTTACAGCCGGTTATTGAAATTCCTGGTGGTTTATGGGATTAGTACTAGCCGGTTTTCGAGATATTAGGTGCTATTTAGAAATATAGAATCTCATTAGATTTTGGGATCAAGGAAACAAATTGAAAAATAAGAAAGACAAAGAAAATAAGAGAACACCTTACTGGAATCTACCAGGAAACTGGGCTGGTACCGGGTTCCCTGGAGGGGTCCAGGATTTTTACCAGAATGGGTAAATTGAACCCTGACAACAAGTACAATGTTAAAAAAGGGAAACATTTATAATTAATACTTGTATATTACATTAAAAACATAAAAGTACAACAATGTATTATCAGTAAGCAACAGTTGTTTTTGTGTCCTTTTACTGCGCATGTTGACTTCTTCAATGTTCCTCCATTATATGCTGTTGAATCACACATTCTGCATGTGTGCTAATCATTATGCTCGTGTTATGTGATCTTAATATTTTATTTCCTGTTACCACTTTTTGCATAAATATCTGTCACTTTAGTGAAATTGTGAAAGGAAATTCGACAATCTACCATTTCTGATTTAGTTACTGAGGTGCATGTTTTTTTGCTCTTCATTTCAGCTACTCTCTTTGTAACATTATTAGCTCTGTTTCAGGTGTGCTGTTCTGGCCATGGTAAGAATGGAGCACTTTCTGTCCTTCAACAATCTATTCGTCCTGATTTAATAACCGAGGTGCATATTTTTTTGTTTTTCATTTCAGCTACTTGCTTTCATTCTTTTGGGAAGAAGCTAATGCTTTATCATGTTTTCCATGTGTACTTAGTTTCAAATTGTTGTTGTAAGAATGTCAATAATGCTAGCTAACCTGACATACTTGCAGTTTTGTATTTTGAATTTTGTTGGTGCTATGCAATGCTAAATTTGTGTGAACTATTCACAATTAAGTAAAACTAAGTTAGCATGTCAAATAGTAACCCCCTCTTAACATGATATTACTGGTATTTAGTCAATATCAATACGCCCCTGTTTTCGATTTTTCATGGAAACCCCAATTTCGTTATTTACTTTTCTGTTTACTTACATTTGTTCTTAACTTATCTAGGTGGAATTACCAAGTTGCAGAGGTATTTGGACAGTTTACTATAAGAGTTCCCGTGGGCATACCATAGAAGATAATGAATACCATGCATATCTGATAATAAGCCTAGAGAGCCGGACAATGGTAACATAAATTTGATTTTGTGTTCGTTTCCTTCAGAGATGTATATTTTTTTCCCTTGGGTATGGTAAACTAATATGCTTTTTATCAGTATGGGTCGTGTCGAACTAAACATAAGAGTATTTTTCATGGGAAAGGCCAAAATGGTACTATGGCTAAGGGTTGAGTGTGCAATCGGAGCGGATACGGTTGGATATCGCTCATCCTGTATCCTATTTCGTATTTTTTTCTCGGAGTCGAACACGGATAGTGTTACTTACTTCTCCATCCTGTATTCGCTCTGTGAACCTTCGATTGGACGGATATTATCCGCTTCTTTTGCACCCCTACATAGGAATCAGAGCGAGCACGGAGAGACTAATCGCTGAGACGTCGAAGGAAGAGAAAGGAGCTAAATTCTTGCATCATTTGTCTCTTGGATGCTTTGGAAAGAACATAATAGCAGGGTGTTCAACAACTAGGTGGGATCCATTGAGCATCTGTTACAGCGTATTCATGAGGAGCATTGCCACTGGCGCTTGGCAGGTGCTCATGGTCGGCAGGCACCCTCGTATCAGGAGTCACCCCCAATAGTTCCTAGGTCGTTTTTGTTCTTTCTGCGGCTAGCATCTAGGCCGCGAAGGTGGTCTAGATCTCGCTGGGTTTTTTTCTCATTGTATTTGTGTGTTTGTAATTCAATTTTTCTTCTTAATAGAATGACGTGCAAAGCTTTTGCTCATTCTTGAAAAAAAGTTGTCAAAGGAAAAGCACTTAATATCCTCTGCCTACTCAGATACAATAACCCACCTATCTGTTATCCTTTTCCTAAGTGAAGTCACAACAGGCTTTCCTCGTACCACCAGATATACGGATACATACGGACGAATATCGCTGATCCTGTATCCTATTCCACATTTTTTTCTCGGAGTCGGAGTCGAACACAGATAGTGCTGAATAACCATTTATCTCTTCTGTATTCGCTCCGCAAGCTTTCGGTTGGTCGGTTAGTCGGGAATTATTCGCTCCGTTTGCACCCCTACTAGGTGTAACAGCCCCACCCCAGTTTGTACATTAGGAAGTTCCAAATAATCCTAAAAAAAATTATGCATGTTTGTGGAAATATACAAAATATGGTTGATGTGGGACATGCAAAAAACAAAAAGACAAATGAGACCTAATTACATATATATGTCTTGAACCTTCTCTGTGTGTGTGTCAAGGTTATTAAGTTGTAAAGTCGAGTCGAGTGGCAAGGGGGGCGACTTGTCGACTAGCCTCCACACTAGGAAGTATATAAATAGGTACTACTACTACTAGTGCTACTGCTACTACTGCTATTCACTACTACTACTGCTACTGCTACCATAGAGGAAAACAGAGCAAGCAAGGAGCAGAGGCAGAGCACAACGCAAAAACAGAGGAGAGGAGTGCTCACCGTGGCTAGGGACGACGGCGACTGGGGAGGGTCGAGGAGGTGGCGGCGGGCTAGGGTTACCCTCGCACGACTGGCGGCGGCGGTGTCAGGCTAGGCTTCCCCTCCCGTGGCTGTGTCGTGGGGAGTGGGGGGAGGGGACGGGGGAGATAAGGGAGGCCGGAGGGCCGAGAAGGTGGCGGCGGTGACGACAGTAACGTCCGGATATTGTTCCCCTCGCGCCACAGAGTCGTGGGGAGTAGGGGGAGGGGACGGGGGAGAGGGATGCCGGAGGGCTGAGGAGGTGGCGGCAGCGTTGGCGTCAGGGTAGGGTTCCCCTCACGCGGCGACATCGTGGGGAGTGGGGGGAGCCTCGAGAGTCTGGATTGATCTGGTTCGATGGTTCGTCGTGTTCGCGTATAAGCTCCCCTTCCCCTCTCAAGCTGGCTAACCGTGGGCCACCGGTCGTGCGGCTTGCACTTCGTGATTAGTCACGACTAGCCCTCCTAGTCGGGTCGATGGCTCTAGTCGGAGGCTATGTGCCGACTTGTCGACTAATCGTCGCGACTTAACAATACTAGTGTGTGTGTGTGTATATCCCAAATGACATCTCATATGATTGTGAAGGTTGGAAGGTACACGTGACAACATGTCCCATGTGTGAGATTTTTTTTAGATTTTTTTGAACATTTCTCATGGCCCAACCGATATAATTGGAGTGTTTACCTTAAGAGTTCAAAATCCGTGTCTTATTTTGCATGACATGTTAGCGAGTCCACATAATAATAATAAGGCATATATGGTATTCGTAGAAGAAGAATTAGCTCTGTAGCACTGAAAGAGCACCATTTTGGCTAAATACCACCGAATCGTTCTGGTTCACTTTAATACCACCAAAGTTTCCCTCTGTTCCATTATTTGCCATTCCGTCACGTTCAAGGGGTTATGCTGTCAATTAAGTCCCTTTTCCCCCTTCTAATAGTTCGCCTCTTTGGACGGCGATGCTGCCCGACCTTGCCATCAACTCCATTGCCGCGATTCACTACCGCCACCAGGCCTTCCACTAACTCTCTAGTCTCCTTGCTGATGCAGTTGGGTCTCCTTGGAGGCTGTCGGTGACTTCATCCTCGCCGGATATTGCTACCTCCAATTCCGGACACAAGGCACTCTACGTATTGTTGCCCAATTCGACTTTGGCCAACGCTATTTTTCGCCCTTTGATGAACTCTTCTCCACTGCCAGTGACTTCCTTTGACCCTTTGCTTCTGCAAATCTGACCTTTGCCGCCTTCTTGTCCTCCTCCGCCACCGCTGCGACCCACAGGGGAGGGCGAGGAACTGCCGCAAACGTCACTGTTGAGGGAGGTGGGGCTGTCGCTGAAGATCATGATCTAGCTGATTTTGATGTGGTCATTGTTCTCCATCACCACCGTTCTTGGCCATTGTCCATTCGCTAGTCAATATTTAGGGGCTGTCGCCCATCTCTGTCGCTATTGCAATTGCTGCTGGCCAACAATCGGAGGTAGGGAGAGAGAGGGAGAGGGATCGACATGCTGCCATCAGTCTTGCCTTGTCGTAGTTTCTTGGCCGCTGTCAGCATCAAAGAGTAGAGGAGTGAATGGGTTTGGTCCTGGTTGGGCTCAACAGGTTTAGTCCATGGGCAATCTTGCCATTTCTTGTCTTGATCTCCAAAAAAAAAAAAAATCGGGCCAAGGAAATAAATCATTGACGGAAGCTGACTGAGTGGCAAATAATGGAATAGCGGAAACATTGGTGGTATTAAAGTAAACCAGAACGATTCAGTGATATTTAGCCAAAGTGGTGATCTTTCCGTGCTACAAAGTCAAATTTTCCTTGTTAGAATATGAAGTTATCCAGAGTTGAGTTGACTATCTCAAAGTCTCTCTATGGTGAGTAAAATGATTGCTGTACTTTGAGTAGGTTTACTGAGACCTGGATTCTCATTCTAAACTTGTAAGAGACATGCTGTGATGTCTAGCTGTTGCAAGCCTGCAAAACATTATACATTTGTAAATTAATGGTTTAGTTGTGTATTTCTGGACTTAAAATCTTCTGCAAGGATATCTTCAATATATATATATATATTTGCTTTGTCATGGAGTTGTTATTGGCCTCCTGCTCCTTTTGTGTTTGATTTCCATTTTCCTGTAGACTTAAAGCCTTCCTTGGGTCTCATTGTCTCAATGACCCATTGTACAGTTTTATGTTTTATTAGTATTGTTAATATATTTCAGTAGGGTTCTCCTGTACTGTTCTCATGAAAAAGGAATTAAAATTCATGATGCGCCTTAGCTTAGAATTACTGCTGAGCAGTTCACTACACTTCCCTTTAATGTGCGCACTTCCATTCTCAAAACAACCTTGGTTTATTCTTCAAAGTTCAAACACCCTCCCTGCTTCTTGAAACACCATTGTTGCTGTTAGAATAGGGTGTTAGAATAGGAATCCTTTTGTATTTCCTTATCTGCCTTTTGTATTTCCTTATCTGCATATGGCATATCCCTCTTGTACGCTCTATATATATTGCCCATTGGGCCTCTTTAATACATACACAATATTCATAATATGGTATGAGAGCAAAGGTTCTAAACTCTAGCCTCTGACTGCTAACGCTGCCCGTTGCCCCTGGGAGGAGCAATCTCTGCTCCCAGGGGCGGCCACATTAGTCGTAGTCTTTTCTCATAGAAGCAGCAGCGGCATCCTTCCCCGATTTTGATCCTTCGTTGCCTCCCAGCTTCTCCAGAAGACGCTCCAGCAGGAGATTGCCAAGCGCTCCATGCGTGTCTTTGTCTTCCACCTCGAGCGCTGCTGGAGAAGACCTCGAGCACGTCTTCCACCGCATCGACGATGCCAATAAGCGCATTCGCTACGACTTAGACCCTGTCGAGCAGCACCTTGGCGACGCGCTCCAGGACAAGCCCGACGTGGCGTGCATCCACTCGGCCCTCCTCGCCGTCGAAGCCGACCTCAAAGCAATCAAGTCCAGGAGCCTACAATCTCCTGTGCGATGATGGCGGCGGGACCAAGACGATTCGCCAGGGCCTCTTTGGTCGCCTCCGCGCGCGCACGTGCCGCCAGTGGTGGAAAACAGGGGAGGGGGATCCCTAATCCTCCTTCCCTATGTGCTCTGCGTTTTCATAAATGGGGTGATGGGCTGACGGTACAGGCGGGTACAACCCCCAAAAAAAAACTGGTGCTGCTAGTTAACGCTGCTGGTTATCGTTTCTTAGCGTTTTTTTGTTGAGTTACGTCCATCTAAGTCTGTATGACTTTATCTTTGAGTTCCTCTAAGCTATGCGAGTCCACAAATTTATTGTCAGTTATAGAAGCATAGGAATTCCCTTATGCATGGCAGCAGTCGCCGCTCCTGCTCCTTTCTGAGCCACGTGCAGATCGTAGAAGTCATTATGATGCCACCGCTTCTCTCTTAGCCGCCGCCCCGAGCTTCTAAGGCCGCCGCGTTTCTTCTGCGCCGCCGCTGTCTTGGGCTTCGATCTCCACCGCCATGCTTCTATCTATTTCTCTTTTGCTTGATTTGACAGTTTTCTCTATTTTTGTCGGTTTCATCATCTTCTTCGTCGTGTTATTGCTGTTGACTTTGCTCCCGCTTGCCTCTACTTTCCTAGCCCTTGCACCCTGTGCTTTATGGGCTGTCGCACGACCTCGGATGGGAGGAGATCTTTTGATACTCGACATATTTTCCAGGAGCTGCATGCTACGACAACATTATCAAGACTCGGACTTCGGATTTTCCCTAGTTTTAGTGTCAACCCTTTCCAAATGCAATGCTATTGCATACGCCTTGCATTTGAGGGGGGTGTTAGAATAAAAATCCTTTTGTATTTCCTTATCAGCATATGGTATATCCCCCTTGTACACCCTATATATATTGCCTATTGGGCATCTTCAATACATGCACAATATTCATAACAGTTGCTTTGTGTGAAATCCGTGTCTTCCAAATGGAGCCTAAAATGGTTGCATACTTGCATGCAACAGAATACATCAAAAAACAATATTATTTTTTCTTTGTATCAATATGCATGCAAAAGTCCATATATCTTTGGTAAATTTTGTTAGTGACATTACACCAAAATGGTTGCATACTTGCATGCAATGGGACTATCAGTATTAAAGCAAACCTAATTATTTCCTTTTCCAAGCAAGATCTGTACTGCTTTGAATTACATGTATTCTGTATACTTTGCTGCCTTTGCTTCTTGTTTTGTTTATAAAACAACTAAATAAGTATTTCTAACTTTTATCATGCTACGTGGTGTGATTGTTTTAAAGTTTAAGTTTTTCTTCAGCTAGTACTTGATTTTGTTGTTTAACTTAAATACTTAATATATACAGTTTATTCCCTTTGGGCTTGATCCTCTCTAATTTCTTCTGACAAAATTATTACTGACCATACAACATTATTGTTTATAATAGGTACTTGAGACAGGTGATGATTTAGGGGAAGTTACTGAAACAGTTGACTATTATGTTCAAGCAAGCACCATTGCTGCTGGTAACTTGTTTGGGAGGTATTTCACTTCTAATCATTTTCTGTAATTTATGTCGCATTATCTTTACTAGTTTGGCATTATTTGCTGCGAAAATGGATAGATTACACTCATTTTATGAAAATAATGGGCAATGCTGGCATCTTGTATCTTCAGTTATCTTATAGTTATGTGTACTGTCTATCTGTCACGTGAATTCAGCAACCTGAACTTCATGGTACATCTAATTTATCATGAATTACTCGAAGCACTTTTATCTCGAAGATTGATTGGAAGGTTTTGTCTGATATTAGAAGTTTAGTATCAAGGGATATGCTTTGGTGCTCTCCCATGATTTTTTTTTTCACAAATCTCAAAGCATGTAGACTTCTGAAGTCAGTTACCATTAATTATCTTAATTTCTAAATTTCACATCATCAATCACGTGTCATACAGGTTTTGACCTCTTTATAGAATCATGAATCATGTTTCATTCAGTATTCTAAAAGGCGACTGCCTAGCCCTCCTAGGCGCTAGGCAACACCCTCCCGCTTAACCCGCCTAACTAATTTATCCCACCTAGGTGCCGCCTAGCCTCGCCTAGGCCCGCCTAATCACCCCTAATCGGTGATTAGGCACTAGGCATTGGTCTACCGCCCGACTAGCGTCTAGCGCCTTGGTGAACATTGGTTTCATTAGTAAATGTTCATTATGTTCATGACAATGTGTGAAAATTTAACATTTAGTATTTTTTTTATCATTCCATTATTGTTTAAATTTTTGCAGGCGGCGTGTCATACAGGTATATGCCAAGGGTGCTCGTGTGCTTGATGGTTCTTTCATGACACAAGAACTAAACTTTACTACGCATACTTCAGAATCATCTTCGAGCTCTGAGCCTCTTGGAGTGGCATCTGCTTCCATCGCGGATCCATATGTACTTTTGAAGATGGTTGATGGAACAGTTCAACTTCTTGTAGGAGGTATGGTATATGTACTAGTCAACCATGTTTTGGTTTCATGCTTCTTTGCTGTGGACTTGTCTAAAATTCAGTTTAACATTGAAATTTAGGTCTACCAATATGCAGTTATATCGTGCAATGGGCCAAGTTGGTCAGCAGTTTGCAGAAAGTAATGCTAGAGCCTAGAAAATAGTTGCGCAGATATCGTAGTAGAGATTAATAGGCATAGGAAGGTGAATGGTACTAAAATACTCGTACAGCTTTCATATGGCTCTATAAGACAGCACCTGCTATGAGAAGTTTCCAAGAGCAGAGGATAGAAATTAGCGATCTGGTGCTTTCTCGTTTAGGTCTAAACATGTGCATAAAACTGTGCAGTGTGCACTCAGGTATTGGATGTCATGTTTGTAGAAGTTGTAGAAGGTATGTATCTAGCTTGACTCCTTATTTCAGTGCATACCTGTGAATTTCGGTGAGGTTTGGAAGAATTGATTTAGGGGGATCTCAGGTAACATGTGTTAGAAAAACGGAGACTAGGGTTTTGTTATTCACAACAGTGCAACTTGTTTATTAATTGAAAGGGTATATATAGACATTTGTTGCATGGGCTACATGGGCCAAGAGAGAGAGAGAGAGAGAGAATGTAGAATATACAACACTCTTAACACCCTCCTTCAAACTCAAGGTGTATTTGATGCACTAAGTTTGAGTAGATGAAGCCGATGATGTTCTCGAGTCTAAGTTTTAGTGAATAAATTCGCAACTTGAAGCTCTGAGGGAGCATACTTGAGGGCGATGGTCGACTGCTGACAATAAGATCGTATGAAGGATGCATCAACATTAATGTGTTTTGTCAGCTCATGCTTGACTAGATCACTATCAATCTGAATGGCATTTGTATTGTCACAAAAGAGGTGTAGGATTGTCACAATGGACACCTAGATCAATCAAGAGCCATCGAAGCCAAATGATCTCTGAGGTGGTAGCAGCAAGATCTCGAAGCTCAGTCTTTGCACTAGAGTGTGATACCGCAGTCTGCTTCTTGGACTTCTAGGCAATGAGTGAAGTACCAAGAGAGATACAGTAGCCAGTGATGGATCGGCGATCAACAGGATCACTCACCCAAGTGGAGTCAGAGTAAGCGTGAAGCTGACTTGAACTGACATAGAACGGACGTCTGGACGCAGTCCCCTTGAAGTATCTCATCACACGAAGAACATGACCTTAATGGACTGAGGTGGGAGCACTGACAAACTGGCTTAGTACATAAACATCATGAGCAATGTCTGGCCTGGTGACAGTGAGATAAACAAGACTCCCAACGAGTTGACGATAGCGAGAAGGATCTATCAGTGGTACACCATCTGTAGGTCAAAGCTGTAGATGGAGCTCCATGGGTGTGGCAGCATTGCGTGTATCAGTCATACTAGAGCGAGCAAGCAGATCCTGAATATAGCGATGCTGAGAGAGGTAGTAGCCATCACTATCAGAATGAACCTCAATCCCCAGAAAATAGCTTAATGGTCCCAAATCGGACATCATAAATTGTTCACTCAATTTCTTCACAAAAGCCACATAATCCACGTCTCCTGTGATCAGCATATCATCTACATATAGTAGAAGCAAAGTACGACCTCGCCGAGAAGTGTGAATAAACAAGACAGGGTCATGCTCACTTGGAGTAAAACCAGCGGCTCAGATCACAGAACTGAAACGCTCAAACTAAGCACGAGGAGACTGCTTGAGACTATAGAGCACGCCTAAGGCGACAAACATAGCCTGTAAGAGCCTCAACATCGGGGGATGGCCGCATATAGACCTCATGTAGATCACCATGAAGAGATATAGTCCATGTGCGTACCGCTGCAACAGCAATAAGAGTATGGACTGTGATCATATGAGCAACTGGAGCAAAAGTTTCATCATAATCTTGACCATAAGCCTGCTGAAAAACTCTTGCAACAAGATGAGCTTTGTGTTGTGAATTGACTTCATACTTCCAAATGGGCCAATGGGCCAATATGTACCGTTACAAAGAAGGGGCAAATATGCATAAAGCACCCTCTACAACTGAAGAATAACAAAACATAAATATATATCTAACACACCTCCCCCTCACTCATGGTGGATCAACAACAATGAGTTTGGAGAGGAAAAGATGGTGTTGAGCTCGAGTTTGTGCCTTCGTGAAGAAATCCGCTAGCTAAAGCTCCGAAGGCACGTACTGAAGAGCCACAACCAGGTCCTGCACTTGCGATCTCATATAGGAAGCATCAACACCAATGTGCTTGGTGAGTTCATGCTTCACTAGATCTCGTGCAATACTGATCGCACCCGTGCTGTCAGACAAAAGAGGGGTCGGTGAGGTAACAGAGACTCCAAAGTCCTGAAGGAGCCATCCTAACCAGGTAACCTCAATTGTCAATGACGTCATAACCCTCAACTCAGCCTCAACACTCGAGCGGGAAACTGCTGTCTTCTTTTTGGTCTTCTAGGCAATCAGAGAGGATCCAAGGAAAACACAGTAGGTAGAAAGGGATCGACGATCGCAGTGATCACTGGCCCAAGTCGCATCAGAGTACACCTGGAGCTGCAAGGAGCTGGAGCGAGGAAAGAAAAGGCGACGAGAAATGATGCCACAAGATATCGAAGGACACGCTGAAGGTGACTATAGTGAAGCTGAGTGGGAGCCGAAACGAATTGGCTCAGAATGTGAACAGGGTGAGAGATGTCAGGTCGAGTGATCCTAAGATAGACAAGACTACCAACAAGGTGACGGTAGCGAGTGGGATCCTCAAGAGGCTCGCCATCAATGAACCGAAGATGAACTCCAAGCTCCATAGGAGTGTCCGCTGTGCGCTGATCAGTGAGACAAGTGCGAGCAAGAAGGTCTAGAATGTACTTCTCCTGGGAGAGGTAGTAGCCCTCGGGTGTAGAAGTGATCTCAATTCCAAGAAAGTAGCGAAGTGGACCCATGTTAGACATCAAAAACTTGTCACTAAGACGCTTCTTCACAAAAGCGATGTACTGAGGATAGTGATGATCATATCATCAACGTATAGAAAAAGAAGAGTCCGACCACGAGGAGAGGTGTGAACAAAGAGAACAGGATCATGGTCACTGGCGGTGAAACCGGCCTCAGTGACAACAGAGGAGAAGCGCTCAAACCAGGCTCGAGGAGCTTGCTTGAGCCCATAGAGAGCGACGAAGACGACACACCATACCATCAGGAACAGAATACCCAAGGGGCGGCTGCATGTAGACCTCACGCAACTCGGCATTGAGAAAGGCATTCTTGACGTCTAACTGAGAAATGGACCACTGGCGAACAGAAGCAACTGCCAGAAGGGTCCGAACAGTGGTCATGTGAGCAACAGGTGTAAAGGTCTCGTCGTAGTTACGACCATGCTCCTGCTGAAAACTATGAGCCACAAGACGAGTCCTGTAGCGCTCAAGAGAGCCATCAGAGCGAGTTTTAATATTGTATATCCACTTGCATGTGATTGGAGTACCATGAGCAGGTAGGGGAACAAGATCCCAAGTCCTGGTACGCTCTAGAGCGGCAGTCTCCTCAGCCATCGCCTGCTACCACTCCTGATGGGCAGCAGCCTCTCGGTAAGTCGTAGGCTCAACAAGAGCAGCAGCCGTAAAGCCGTAACGCTTAGGAGGTCTAACAGTCCGACGACCACGAAGATCATACCTGGGAGGAGAGGCTGGAGCGGGATCGAGCAAGGACGAGGTAGTGAAGGGAGGCCGTGGACGGCGAGAGTAGTGCAGCGGAATGATGGATAAGTCTCTGTGTTGGCTTTTGCCGCCCTTCAAGGACAGCATCCTTGACTGGCGGTTAGCATCTCTTTTGGAGAGAGCATCTTGGACTAGCTTTAGGACTAGCTTTAGAGGACAGAGCATCTAGGACAGAGCATCTAGGACAGAGCATCTTAGACTAGCATATGCTTGGCATATGCTTGGTGAGTTAGCCCTATAAATATGTATCCCCAACCCCTCAGTTGGCATGGCATTGTGAAGAGAAATAAACCAAGAAAAAATTGCCCCGTCTCCAAGTGTCATCCTCTCCATGAGAGTAAGGATCTTGCTATCACCTCAAGCAAGAGTCCGACTAACAAGTGGTATCGAGCTATACTATCCTGAGCCCGAGCATCTCCTGCTCATCTCCTTCTCCGCCTCGTGGCCCGGCCCGTGCGGCGGCGACTCGGTATCCGCCGCTTCGCCTCTCCGAGAGCGGCGGCGGCTCGTCGAAGCGACCTCTCTCACGCAACACCCCCAGTAGCGCTATGTCCGCAGGCGATCTCGGCCTTCGCCGCCTCGAGCACCTGCACGAGCGTCGGGCCGAGCGGCCGAGGCTTCGCCAAGCGGCTCGCGGCGCAGCAGCGGCGGCAGCTGGCGCAGCGTGGCAGCGGCGCGTCGGTAGCGGCGGCGGGCGGCAGCAAAGCCGAGTGCGGCGGCAGCGGCGGCGGATGCAGGCGCGTGCGGCGCGGCGAGGTCAAGGTCTGGCGGCGGCAGCAGCTCCATCTCGCGATGGCGGCGCGAGCGCGGACCTTGAGCGGCCCAGAGAGGGCGGCGCGTGGCGAGCGGCGCGATGGCGCGGCGCGACGCCCGCGAGCTTGGCGGCAATCGAGCAGCGCGGTCGCGCGATGGCGCTCTGGAGAGGCGCGCCGCAGCGGTGGCGCTCTCGAGGAGGCGCGCCGGCGGTGGCGCTCTGGAGAGAGCGCGCTCGGCGGTGGCGCTCGGAGGAGGCGCTCGGCGGTGGTGCCCTGGAAGAGCGCGCGCACGACAACGGCGGCAGAGCGGTCGATAGAGCGCGGCCTTCACGAGCGGCGTGGCTCTCCCGGACCGGCAGTGGTTACCACGGGTTCGGTGTTGTCGGGACGCCGGCCGGCGGTGGGTGGCCTACCTCGCCAAGGCCAACTACGTCGAGTGGGCGCGGTGATGAAGGTGAGGCTCAGTGCGGCACATGTGGGAGGCGATCGCGGCGGCGACTACGACCGAGGATCGGCGGCTGGATGCCTCATCGCTGCAGATCCGCCGAGATGCGATTCTCGCTCTCCAGCCCGTAGTATTGGACTCTTACTATTGGTGATAGCAAGATCCTTACTCTCATGGAGAGGATGACACTTGGAGATGGGGCAATTTTTCTTGTATATTTCTCTTCACATGCCATGCCAACTCGAGGTTGGGGATACATATTTATAGGGCTAAATGACCAAGCATATGCAAGCATATCCGAGCATATGCCAAGCATATGCTAGTCTAGGATGCTCTGTCCTAGATGTCATTCTCTATGTCCTCTAAGATGCTAAAGCAAAGATCTTTGTCCTAGATGCTAGTCAAAAGCTAGTCTAAGATGCTAAAGCAAAGCAAAAGCAAAAAGAAGCCGACACACAAAAAGCCGACACAGAGACTTATCCATCAATCTCCCTAAGTCTTGTGTGTCTCTGTGAGGAATCGAGCCATCCCGATCTGGCGCGAAGATGACGAGCGGCGACCCTTGATTTCCACGGCGAGGCGCCCCCAAACAGACGGAGCCTCGGACGCTAGAGTCACGCTCGGCGAAGAACTCCGTCGACCGGTCATGTGATGGGTGGCCGCGGTGACGAGCACCACCCGTCGATCTTGTCCTGCCGGAGCCGTCACCAGGGAGGCGTGTGCTTTTGGCTCGTCAAGGTAGAGAGAGCCGCGCGCGGCCGTGCACGAGGAGTTCGATGCTCGCTGAGCAATGAAGCAGAGCCGGTGCTCCTCCTCCACCGCTTTGGCGGCGTGGGCACAGCCACGTCGTGGTATCGACAATCCTTGACCCAATGACCGGACTTGCGCGCTTGTAGCAAGAAGTCGTCTCGTCGTCGCTCTTGCTTGCCGGGCCGCCGCCACTGGCGCCTCCACGGTCATCACCTCCTGCGTCCTCGCGCCCATGCACTGGCGTCTTTGCGCGGCTTGCCGCGCTTATCACGCATGCGCCGCTTTGTCGTGGAAGAAGGCTCCCTTCTTCTGTCACCTTGGCCGGACCCGCTCCTCCCGAGTGAGAGGAGCTTCCGCCAATGGTGTGGGTCCCGAGAGATCGTGACTCATCGCGCTGGCGACCTTGAAGCGACCTATCGCCTCCTCGATCGACATCGTGGAGAGGTCCAGCAGAGACTGGATCGACCGAGCCATCCGCTTGTACTTCGGACGCAATGGCGAAGAGCTTCTCGGCGGCTCTCTCCTCGGCAGAGGTGTCGTCGCGGCGTACTAACCTGCAGCAGAGTGTTGAGGCGGAGAGCAAAGTCATCAACGCCTCACCGCGGCGAAGGCCGTGGTCTCCCACTCCGTCGCGAAGTGCTGCGGTGTGGACTTGCGGGCGCGGCTGGCTGCCGCGCGTGCTGGCGATGGCGTCCCAAGCCTCCTTGGCGATCGCTTGTTGGAGCGAGAAGCGCATCTCGGCGGGCTGCGGCGATGAGGCATCCGGCGCCGTCGATCACGGTGCGTAGTCGGCGTCGCCATACCGCATCTTGCCTCCCGCATGTGCCGCGTGCACGGAGCCTCACCTTCATCACCGCGGCCCGCTCGGCGAAGTTGGCCTTGGTGAGTGAAGCCACCCACCGCCGGCGGCGTCCCGACGACACAGAACCCGTGGTAACCACGATGCCGGCCGGGAGAAGCCACACCGCTCGTGAAGGCCGCGCTCTCTATCGACCCGTCTGCCGCCGTTGTCGTGCGCGCCTCTTCGAGGCGCCCGCGCAGCGCGCCTCCTCGAGAGCGCCACCGCGAATCGCCTCCTCCAGAGCGCCACCGCCGTCGCGCCTCCTCGAGGCGCCAGTAGCGGCCGCGCTCGCTGCAGGCTCGCGCAAGCTTCGTGGGCGGCGCGCCAGCCGCCGCGCGCCGCTCGCGCCTCCTCTCCCGCGGCTCAAGGTCCGCGTCGCTGCATCGCGAGAGATGGGCCGCTGCTGCCGCCGCGCAGACCTTGACCGCTGCGCCGCGCGCGGCCGCATCTGCCGCCGCCGCTTCGCCTCGCCGCTGGCTGCTGCCGGCTCGCCGCATTGCCGGCCTCGGCGCCACTGCTGCGGCTGCGGTCTCTGCCGCCGCCAAGGCCGCTTTGCGCGGCGAAGCTCGGCCGTCGGTCACGACGCCGCGTGCTCGAGGCGGCGAACGCAGCGAGGCACTCTGCGGACATGGCGCGCATCGGGGTGTTGCGTGGAGAGAGGGTCGCCACGGCGAGCTGCCGTCTCCGAGAGGAGCGAGGGCACGTGCCGGGGCTAGCTGCCGCTACGCATTGGGCCGCGAAGTCGGAGAAGAGATGAGCGGAGATGCTCGGAGCTCTGGATACACAAGCTCACGATACCACTTGTTAGTCATTTGGACTCTTACTATTGGTGATAGCAAGATCCTTACTCTCATGGAGAGGATGACACTTGGAGATGGGGCAATTTTTCTTGTATATTTCTCTTCTGATGCCATGCCAACTTCGAGGGTTGGGGATACATATTTATAGGGCTAACTTGACCAAGCATATGCCAAGCATATCATGAGAGCATATGCCAAGCATATGCTAGTCTAGGATGCTCTGGCCCTAGATTTGTCCTCTATGTCCTCTAAGATGCTAAAGCAAAGATCTTTGTCCTAGATGCTAGTCAAAAGCTAGTCTAAGATGCTAAAGCAAAAGCAAAAAGCCGACACACAAAAAGTCGACACGAGACTTATCCATCACCAACAAGCGGTGCCAAGGAGGCTTGGGACATCATCGCCGCGACGCACGGCGGCGACCGCTACCGCAAGTCCACTGCAGCGAGCGCCGCGCGGAGTGGGAGACCACGCCTTCAAGCGGTGAGGACGTTGATGACTTTGCTCTCGTCTCAACACTCTTGCGCAGAAGTTGGTAAAGTTCGGCGGCGACACCTCGATGAGGAGAGGCGCCGAGAAGCTCTTTCGCTGCGTCCCGAGAAGTACAAGCGGATGGCTCGGTCGATCCGGTCTCTGCTGGACCTCTCCACGATGTCGAGGAGGCGATATGTCGCCTCAAGGTAAATCAACGATGATGAGCCACGATCTCTCGACCCGTCACCATTGGCGGAAGCTCCTCCTCACTCGGGAGAGTGGGGTCGTCGGCAAGGTGCGAGGAAGAAAGGAGCCTTCTTCCACGACAAAGCGGCGCATGCGTGATAAGCGCGCGCAAGCGCGCGCAAAGACGCCTGCATGGGCGCGAGGACGTCTTGAGAGTGATGATCGTGGAGGCGCCCGGCGGCGCGGTGGCAAACAAGAGCCGCGACGAGGCGACTCTTGCTACAATGCGCGCAAGCCCAGTCATCGGGCTAAGGATTGTCGACAACCACGACGCGCCGTGCCCATATCGCGCAGGAGGAGGAGGAGCATCCGGCTCGTTCATTGCTCAGCGAGCATCGAACTACCTCGCGGCCTGCCGCCGCGGCGCTCTCCACCTTGACGAGCCAAAAGCACACGCCTCTTGGCGAAAGTTTCGGCAAAAGCAAGACTGACGGGTGGTGCTCGACACCGCGACACCCACCACATGAGCGGGCGGCGGAGTTCTTCTCCGAGCGTGACTCAAAGCGCTCGAGGCTCTGTCCAAGTTTGGGACGCCCGACGTTGAAATCAAGGATGACGCTCGCTCTAGGATCGGGATGGCTAAGATTCCTCAAGGAGACACACAAGACTTAGGGAGATTGATGGATAAGTCTCGTGTTGGCTTTGCCGCCTTCAAGGACAAGATCCTTGGTGGCGGTTAGCATCTCTTTGGACAGAGCATCTTGGACTAGCTTTAGGACTAGCTTTAGAGGATGAGCATCTAGGACAGAGCATCTAGGATGAGCATCTTAGACTAGCATATGCTTGGTGGTTAGCCCTATAAATATGTATCCCCAACCCCTCAGGTTGGCATGGCATTGTGAAGAGAAATATACAAGAAAAATTGTCCCATCTCCAAGTGTCATCCTCTCCATGAGAGTAAGGATATTGCTATCACCAATAGTAAGAGTCCAGCGACTAACAAGGAAAAGGGGAGGTCTCAATACAAGAGCTGGTAGAAACCTCTAGAGGAGATGTGAGAGATGGTGGTGAAGGAGGCGAGGGTGGTAAGACACAAACTGGAGGATGCGAAGAGTCAGGAAAAGTCAAAAAGGAAAGCGACTCAGCGGAAGCAAAGTTGGTGGGAGAGGAACAAGGATAGTAAGGACGAGACTCATCAAAAGTCATGTCACGAGAGATCCTCATTCGTCGAGCAACAGGATCATAATGATGGATAAGTCTCTGTGTCGGCTTTTTGTGTCGGCTTTTTGCTTTTGTAAAGGACATCATCCTTGACTGGTTGTTAGCATCTCAAGGACAGCATCCTTGACTGGTTGTTAGCATCTCTAGGACAGCATCTTGACCAGTATCTAGGACAGGTTGTTAGCATCTTAGAGGACAACATCTAGGACAAAGTTGTTAGCATCTTAGACTAGCATCTTGGCATATGCTTGGTG
Organism: Ampelocalamus luodianensis; assembly: GCA_036346255.1. Lineage (NCBI taxonomy): Eukaryota > Viridiplantae > Streptophyta > Magnoliopsida > Poales > Poaceae > Ampelocalamus > Ampelocalamus luodianensis. Next base: position 21,452,496 of record CM070623.1, read on the forward strand.
AGTAGCAAAATTATAAATATGTATACCCAACCCTTAGGTTGGCATGACATTGTGTGAGAAATAAACCAAGAAAAATTTGCCCCATCTCCAAGTGTCATCCTCTCCATGAGAGTAAGGATCTTGCTATCACCAAGAGCAAGAGTCCAGCGTGTAACAAGTGGTATCAGAGCTATACTATCCTGTAGCCTGAGCATCTCCTGCTCATCTCCTTCTTCGGCCTCGCAGCGGCCCAGCCGAGTGTAAAGAAGAGCTCGGTGCCCACGCCACTCCTCTCCGGAGACGGCGGCAGCTTCGCGAGCGCCCTCTCCACGCAACACCCTCAGCGCGCCATGTCCGCAGGCGATCTCGGCCTTTCGGTGCGTCTCGAGCACGCTGGCGTCGTGACGGCCGAGCTCGCCGGCAAAGCAACGCCGGGCAGCGGCGGCAGAGACGGCCCCAGCCAGCGAAAGGGCGTCGAGGGCGGCACGCGGAGTCGCGGCAGCCAGGCAGAGGCGGAAGCGGCCGGCGGCGGCAGATGCAAACAGCGGCGGCGGCAACAATGGAGGTCGAGGCTCTGCGTGGCGATGTCGGTGAGCTCCATTCTGCGATGGCGCCGACGCGGACCTTGAGCGGCCGGAGAGGAGGCAACACGGAGGCGAAGCGCGATGGCGCCGCGCATGCCCACGCTGGCGCGGCGGCGCCGGACAGCGCGGTCGCTACCGGTGGCGCTCCCGGAGGCGCTTCGGTGGTGGCGCCTCTGGAAGGCGCACACGACACGGCGGCAGACGGTCGACAGAGAGGCGTGGCCTTCACGGCGCGTGTGGCTCTCTCCCGGACCGGCACCGTGGTTACCACGGGTTCGGTGTTGTCGGATGCCGCCCGCGGGTGGGTGGCCTACCCTCACCAAGGCCAACTACGCCGAGTGGGCGCGGTGATGAAAGTGAGGCTCCAGTGCGCACATGCGGGAGGCGCCCGTGCGGTGGACGTCGACCACGACCAGGATCGGCGGCGCTGGATGCCCTCATCGCCGCAGCCCCGCCCGAGATACGCTTCGCTCTCCAACAAGCGATCGCCAGGAGGCTTGGGGCGCCATCGCCTGGCACGCGCCGGCGGCGGATCGCGCCCGCAAGTCCACACCGCGAGCACTTCGCGACGGAGTGGGAGGCACCGCCTTCAAGCGGTGAGAGGACGTTGATGACTTTGCTCTCCGCCTCAACACTGCTGCGAGCTGGTGCGGTTCGGCGATGACACCTACGGAGGAGAGAGAGGCGAGAAGCTCTTTCGTTGCATCCCCGAGAAGTACAGCAGATGGCTCGCTCGATGGATAAGTCTCTGTGTTTTTTACGCCTTCAAGGACAGCATCCTTGACTGGCGGTTAGCATCTCTTTTGGAGAGAGCATCTTGGACTAGCTTTAGGACTAGCTTTAGAGGACAGAGCATCTAGGACAGAGCATCTTAGACTAGCATATGCTTGGCATATGCTTGGCTGGTTAGCCCTATAAATATGTATCCCCAACCCCTCAGGTTGGCATGACATTGTGAAGAGAAATAAACCAAGAAAAAATTGCCCCATCTCCAAGTGTTATCCTCTCCATGAGAGTAAGGATCTTGCTATCACCTCAAGCAAGAGTCCAGCGACTAACAAGTGGTATCAGAGCTATACTATCCTCGTAGCTTTGAGCATCTCCCGCTCATCTCCTTCTCCGCCTCGCGGCCTCGGCCGAGCAAAGTAGACTCGCCCACGCCCACGCTCACCTCTCCGAGACGGGCAGCTCGTCGGCGACCTCTCTCCACGCAACACCCTAGTAGCGCGCTATGTCCGCAGGCGATCGGCCTTCGGCCGCCTCGAGCACGCGGCGTCGTGACGGCCGAGCTACGCGCGGCAGCTAGCGGCGAAGCGAGCGGCGGCAGAGACCATGCAGCGGCGCATAGGGCGCCGAGTTGGCGTGCGGCAGCGGCGGAGCGCGTGGCGGAGGTGGAAGCAAGCAGCGGTCGCGGGCGTCGTGCGGCGCGCGCGCAGCAGGTCAAGGTCTGCAGCGGCGCAGCAGCTCCATCTCTGCGATGAGCGGCGACGCGGACCTTGAGCCGCCGGAGAGGGAGGCGTGGAGGCGAAGCGCGCGATGGCGCCGCGCGCGCGCCACGAGCTTGGCGGCAATCGAGCAGCGCGGTCGCGCTGATGGCGCTCTGGAGGAGGCGCGCCGGCGCGTGGCGCTCTGGAGGAGGCGCGCACGGCGGTGGCGCTCTGAGGAGGCGCTCGGCGGTGGCGCTCGGGAGGAGGCGCGCTGGCGGTGGTGCCCCGAAGAGGCGCCGACGACAACGGCGCGCAGACGGTCGATAGAGCGCGGCCTTCACAGCGGCGCGGCTTTCTCTCCGGGCCGGCATCGTGGTTACCACGGGTTCCAGTCGTTGTCGGGACGCGGCCCGGCGGTGGGTGGCCTACCTCACCAAGGCCAACTACGTCGAGTGGGCGCGGTGATGAAGGTGAGGCTCTGTGCGGCACATGTGGGAGGCGACCGGTGACGGGCGGCGTCGACACGATCGGGATCGGCGGCGCTGGATGCCCTCATCGGCTGTAGTCCCGCCCGAGATGCGATTCGCTCTCAACAAGCGCATCGCCAGGAGGCTTGGGACGCCATCGGCTGCGACGCGCGGCAGCGGCCGCGCCGCAAGTCCCACCGCAGCACTTCGCGACGGAGCGGAGACCACGGCCTTCAAGCGGTGAGGACGTTGATGACTTTGCTCTCCGTCTCAACACTCGCTACGAGTTGGTAAAGTTGGCGGCGACACCTCTGGAGAGAGAGGCGCCGAGAAGCTCTTTCGCCGCTGCCCCGAGAAGTACAAGCGGATGGCTCGGTCGATCCGGTCTCTGCTGGAGCTCTCACGATGTCGATCGAGGAGGCGATAGGTCGCCTCAAGGTCGTCAGCGGTGATGAGCCACGATCTCTCCGACCCGTCACCATTCGGAAGCTCCTCCTCGCTCGGGAGAGTGGTGCCGGCCATGGTGACAGAAGAAAGGGAGCCTTCTTCCACGACGATCGGCGCATGCGTGATAAGCGCGGCTAGCCGCGCAAAGATGCCTGCACGGGCGCGAGGACGTCTGAGGGTGATGACCGTGGGCGCGCCAGCGGGCGCCACGGCAAACAAGAGCCGGACGAGGCGACTCTTGCTACAATCGCGCAAGCTTCGGTCATCTGGGCCAAGGATTGTCGGATACCACGACGCGGCGCAGCCACGTCGCGCAAAGCGAGGAGGAGGAGCATCCGGCTCGTTCATTGCTCAGCGAGCATCGAACTACCTCCGGCCGACACCGCCGCAGCTCTCCTCCACCTTGACGAGCCAAAAGCACCGCCCTCTTGGCGAAAGTTCCGCAACAAGCAAGGCAAGCGGGTGGTGCTCGACATCGGCGACACCCACCACATGACCGGCGGCGGAGTTCTTCTCCGAGCGTGACTCAGCGTTCGAGGCTCATCAAGTTTGGAGACGCCTCCGTCGTTGAAATCAAGGATCGACGCCCGCTCTAGGATCGGATGGCTCGGATTCCTGCAAGGAGACACACAAGACTTAGGGGAGATTGATGGATAAGTCTCTGTGTTGGCTTTTGCCGCCCTTCAAGGACAACATCCTTGAGCGCTTTTGTCGTGGAAGAAGGCTCCTTCTTCTGTCCTCACCGCCGTGCAGCCCAACGCTTCCGAGAGCGAGGAGGAGCTTCCCTTGATGGTGATGGGTCCCGAGAGACGCCAGTGGCTCATCGGCCATCAACGACCTTGAGGCGACCTATCGCCTCCTCGATCGACATCGGGAGAGGTCCAGAGATCGGATCGAGTGTGTTAGTTTGGACTCTTGCTTGAGGTGATAGCAAGATCTTACTCTCATGGAGGATGACACTTGGAGATGGGGCAATTTTTCTTGTATATTTCTCTTCACAATGTCATGCCAACTTTGAGGGTTGGGGATACATATTTATAGGGCTAACCAGATAAGCATATGCCAAGCATATGCTAGTCTAAGATGCTCTGTCCTAGATGCTCTGTCCTCTAAAGCTAGTCCTAAAGCTAGTCCAAGATGCTCTGTCCAAAAGAGATGTAGCATCTAGGACAGGTTGTTAGCATCTTAGACTAGCATCTTGGCATATGCTTGGCTGAGTAGCAGCCTATATATATGTATACCCAACCCCTTAGGTTGGCATGACATTGTGTGAGAAATAAACCAAGAAAAATTTGCCCCATCTCCAAGTGTCATCCTCTCCATGAGAGTAAGGATCTTGCTATCACCAAGAGCAAGAGTCCAGCGTGTAACACATAGTAACGATAAACTTTATGCTCAGAGCTGTAGCTAAGAAAAACACACTCAACCGACTGAGTAGTTAGCTTGGTGCGCTCACGAGATGGAAGAAGTACGTAGCAGACACAATCGAAACAACGAAGGTGACTATATTGGGGTGGCGAACCAGTGAGACGCTCAAAAGGGGTGCATCCCTTGAGAACAGAAGAGGGTTGCCGATTGATAAGAAAGGCAGCGGTAGAGACAGCTTCAGCCAAAAAATGAGGTGGGACGTGAGAAGTAAGCATGAGAGCACGGGCTGTCTCAAGAAGATGATGATGCTTACGCTCAGCGGCACCATTCTGAGCATGAGCACCAGGACAAGAATACTGAGGAAGAGTGCCCCTGCTCAAATAATCATCAATAAAGATCACATAATAGGTATGACCCCCTTTCGAAGTGAAGGGAGCCGGTCCCTAGACATTAGAGTGATTCAAATCAAAAGGACGCTGAGACTCAGAATCGCTAGAGGGATATGGGAGTTGCAACTGCTTACCAAGCTTGCAACCCGTACAATGTAAAGCAGTGTCACCAGAGACAGGACCTAGAACACCACTCCCTACTAGAGACGAAAGACGAGTACCACCAATATGACATAACCGATGGTGCCACTGGACAAAAGTGGTCGTGGGAGAAACAGCTGAAGCTGAGGTGGTGGTACTGGCTGACTGGCCGGTGGAGGCAGCGAAAGGAAGATGCAGTCAATCGAGCTCCCAAAGACGCTGAGAATCATGGCGCCTAGGACCAGTCCCAACTAGAGTCCCCGTACGACTATCCTGAGCACAAGAGTTGGAATCAAGAATGATACGACAACCATAATCAATGATCTGACCGGCTGACATAAGCTGCATAGTAAGACTAGGAACATGAGATACAGTTGGAACACGCAAAGACGAAGTGGAAAGAGTACCTCTTCCTGCAACAGGAAGAGATGTGCCATCCGCAGTCTGAACTGCGAGAGGAAGATCAGGTGGTCTCACAGAATTAAGATGAGTGGAGTCCGGTGTCATGTAAAAAGAAGCATCGGAATCCAGAATCCAAGGAGATGATATACCTGAAGGAGGAGGTGATGGTGTAGGACCAGAAGACCTAGCAGCAGAACCTGGTGCTGGGGCAGAAGCAGCAAGGCGTCGAAGCAGCGTATCTCTTGGTGGGTCTGCTCCAAGGAACTCTGGTGTGAACCTGACTGGGAGGATCCACCTCCCCCCTCGAAACTCTGGCGAGCCTTCTGCTTCTGATGATAGTACTAGACAGTGTGCCCAGAGCGGTCACAGTAGTCGTAGTGAAGGCCGGTGGGAGCAACGGCGACAGCCACAAGGGCAGGGGCAGGTGTAGGCACCGGTGCTGGGATGTGAACAACCAAGACTAAAGAGGGTTGCTGTAGAATCCCTGCCGTGCGAAGACGCGTCTCCTCAGCCTGAATAGCAGTGAGAGCCTCCAATATGGAGGGAAGGGGTTGTCTCATCAGCAACTGAGAGCGAGCCACCTCATACTCCGGACGAAGGCGAGTGAGGAATTCGCGGAGGCAACGAGTCTCCAAGTGAGCCTGCTGACGAACACAACAAGTGCAGGACTGGCAGACATCCAGCCCCAGAGAGTGGAGTTGACACTAAACTGCAGCCAACTGCTGGTACAAGGCGTCCACAGTGGCGTCCTGCTGCTCGAGAGACTGCTCCTCCCGAAGAGCGGAAAGGTACAAGGCTTCGCTCTTCGGCTCGTAGTGGGCACGAAGACGATCCCATATCTCCGGGGAGGTGCACGGCGGTGGATCCGGGGCAGGGGAGGCGCATGGCGGCAGATCCAGGGCAGGGCCGAGCGGATCCGGGTCAGGGCGACGGTCGTATCCAAGGTGGGGTGGCTCGGGGCGGCAGTAGGCGTCGGCGGGGAAGCCGGGGCGACTTGGAGACGGTGTCAGCCCTAGTGGCCCGAGCAGGGGAGAGGTTGGGAGGCGTCGGCGAATGTAGAATATACAACATTCTTAACAACATGGATGTATACTTAGTGAGATCCTGTTGATAGGTACATAGATCATGTATGAATTACAGCACCTCCTTAAAACCTCATAAATTTTTGATCCATCTGAACCTCACCCAATGGCCCATATGCAAAGTTTATAGGTTCGCACATAAGATGGGTTCACACAATCATACTAGATGCTTCACCTTTGTAGAATAGCCCAATTTGGACTCCTGGAGTCCTGAGGAATTCCACTACCGTTAAATCAAGGCCAAACAATTTAATTTAATCTACAATGTTTAGATGGCCTTAGATGCACAATAGTAACTTGTATCTTTGTCATGCATAGTTAACTGAAAAAATCAAGTACTTACCATTTTGTTTGCTGACTAGTATCACCATCTATTCAAAAAATTGAATGCATGTTGTTTCATTTCCTCATGCAGATCATTCTACTTGTACTCTTTCTGTCAATGCTCCCAGTGTATTCACAAACTCAAGTGAGCGAATATCTGCATGTACACTTTATCGTGACAAAGGTCCTGGGCCATGGCTGAGAAAGACGCGTAGTGATGCATGGCTATCTACTGGTATTACAGAGGCAATTGATGGCAATGATAGTTCATCTCATGATCAGTCTGACATATATTGCATCATCTGTTATGAAAGTGGTAAACTGGAAATTTTCGAAGTGCCTAGTTTCAGATGTGTTTTCTCTGTGGAGAATTTCATTTCTGGAGAGGCTCTTTTGGTTGATGCATTTGCTCAGGGTTTTACTGAGGATAGTGTGAAGGAAAGACAGGATGATAATAAAGGTTCCGTAAGGAAAGAAGCAGCGCATAACATTCGGACAGTTGAGCTTGCATTGCATAGATGGTCTGGTCAGTTCAGTCGGCCATTCCTCTTTGGATTACTGAACGATGGGACATTGTTGTGTTACCATGCTTATTGCTTTGAAGGCTTGGATAGCAACACAGAAGGTGCTTCGTTGTCACCTCACGGTTGTGCTGATCTTGGCAATGGCAGTGATTCGAGACTCAGAAATTTGAGATTTCATCGGGTTTCTATTGACATCACACCACAAGAAGACATATCAAGTCTTGCACGACCAAGAATGAATATTTTCAACAATGTTGGAGGTTATGAAGGATTGTTTCTTAGTGGATCGAGGCCAGCCTGGGTTATGGTTTGTCGACAACGATTTCGGGTGCATCCACAGGTATTCAAATGTTATGCTCAAGTTATTAATTGTCTTCATTTGACATCTTTCTGTGCTTATTTTGATTTGCTTGATGTTTTTTCCTGATGCTCACACGACTAGGAAGGCATTTCATACTTGTTTACATGAATTTCCCAACTGACTTTACCTAATTCATCTACTCTGCTGAACTGCGTAATTTCTGATTTGTTCCAAACAAATGTTCCAAAATGACAGTTATTCAAGTAGATGCTTCTAGTTCTCTAATTGTTGTAAATGTTATAACAAATTGAGCATGGTTTAAGAAAGCGCTAGTCGGCCGATGGCCTGGCGTCGCCTAGGCCGCCTAGACAGCGCCTACGCCTAGGCGGCCGACTAGGCAGCAGTGCAGAGCAGCCCTCCTACCCAGCAGCCTCTCTGTCTTCACACGGGCCACAGAAGATCCCAACAGCGCCCTTGTTTTCATGCGGGCTCCCAGCAGCCTCCCTGTTTTCACGTAGGCCCCAGAAGACCCCAGCAGCCCTCCTACCCAGCAATTGACCGTGCTCGGTGGGGGCCGCTCCCTCTCTTCACGGGGGGAGGCGAGCAACCTCTCTCTCTCTTCTTCCTTTCTCTTTCTCTCCCCTTTTCCTCAACCTACCGATCTCTCCACAAATCGCCTCCTCTCCCATTGCGTCGCCACCTGCTCCTCTCCCACTACGACTCCGGCTCCCTACCTCTCCCCTCCCATTGCGCCGCCACCTTCCTCAACGGTGGTGAGCTCGATTTGGCAGGAGCGACCTCGATTCGGCGGTGGCGAGCTCGATTCGACGTCGGGGATGGTCGGAACCCGTCGGCGCCCACCTCGTCGCTGCCTTGCCGAGCGCCGCTAATCCGCCTTGGACCGGCTTTTACCGACTAGCCGGTCCTAGACGGTGATGCGGGACATCAAGTCCAAATCGAACCTTCAATTTCAACTAGACCAAAAATAGCTTATCAAGCAAGAAGATATACTTGTGCATGGTTAAAAGTGGGAATTAACCATATACATGGGGTGGTTTATAGATTTTCACACAAATGATGTCTCATAATGTATGGATAATCATTACATATACATGGGGTGGTTTATAGACCTTCAAACGACAACAACAAAGCCTTTGATCCCAAACAAGTTGGGTAGGCTAAGAATGAAATCTCCTCACGGTTAAAGAGACGAGAGCCTTGCAAATAAAATAAAATATATAATAATAATAATAATAATAATAGTAAAACCTACAAGGCTAAAACCCTAAGCTGTACACCCTGCCATCTGAGCCGAGAGCCTAAAACACAGCCCCTAAACCTTATGGTTCCGATACGTGGATCGCTAACTTCCATAAGCTCCTATTCAAAGCTAATTCTTTAGTTACATTCCAATGCCTCAAATCTCTTTTAACTGCTTCCTCCCACGTTAGTCTTGGTCGACCTCCGCCTCTTCTTACGTTTTCAGTACGTCTTAAAATTCCACTATGTACCGGTGTCTCAGCAGGCCTTTGTTGGAGATGTCCAAACCAGCTCAAGCGATGTTGGATAAGCTTCTCTTCAATTGGTGCTACCTCTACCCTGTCACGTATATCCTCATTGTGAATTTGATCTCGCCTTGTGTGACCACATATCCACCGCAGCATCCGCTGTACTCATCTTCTGTATATGTTGTCTTTTAGTCGTCCAACATTCTACTCCATATAGCATCGCAGGTCTGATCGCCGTCCTATAGAACTTACCCTTTAATTTTTGAGGAACTGTTTTGTCACACAGGACACCCGATGCTTGGCGCTATTTCACCCATCCCGCTCTAATCCTGTGGCTCACGTCTTCATCAATCTCTCCGTCTCGTTGTAGCATCGATCCCAAATATCGAAACGTATCATTCCTAGGCATTACTTGTCTGTCCAGCTTAACATCTCCATCATCTGCCCTGGCACCGCTGAAATCACACTTCATATACTCGGTTTTAGTCCTACTAAGTCTAAGGCCCTTCGATTCTAAGGTCTTCCTCCACATCTCCAGATTACTATCGACACCTATCCTACTCTCATCAATTAACACTACATCATTAACGAAAAACATACATCAAGGGATATCTCCTTGTATGTCTCGTGTGACCTCGTCCATCACTAGGGCAAAAATGTATGGGCTCAACGCTGACCCTTGATGTAGTCCTATCTTAATAGGGAAATCACTAGTATCACCACCACATGTTCTGACATTAGTCACAACATCTTGGTACATATCCTTAATTAGGGTAACATACTTTGTTGGGACTTTTTTCTTTTGAAGCGCTCACCACATGACTCTTCTTAGCACTTTGTTATAGGCTTTCTCTAAGTTGATAAACACCAAGTGAAGATCCTTCTTTGCTTATATCTCTCCATCAACTATCGTGTGAAGAAAATCACCTTCGTGGCCGACCTCTCAGGCATAAAACCAAATTAGTTTGTCGTCACGCTAGCCACTCTTCTTAAACAGTGCTCGATCACTCACTCCCAAAGCTACATAAATTTTGCTACCATTAGTTTAGGCACTTCAGAATTAGAAACCAATTTGAGTTTTGCTTCTACTATTTTATATTTCTAGAATACTTAGTTATTAAGAATGACGATGTCATTGATGATGTCATCATATAGATTAGTTGTCAAGTATGGGTTGCATATGTATTGTTAAGTAGGTGTAGATGTGTAGTTGTGTTGTTATCTAGTTGTTTAATAGTTGTTTGTGAGTTGTATGAGGCATGACAACCTATATTTAGAGGCAAAGCCCTCTAGTTTTGTAACTTGGTTCATGTACTCAACATACCCATCAATAGAACATGTTGTTCTTGCCTTAGATCTTGAATTAGATATTGTATCCTAAGGGCTTTGGATTAAGCTCTTGCCTTCTGTGGGTTCGAAATGCCGCCTTTTGGCTTATCTTCATCTCTAGAACTCTATCTAGCTCAGCACGTTGAAGTTGTTCCTTCAACACTTTGTGTTGTTTCTATTCATCAATGTGTTGGAGAGGTTCCTCCAATACTTGTGTTGCATCAGTTTGGTATCAAAGCTCGCTGTCTATTTTGTAGTAGCAAAATGGAGTTGTTCCTCCACAACCTTGTGCTGCTTCAGGCGGCCAGCCCGCCGACTTCGTCGAAGTCGCGGCGGCAGAGCACCACCAAGCACCAACCACCTAGGTGGTGCCTAGGTCTGATTTCTGGAACCTTAAAATTGAGATAGGATGTATGGTTCTCTAGTTAGTATATATTGAAATGTTTAACATATCTTGTGGTTTTGCAAGGATTGAAATGTTTGCATGTACTGGGGGAATACTATGACTGTTAATTCATTTTTTTAGGCAAGCTGATTTTATTACTATTGTTGTTATTGATTATTTGCATGATGAGAAGTGTTCGGAACTCCCCAGACTTAAGCTGATACTTCAATGCCAATCAGTCTAAATTTATATGTTGTTTCTTACAACTTCAAAAACTTTATTTGTAGTTCATTACCCAACTGGAAAGCTGCCAGTGTAATGAACATTTTTACATAGTGGAGTATGATTCCTTCATCAATTCCTTTTCGTAGGTTATCCAGAAACAGCACTTACATGCAAATTTAACTATTCTTATATTTCCTTTCTTTCTGGCCATCAATGCAATCCTATTTAAGTTGTTCCATTTTGCAGTTATGTGATGGTCCCATTGAAGCCTTTACCGTTCTTCACAATGTAAATTGTTGTCATGGGCTTATATATGTTACATCACAGGTAAAGAGTTGTTTTGGATGCTTATATTGTTCTCAGATATTCTTATTGGAAATTTGAGGTTCACGATTATTTGGTGCAGGGTTTTCTAAAGATATGTCAATTGCCCTCAGCGTATAACTATGACAACTACTGGCCTGTTCAAAAGGTAAAATTGTACGCATTAGCTGTACCTCAACAATTATTTGAAGCCATTTCATATTATACGGAACTTTTATATTTTGTACCTTTTCAGGTTCCTTTGTATGGCACCCCACATCAGGTCACATATTATGCAGAGTTGTCCCTGTATCCACTTATTGTGTCTGTTCCTGTAAGCAGTGACCTGTTACTTCAGTGATAAATTGATAATATTGTTTTGTTATTGCCATATATGATTACAGTTGTCAGGCATTGTCAAATATGTACAACTATCAGTTCAAGATTCTAATTTTCTGTTCCTACAGATTGTTCGGCCCCTAAATCAAGTTATTTCTTCTATGGCTGATCAAGAATTGGTTCATCACATGGAGAACGATGTTACAAGTGCTGATGACCTCCAACAGAATTATACTGTTGATGAATTTGAGGTTCGCATTTTGGAGTTGGAGAAACCTGGTGGACGTTGGGAGACAAGGTCCACTATTCCAATGCAATCATTTGAAAATGCTCTAACTGTGCGCATTGTTACATTACATGTATGTATTTCTTTTCTCCCCTCATATTGAAACCAAATTAAAGGCTAGATCAGCTTGTTCTAACTCAAATTTTGGGCTGTTAGCATACAATGTCAGATAGAACAAAGTAGGCATCAACTTCTATTTTCTTCATTTTTGCTAGCTTATATTTTCCTGTTGTTTTTGCTTTTTTAGATGAATGTGGCTGGCTACTTTCTTTGTGTATGGGCTTAAAATTTGTCCGATTTCAAAATTTATTGACCCAATGTACTTATCTATTTATATTAATTTATTATTCACCAAAAGGTTCTGCATTTCCACTTCAGAACACAACCACCAAGGAAAATGAAACTCTGATGGCAATTGGGACTGCTTATGTTCAAGGGGAGGATGTAGCTGCTAGAGGACGGGTGCTTCTGTTCTCTTTCACTAAAAGTGAAAATTCTCAAAATCTGGTACTGCAGGGGAGCATTATTGGAATTCTGTGAAAAAGGTTCCTACTGCCATTAGAATTACTACTATAATCATTTGTTAACATATAGATACTAATTTCAGGTTACGGAAGTGTACTCAAAAGAGAGTAAAGGTGCTGTATCAGCTGTTGCGTCTCTTCAAGGTCATCTGCTGATAGCTTCTGGTCCTAAGATCACATTGAACAAATGGACTGGTTCTGAATTGACTGCTGTTGCATTCTATGATGCCCCTTTGCATGTTGTGAGTTTGAACATTGTGAGTATTGCACAACCTTTGGTTCAATCTACATGCTTTAGCTAGTAACTTAGGTGCTTATGTACTTCTTGTTTTGCTTTCTGTAGGCATCATTTTTCTCCAACGCCCATATTTAATGCTGTTACGTATAAATAATCTCCCAGCACTTTCATATGTTTCCAGGACTAATTAGTTAAGTGCAAACACATAAAGATCTGGAGGAAAGAGTAAATACAAGTACCAGGCTTAGGTGGCATGTTGGAAGCTGGCCAGTAAGTAGTAACATAGATCTCCAATTCAGGCTTCTGCCGACAATAGAACTACGTTACTCCGATAAGGCTGAAAATCCTCGTATCAGTGTCGGGATATGTATTGGATACGGCTAGATACGTGTCTGAGACTAATTGGAAAAACCCATTTTTTAAAAAAATAAAAAACTCTGGATACTTTCTAGATACTTCCCCGATACTTTCTGGATACTTCCCGGACAGATCTCTGCCTTCCTCGCCGTCTTGTTTCTCCGTCTGCCATTGCAGCTGCCTGTGCCAGGGCTCATCTGCTGCCGGCCTTTAGCACTGCTGCTGTGGCCTCGCCGGTCGCCGCCGCTGCTCATGCTGGACACTATGGTCTCGAGCCGGTGGCCGGTGAGTCGGTGACCTCTTTTTTGCTTCTATCGAATCTTCTCCAGCGAGACTTGCCATGCCATGGCTAAGAGGAGCCTAAGAGGCTGAGGATGGCGAAGTGATGGAGTTTCCCTGCGTGAAGAGGAAGAACAAAGGGGAAAGATGTAGTAAAGAAAGTGAGAGAGGGGTTGCAGTCGTTGGGACTGGTGCTTGTTCTACAGCCTTTTGCTACTGTGCTGTTGGTTTTCTTTTTGCCTTGTGACAGGCGTTATCTAGAATCTTCTGCGGCTCTATTTCAATAAGTGGTGTGAAGTTGAAATTATTATCCCATGTAATGATTTTAAATGTTAAATATAATTTACAAAATCAAAATAAATATATATATTTGCTATTTTATTAATTATATATATATATATATATGTGTGTGTGTGTGTGTGTGCGCAATCGTATCGCCGGATCGGTGTTTTTTTTGGGGAAAATGGTGTGTTGTGGTATTGGCGTATCCGTATCATGTAGCACTATAGCTGTATGCGGGCAACCTAGCATTAGAATGTACATTTGGTTAAGAAAATCATATGATCTTCCGAGGCCTAAAGTACATTCAATCACTGATACGATTCCTATGTTCATTTCTTGGCCAAATGATATGATTCAATTATTTTAATGCTTACATAAATCATAATAATTGGATTCCAGTTTCAAATTTGATTATTATGTCTGCCTGTCCAATTGCTTTGATTTCATAACCTTATAATATTTGTTTTGTATGTCATGCCATGTTGCAGTAGGCTACACTGAATTGTATTGGTGGGTGCAATGTCCTGAAAAACATGCAGTCTGATATTCTTTTCATGCCCTGACAGGTCAAAAACTTTGTTTTGTTTGGTGATATTCATAAAAGCATATATTTTCTTAGCTGGAAAGAGCAAGGTTCTCAATTGAGTCTGCTGGCAAAAGATTTTGGATCTCTTGATTGCTTTGCAACTGAGTTCTTAATTGATGGAAGCACGTTGAGCCTTGTAGTTTCCGATTCTGATAAGAATGTGCAGGTCAGTTCTTTCTTTATATATATATATATATTCTATCAGCAGTTTCTAACTTTCTATTAGTGGTTATGTTCAATGTTCACGTTTTTACTATTTGATCTATCTGCCTACTGCCTAGCGATTTTTACAATTCCAATTCTCATAAGAAATTGCATCGAAAAATCATATTTCACGTACTACTGGAATGGTTCCTGTAATATTATCTTTACCAGGGTTCAAGAAAATAGCATTCAATACTTGTTGATTTAACAGCAAAGAAAATAACTGTAAACATTTTTTTCCCCAGAACTCATTGATATAGCCTTGCTAGCCATGGACTTGTTAGTTGTTATCAGAAAATGAGCTGGTAATCTGGGATCAAGGAAATAATCTTATACAATGTTACTAAGGTTCAATGGCACCTTTAGTCCCTCTATGCAATGGTATTTGGTTCAAATTGACCCCTCTAGTTTACGATTGTCCAGTTGGGCTCACCAACTCAGCAAATGGCTTGTTGTTATCCTTCCATTAAAAATATTCGACATACTGCTGAGGTGTTGCACTTGTTGCCAAATAGAATTGTTGATACTTATTGATTAACTTATATGGCATATACCTTCCGTCAAACACCTAGGTGAGTTGGATATAGATTAACATGTAGTGGTACAAGGACAGGGGGTGGATGGCACATCAATGAGCACTATATCTTTGGCTGCTTATGCACCATCTTCGAGCAACTTTGCTGTCCGGTCATGCACCGCCTGCATAGCAGGAGACACCAGATCTGCATTACTGTCTGGAGGAGCAAAGTAGTGTCACTCCATTGAAACCACTTTGTTATGCTTCCAGTATATCATATTCTACTAGTCTTGTTCATCAACCTCAGCAATATTCACGATGGGGATCAATTTAGCGACCACCACACATGCTACCAGACAAGGAGAGCAGTAAAAAATAGTGTAGTAAAAAAGATACATGTCCATAAGCGGATGCCACTTGATTCAAGATCATGTAATGAATATGGGCTTGGCAGATCCCATGTGCTGGGTCAATGCCGTGGCTTGTAGTGAGTAGGTGGCCACCATTGTGATTGTGCTTCGAGTTGGGGACCAAATCTGAAGAGGTGGTGTTGTGGGAGACTGAGTGCATATCTTTTGGTAAAACATAGGTGACGATATGTAGAGATGAACAGAAAGGATCGAGAGGAGGAACTGGGGAGGGCTGGGTGATTAACTGTGGATTGATCCTACTGAAAAGTCTCTATGTTCTTTTTTACTTGACGTCCTAGAATATACAGTTTAACTGCCAATAGGTTTAAAACTATGTAGATTGGCTATATGAAAATTATATTATTAGATTTATCTTAAAAATACTTTCATAATATAATAATTTTATTAGTACATCTTAATGTAAAGTTATAAAAGTAACAGTCAAAGTCGCTTCTCGGAGACCATGAAATGTCAAAAACGTCACGTAAAAAAGAATGGAGGGAGTAACTCAAAAACTTCTCCCACTCGACAATGTCAGAATGGAATAACAGTGAGCTGTATTGTAAGGTAGACTATCAAACTGGAAAGTCGGGAAGTAATAGATCAAGTTAAGCCCATGAACAAAGTAAAAGGGACCACAAGTGTCAGTTTACCTGTCTTATATGTTATTTGTAACTGGAATATTCAAGCATCATTATGAAAACTTACCAGAAATTAGCTGGTATGGGGATGGTTACGGTACAAACACACTTTTAGATACAAAAAAGTTTTTGATTTTCCGTAATACTTTTCCACTTGTCCACACTTCCCACCTGTAGAGTGAGTAGTACATTGTGGAAAAAGTGTTCGTGAAATGCATAAAAAATCACCAGTCAATTCAATAAAATATTCACAAACCTTATCCCTGCTCTTGTTTTCCTGGTAAAATGACAGTTAATGGGAACTCAGTGATATGGGTTTTGAATTTTTGATATCTTGCTCTTTATGAACCCAATGTTCACAGCATATGATAGTCTTATCTCTTTTTTTTTTTTCATTTTTTCGCTGTTAACATTTCTTACGGATTGTAGATCTTCAGGCAAATTGCTGTATATTACAATATCTGGTTAGTTTCTGTAGTGTTTACTATAACTGAAGGTGGCACATTGTCCACATGATTGCATTTTCACCGCACTACATATGATGCCATGCAGATTTTCTACTATGCTCCCAAAATGGTGGAGAGCTGGAAGGGGCAGAAGCTCCTTTCCAGGGCAGAATTTCATGTTGGAGCCCATATGACAAAGTTTTTGAGACTGCAGATGCTTCCCACTCAAGGATTGGCATCTGAAAAGACAAATCGTTTCGCTCTTCTATTTGGGACTTTGGATGGTGGCATTGGATGCATTGCACCTGTTGATGAGTTGACATTCCGCCGGCTCCAGAGCTTACAGAGGAAGCTTGTAGATTCTGTACCCCATGTGTGTGGCCTGAACCCGAGATCATTTAGGCAGTTTAATTCTAACGGGAAGGCACATCGCCCTGGACCAGATAATATCATTGACTTTGAGCTTCTTGCACAGTAAGTGAAGCCTCAACACATCAAGTTTTTGGAATTCTTATTTCTCTGCACATCTTATTAAGCTGATCATTACATTCCTCAAAATATTGTTTGGTGGTTGGTCCAAATATACTCTCTCTCTCTCTCTCTCTCTCTCTCTCTCAAGTAAGAAAATACAATTTATCCCAGTCAGGCCCAAATGTGAGGTGTATTGATAGCATAAATCTTACCTAGATAACTGATGGATTGTTTTGTTATGAGAGTTGATACAGCAGAGTAATATTGTCTAATCCAGAATAGAGAATATACACCTTTGGATGGTTTTAATTTTTAAACCAAATAGGCATTGATATAACTTTCAGTGTCTACAATAGGATATAAGTTCTGGTTAAGCAACATTGTAGTTTGGTATCCAAACTGAAATAAGAGATGCTATTTCCGGTAGGCGGTTTTAAAATTCTTTAGGCCAAAATCGAGTTTTTTACGGAATTGTAAATCAAATCTGTTTTGCACAATCAAAGCCTAAATAATCCAGTTTCCACTAAGTGCACCAACACCCTACGTCTAGATCAAGGCAAGCAATCCTAGGGTGGCAAGCAAGCAAAATATCTCTAGGAATGTAAAGAGCACAAAAGATAAATCTCACAAGATGATGCAAGGCAAATTACAGGAGTGGAGAGCCGATGGAGCTGGTGGAGCCAACGAAGCCAGTGGAGCTGGTGGAAGAGAGAAGGAAGACAAACTACAGGAGTGGAGAGCTAAGGATCAGGGGAAGTCAGAAAAGAGATCGATTCGGTAAGAGTCTCGACTGAAAGAGGTGTCCCGAGGATAGTAAGGCTGGGACTCATCAAAAGTGACACCGCACGAAATGCCCATCGACAAGCAATAGGGATGCGGCGATAACCCTTGTGCTTAGCATTGTAGCCAAGGAAAACCCTCAACTGATTAAGCAGTCATCTTAGTGTGCTCACGGGGTGGAAGGACATAGCAAATGCAGCCAAAAGCGCGAAGGTGACAATACTGATGAGACCTACAGTAGAGACGCTCAACAGGAGTAGAATTCTAAAGAGCAGTAGAGAGTTGTAGGTTCACAAGGTAGGCGGCAGTAGAAATGACCTCAGTCTAGTAGTAGAAGGAAGAGAGCCAGTCGAGCTCCCAGTGACGCTAAGTCATGGTGGTGGTGGCCAGCGCCAACTAGAGCCCCTATGCGACGATCCTTAACGCAACACGAGTCAGGCTCAAGAATGATACGAAAATCATGATTAGCAGCAATCTGGCTGAGAGACAGCTGCATAGCAAGCCTAGGGACATCAAAAACTGTAGGAACATGAAAGTGAAGGGTAGAAAGGGTGCCTTGGCTAGTAATAGGAAGGGAGGTACCATATACGGTCTGAATGGAAATAGGGAGAACGGAAGGACTCACAAAAATGAGGTGGACGGAGTCTTGTGTCATGTAGAAGGAGGCACTAGAATCCAATATAAAAGGAGATGATATACCTGAGAGAGACTAAGTAGTAGAATTGACAACCCCAACAAGCCCGAGGGTCTGTCGGCAACAAGGCGCTGAAGTAGAGAGACCAACCAACTGTTGCGCGATGTCTGGCTGGCCAGGAGCACCATTAGCTACTGATTGAGAAAAGCCACACTGACGACGACGCCTCGGCGACCTTGGCACTGCCTCCTGTTGTAGTAGGTCTGGTACGTGTGGTCTCGTGTTGGCACCAAGTACAATGAAGGCTAGTAGTCGTGGGAAGGGATCGACTGCTCTGATACCAAGTTGTCACGAACCTTAGTTCATAACGGGGTAAACACCGCCAGGAAGAAGGCCGACGGCGTCGGCTTGGTGGGATAAGAGATTAGACTATAGACTGGGATGATAGAACCTTGGGAGGGAGACTAGATTAATTCATCTTTCTTGGTTGATTGATAATGGATACATGTTACCTCTTTTATAGGGATGACTCGATTTGACCTTTAAGAAATAATCTCTAAGAAAACCTATCTCTAACAATCCAATCCAATAATAACTTGCCTACCTAATAGATAGATTCCTAAATAATGAACTTCCCTAACAAGCGCGGGTGGTACTGTTCACACATGAACAGTACCCTCCGCATGAACATTACCCAGGCCCGGCCAATGACATGGTAACTGGTTGAAATGAGTGCAGAATAGATTCTAGATTAAAATGCGAAAGCCATGTGAAAATCATCTAGAATTTGTTCAGGAACATGGTAAAAGCAATCCAAATTTTTTGTAACTGATTCAAAACTGTTTTTCAACAATTTGCATTGAAGTCTCGATGTCATGGAATATCTTGGGGAAACACATAATAGTAAATAAATTGCCCAAATAGGTATGAATTGGTAAAAAAATCAAAACAACTAAGCATTTCCGAGCAAGGATTCAAAAACCGGTTAAGGGAAAATTACTAGACCCCGGCTCTACCTGACTGTTTCAATTATCCAATTTAAACTCAAAATTTGAATTTGGCCGGTTTTCAGCCGGTTACTAGTTTGACTGGTTACCCCTTGGAATTACTCTTCATAAGTTTAAATTCAAGTGTCAGATTTTAAATTTAGTCCATTTTCGGACCGATATTTTTTTTACCGGGTCAGGACATACTGTCGGTTACCGCCGATTTTTTTTTTTATCCTTGGTTCCAAGAAAGCAAGAGTTTCAATTCCCCCCTGGCTGGGATTTTCAGTAACCTGTGCCAACTGGCTGGTTACCACTGGTTTTTGGAGCCTTTCTGCCAGCTTCACTGCTGTAGGATGCACTTGTGTTTTTTTACCGTGTTACCTTATAATGCCTTCCTAATCATACAGTTTCCTTTTTCTTTTTGTAGCTATGAGATGTTATCGTTAGAAGAGCAGCTTGATATTGCACAGCAGATTGGAACTACCCGCTCGCAGATCCTTTCCAATTTCAGTGATATTTCACTGAGCACTAGTTTCCTGTAAATTTCTACTAACGATGAATATGTTGGAAGTAACAGCATGATGCTGATGCAAAAGCTGGCTGTATTTTGCAATTATTAAATCGCGTGAATATTCTTCTGAATTTCAGTGACCTAGCCACTTTGAGACCAGCTTTCTTGTAAAGATGGCCGTGGCAGTTTAGGATTTAATGGTGTAACTAAGGGAATTATCATTGTCTGAACAGTTGGATCTTTCTCAGCAAATTGTAAGCACTATCTCGCTAGCGTAAGATAAAAATTTGGAAGTACACTGTAAGCTAGGCCTCCTGCCTGTTGATTTTGTCTAGCTGCCCGTCTCCGTGCTTTGTAATTTACTAATCTTAATCTTGAAGACATTGTGATACAATTATATTTGTCGGCTAGTTTTTAAGAGGGTATGCTTGGTGCGTTTGTTGGATTTGATCTGATATATTACTGTTTGATGGTACTGTGGCACTGCTGTTGGATCTAGGCACGAACGTACGATTTCCTTGTGGAAAAAATGTAAACCGTTGTTTCAGAAAAATAGAGAACAAACGAGCAGGTATGCGGCAGTATGAAACTTAACATACCATCTTGTTACGAAACATTAATTTTCCCGGTAGTAAATTCATAGATATTGCATGAATAATACCTATAGGATATGACTTCGCTAAAGGATTTTGCTACTGCTCCAACACCTTGCTTCAATCCACCTCACTGAGAATCTTGAGCTAATAGAGGTTAAGTGGATCGGATGTTCAAGAGAGTGGTGAATTAGGTATCTTTTTCGAACTAGTCCAAACTTAATAAATTTAGAGTAATCTAGAAATTACTCTAACCTAAGTGCCTATAGTTTGTCATTGTGCTTAATCAATTCTAAACATGCTTGGAAAGTCTAATAATCTAGGAATTAAAAGGACACGAATTTAAATGTGGAAAAAAAATCTTGAGATCTTTTTGAGATTTGGTGATCTTTCCTAATCCAGGATGGAGCTCTCGCAAGGTCTAGCTCCCACTTGAACTTGCACAAGGATCCAAACGATCAACTCATGATAGTTCTTCTCCATTCCAGATAGGTGGACTCTAAACCTTCATAACCCTTATGGTGCCTTCTACAAGCTCCTCCTGGGAAGGTCATTAAGAGCATGTCACCAAGCCATTTAGGAATCACCGAATTCCAAGAGTAATAAGCTCAAAGAGGTCATTTGAACCCAGCAAAGTTAAGTAACTAGGAGTGATGCACAGTAAGACCTAATATAATCTTACACTTTCA
This sequence comes from Ampelocalamus luodianensis, assembly GCA_036346255.1. Classification (NCBI taxonomy): domain Eukaryota; kingdom Viridiplantae; phylum Streptophyta; class Magnoliopsida; order Poales; family Poaceae; genus Ampelocalamus; species Ampelocalamus luodianensis. The sequence goes on from CM070623.1 coordinate 21,473,457, forward strand.
AAATCTCAACTTGGAGCCTTGAGTGCCCTTGAACACCCCAATATGCAAGTTATTGTTTTGGAATCTCAAGAGAGCTAACTTAAACGCCTATGATCCACTTATATAGTCTCTCCATTCAAAATCTAGTCAGTTGACACATTTTTTGAAAAGTGCCTATAGACCTGGATCTTCTGCCTCGACCCGGATCCTCCTCCTGAGTTCAACTTTTCTCAGCTCCAACGATTCAAAAACTAATTGCTATGTTGACCCGGATCATCCCTGTGACTCGAACCATACATGTCCCTCGAGGAGGCGATTGGACGTCTCAAAGCCCACGAGGAGCGAGTCCACCCATTCCGCGAGAACAACGATGACCACCTGCTGCTAACTGATGCCGAGTGGCAGGCTCGCATCAAGAAGGGCGGTGGTGGTAAGTCATCTTGTAGTATAAATAAGGGCAGTGACGAATGGCGTAGGCGCTCGTGGAGGTGCCCGTGGCTGCGACAAGGGAGGTCATGACAGTGGCAACTCATATCACAGGAGGGTGATGGTGGTCGTGGATCCAGGACGAGTCGCGACAAAAGCAAGATCAAGTGCTTCAGTTGTGACATCTATGGCCATTACGCGTCGGAGTGCTGCAAGCCATGCTGGGGACAAGTGGCAGGAGGCGATGAAGAGTGAGCTTGAGGCCATCGAGAAGAACAAAACTTGGAATCTCATTGAGTTGTCGCTTGGTAATAAAACCATTGGGCTCAAGTGGGTGTACAAACTCAAGGACTCATATGGCAACATCGTGAGGTACAAGGCAAGGCTGGTTGCCAAGGGATACGTGTAGTGGCGCGGGATCGACTTCGATAAGGTGTTCACTCCTGTGACATGACTCGAGATAGTAAGGCTTCTGTTTGCCCTTGCAACGAAAAAGTGGATGGGAAGTCCACCACCTGGACGTTAAGTCAGTGTTCTTAAACGACGACCTCCAAGAGGAGGTGTACGTCGCTCAGCCGGAAGGATTCATCAAATAGCACAAGGTGTACAAAAGCTTTCAAAGGCGCTTTACAGGTTGGGTCAAGCCCTAAGGGCGTGGAACATCCGGTTGGACAAAAGTCTCAAGAACCTAGGGTTCGTGAAGTGTCCGCAGGAGCAAGCCGTCTACAAGAGGTGTAATGAAAAAAGAGGTACTTGTTGTTGGTGTATATGTAGATGATCTCATTGTCACTGGCACAAGTGCACATGAAATCAAGCAATTCAAGCTCCAGATGAAGAAAGAGTTCGAGGTGACCGATCTCAGATTGCTTGCATACTACCTCGGGATTGAGGTAGAGCAGAAGGTGGGCTGTATCACCCTCAAGTAGACGGCGTACGCAAAGGAAATACTGTTGCAAACTGGGATGAACGAGTGCAACTTGACAAGGTATCCCATGGAGCCAAAGCTTAAGCTTGGGAAGGATGAAGACAGAGTTTGAGTTGATATGACCAAGTACAAGAGCATCATCAGAAGTCTGTGGTACCTAACTCACACCCTGCCAGACATCATGTATGCAGTTGGGATAGTAAGCCGGTATAAGAATCAACAACAATCTCACAAGTCACAGTCCTTTACAGACAATCTTACTAACATCAATAACAATACACTCTGAACAAGAATCGTCATAGTCTACTCTTCCACTGTAAAGCTCTCCAAAAACACCAAATTATTCTATACTACTTTACCATCTCATTCTCAAATCGAGAGTCCACCAAAACTTTACAACCTTACTACAACAACAACTTTATTCTAACGGAGATCTACTACACAAATCAAAAGGTTCTACCAAAACCCTTTCATCACGAACATGCTATCATCCGACGATTCCACAATCATGTAGGCATACACCTCCTATTAAATCCCATCAGTTCAACTCTTAGTGATTCTCAACACCAAACTTCAACACACGATAATTGCACTCCAATGATCGTTGTTATCTATTGGTTTCATCATGAAATCTGGTTGCTACCTACTTCCCTTTGCAAATCAAATGAATATTTACAAACACATATTCAGCTGTTTCCTCCTCATGTTTAGATTTGGGCAAAATCACACTAAAACTTCAAGAATCGAAATCTTCCATCAATCAAAACTCCCAACAACACTACAACCAAATTCGTCCAATCACCCTAGCTGGATTAACTATCCAAAAAATTCCTCCCCTAAATGCTAGATCCACCAATATTCAATCCCTTCAATCTTTTGTAAACAATTTCAACAATTGATCATACTAAGAAATATGTAAATATAGCAACTATATATGATCCCCAAGTATCTACCGATAAGATACTCTGAGATTAATATCTACTACGACAATAATACTACATCTCCTCAACTTTTCATTTCCACACAGTTAGATTAATCTATTGAGACCAAATATTCCAACAAGTTTAGCAAACTAAATAATCTTAATGATCAAACCAGTTCATCAATGTTCCACACTTCTTAATAACTCATTTGACTCTATACGTACTCTTAGTCACTATTTATCATGTCATTACTCTCAAACAACATCAAATTAATCAACTTCACTTCCAAGGATCTTGGTTAAGATCGATTATACACCATGATATAGACCCAACTTGATAACTCATACTTTATTAATGAACTTCTATGTTTACCACCTCTCGCTTAAACATAACAAGACATCACAAAAAAAGTTTTAACACTTTCTTTCAGAAAATGAGAGGCATTAAACTCCCACACTCCAAATACTCTAAAAGAAACTTGTAGAGTCAAAACTTCCACATGGTAAAGGACATACAAGAATTTATTCCCATTATCCAAAATACCAAGCGAATAAAAAGTCACAAGTCCCAACAGGAAAAGCAAAATCCCACATGAAAATATCAATCTTGCAAGGTACAACACTCACCAATAGCAGTAACAACTCAATAGTTGGGAAAACAAATAATCGCTTTATGGAACCAACAAAGACCAATTGAAATCCATCAACTGTACTGTAACCACTAACCCAGGAAAAAATTCATCGACCGCAACTATAAAAGAACAACCAAATGCAAACTTAAGGAAAACAATAACCTTCCCCAAAGAACTCATTCCCAACCTCTCCAACTAAATTACCCAGGAGAAAACTCTTCATTATCCCCATACCATGAACGGTGGTACAACCTAACAATGCCTATGGCCACAACCATAATCTCTACCTCTCGACATCGACTATCAACCATAATCAACAACATACAATTAGTTCGAAGAACCAATATCAATTCCTACATCAATAGAACAACATATCGGAAGCGTAAAAGCAATACTTGTCCCATACCCATCCTATAGTGCACAAGTGTGTCAAATTTTAAGTTAATTAATCATTAGCAAATTTTAGTTGATTTCACTAGTCCTAAAATAAATTTTAGCAATTTTAGGTTATCTAAAGTCCGCTCTGATACCAACTTTAACACCCTAGCCCAACACTGAGCCTGGAATGCCACCAAACTACCCTAACAATTTAATTTACATCAACCTACAATAATAATACAACAAGCAACTCAATATCAAAGCCCGTCCACGGGTCACAATAAAATATTAATAAAGACTTGACAATCATAAATAATTAAGCCCTAGAAGCATAGAAAGATGATAATCCAAAATTGGCACAAAACCAAAAGTACAAATTCTATGGAATGTACAAACAAGTCCTAATCAATCATCTTGGGTTATTCAATATCTATCATGTCCTAAAAGATTTTCAATCATAATGATATAAGGGTTTCCCATGACAAATGGTCAAATAACTGAGTGTAAGCAGTATTCCAAGTGCTAACTCTTCCAAAGAAGCGTCATCAACAATCACCTAAAAACAACAGTAGAGCAAGAGTGAGTCCACGACTCAGCAGGCACAATAGTAAGCAGTGTACAATGCTTAATCAACAATACACAATATCATTATTAACAATAATTGTTCTCTTTTCTTTATTCTCATGCTCAATCATTCAATTCTCTTTCTTTATTCACGTTCTCAATCATCAACTACCTTTCATTCCACGCATCTCTACACTACATGTTCACATGCGTGTTCACCAATCGATGACACACTCTCAAGCCCGTCCTCTTCAAGGGCCGGGAACCTCCTCCACTCCCGTGGAGTTATGATCAACATGATCACCTTCTCATATACAATGATGCTTATGAATGCACAAATATTCATAGTTTCGTCAACATTACCATTGTCCAACAATATCATATCCAACAATAAGGAATAAATATTGACCATTAACATTACTTGCAATTAAATAAGTAAAAGAATAGCAATTTAATGGTAATAAATGGTAAAGCATACAGTGATCAACCAACGACCACCGTCTACCATGCGCTTGCCTCTTATCCTTGTGATGCTAGAGAGCGAAACGGCGACAACGCACATGAGACCGCACTCCCTGAACAAACAATCCAACACGCATCTCAAAAAAACATACATTACAACTCCTACACTTTATTCTAACCGTAATCGCATGCCTACACTAAACCGACCCTTTTTTACTCAGAACTACCGGATACAATACCCGCTGTCCCAGCACTAAAATTATCATAAGTTCTGTTCTACTCGCCCAAAAATTATGTTCTTGGACTCTCTTGAACGCATAAGAAATTATATACACTTTTCATGTATATCAAAAATAGTAATTATCCCATTTACTATTTTTAATCTACAGATTACTAAGATGCTACCAAAAGACAATAACTCTCTGGACAACAGGTTTACCAAATTCGTAACTCACAATCTAATCATTCGATCAATATGATTAAATATTCTACGGAAACATACCAAAATTCTCTACAATTATCTAGTAAATGACATCCTCAAATTACGCCCATACGGTACCTGAAATTACAATACAACAATTCATCAAAGTAAGCTGATCTACTATTCAATCCCTTGACTAGAAACTGCTAATACCTTCTCTAATATTGATTTCTAATCTCTAAATTAAATTAACAAAACAGAGAAGAAAAATAGATCGTTACCTGAGACGAACGCCAAAATCCCGACCACTTCCCTCAATTCCTCCGTTTCTCTTTCTCTTCCTTCCTCCTTCCACTGTAGATCTCAACACACATCCATACAAAACGTGAAGCACATTATCTAGTAGCTAAGCAGTACATGTAAATTCTACCTTTTCTTCTTTCTCTCTCTCGGCAGCACACATATATGCAGCACTAACATGTAGATGTACACGTACAACAGTGGCGGACCCAAGATTTTTAGGATGGGTGTTCGGACTTTGGAGCTAACTTATCCAGATATGCCGATACCAATACGTTGTTACCGTGAGATGCCATCCCCCCCCCCAAAACAATGATACGATGATATGCGTATATATAATAAAATAAAATAAAAACTTGTGCTTTGTCTTGGTAGAGGTCATGTCTTCTTTTTTAATATAAAAACTTGTGCTTGGTCTTGGTGGTTGTTGTTTTCTCACTTTTTTCTGTTCTAGGTTATAACAACTAGACTGCTAAAACTTATTTTCTTCCTTTAATAGTGATCGGTAGAGTTCCTGCCTTCTTTTTTTATTTATTTTTACAGATGCATACCTTGCTGATCCTATTATCTTTTGCTCTTTTCCCATCAATAAGAACCTAATCTAAAAATGTTCTTTCCATAGAGCAAAAATTAGCATGTAAACATGTGTAACAAAGGTATAACTATCTGTTCATTGCCCAAGACAAAGATTATATTTTTCTACAACATCCATTAGAAAGAACCAAGAAAACAGAGGAAGAAGCTAGACTCCAGAAAGAACCAGAGCTGGAGCGGAGCAGAGTCAGGGAGAAGAAGTGGAGTGCGTAGAACACACCTAGATCTAGAGAGAGGACGGTGACGGTAAGCTGGATATGTTGCTCTCTTCCCACCGCCACGCTACCTCCTAGCCACCGCGTTGGTCCTTTGGTGTCGCCCGCTCCCTTCTTCCGTATTTATCACGTTACCACCCACTTGCTCATGTCGCATCTCTGTTCGCCCCGCGCAGGTGCGCTGCCGTACGCTCGCCCTGCGCCGTCTCACGCCTGCTTGCCATCGCGTTATAGCGCCGTGCCCACCGACTGTCGCTTGCTTTCGTAGCCCGCGCCTCTGCTCGTTTGTCACTTGGAGGTCGGAGCCCCCCTACACACAGACAGCCACAAGATGAGAGAGAAAATAAAAGTTAGGGTTTAGTGGGCTGAAGTAGGAAGGAAAATGAGCCTAATGTGTTATATGGGTCACGCATAAGGTGTGGGAAATGCGAACTGGATTCATTTGCGAATACAAATATATAGTTTTAGTCTAACTAATAACATATACATCTAATATATCTATTATATACCAGATATTTTGAAGAAAAAAGGGTGTTCGGCTGAACACCCATGCCCTCAAGAGCATCCGCCCATGACGTACAAGCAAGAGCTAGCCATGACAGCAAGGGTAGCAGCGACAAGCTAGGGTAGCGACGCTCGGCAGCGACGGCTGCACGGCAGCAGCGTCTGGCACTGGTAGCTGTCCTCCGGCAACGGCAAGGCATACGCATGCACAAGTAGTACAAGATCCCTTCTCTGTCTCTACCTTTCTTCCGGTAGCAAAAGGGGTGACATGCAGAGGCTTGCATGCAGCCTCGACAAATGGTGCAAGGCGAGAGGGAAAAAAAACAGACCAGACAAAGATGCACAGATGGATTCGGCAGCACATGCAGAATTGGTAGCACATGCAGATGGCAGACACAGGGAGGCGACTGGGCACAAGGAGGCGACGGCAGGGAGAACAGATGGATGCGGCAGCAGGGATGGAGGCACAGGGGCAGGAGCTAGGGTTTTGGCTAGCTTCCCCTTGTCCAACTTAAAGCCGGCTCTCCCACTTGGGCTATGGGACGATGGCCCACTACTATCCCTAATCCACTAAAAATCTGAAATTTTCCACTATTAATTCTATTTATTTTCCTTTTAATTCTTTTAGTTACTCAATTACTTAAACGGAGTTTCACAGCTACCTAATGCAAATGATTTAATTGTGCTTAGAAACATGGGAAAAGACCAAGGAGAGGCATATGGAGTCATGGACATGCATGGAAGGCATAATAGAGGTCACCACATCACTTTGGGTCTAAGCCAAGCAAGAGTTCGGGTTGGGCTCGTTCTGGATTCGAATTTGGACTACCACGACAACACTAAGTTCAAATGACCGTAACTTCTTCATACGGACTCCGTTTGGGATGTTCTTGGACTTAATTGAAAGCTTATCAAGTCTATTTTCCAATGGATCCAACCTCATCTTCAAATTCTATTCGAGCCAACCACAATTATCAAAACCAGACGCATATGTTTTTGTGCTCAAGTCAAAAGGGTGTTGCGCTACCTCCACTTGGGCCTTGTAACCCTAGGGGCATGCATCCATTTCCCTGGCCCCCACCCATGGTCGTCTTCCCATATAGGAGCCACCGCCTCCCTTTGCTAGAACTCGGATTTTATTGAGTTTAGGTTTAGCCATTGTGCAAACTTCTGTTATTCAGTTGTGTTAGACGACCACCTGTCAAGACAGCTTTCGGGATCCCACCTTTGTTTTTCAATACCATCTACACTACAATCTTATTCACAATATCATATTGTTTACATCTTATTCTTGCTAGTTCTTCGATTGCTCACAGGAATTGAACCTCGTGTTCAGGTTGATCGAGCTTTGAGCAAGGTCAATAACATCTCAGAGTTGGTTCAACGATTGCTAAGACGCAAACGTCGTTGTACGATTGTAGTCGGATCGCGAGAGTCACCTCCACCAAAAATTGATATTTATCAATCTCATCGAAAGATCAGACACCTCGCTTGCATCAAGATCTCTAAGCATCTTGTGCACAATATCAAGATCGGTTAAATCATAAGATAGGCATTTTAGCTCATTTACTATGTTGTTCATTCTAAAATACATCTTATTGATATTTTCATGAGGTATCATAGTAAATAACTCATATTTATGCTTCAACCTATGCAATTTAGCTTTCTTGACTGTGGAGGTTCCTTCATGAATTTCCATGAGTTGTCCAAACATCATGAGCATTCTTAAGATTGCTCACTCTATTGAACTCCTCTACACTCAAAGCGCTATATAGAGCATTTAAAGCTTGAGCATTGAGTTGCAAGTTTTGCTCTTCCTTTGGAGTGGAGTTTTGTGGATCAATCGGAGTAGCAAAACCCACATCAATAATTCTCTAGAGGTTTGGGCTCATGGCCTTAATATAGATGGTCATTCTAATTTTTCAATAAGCATAATTTGAACCATCAAAGTGTGGTGCTCTACTAATAAAGAAACCCTCACTAGCCATTCTTTACTCTCTAGGCGGTGAAACCTAATAAAATAAGAGACCAAGTTCTGATACCACTTGTAAGATCGACGAGGTCGACTAGAGGGGGGGTGAATAGACAGTTTTAAAAATCTTTTAGCTAAAACCGAGTTTTTTGCGGAATTATGAAACAATTCGGTTTTGCACAATTAAAACTTAAATCCAATTGTTTTGACTAAGTGCACCAACTATACAAGACTATTGATAATGAAAGCAATCATACAAAGTTAAATAAGCAATTTAATTCTATAAATGTAAATTGTAATAGAGTAAAGCATAAGAAGGCAAACCACAAAGACACAACGATGTTTTACCGTGGTGTTCAGAGACTTATTGGTCTCCTCTAATCCACGTTGAGGTAAGCCCAACTACATTGGACTGGCTCCACAAATTGAGCCAACACCTTCGAGGTAAGTCCAACCACTTGGACCGGTTCTCACAACACGAACCAACACCTCGATTCACTCGGGGTTGCTCTTCCTCCACTCCGGAGATGGCGAGCACCAACCACGTTGAGGTAAGCCCAACCACATTGGATTAGCTCCACACATTGAGCCAACACCTCCGAGGTAAGTCCAACCACTTGGATTGGTTCTCACAACACGAACCAACACCTTGATCTACTCGGGGTCGCTCTTCTTTCACTCCGGAGATGGCAAACACCAAACTATTCACAACCGTCTGGGTCTTCTCATAACCTTTTTTGAGAAGATCACTGGCGCAACTTCTCCAAACCGTCTAGGTGTCGGTAAACACCAAGAGTAACAAGTTAGAGACGCCACTTGAATGAATCAAGTGTCTAAGCTCAATGGATACACAATCCACTATCTAATACAATACATGCATTAGGATTTACCTCTCAAAGCTCACTAAGTGCAACACATACACAAAAGAGTGCAGAGGGCTTGCTCTTTGCTCAAGGGAATGAGAATAGCACCAGCAGTCTTGCCCACAACCAGCCACAAGGGGTATATATATACCCACACAAGAGAAATTAGTCGTTGGAGGCAAAGTTAAAGAAAAACAGGGGGTAGACCGGTCTGACCGCCAACCAATGGCCGGTCTGACCGACCCTACTCCAACGGCTATAAAACTAGCCGTTGGACACACATTCAGTCTTACCGCTAACCAGAATTCGGTATTACCTCACATAGGTAATACCGCTCAGCTATATCGGTATTACCAATTTTCAGAGGATCAGAAACTCAAGAAAAGCGCACACATTGGAAAAAACATACCGACACAAAAGATCGGAACTACCGTCTTACGGTAATACCGCTGAACAAATGCGGTCATACCGCTGACCAGGCCTATGACTAGATCCACGACCCTAGTCCACGACCAAGTCCACGATTAGGTCCACGGCCAGGTTCATGAGCAGGTTATACGACCAAGTGCTACGATCAGTCTACGACTAGGTGCTACGAAACACAGATTTTTACATACCTCTTCAACTGAAATTATAAAACACATTTGCCAATTTGATGCGCGATACAAACAATGAATGAAAACATGATTCTCAATAAGTTACAAAACACATTTGCCAACTTTTAGAATCACACTACAAGGAATAGGGTACATGGACTCAAACCATTTGCAGTTTATATTCGCAAACTAAAGTCATATACTACAAGGATTATGCATGAGCCTCAGCTATTTGCAAAATACATTCGTAAATATTGGCAATATGCTAATGAGAGCTGGAGCAAGCACAACGAACTATGAACACATGATATTCTTAAACCACTAGTCAAGACCCCTCTTAATGGTACGGTAACCTATAATAGCAATCCGGTCTCCAACCGAACACCAAGACCAATAAAAGACTAGGAACACATCCTTAGCCCTAACTAGTCATACCTTTACCTTGCACATTCACTTGAAGCTTGATGACACACATCTTGACTTCAAGACCGGGTCATTGACTTGATAATCATCAACACATGATGATTTTTTTACTTCAAGTTCTTGACTTGAATATGCATCAACCTATAATGTACTCTTTCACTTAACCTCCATCAACACATGATGGATCTTCTTTTGACTTGATGATTAACTCATGATCATCTTCTCTTCTTGAACATCATCAACACATGATGATTTCTTTTCTTCAAGTTCTTGACTTCAATATCATCAACACATGATGATCTTCTTCACTTCAGGATCTTGTCTTGAGTATCATCAACACATGATGATTTTCTTCATCCTGAGTCTTGATACACATCAACACATGATGCATCATTTTTTTGAACCTTGATTTGATGACGATCAACTCATAATGTCATTCAAAGTCTTCATCATCATGGAATATAACATATTCATCCAACTCATAGAAAATATTAATTTCATAAGACGATTGTCAATAATTACTAAAATACTCTATTAACTTATAATAACGGATCTAGAATCTTCACCACTCATCTGCACCAACAAGACAGCAGCAACACCAGATATTATGACTAGTTAACGCTCGCTCTGTTCTATTCTTAAGTTTACAGTATTCTAATTCACACATTCTTTCAATGTAGCTTCCATCCTATCTGGTAGGTGGCCTACGTGCTACACACTACCATATAATTATAGAAAATTCATTACCATGCCTACTGTATGTTACATATAAAAAAATTGCAGCCGCTCCCAGTGAAAAGTTCGCTCAGCTCTCTTAGATGTCGTTCTCCAACAGATCACACAGTAATACTTAAGCATTATAGCACACACTAATTTCTGTAGCATACCTGCATACCTATCTCTATACCTATCAGTTCTATAGTTAGCAAAACTGTTTCTACTTCTCCTATTGTGATTATTACTACAGACAGAACATTTCAGCAATACTACGCAAACCGTGTTTACTTAGCTGCTTCACAGATTTCAGAATCGACTACAGTCTTTTTATTCATACATGCTGATGACATCTAGGACAGTACTCTTTTTTTAGCTACTAGCTAAGCTTGACACCTTTGCTATTGAATACTGCATAAGATTGACGATCATCACCTCCAGGCAACGCCGATTTTAGCAATTAAACAATCAACATCAAAGTCTGCTCCTTTCAGATATTATATTTTAGCACAGTCCATTCCAGTTTACCACTGAGGTCATATGATTCTTTTTTTTTGTGAAATGGTAAGAGCATTGCCATTATTACATTAAAAAAGAGAGGGTTCGCAGCAATACAAAAGTACAGGAAGAAACCAAAACAAAACGAATGAAAGAGAAAACAAAAAACAAAAAACGAAACAAGAAACACGAAGCGCCCTACGCGGTTAGCTCCACCCAGCGTAGCGACGCTTGAAGGTGACTATTCTCCATGCTGTGGACTCTGCCGCCGCCTACCCAGCCGGGGCGAACCTCAAGAGAGTGCCACGTCTCTTGTTGGTAAGTAGGTTGCCAAAATTTTTGCTCCGCTTGTTATCTAAGGGCTTCTTCCTTTATGATCGCTACCATCCCCGTGATATCGTTTCGCTGGTGTTGAAAAATCCTCCTATTTCTTTCTTTCCAGACCTACCACAGAGTGAGAACGACTAAAGAGCTTTGGCCTTTTTTGGTTGTGGACTCCTGTCTTTGGGATATTGCCAGCCACCAATCCAGTATTGACTCTTGAGCATCCCACTGAGCTGGTGATAAACTGTTGCGATGTACTCATGTTGCTATAGCATTCCAATCCCTTCGCGTATACTCACATATTATAAAAAGATGAACGGCCGTTTTGGGATTGTTAGTACAAAACGGGCATAAAAAATCATTTGGCATATGTCTTCTTGCTAGATTATCCGCCGTCGGGAGTCGTTCTTGAACCGCCAACCATGCGAAAATTTTGCATTTTTGCGACGCCCAAGAACTCCAAAATAGACCTACATAGGTCATCTAATTCTTACCAACGTCCTTTTACTTCCTGCGAAAACTTATATGTTTGCTATTTGCTTCAGTAGAGATGATAGTCCATCGCAGCCTATTCGTAGAAACTTTTTTACTGATTACGAAGCTACAACCCGCTCCATGGATACAGAGGTATGTCTTAAAAAAAAGATCCAAGTTTTATAACCGTCTTAACCAAATTGGCCCATTCCTCAGATTTCCATGCTAATATATGTTATTCATAGTAATTTCCACCTACAGAAACATCTATTTCCAACAACACCTGCATACATTTGTTTACTGCACCCTGGTAGTATCATAAAGCAAAGCCTATTTTACAATACGTTTACTCATTGAACATAGCTATATACAGCTATCCAGTATGCCACTACCATCTAACTTACATACAATAAATATATTACATAGAAAGGCCTAGCCAAAACTGCATGCATACTATCGCTTATATATATGACTGTTATACGTTCATTAGCATCCAAGCCTTTCGACTGTTTACCTACACTACATGGGCGGCGCCAGGGGTGCCTGTGGTGCACAGGCACCCCAAAAAAAAGTGCAATTTTTTAAAAACTAGGTATACTAAAAAAAATGCAATTTTTTTTGAATTAGGTATACCTAAAAAAATACAAATTTTGTTAAACTAGGTATACGTATGAGCAATTGACACTTGGATTGAAATATCAGGTAAAAGACATCGCTTCAATGTTAGTTGGTTTGATAAGTATAATTGGATTGAATACAATGTCGAGAAGGATGCTGTATTTTGCTTTGTCTGTTATTTGTTCAAGAAGAAAATTGTGGGAGACGATAGTTTTGTTAAAGGAGGATTTAGAAATTGGAATAGGTATGACTCAGTTGACAAGCATGTGGGTAGTATAAGACGTGTCCATAATCGAGCTCAAGGGAAATACAACTTCTTTGTTAAACCTACAACATCAATTGCTCAAGCTCTTAGAAAACAAACTGAAGAGGATAAACAACTTTACATTTCTAGGTTGACTTATTCAATTAGATGCTTGAGGTTTATTTAATGTCAAGAACTAGCATGTCGTGGATATGATGAAAGTACAAATTCTAGCGATAAGGGAAATTTTCTTGAACTTTTGGAATAGCTTGCAAACAACAATAAGGAGGTTGCTAAGGTTGTCTTAAGCAATGCCCCTGGGAATTGTAAGATGATTGCTCATGAGATACAAATGGACATAATTAATTGTTGTGTCATCCAAACTACCAAGCACATTATTGAAGAAATTGGTGATGATCACTATTTAATTCTAGCTGATGAGTCTAGTGATGTATCCCACAAAGAACAACTTGTTCTTTGCTTGCGTTATGTTGATAAAGAAGGACGGGTATGTGAGCGGTTCCTTAGAGTAATTCATGTAGCTGATACCACTTCCTTGTCACTTAAAAATGCAATTGGTATTGCTCCTACCGATGGCAACGGCGAGCGTTGAAAGAGTATTTTCGGCGATAAATCTTGTGAAGAACAAGTTGAGAAATAGTATGAGTGATCAAGTATTGAATGATTGTTTAGTCACCTTTATAGAGCGAGATATCTTCTCGAAGGTTAGTGATGATGATATAATCAAGTGTTTCCAAGGAATGAGATCGCTTTGTGTGGTATTGTGATTTCTATTAGCTATTTAGGACTCTTTTATTCATGTAAGATTTTATTTGAACTATTTGTATTGCATTATTAACTAATTTCGAACTCTTTTGTGTAATTGTGTTGGACTTATAAAATTACATATGTGTCGTACAAGTTTTTTTATTTATTCTTGAAGTGTGCATCCCTATTGTTAAATTCCTAGCTCCGCCACTGCTACACTACATTACCATTCCGTTTTGAAATTTTAAGAAATACCTATTATACCTCTCCTATTTACATTTGCAGCGCCACAAAACACAGGCTGGAAAATCTGTCTCATCACCGGATAGAATCCACCTTTTCCAACTAAAAGGTATGTTAGCATCATCATCTCAGTCACATACTGACTGAGGCCTCATACAGCATCTTAAGTTATGTATAACGTTTCATAAATTTACCTCTTGATTTCCTACACCATAATACTCAAGCATTACCATCGTCATCTCAGTCACATATTGACAGAGGCCTCATACAACGTCTTAAGTTATGCATAACATTTCATAAATTTACCTCTTGATTTCCTGCATCATAATACTCCAGCATGTTTACCTACACAGATCTGCGTCACCCCTACCCACACTACGATAGAACCACTTATAAAGAAAACACAGGCAGCTACGAAAAAGACTACCGAATGATGAGTGTACTCTGCTCACCAACACAGCCTCAGGTATACCTCATTACCATTCGCAGACCAAAAAAAATACTAATCCCTTCTAACTCACTGCTACTTTATGCAGACTTTGCGTAGAGCTTTTACGGTCACCACAGCAATCACTACTTCCCCAGGAACAACTCCTTGCTTTTGCCCACCCGTTTAAACATTACTCTCTATCGATGTTGTACATTACACCACCCATCTGGTCTAGACTATTACTCCTGCAAACCCTATTTTGTAAACGTTTCCAGCTCAGCTACGTCCGTAACCAACTACAGTTTATATGTACAAATGCTTTCGAATCTTTCTTACTGAAGTATGCGATACCACAACTGCCATATTTTTTTGCTTCTCTAGCTATTCTGTTCATCTAGATAAATACGGTAAAAATTATATAATCTTCTATCTTAGATATCACCGTTTCCAATCATAGTTTTAGTTATCACAGCTCCTAATACTAATAGATTAGAACACTCTTTGCTAAACTAAAATCAAATTAACTCCAAAGCCATTCACAGGCGCGGGTTATCTTCTAGTAGTATGCACTAATCCTGGGCTGGGTGGCTTGTCCACACCTGTATCTGGATTTACCCTCGTCCGCGTTCCCAGGGCCCAGACTCCTCCGTATGCGTACTAATCAATGCATCTGCGTATATGTACTAATCCATCTTGTCCGTGCCCCTGTAAGCATCCTTTTTAGATTAGCACCGACAAGCACAGACTTCCATATTCCAGCAGATGGATTTGTCCTCGTCCAAACGAAAGATCGATGCATCTGCATATGTACTGATCAATGCAACATGCTCACCTCTGTATACATATGTGTATCACATATACTGTAACGAACGTGGTTTCACGGTGCTATTTTTCATTTTTAATGTACGGTGACTAGGTTTGTTTTTTTCATATAGCCCTATTTTAGAGAAAAAAAAAACTCCCACCGCCAGTGATTCATCGGTGTCGTGTCTGCCCATTGTGGTGCATCACCAATGTCTCGTTTGCTGTCCCACCTTGCGTGGAGAATTCCAAATATCCTATCCAGACAGACCGTAAAGCTGCTGTGACACTAGCTGCCATTGGTGCTGACCTTGACTGCCGCGTCCCAACTCCCCACGATCGGACGAAGATCATCTGCAGTAATTGCTGCATCTATTACTGCTTAAAATTGACTACAGTGATTACTTACTTCATATGGTTTGAGCTCTTAGATCTTGATCGGAGGACGGGAGCACACCCCGCTGGTAAGGATCTGTGTGACTGTCCCCCGCGAGCCCTCTCGCTGGGATGCCGCAGCAGGCGATTCCTTGCAAACGGCAGCTTCTCACCAAGGTCAGCTCCAATTTGAACGCATGCAGGGATCATTAGTTTCTGACAGTACATATGAACTGGTGAGATGCATGTATGATTTTTTAATAATTTTTTACTCCATAAAAGCTCTCCTCGATGAACAGCTTGCACAAGGCCTCCCGCCATCGCCAGTACATGCTGTTGTAGCTAGCCTCTAGGAGCTCGCGTGAGAGGCACGGCCGTTTGTAGGCAGCATGGTGGCACAGCTGTTTTGGATCCGGGTTCTGATTCTGGATCTGTGCTTTGGCACTAGATCTGGACGACAGGAGACGGACCCGGGTGGGTTTTGGTGGAGATGCGGTGCGTAGCCAACGGTGGCCGTCGGCTTCCTTTTCGTGGAGGCTGCATATGACCGTAGCTTCGCGGTTGTGCTAGGCTGTAGTTCATAGTTGCATTGGACAGTGGTGGCGATCTAGCCTTAACTGGTTGGATCTGGCGTCGAGGATGCATTGCGGTGTTGTCTTGGAGCCCCGGTACTTGCTCTCCTGGGTGAAAACCCTCGATCTGGCCTTCAGTTTTTGGGTCCGGCGACGACGACGTACTGCGTATTGATCTGACCTTCACTGGTTGGGTCCGGCGACGACGACGTACTGCGTATTGATCTGACCTTCACTGGTTGGGTCAGACAACGAGCGACGTGTCCTTCTTGAAGGCGTTGTCTTGTGGCACCGGTATCTGCTCACTGGGATGAAAATCCTAGATCTAGCCTTCATTGGTTGGATTTGGCGACGTTTTCTGTCTCTCCTTGCAGGCGTCGCTTTGATGACTTGACCCTCAAGCACCTTGTTGCACAACTACTGTTCGGATGTGTTGGTTGAAGGAGAAGCTAGCTGTCATCGGCGGCGGGTTGTTCCTGATAGTGGCCACAACATGACAATTTGTTTGTCATTTAGTTCTTGATCTGCTTTTTGTAAATCGATTTGTTTATTTATAATAAATTATGGCTATGTGCATCGTATGATACAGAGACCGGGGGATTCCCCTTCCATTATCTAAAAAAAAGGAGCTCATGGTGGCGTGGCTTGCCATCTCTGTGTAAGCATGTCATGTCGGCGTCAGTCAACGGCGGGTACGCCCACTCAGGGTCTTTTTTTTTTTTGGAGCAAATGAATTTTAGAGAAAAAATTAAGGAATTCAATCCAAGGAAAAAAAATCCTATGAGGGGTATTTACATTGTAGGATTAATTCAAAGAAATTTCAAAGGATAGAAAAATTTCCTACACATCTCGGAGGAATTCTAACAAACCTCGTGTTACAAATTCCTCTGAGAGTTCCAATGTATTTTCTCTCCTCCTTTCTCTCTCTTACTAACAAACATCTAATTCCAAAATTCCTGCATTTTTCAAATGAAGCATCCAAACACCTCGTGTGAGTAATTTATGTGTTTTTGTTTCCTGTAGGAGTGCACTATATATAACATTGAATTTCTGTGTTTTTTCTATTCCTATGTTTTTTGTTTTCTACGTTCGAAACGAAAGAGGCCCTCATCCAGGCGAGGCCACCTCTCCCGGTCCATTTGAAACAGAGCAAAAATGGAGAAATTACGGAGGATTGAAATCCTATGGGGTAATTTCCTAGAAAGGTGTTTAAAACAAAAGAATTTCTCTTAAGAACTCATTTGAAATTTCTATGGACTAGGCTGTTCCATTGGAATTTCAAAGAAAACTAACATGAGTAGATCCCATGCTTTTTTCCCTTTATGTGTTGAATTCCCATATGGCATCTAAAATTTCCTTTGTTTTTCAGTTTTTATAGGATTCCAGAGGATATCACATTCTATTCCTACATATATCATATTCATATGTTTTTAGTTTCTTTTGTACCAAACGGACCTTAGTATAAAGAAGGGCGAACAATTTTATTATTTAACCTTTTATTTATTTATTTTTATTAATAATTTTTTGTCCAACTTATTTTCAAATCTGATCTTTTTTTATCACGTTACCATCCGTAGGTGTTGGCATGCCAAAGGAGACAAATTTAGATATAAGATGGGCGGGGTTATTAATAAAAATAAATAAATAAATAAGGGTTAAATAAAATAACATAAAAAACTCAAGGAGGGTATGCTCTCGTCAGAGGAAAGGTACGACCACACGATTAATGGTAAGTGACTGGTTATTCGGAATTTAACACGCAACTATATTATACGTTCATAATAATATATTTATTTATATTTAAAATTGATTTAATCTATTTATCAACATTATAATAACCTATCACCACATAAACAGGATTAGCCATGGCTTATATTATTATTTTACACTCCATAGATTTGGAATATACATTGTTTACGCAAACACACAATATCATAAACTAATCCGTTGTAACTAACAAGCAATAAAAATGATCGACAATTAAACGGCAACAAGGATAATTAATGAAAAGACTAATAAGGGTTAAAATTGTCAACTAGTCGTTCAAGAGGCAAATACATAATACACGACGGTTTACCTACAGTTGATTAATTTAACAGCTGTTTTCCACAACATTAGTATTGAGTTCTTTTGGAATAAGAACGTGCTGCTTTGAGATTTTGATTGCCACTATGACAAATTTTTAACAGTGATGCATTATAGCTTGTGGGACAAGCTGCCATAGATTTTTTTTCCCCAAGGTCAGACTGGAGGACTAAATTAAGGTAGATCAAGGGTAACTGCTCACATGCTTATAATTCAAAACGTATATGCAACACAGTCCCATAGCCAAAAAAAAAAAACTATATAAAAATACCGAACGCACATAGATGCAATATTAAAAATAACTTCAACAAATTAGCTAATCTTAGAACATAATGTAGCGTTTTTTTAGCTCAAGGCTATCTGTAGTAAGAATCGGAAAAACAATGTAAGCGTTAGTGTGTGTCATTCAAAAACAGATATTTCACCAGTCCAGCTACATGAAGCAATCACATTAGGCATTACAGGGTGGTACGCAACATCAGTGCATGCTTCTTTGAAGGCTTCTATTTTCCTCAAAAGCTTTGAGGATTTATAATCATAAAAATAAATACATCCATCGGATGAACCAGATGCAAGCTCCCTCCCGCTGAGAGAAAAATTGCACTTTATCGGGAAACCCCACACTCCATGCCCTTCGTACCGCATATACCTGTTTAACTTGAAGGGTGGTTTTGCTGAAAAAATTGCAATATAGTTACCGTTGGACTGCGCAACAAAAGAAGCTTCATATGGGTGGTATCTTACACAAGGACAGGTGAACGCTTCTGTATAAACCTGTGATATAAAGTGTGATTTGCGTCATGTTTCAGCGTAATAATACATATCCTGAACTAACGGTGTTTCACTACTATTTGGAGATCCATCAATATATAAAAAAGGTGCGTTTTAGTCCACAGAAAACAAAAGACCTTCATGGTTTCTAAATTACGCATTATTAGTATGTAACACACAGCAAGTAGCATACTAGCATGATGATCATAACTCATAAGCTGACAACTTAGTTATATTACTATAGCCCATAACATACAGACACGGTACTACAAATTTCCGTTACACAAGACTTAACAAGGCACTTATAATAGGTCAGGCATGTATTGAAATTTGGGGGACATGATGGAACTGTTTCCGCTGTGAGAGTACGGGTTATGAACCCAAACCAGACAGAATCGTAAATGCATATCAAAATTTTCAGAAAAGGGTACAAAATGGATATTGAGAAAACTGTAGGTCCCTGAACTTGAACTTGCGAGATCATGCATCAGAAATGGGTACAAAATGGATATTGAGAAAATTGCACCATAGGTCATTGAACTTGTGAGGTCATGCCACTTAGTTCCTTGAACTTGCATTTTACTTTCTCAGCTCTCTGAACTTATGAGGTTGTGTCACTTAACTCTCTGAACTTATATTTTACTTTTTCAGCCCTTTGAACTTGCAAGCTTATGCCATTTAGCTCTCTAAACTTGCGTTAAAGCGAAATTTGTCGGATACGATGCTAGCGACTTCGTCCACTCCGAGTCCGATGGACTCGTCACCCCCGATCCGACCGTGTTCATCGCCCCCGTCACCTCACGCCGATAAAAACAGATTCTTCGGATCTGGAAACGCACCGTGCTCGCATCTTCGCCAGAGCTCCACTGTCGCAGCTTGTCGCCGCTCTCGTCCTTGCCTCCTCTTAGTTGGCCATGAGAGAGAGAGAGAGAGAGAGAGAGAGAGAGAGAGTACATTCTCAGTGCAAGACGACTCAGAGGCAAGAATGTGGGCGACAGCAAGTTGGATGATGGAGTTTCGACGAAGACGTGAGCACAGCCAGAACGGGGAGGCAACGAGTCCACCCGGACTCAAAGGAGACGAAGTCATCGGCATCGCGTCCGACGAACTTCGCTTTAACGCAAGTTCAGAAAGCTAAGTGGCACAACTTCACAACTTCAGGCACCTACAGTGCAATTTCTCATAGATATTCAACATGGAGCAACTCCTCAACCTTTACATATGTACTGTTACTGTCATATTTCAATGTACTATAATATTGCAACACTTATCGTGGTTGCTAGAGAACATGTTGTCAAGTCATATTTCAGACAGGTTTTTCTACTCTCATGTATATCCTGAACATTTATATTTGAAGTTATACTTATCACAAAGGAGCTATACAAGTGAAAATTACAGAAATAGTTTAATAGAGACAAATATATCAAGTAATCCAGCATTATAAATAAGGATTATTCTCTCTTTTTTTCAACTTTGAAGTACGCACAAGTTGAATGTGTGCATACAAATGGGAAAAATATCATGAGGTAATGAAAGGAAAATAATATGCCATATCAAACTATTAATTAATATAAACCAGTAGTCTTTTACCTGGTTAGATAAAGGAACTTGTCGCAGGGCATCCCATATAATTATAGAGTTCTCACTAATATTGCTTCTGGTTGTGTCAGTTGAAGAGATAAACTGTTTCCCGTCAGAACTGAATTCAATGTCAAGGATGGTGCCAAGACTTTTATGATATTCTTTTGTTACCAAACCACTTCGAATATCCCAAATTCTAAGAGAACCCTTGGACCCACCAGACAGGAAGAGATTGGAGTTACTTGGATTAAACTTGATGACCTCCACAGCTTGATCCTCCTTGAATACCCTTATTTCTTTTCCCTCTTCAACATCAACTAGTCGTAAGGAACAATCAAACCCTCCAGAAAGTAAAGAGGGCCCATGAAGGGACCACCTCACATTTTTTACAGCGGCATTATGATATTTCAAAACACGGGCAGCAGTACTCCCTTTGTTCCATACGTTCCATACGTGGACTGTATGGTCCATTCCAGCAGAAGCAAGAAGATGACCTGTGAATTTTCTTATTCATGAGTATCTACTGACTTAATAATATTCTAATTAAATATAACAAAAACCAAGCAAATCATCTCGGTAATTGTGTACATCAAAAAGAGATATTTTTTGGCATACCTACAAAATTTGGAGCTGGAATTTACCAACAATTCATCTCATGCATCACATTTAAAAGCATTAATTAAGAGTGAAACACCATAACAAAGAAATAATCTTATTATACAAAAACCAAGCAAAATCATCTTAGGAATTGTGTACGTCAAAAACATATATATATTTTTTTGGCACACCTAAAAAAATTTGGAGTGAGAATTTACCAACATTTCATCTCATGCATCACATTTCAAAGCATTAATTGAGAGTGAAACACCGTAACAAAGAAAGAATCTTATTATACAAAAACCAAGCAAAATCCTCTCGGGAATTGTGTATGTCAAAAAGATATATTGCTTGCCACACATACAAAATCTGGAGCTGGAATTTACCAACAATTCATCACATGCATCACATTTAAAAGCATTAATTAAGAGTGAAACACCATAACAAAGGAAGAATCTTATTATATATGTTGAGTTAAGCTAAAAGAAATCAAGATATTTACTTGAAATATTTCTCTGCAATAGTAAAAAAATAGTTTTATGTTGGATATAGTTTTATGTCTGTCCACTCAAATGTTCTCCTGGTAATGCATATTCTCATCAGGCAAAAAGCCAGCTCCCACATGTCACTGAGCATATTCCCTGGTTGTCTGTTGAAGTGCAATCCCTCCAATCACTCCCACTTGTTCCACTATCTCTCCCAAAATCTCCACCAAATATAGTTGAGTTTGACAATATCCCAATTGCCAGCACGAACCCATTCTCCATTCAATCCAACCACAATCACCATTGATTCTCCATTGATTTTACCCATCACGTAGTCAAATGGCAGTTTTGACCTAGCTAAGGTGTCATCTCATCTCTGATTAGAGATTAAGCAAGGTCCGGACATCTACTGACTTACTGATAAATGCTTAGGGGCCTAAATGTGCTATTTTCATGTTCAGGCACCCAAGTGACACACCTGCACATGTTTTGGGACGTACAATGCACTTTACTTTTTCTTAAATATAAAATATCCCTTGTGCTCAAAACCTATTTAGCTAGAAACATGAATGGTAAGCACTTCAGCAGAAATACAAAATCAAAGATGAAGAGCACAGGATTAATAGATCTGGCACACCACGGCTTGTGCAACATTCAGATCTGTTCAGGACACTGTTGATGGTCTTTTCTAACAACCATGCAAACGTTTCGTACATCGTGAAAACTTTTTTAGTCCTCTTAGATGAACTATGTTACCAAAGCATTTTACAAAAACGACATGATTGACACATTGAGTTTAATTAGTTTGCATGCTCATCTACTAGTACCCAGATTGTTGAAAACATCAACAGTGCTCCCAAAAGGCTTGTCAAGTAAATCGCTAGAGAGGTTCATACTTGTGTGTCGAAGAAAGACAATGTTGCCATCTCCTTGTAGCTTTGGAAAGTGTCTTGTCTCATGGCCAAAAGTTATAGACAATACTTTGCCAGGTTAATATCATCAACTTTGGTAATGATAATATTAGGACATTTCACTTGCTCTTTTTGACTAGTAATTATACAAGATTCATATTATGTTTTCGTACCCAATTGGTCATACTATAACTATCTTATTTTTTGATAAATATAAGTAAAACTGAAAAGTGAAGTAGAAGTATAGTATGTAAGATTGACTACTGACCATGACTTGGTGACCAATCTACACAATTGACTGCATTAGTGTGAGTCGTCAAAGAAACTGAGAGCTTCAAAGGTGAACTTCTGGTTGATCCAAGCTTCGGTTGGCATCGTAAAGAACGCAAAATATCAGCTCGAATATTTGAATCAGTAATAGATCCAACAACTGAAATAAAAAAAACATATAGCACATGAGCAAGGAACCACAATTCTCCACATAGTTTCTAGTTCAATTGTTTGAGATATCCAAATAAGCAAGATCAACCATCTGAGATATCTAAATAGGCAAGATCAAGTCCATACTCCATACTGAAAAAATCCATTATACTATTCACAATTCAATTTTTATCTCAATACGGATCACACAAGAATCTCTCCTAAACTCAGTTAAACATTTGGTCACAATGCATATCCCTGCTTCCAATCTGACCAGAATCAGAAACCCGAAATGACTTATCCAAATGTTACCGTGTCTGCTACAAGGGGGCCAAGATTCCTCACCGGGAGAATTGAACTCTGATGCCACTGGCGAAGGAAGTGGTGACGCGGAGCCCACAGGAGCCTGCAATACTGCCAGGAGGGCACGCTCCCTCTTCGAGACGTACCTGCCACCAGTGGGTGCGGCCAGCAGCGGTGTTGCATGAGACGCGGCCGGTTGCGGGATGGCATCAGGAGGATGTAGGTATGTGCTAGGCTCCCACCGCGGCCGCTTCGGAGGAGGTGGGTTGGCCGAGGTGAAGTCCATGGTGGCACAGCTGGCAGCGGGGGTGGCTTCGGTGCCGTCGGCATCATCATCAGAGGTGGCGCTGTAGGCGGCGGAGAGGAGATCCATTGGTACCAGTAATTGCAACAAGCCTTCCCTATAAACTAATAGGTTACCAGATTATCAAAACCACACAATAAAAAAAATACTACAACTGAAATATCAGTACAAAACACCTGAAAGTGCATGGATTTTGAGTGGCTGAAGCCTCACCAAGCCAAGGAAATAACAAATTCTATCTAATCCATGCATCGGTACACAAGCACACAACACTACTAGTATTGATTTCTTTGACTTCACTGACGAACAGCAAAAACGGAACAACTTGTAAATATTGATTTCATTTACAAACATCAATAACTGAACCAATTGAACGGGGATTTAGGGATCTAGATTTTAATGGGTTTTTCTATTAATGCAAGCATCATCCACAAGGGCGGAGCCAGCATCAGGTTTTTTCTATTGGATCCAAGCATCCTCCACAAGAACTCAACTTCAGATGTTGCTGACGTTTCTACTGGATCCGAACATCTTAGTTATAAAAGTAGATGTTGCTAATTTTTCGACTAGATCCAATCATCCTCCATGCAAATCAATACTCCACAAGAATCTCACCGAGCAAAGGGCGTCAGGTGGCGTGTGCGGACGAGGAGGAGGACGGCGGTGGCCTGAGGGAGAAGGAGGATGACTCGACGGCCTGGGGAAGACGGCGTCGGTCGCGGGGAGGCGGCGGGCGGGACGCCGGACAGAGTTTGTGCGTGGCGGTGGGGATCCGGAGGGCGGAGGCGGCGGCCGGACGGAAAGGGAGCGGATCCGCCGGCCGCGAATGGGTTTGCAGACGGAGGAGGGAGAGGAGGCGGGCGGGTGGCCGGACTGAGCTCGTGGGCGGCGGTGGGTGGCCGGACTGAGCTCGTTGGCGGCGGTGGGGATCCGGCGGGCGGCGGGCGGCGGCGGCGGCTGGACGGAGAGGGAGCGGATCCGCCGGCCACGAATGGGGTTGCCGGTAGAGGAGGGAGAGGCGGAGCGGGGGAGGCGGCGGGCGGGAGGCCGGACAGAGCTCGCGCGGGGATGGGAGCTCGCGCGGCGGGCGGAGGAGGCGGCGGTTCGGTGAGAGGGGAGGAGAAACGAGGTTCGTAACGCCACGGTGAACTGTTGCAACAGTATAACGAAATCGTTGCATTACCACGATGAACGACCATATTTTGAAAATCATTGTAATAACCTATTATCATGCGATCTATTACAATAACTTGCTAGCAATTTTGTCACGATTTAATTCGTTGTATTTGGACCTAATTGGCCCTTTGTGTTTGTCAGTCAAGAGGTTTCTTTTGATGTTGACTGTTTTCTGTCTGTACTTTGTCATTAGGGTGCTCTTGGTATTTTCGCACGTGTTTCTTGGTTGAGTTGGTTTCCCTAGCATTTTTGTTCGTTGTAGTTTTCCTGTAAACTCGTTATTAGCTTTCTATAAAAACTGGATTTTTCCTTTAAAAAATGATTTTGGACCTAATGCAATGATTTAAGCCGTTGCAATATTGCATTTCCCTTGTAGTGTACTAACAAAATATCTAAAATTTATAGCTTAAGGATATCAAATCTCTATTTTATAATGGTGCTAACAGCATATCAAAATATTCGAATTTAAGCACTTGCTTGAAGCATTATCACTTACCACCCATATTTTGATTCACCACTTACCACCAATAGCACTTGCTTGAAGCATTATCATTTACCACCCATATTATGATTCACCACTAACGACGACAGGAGCTTGATGCAGGCGGGGTGCCTGATCTTTCGATGAGATTGATAACTATCGATTTTGGTGGAGGTGACTCTTGCGATCCGATTACAACCGTACGACAACGCTTGCACCTTAGCAATTGTTGAACTAACTCCGAGACGTTATTGACCGTGCTGGAAGCGCGATCAACCTGAACACGAGGTTCAATTCTTGTGAGCAATCGAAGAACTAGTAAGAATAAGATGTAGGCAATCTGATATTGCGAATAAGATTATAGTATAGATGGTATTGAAAACAAAAGTGTGATCCCGAAGGCTGTCTTAACAGGTGGTCGTCTGACACAACTAAAGAACAGAAGTTTGTACAATGGTTAAACCTAAATTTAACGAAATCCGAGTTCTAGCCAGGGAGGTGGCGGCTCCTATATGGGAAGACAACCAGGGGTGGCGGCTAGGGAAGTAGACGTACGTCCCTAGGGTTACAAGGCTTATGGGCCCAAGAGGAGGTGGTGCAGTACCCGTTTTGACTCGGGCAAAAAAATAGATGTGGATTGTTTTGTTGATTGTGGCCAGCTCGGCTGGAATTTGAAGCTGAGATTGGATCCATTAGAAAGTAGACTTGATATGAAGTCCAAGAACGTCCTAAACGAGTCCGTATGAAGAAGTTATGGCCATTTGAACTTAGTGCTGTCGCAGCAGTCCGAACTCGAATCTAGAACGAGCCCAACTCAAACTCTTGCTTGGCTCGGACCCAAAGTGACGTGATGACCTCCATTATACCTTCTATGCTTATGCATGGCTCCACATATCTCTCTTTGGTCCTTTCCCATATTCCTAAGCACAATTAAATCACTTGCATTAGGTAGCGATCTATTCTCAGTAATATATAAACCTATGAACGAATTCACCTGGTGATTAAGTTGGCGAGCACGAGCTCGAGTAATTGGTCCTTGTAACACTGGTTGTGGATCAGTTATGTGTGTAGCGCGGTTGTATCCAAGTTAGGGATGTTCTCATCAGAGCGTGTCACTGGTTCAAATGGCGATAGGTTCTTTGTGCACTTTATTGCAGTGGTGACAAGGCACATTTCACCATTTCATTTGACGACAGACTCCTACGATGAAATGGTGACAAGAGGCTATTTTGTAATTTTGTTACTATTTAATTTTGTAATTATTAATCAAAATAATATTATTTTAAAAGAATTCCATGGATCTTCATGTGTGAGTGGGATGTGAGACGTGAGATGACCACCAATAGCACTTGCTTGAAGCATTATAATCTCTTTTTTATTTCTAATTTGGAGCATGGAGGTTATGGGTGGTTAATAATCGCTAAATTAGCACTTGCTTGAAGCATTATAATTTCTTTTTTATTCCTACTTTGGAGCATGGAGGTTATGGGTGGTTAATAATTGCTAAATTAGCACTTGCTTGAAGCATTAACTTGCAGCATGTTGGTGTGTGGCAGAATGCTTGCATAAAAAATATTTCTCCGGCTTCTTACCCAAATTATTCTCTAAATCGTCAAGAGTTATCTTTCTAAAACCTCGGTATCTTCTTGCTCTTCCCATTGTTTGCCTTCGCAGTGAGCATCGATCGAAAACAACATTGCTGTTAAATGGTATGGAGTAGGTCGAGCCTGACAAGGACGAATCGATATGTTGGATAATATGATATTTTTTATTCTTTAGATCATCAAAACTTAGTGCTGCATGTTATCACTATTCAGGAAATGTGTTACATGTAATCGAATAGCTTTTCCTTCGCTTCTAGACCATTTACAGGTTCGAGTGGAATTGTAGCAATGAGAACTCAATTTAGTTAGTGTTGTTTGTGTTTATCTACTGATACCTGAGCATATTCCTGATTTGGTGGGAACAATGGCTAAAAGACAACATTTCTATTATGTTTATCTCAAGTATGCCTAATTGCTCATCAATGCTTGACTTGGATCTAATATATAAGACTCATTGATTTATCTGTAATTTACCTTATAGTCGATTTAGTCTATTCCTAGTGATCATGGTTTGAGCATTCTCTTTGAATGTATTAGCACTTCTGACTTATCTCTGTCATGCCACTTAGGTCTCTTAACTAACTGGTATTATATTTTGGATCCTTACTTCAAGACCAGATGTTCAAGCCTTCCTTGTTAATACCATAACTGAAAAATACCAGGTACATTTAAGATGGATCTGTTGTCATTGTATTTAGAAACTGCATGCACAGACTTAGTAAGTATTACCATTGATACTCATCATTTTGATCATTTTCAAAAGTTACTACCCAAATTTAAAAATAAGAAAAAAATATTGAAGTTGGGAGGTCCAGCATGCATCCCCTAAGCTAGCTAATCATTGCTCTGAAGTTCAGATCAACCTTTTCTTCTTTTGCATGAACCATGAATCGTTTGATGCCACAAATTAAACTGGATTGAGTCTTCTTCAGGTGTTACAGGAAAATTTACCTTGCATACTTAATGGTACTACTACTACTACTACTACTACTACTACTACTACTATCATCACTATGCCAAAGAACAAAAGAAGACAAAGCAAGCATTCAAAAGCACCAATGCTAGGTACATGTCCAAAGGGATCAACACATAAACTAATAATTACATGTTGTTATCAAACAAAGAAAAAACACAAATATCTGGGGGTTAGCAGCCTGGCCTACTA
This sequence comes from Ampelocalamus luodianensis, assembly GCA_036346255.1. NCBI lineage: Eukaryota > Viridiplantae > Streptophyta > Magnoliopsida > Poales > Poaceae > Ampelocalamus > Ampelocalamus luodianensis. The sequence goes on from CM070623.1 coordinate 21,501,577, forward strand.
ATGAAAAACCAATGTTACAGTATAAACAATGGGATGGTGAATGTTTGTGCTAAGAATAATCTGCAACGGAACAATCACACACCAAAGTTTAATGAGAAAAGTTGCCCAGTGAAAATGGAATGGAGTGTATTAAAGTGTGATAATATAAAATATTGTGGTAGGTCCATGCTATTGCTACACTACACTATAACTTCATATAGACGCCAAACAAAATGAACTTTTCAAAATATAAATACAGAACTACAATGGTCACACATCTACAGAAAAGAGGTGACCGAACGAAAATTAATAGTCAAATAACTATACGCCAGGATATCTTTTACTAGACATCAGTAATAACTTACAAGGAAATACCATATTGTAGATATCCTGACCAGCCGTAGAGCCCAGTAGGAATAGGCACCAATGACAAAGTTGTAGGCAATGTAACCTGGAATAGCATAGGAAATGAACTCCAATCCCAAATAGATTATATTTCATAAGAAAACTTTGAAGATGAAATTTATTTCGGAAGTATCATTTCAAACATCAAATCTTGATGTGAAAGACATCTATTAGGTTCATTTCCAGAGCAATTTACCACTTTGAGAACCCTTATTGCCCTTTATTTTCACAAATGAAGAGTCTACAGCCACTGCATCCTTACCTTACCTTGCTAGGAATCGATTGTTGGTGATATGCCCTAGAGGCAATCATAGAGATGATTGTATCACGTCTATGTTTATGAGTTCTTGAATAAATATTATTCTGTTCCTTGAATGAATCGTTAGTTCTGAAGATCAACGAGTATGTGACTTGTTGGTGAAACTCTTCGACTTGTATGATGTCGTTCTAAAAGTATCCTTGGCCAAATGTCACTGATCAGAACGCAGTGACTCTACGACCAACACATGTATTGATTGATGACCATGTTTCACCGGTCATGTATATAGGGATATCGAATCAACAATATGCACACATGTTAGAGAACATGGGGTTGGATTGACCCACCTTGAGACACTATTGAGATTGTTACGATTCTATGTGTCATTAGTTGGTCTCAAGTAATGATGATGTATAATCCTTAGACATGAGATCAGCATGGTTCCCTACATGTGTAATAGCACTCTTAGGGGTTGCCAAACGCTACTCGTAACTGGGTAGTTATAAAGGTAGCTTTCGGGTATGCTATGAAACATACGGAGGGATGTGACTGGTCAAATACGGGATTTGCCCCTCCTAACATAATGGGAGAGATGTCTCTGGGCCCCTCGAAGTGGTCGGATAAAGAAAATGCATGACCATGTCACTAGTGGTCGAAGTGTTCGACCACATAAGGTTATCCGACAACTCGATCGAGAAAGTATTGAACAGTCCATGGCTGACACATTATCTCACCTAGAGTTCAAACCAAATATCGTGAGGCAAAGGGAGAATACTAGAGTAAGTCACTTAGTTCGATCAGGTCCAGACAAGTCGTATGGTGATACGAGCAAGTCGTAGACTGATCGAACGAAATCACAGAGTGGTCGAAACCTGGTCGTAAGGAGTTACGAACTGGTCTTGACCGAGTGCGAACTGGTCGTATAAAGATAGGACCTAGTCGTAAGTGATGAGAACCTAGTCGTAGATCATATTGCATTAAGGTTCGTCCGATATAATTTATGTGTATTCGGGAATCGTTATGTCCTGCTAGGGACCGCTACGAATCGTGATTGGAAAGGGTTTCTGAGTCACAACCGATTACACATAAACCTAACGGGTCACACACTTAATGGGTTGGAACAAACCAGTATGAATACGATTCGGCAAACGTGTTCGGATAGGATCCGACACGGGGCACTATATAAGGAGAGACTTGAGGCTAGTGTGAGATATACGAGAGAGACACGTGAGTTGTTTCCACCAAAACCCTAGCCGGCATCTTCTTGAGAGAGCCTTCCCGTGCGACTTGGTGCTAGCACACCGGTTATGGTTGTTCCTTCTCTGGACGTGTGGATACCGTAGAGGCGCTACTGCGGTCGCTGTTGCGCTAAGGACGATCCGCAATCTTCACAAGGAACTGCAGAGGTTGCTGGAGGAGACGATCGACTGCGAGGACGTTGGACGATCTTCTACGACCACTACATCGTCGCGTTCTTCGTCGGACTAGGCTGCTCCGACTCTACTTTCGCTGCACTATGCGTCTGGTGGTAATAATCTGTGATCATCTATCTTGCTTGGCATCCTGGTTTACGTGGTAGAAATTTGAATTGTTGCTAGCGTAGCCTACCCGTATCCCTACAGTGATATCAGAGCCATCCTGCATAGTTTTTGATCTAGATCGGTCGCATATACTGGATATGTGGCAGTAGTAGATTGGATCTGTTACTGGTTTGGTCTGATAACCTAGATTGGTTCATATGGATGAAACGATCTAGACACTGGTCGATAGGATCGATCAATGTTCGGCGATAGTAGATGGGATTTTCGAGGAGGCACAAATAAAGAGCACTATATGATTCACTTGACCTATTTTTCGACTACCTTGCCTGATACTCCTACCGGTCGGAATTCCGCCATCGGAGTATGTCGCAGTGTGTGGTCGTATAAAGGCAGTGATCAGATTGGTTCGGAACAGGGTTAATATGATCAATCCAATGATTTCCAAGGCTCGGATATATGAATAAGATTCATGTCTCGGGAAAATTTTCCGAGAGCATTGCCCTCGATCGTCGTGCTGGGTTTTCGTATCGTGCGTTATAGATAGTATGTGTTCATGTTGCCCGATAGAATTAGATTCTATGCATAACTTGTTTTTGCAGGGTTTAATGTGAATAGTATGGCCCATTGTGTATGTGATGCATGAATGGATTTTCATGGCCTGCGTGTCATGCTGTGAGATAGCCATCGAGCTACATATTATTGTATAACACCCTGCGTACCGACTTGTGATGCTTGAAATTATCCTATGTAATTCTTTACTAGCTTTTAGGAGTAAATACTTAGTAGATGAATGCGGTCAGAGACTTCAAGCATGGTGGTCAGAGAACAGGAAGCATGCTGATGGAGATCGACATGTTAAGGGCCATACTATTTCACAGTTTAATTTGATTATCTGTGAATGTTTGTGTTTATTCCTGTTATGCCATTTAATCATGTTTTATCATTAGATGTTTTGACATGATAGAATAGTATCCCTCAAGAATATTAAGTAAAATTGATGCATTTCCAATTGCTGCACCTATCATGATTTTGATCGTTAATTGGCAGGTCTACCAAAGTAGGGTGCCATTAACTATCTTAATAAGATAGGGTGGGTGTCGGACACCCATATGCATAGTATTGGTTTGACTTGACAAGACTATCAAAATAGTTTTTGGCCTTGAGGCATGGTGTTGGTGGGCGGGGCATAAAGATGCCACCCAATAAACAAGAGTCATATGCGATGTGATTGACAAGAGGTTGCCTACCTTAAATCACTAGGTTTCTAGTATTTATGCCAAAGCTCACTAGAACTTAATAAGTTATGGATCTTGGACTCACTATATGTTGTTCGGGGGAAACATGGTTTATAGTGGGAGTATCTTTTATTATCTATTGTTAAGTTGAGTTCCACCACTGGTCGTATGGGAATACGACCAGGTCCAGACAAATCGTATGATGATACGAGCAGGTCGTAGACTGGTCGAACATAACCACTGACATGAGTGATTAATAGAAGATCTTTCATAAACATAGTGCTGAATCTTTGCATATATTTTCTGTTGTAGATCATGACACCTACTACTTCTTCTGCAACTACCTTTAATTTGCGATCTATTCTTGAAAAGGAAAAGTTGAATGGTTCAAATTTCATTGACTAGTTTCGTAATCTGAGAATTGTTCTCAAACAAGAAAAGAAGGAATATGTTCTAGAGAATCCCTATCCTGAGGAACCGAGTGCTGATGCTACTCGAGCTGAAAAGAATGCTTATGAGAAGCATTGCAATAACGCAGTCGATGTGCACTGCCTAATGCTTGCAACCATGAACTCTGAGCTTCAGAAGAAATATGAGACCACTGATGCTTACAATATGATTGTGAGTCTGAAGGGTATGTTTCAGGATCAAGCAAGGGCAGAGAGGTTCAACACCTCTAAGGCATTGTTTCTTGCAGGCTATCAGAAGGTAACCTGGTCAGTCCTCATGTGATCAAAATGATTGGTCTCATTGAGAGCTTGGAAAAGCTTGATTTTCCCCTTAGTCAAGAGTTGGCTACTGATGTGATTCTCCAATCGCCCCCTGCGAGCTTTGAGCCTGTCATACTGAATTTCCATATGAATGGCATAGAGAAATCAATGACCGAGTTACATGGTATGCTTAAGAGTGCTGAGGAGAGCATCAAGAAAAGTTCCAATCATGTGATGATGGTTCAAAAGATTACAGCCTTCAAGAGGAAGGGTAAGTCGGGAAAGGGAAAATGCAAATGAAAGACTAAAGATGAGATCGAGAGTCTCAAGGCTAAGCTTAAGAAGCTTAAGCTGGGTCCTAAGCCGGACACAGAATGTTACCATTGTCATGAGACTGGGCATTGGAAGAGAAATTGCAAGAAGTACTTGGCAGAAAAGAACAAAGGAAGTATGACTTTCAGTTCAGGTATAAATGTTATACAAATTAATCTTGCCACTTCTCTGACCAGTTCTTGGGTATTTGATACCAGATTGGTTGCTCATATTTGCAATTCGGTGCAGGGACTAATAAGGAGTAAAAGTTTGGCAAGAGGAGATGTTGATCTTCGCGTAGGCAATGGAGCAAGAGTTGCTGCATTAGCTGTTGGCACTTTACCATTAGCTTTACCTTCAGGATTAGTTATGGAACTAAATAGTTGTTATTATGTTCCAGCCTTAAGCAAAAACATTATTTCAGCTTCATGCTTAGGAGCAGAAGGTTATGAATTCAGAATAAAGAACAATTGTTGTTCAATTTATTTTGAAGATATGCTTTATGGCCATGCTCCATTGGTGAATGGATTGTATGTTTTGAATCTTGAGGATATGCCTATTTATAACGTTAATGCTAAGAGACTTCGACCCAATGAATTGAATTCCACTTTTATCTGGCATTGTCGACTAGGTCATATAAATGAGAAGCGCATGATGAAGCTCCATAAAGATGGTCTACATTTGATTTTGAATCATTTGAAACATGTGAATCTTGTTTACTTGGCAAGATGACAAATGCACCTTTCACGACCGGAGGTGAAAGGGCGAGTGACTTGTTGGCCCTTATACATTCGGATGTATGTGGACCTATGAGCGCTTCGGCCAGAGGTGGTTTTCAGTACTTCATAACTTTTACTGATGATTTCAGCAGATATGGCTATGTCTACTTGATGAGACATAAGTCGGAATCCTTTGAAATGTTCAAGGAATTTCAGAATGAGGTACAAAATCAACTTGGCAAGACAATAAAATGTCTGCGATCAGATCGTGGAGGTGAATATTTGAGCCATGAGTTCGGTGATCATTTAAAGAAGTGTGGAATTGTTCCACAACTCACTCCGCTGGGAACGCCTCAATGGAATGGGTTGTCTGAACGACGGAACCGAACATTATTGGACATGGTTCGATCAATGATGAGCCAATTTGATCTTCCATTGCAGTTCTGGGGATACGCTCTAGAAACAGCGGCTTTCACTTTAAATAGGGTTCCATCAAAAACAGTAGAGAATACACTATACATATGAAATATGGACCGGGAAGTGTCCCGGTTTGTCTTTTCTCTTGGTATGGGGTTGTGAGGCATATGTCAAACGTTTGACATCTGATAAACTCACATCCAAGTCTGATAAGTACTTCTTTGTGGGGTATCCTAAGGAAACTAAAAGATATTACTTTTATGAGCGGAATGAAAACAAAGTGTTTGTTGCCCGTAATGGTGTATTCTTAGAGAAAGAGTTTCTTTCCAAAGGAGTCAGTGGGAGCAAGGTGCAACTCGAAGAGATTCGGGAAACATCCGAAAATGTTTCAACTCTTATTGAGCCTCTACAGGATGAACAAAATGTTGTTGAACCTGTAGATGAAGCATCAGCCCCACGTAGATCTAAAAGGCTACGTCAATTGCCTGTAACGTATGGGCATGAGGTTTTATTATTGAATAATGGTGAGCCTAAATGATACGGGGGAGGCCCGATCTTCTCAGTGAGGAACCGTGGATAGTTGATGCGAAGTAGACGATGTCGCTATCTGAACACTCGCGCCAATGCACGAACCCTCAACTCTTCGGAATACGCCCAAAACACACCGGGTAGTTGTTCGTCGCGAGACCACGAACGACGAACGCCAAGTCCCCAATTCCCAATGGAACGATGGCTTGACCCTGGATTACAGAACAAAACAATGAATCACCTAATTCTCTCTCAAAGTCCTCGCATGAACTCTGGTGTCGAAAGAACAAGCAATAGCTATGTTTCAATCTTATGCATAAACTGGTATAATGGATACAAAGGAGGGGCAAGGGTACTTAAGGCGCCCTCCACGACTCACGCACGGCCTAGGGCCGGCTACACACGCCGAATCAAACTCTAATTCGGCTAAGACCCAAAAAAACACACAAAAAGGAAAACCTAACTTAAATCCGTCACATTGTTTCAGTCATAGCGGCGCGACCGTACGTCTTCTGAAGTTGGGGCCATACCCATTGTGTGGGCCTTGGAATAAGCTTTCAAACAAGTCCAAGAACACCCCAATCGGACTCCGTATGCAAAAGTTATGACCTTTTTATTACAGCCCTGTTGGGCTGTCCCGAACCGAATCCGAATTGAATTCTGAGTTGATTCCGAGATGAATTTCGGTTGGGCTTGTGGAGGATCCGAATTGAGCTTGAATTCTTGGGCCTTTCTCCTCTTGGTTGACCCACGTGATCTTCTCCTCCATTGCTTTGGCTCCGGCCTCCCTCTCCTCCCTCACGGTTCCAAAGGTTTCATAATGTTCAAACCTGAGAATGTACAAAATATTTGCATGAGGTAGTACCCAATTCTCATCAATGAAAATAGAAGATTCATTAAGAAACAAAAGCACCTGTTGATTTAGAAGTTTAGCTCTTGCTCTAGTTAGTGAACCAACATGCACTTCTGCACTTGTATTATTTGTAGCTTCACTTATGGCGTCCATCTCAGTATGTGCGTGACCACCAATAGGGAAAGATGCATCAGTGTTAGGGATACCCTCATCATCCTCCCCCTCTTGAAAAGGCGTCGTCCTCGACGCTGGATCGTCACCACCAAAGAAAGGTGATAAATCAGCGACATTGAACGTAGAACTCACACCATAGTCATCGCCGGAAAGCTCTATCTTGTAGGCATTGTCGTTGATCTTTGCAAGCACCTTGAAAGGTCCATCACCTCGCGGCAGCAATTTGGACTTGCGATGTTCTGGAAAACGATCCTTGCGATAGTGTACCCAAACCAAATCACCTGGTTGAAAAATCATCTTCTTCCTCTTCTTGTTCGCTTCTCAAAGATAGGACTTAACCTTGCACTCTATCTCTTCTTTTGTTTTTAGATGCAATTTCTTCACATATTCACTCGCTTGGACGCTCCATATGAACACGGTCTTGACTTGGAAGTGGCAGCAAATCAAGCCGCGTAAAGGGTTTGAAGCCATACACCACCTCAAAAGGACACAACTGCGTAGTGGAGTGCACGGCCCGATTATAAGCGAATTCCACATACGGCAAACAATCCTCCCACTCGCGCAGGTTCTTCCTGATCATAGTCCGGAGTAGCATCGAAAGTGTGTGGTTCACCACCTCCGTTTGACCATCAGTTTGGGGATGACAAGTTGTGCTGAATAACAACTTCGTCCCCAGTTTACCCCAAAGCGTCTTCCAGAAGTAGCTCATGAACTTCACGTCACGATCTGACACAATAGTGCGTGGCATGCCATGTAGTCTCACAATCTCCCTGAAAAACAAGTTAGCAATATGCGACGCATCGTCGCTCTTGTGGCACGGAATAAAGTGTGCCATCTTCGAAAAACGATCCACAACGACAAAAACAGAATCGCTCCCCCTCTTAGTCCTAGGCAGTTCTAAAACAAAATCCATACTAATATCCTCCCATGGTGCATTGGGAACAGGTAGAGGGGTATACAAACCGTGTGGATTCAACTTCGATTTCGCTTTCTGGCAAGTAATGCATCATTGCACATACCTCTCCACATCTCGCCTCATCTTAGGCCAATAAAAGTGATTGCTCAAAGATAGACAACGTCTTCTCACGTCCAAAATGTCCCATCAATCCACCCGCATGTGATTCTGGAGTAATAACAAACGCACGGAGGATTCGGAACGCATAATTTGTTAGTGCGAAACAAAACCCATCATGGATGTGAAATTTATCCCACCTTTTCCTCTTTGCAATGTGCGTAAGGAACGGAAAAATCATGGTCATGAGCATATAAATCACGCAAACTCTCTAAACCAGGAACTTGCACTCCTAATTGAGTTAAAAGCACACTTTTCCTAGAAAGAGCATCAACTACCACATTTTCCTTTCCCTTCTTTTATTTCACAATGTAAGGAAACGACTCAATGAATTCGACCCATTTGGCATGTCTACGGTTCAGATTTGCTTGGCCTTTTAAATACTTCAATGTCTCATGATCAGAATGAATAATAAACTCTTTAGGCCATAAATAGTATTGCCAAGTTTCTAACGCACGCACTAACGCATAAAGCTCTTTGTCATAGATCGGATAATTCAATTGAGCACCATTCAGTTTCTCACTAAAATAAGCTACCGGTCTACCCTCTTACATTAAAACACCGCCAATACCCAATCCACTAGCATCACACTCAATTTCAAAAATTTTAGTGAAATCAGTAAAACAAGCAACGGTGCTTCATCAAGCGTTTCTTAAGTTCAACAAAAGCATTGTCTTGCGCTACCCCACACAAATTCAACGCCCTTTTAGTAAGTTCATTCAAAGGGACAATGACGGTGCTAAAATCCTTCACAAAGCTACGATAAAAACCAATGAGACCATGAAAGCTTCTAATCGACTTACGTTCACAGGAGTTGGCCAATTTTTAATCGCTTCAATTTTAGACTCATCTACTTCAACTCCCTGTGCAGAAACAACATAGCCCAAAAAGATGACACGATCTTTGTAAAAAGTGCACTTCTCTAAGTTCCCAAATAACCTAGCCTCACGCAAAACTTGCGTAACTTGTCTAAGATGGTCTATGTGTTCGATTCAGTCATGATCAAATCGAATATCATCAAAGTGCACAACCACAAATTTACCAATCAAATGCCTTAAAACGTGATTCATTAAGCGCATGAAAGTACTAGGTGCATTAGTTAAACCAAAAGGCATGACTAACCACTCATACAACCCAAATTTTGTTTTAAATGTTGTTTTCCACTCATCCCCTTCATGCATCCTAATTTGATGGTAACCATCAAGCAAATCCATCTTAGAGAAAATAACAACACCACTCAATTGCCTAGCATATCATCTAAGCGAGGTATAGGATGACGATATCGAATTGTGATATTATTAATCGCTCGACAATCTACGCACATACGCCATGAACCATCTTTCTTAGGAACTAAAATAACAGAACAAAGACAAGGGCTTAAGCTTTCACGTACATACCCTTTGGAGAGAAGCTCTTGTACTTGTTTCGAATTTCCTTTGTTTCCTCGGGATTGGTGCGATGCGGTGGTCGGTTCGGCAATGACGCTCCGGAATCAAGTCGATCTTATGTTCTATCCCACGGATTGGTGGTAGCCCAGTGGTACTCTACCGAAAGACATCAAGTCCCTGCAAAACACAAGCAACACCACTAGGAAGAGAAGACAAGTCGTTAGTCGAAAGCAAGGCGTCTTTGTACAACAGTACAAAGTGCACCAAATTGGGATCTTCGCTGAATTCTCTCATCTCCGATTTGGTGGCTAACATCACTAAATTCTTCTCTCGCTCTTTGGTAGTCTCAACGTGCATCTCAATTTTCTACATTGAAGCATTCACAATCTGTTGCGGTGTAAGCGGCTTCAAGATGATATCCATATTGTTCCATCGAAATGTGTAGCGATTTGTACGCCCATCGTGAACAGCAGAACGGTCATATTGCCATGGACGCCCCAAGAGCAAGTGACACACCGTCATAGGCACTACACCGTAGTCCACAGTGTCGGTGTACTTCCCAATAGAAAACGTCACACGCACCATATAGTTCACCTTCACTTCCTCTTTGTCGCTCAACCATTGCACATGATAAGGACGTAGATGCGGCAAGTATTTCAAACCCAACTTATGACACATATCCTTACTGGCCAAATTGTGACAACTCCCACCATCAATAATCACTTTGCACACCTTACCCTTATCAAGTTTTTCCCAAGTCTGAAATAAATTATTGCACCGCTGCTCGAGTGACGGTGATGGCATCACACTAAGCACCTTGGGTGTGCAAACAATAGAATACTGCTCAGTGTTAGGGAACTCAGGATCGCACTCACATTGCTCTATGTCATCGGTGTGCAAGATTGGCTGTGCATCAGGCGACTCATCATCACTAGCTGAAATATAACCGCCATCTTCGGTGATAAGCATAGTTCTGACATTTGGGCAGTCCCTCTGAAAATGGCCAACACCCTTACACTTGTGGCAAATGATGTCACGTGAACGTCCTGTTGACCCCATAGACGAGGTCGCACTAGCAGCGGGTGTAACATCCCAAAGTCCTGTTACCAAAATAAAATAAATAAAATTATTATTTTGCTGGTTTTTCTGAAAATTTGCCAGAGTTTAATTGCTTTATTTGAATTTCTGGAGTTTTAAAAGTCAAAGTAAAATTTATTTGAAGTTCTTGAAGTTTTATTTGGCTTGACTTGAAAAATAAAAATGTAATTAATTTCTGGGAATTTTCTGAGCTTTTTCCAAAATATTTCAAAGCCAAAATAATTTATTTGCAAAAACTATAGCCAACTTTAAGTTGGAACTATTTTATTTAAGTCCAAAATAACTCTAGGAATTTCTGTGAATGTTTCTAGAATTTTTGGGGTTAAATTGCTATTTTCTAAAAGCCTAAAGGAATTTTTGAATTAAATCAATTGGAAAACTCAATTTAAATCCCCAAATCCTTTTGGGCCGAATCTCAAAGACCCAGCCCGTTTCCTCTCACGCGCCGCCCAACTCACCGCGAGCACCGCGCTCCTTCTCGCCCTCTCCCCACCCTCCGATCCACATCGGACAGTCGCTACCGCTCCACGCCGCCCCGCTCCTCCGCACCGTCGGATTAGAATCCGATGGCCCGCGTCTTGTCTTCCTCCCCGCGTTCCCCTCCGCGCAGCCGCCTCGCTCCGCCACCATTGCCGCAATTCGCGAGCTCCATTACCGCCGTCAATCACGACTCCTTCCCTACGCGGATGTGCGCATTAAACCCCGCACATCACGCCGCCCTCCTCCTGACCGTTGCCCTCTCTATCTCGCACGGGATCGCCGGGACCACGCCATCGCCGCCGCCTTCCCCGCGCCTGATCTCCGCCTCCCGTGCTTCCCCGACCCCTATAAAGAGCGCCCCGGCTCCGCCTCGATGTGCTCACCCCACCACCACCATTCACCCCTCTTCTACCCCTCTCGGTTCGCCGGAATTCGAGTTCCTCTTGCCGGCAGCCGCAAGCTCGCCGCCGCCTCTAGCGCCGCCACCGTCGACGCCCTCGCCTCTCCGCCGCCACCATCGGCTTCGCTGTCACCTGAGCTACCCCGTGCGCACCTCCGCCTCGCCCGAGCACCACCGGAGCTCGTCGCCGCCATCGACCTGATCGCCGCCGCCGCCAAAGTCCTCGCCGCCGGCAAATTTTCCGTGCCCGAGCGCCACCGTGGTAAGCAACAGGACCCTCACACCCTCCTCTCTCTTTTGGTGTCATCCATTCCCGCTGCTGCGCCGCCGCTCGCCGGCAAGCTCACGGCCGAGAGTGCCGCCGGCCGTTTCCTACGTGGCCCAGCCACGTGGCTGCCACGCGGCCGCCACCGCAACTCCAACTCAGCGCCGCAACCCGCGTGTCGCCTACGTGGCACACGAGCGGCGCCGCACGCGCGGCGCTGCGTGGCACTCCCACCGTTCCCCCAAATCCAAGGGTCCATGAACCCAGTCCACCAAAAGCCGAGCCACCGACATGTGGGGCCCACATGTCGGAAAACCTTGTAATTCCTTTAAATTTCTGAAAATCTCAGGGCTAACGTCATCTTGCGCAATAAATCGAATTCCCTTTAGAAAAATAATTCAAGAAATTCAATAAAATCTGAAAATTTGGTTTTGTTTAGATTTAAAACTTCCCGGGGTTCGTTCTCTCTCATACGAACTCCGATTTAGTCGATTCAAATTCCTAAATTCATATAAAATCAAGATCTAGCCATCTAACTCAAAATTATTTAATTTTGGGTTCATTTGATCAGTAATTCCTTTAAACCCTAACTTATCATTTCATGTAATTCCAAACTTCTAAAATTCATATCTTTTGCATCCGAACTCCGATTTGGGTGATTCAAGTTGCAAAATTTGTATAAAATTATAATCTAGCTAACCAAATCAAAATTATTCAATTTGGTGTTCATTTGAGTTGTTATTTGAATTTTAATTGAATTGGGCTTATTTCGCGATTAGATTTCGACGACTTCGGAGAATCAGATTTCGACGCCGATTGAAGATCGACATAAGAGGATTGATTTTGACTGTATGATCATCGTGATCGTACACTTGGACCACCTGAAGATAGTACTTGTGAGTACTAGGTGACCTGTTAAGAAAAACAACGTCACCTCAACACCAGACGTTCTGTGAAGGTGATCTGTTAAGAAAAACAACGTCACCTCAAGCAAGGCAAGTTATACCCTTGATCATATTCATCCTACTATTTTCAATTATTTATATTCTGTTTTAAGTTATTACTGCATGCCTATTTATATTCAGTAATCTAAACCCTTGTTTTAAATGTATAGTTATACCTAAAATCCTTTGTATGGCCAACTTTGATAATTGAAGCAAACATATTGTCACCATAGATAAAACCTAGTTGATACGATAGTATTAACTAGAACATTTTGAGAAAAATCCGGCTTAGCCATGCTTATAGACCAAACATGTTTCTTTTGGGAATTTCAGCCAGAAATCGATTGTTGTTGAGATGGTATCCATGGCATCGGTATGTTATGGAAGTTTATGACTTTGAAAAATGAAATAAATGAAAATGGTTTGGACTTAGGCATAATGGATGTTCGGTGGGTGCAAGTTTATGCACGGGCTCAATCGGGTATGGTTGAGGCCCATGGGTTTTGTTGGAAGGTTGCCCAGGTCAGTTAAGGACCGGTCTTCGAGTGTATGAAGCTATGCCATACCGTACCACCACATGTCCTCAGTATGGGGAGTAGAACCTGGCTAATTAATCTGCAATGTTCCACCGTGGTCGTTCCCTACAGATGCAATGGGTAGTCATGTTACGACTTATGCTAGACCCACCTAGCGCAAGAGGGGGCCCGAACCCGGAGGTCTTTATTCCAAAGGGGGTGGCGAAACCTTAGCGAGGGGTAACTACGGTGGAATGACGCTTTGTAAAAGCCTTGTCACGTGCTCTAGACTGCTTACCTAAGGTAGTAAGCGGTGGTATCGACGGATGCCGAACAAACTAGAGAAGTCGTGTCTTGTGGGTAAAGCTGTACAACCTCTGCAGAGTGTAAAACTATTCGAATAGTCGTGTCCACGGTCATGGACATGCTAGCAGAACTGCTCAAAGTTAGACTTTGGTTTTGTTTGAAAATAAACTTCTTCAAAACTGGTTTATCCAGATGGGAATTGGGCGATGACCTTGTGATAGGAAGGTATCCTTCACCATTCATGTGTGAATGTTATCTGACTATAAAAGTGAGAATTTATAAAATGATTTTTAGTTATAGAATAACGGCTTTGGAATCTAGTACCAGTATTTAAAGAAAATGCTGCTTTATGCAAATAACCCTGTAAGCCATCCTTTGTTACATCCATATGCATGTCATTCTGCTACTTGACAGGTGTAACTTGCGAGCACGGAAGTTGTGCTCATTCTTGCTTATGCAACCAAATTTCAGAGGAGAAGAGCTTTACTACCGATGTGGATCTCGACGACTAGGCCGCTTCCCCAGTCGATTGCCTGTGGCAGATTGCTGGACTCTACTACTTCTTCGTCTTCCGCTGTGTTTATTTTATTGTTGGCCTGTAAGCCTCCTTTGTAACCAACTCTGTTGTTAATTAATAATAAAGTTGTGATATGAATTTGTTATCATTTTGTTTACTGTGTGGACTAGCTACTGATCATGGGACTAGTCCGGAAATGCACAGAGGATCTGGGTGTATTAATACCCGGGTCTGACAAATTGGTATCAGAGCCATATCGACTGTAGGTCATGACCTAGTTAGAACTGTCGTTAGTTGAAAACATAAAAACTTATTTTATACAACAAGAAAAATAAAATATTCTCTCCTCATCTTGGTCATCTATCTATAGTTTCTTTAGAGAAATTCTTTCTCACCTAAAATCTTTCTTAACCATTTTATAAAGTAAATGGATTCTCTCTCCCTTAGAAATTTCTATAGATGGTCAATACGTTTTTTCCCGCTACGATCCAAACAAGAAGACATGAAGTCATCAAGAGAGCATCGTCATCGAAGATTGTATACCGCAGATCGTTTTATCAGCCAAGCCATATAGCTTAAGTGGGCCAAGAATCATTCTGTGCATTGAGTCATTTCACCAAATTAAGAGTCTGATCGATAGAACGTTGTTATGCTTTGGAGTTCTCTCTTTCGTTTGGGAGTTTTGTTTCACCCTATCCCCTTAGTCCTTCATAATTGCCTCTTTCCTATCCTTTGTCTCCTTTCCTGATTCTCTGGAGTAATCAGCAGATGAAGAACACCCGTCGTTCTAAAGATGATACCAACACCAACGAGGATGTCCCTGCTGAAGGCAACCAACAACTAATAGCAGAAACCCTTCGGAATTTGAACCAATTTTTCGTCACCCAGACTCAACTAATGCAACAGTTGATGCAACAAATGAGCAACAACAATGTTTTCTCAGCCACTGCTCCTACGACACAAGAACAACATTACTGCACCAAGTGTTCCAAGAGGAAGATGGTGGATCAAGGGCAACATGATGCAAGAAACCTCAAGGTTCGTGCGATTCAACCCCAATCCAACCAAGCACCAATGATGACCGCACTCAAGACTCCAGGATCAGCACCACGTCCACCAATGCATACGATCCGCAACATCAATGGTGGCCAATTTCAGCAGAACAAAACATCCAGGGCAGGAATACAATGCTTCGCTTGTCTCCAATGGGACATTATGTCAATCGATGCCCAAAAAGACGCTTAGCACTCACCTCCGACAACATTCCAAAAGCTACTCTGATCGCAACAATAACACCAGAAGCAGGAGGTAAAAACGACAGAAGATACATGTCCCAGTTACAGAAATACATAAGTTTAGGCCTGCCAATGCCACAAGAAGCGACTATGGACCAGCCAGCCAGCTTGTTGCTACCCAACACCTCTATTGGAGGTCAGCCCCAGAAGGACCCACCCTATATTGCAAGCGTCACATGCTTCAACTGCCATGAGGTCGGGCATTTTGCCAGAAAATGTCCAAAGAAGTATCAAGCAGCAAATCCATCCAACTCTGAAGTTCCAAAAGTCAGCACCAGGCAAGCAAACAAGAAGCCGCAGAATTTTGGACAAGCACGTCTGTACAATGTCACAACTCAAGTTCTGTCAGATGATGAGCAAGATATGAACGACGACAACTCCAGCTGAAAACCTTGTATTCCCAGTTTTCTTTCTAGCCTCTCCGAATCTCGGGGACGAGATTCCTTTTAAGGGGGGTAGTTTGTAACATCCCAAAGTGCTGTTACCAAAATAAAATAAATAAAATTATTATTTTGCTGGTTTTTCTGAAAATTTGCCAGAGTTTAATTGCTTTATTTGAATTTCTGGAGTTTTAAAAGTCAAAGTAAAATTTATTTGAAGTTCTTGAAGTTTTATTTGGCTTGACTTGAAAAATAAAAATGTAATTAATTTCTGGGAATTTTCTGAGCTTTTTCCAAAATATTTCAAAGCCAAAATAATTTATTTGCAAAAACTATAGCCAACTTTAAGTTGGAACTATTTTATTTAAGTCCAAAATAACTCTAGGAATTTCTGTGAATGTTTCTAGAATTTTTGGGGTTAAATTGCTATTTTCTAAAAGTCTAAAGGAATTTCTGAATTAAATCAATTGGAAAACTCAATTTAAATCCCCAAATCCTTTTGGGCCGAATCTCAAAGACCCAGCCCGTTTCCTCTCACGCGCGCTGGCCCAACTCAGCCCGCGTGCACCCGCCGCTCCTTCTCGCCCTCTCCCTACCCTCCGATCCACATCGGACGGTCGCTACCGCTCCACGCCGCCCCGCTCCTCCGCACCGTCGGATCAGAATCCGACGGCCCGCGTCTTGTCTTCCTCCCCGCGTTCCCCTCCGCGCAGCCGCCTCGCTCCGCCACCATTGCCGCAATTCGCGAGCTCCATTACCGCCGTCAATCACGACTCCTTCCCTACGCGGATGTGCGCATTAAACCCCGCACATCACGCCGCCCTCCTCCTGACCGTTGCCCTCTCTATCTCGCACGGGATCGCCGGGACCACGCCATCGCCGCCGCCTTCCCCGCGCCCGATCTCCGCCTCCCGTGCTTCCCCGACCCCTATAAAGAGCACCCCGGCTCCGCCTCGATGTGCTCACCCCACCGCCACCATTCACCCCTCTTCTACCCCTCTCGGTTCGCCGGAATTCGAGTTCCTCTTGCCAGCAGCCGCAAGCTCGCCGCCGCCTCTAGCGCCGCCACCGTCGACGCCCTCGCCTCTCGCGCGCCACCATCGGCTTCTGCCACACGAGCTACCCGGCGCACCTCCGCCGCCCGAGCACCACCGGAGCTCGCCGCGCCATCGACGACGCCGCCGCGCCAAAGTCCTCGCCACGCAGCAAATTTTCGTGCCCGAGCGCCACCGTGGTAAGCAACAGGACCCTCACACCCTCCTCTCTCTTTTGGTGTCATCCATTCCCGCTGCTGCGCCGCCGCTCGCCGGCAAGCTCACGGCCGAGAGTGCCGCCGGCCGTTTCCTACGTGGCCCAGCCACGTGGCTGCCACGCGGCCGCCACCGCAACTCCAACTCAGCGCCGCAACCCGCGTGTCGCCTACATGGCACACAGTCAGCGCCTACGCACGCGCTTGCGTGGCACTCCCACCGTTCCCCCAAATCCAAGGGTCCATGGACCCAATCCACCAAAAGCCGAGCCACCGACATGTGGGGCCCACATGTCGGAAAACCTTGTAATTCCTTTAAATTTCTGAAAATCTCAGGGCTGACGTCATCTTGCGCAATAAATCGAATTCCCTTTAGAAAAATAATTCAAGAAATTCAATAAAATATGAAAATTAGGTTTTGTTTAGATTTAGAACTTCCCGGGGTTCGTTCTCCCTCATACGAACTCCGATTTCGTCGATTCAAATTCCTAAATTCATATAAAATCAAGATCTAGCCATCTAACTCAAAATTATTTAATTTTGGGTTCATTTGATCAGTAATTCCTTTAAACCCTAACTTATCATTTCATGTAATTCCAAACTTGTAAAATTCATATCTTTTGCATCCGAACTCCGATTTGGGTGATTCAAGTTGCAAAATTTGTATAAAATTATAATCTAGCTAACCAAATCAAAATTATTCAATTTGGTGTTCATTTGAGTTGTTATTTGAATTTTAATTGAATTGGGCTTATTTGCGATTAGATTTAACGACTTCGAGAATCGATTTGACGCCGATTGAAGATTGACATAAGAGGATTGATTTTGACTGTATGATCATCGTGATCGTACACTTGGACCACCAGAAGATAGTACTTGTGAGTACTAGGTGACCTGTTAAGAAAAACAACGTCACCTCAACACCAGACGTTCTGTGAAGGTGATCTGTTAAGAAAAACAACGTCACCTCAAGCAAGGCAAGTTATACCCTTGATCATATTCATCCTACTATTTTCAATTATTTATATTCTGTTTTAAGTTATTACTGCATGCCTATTTATATTCAGTAATCTAAACCCTTGTTTTAAATGTATAGTTATGCCTAAAATCCTTTGTATGGCCAACTTTGATAATTGAAGCAAACATATTGTCACCATAGATAAAACCTAGTTGATACGATAGTATTAACTAGAACATTTTGAGAAAAATCCGGCTTAGCCATGCTTATAGACCAAACATGTTTCTTTTGTGAATTTCAGCCAGAAATCGATTGTTGTTGAGATGGTATCCATGACATCGGTATGTTATGGAAGTTTATGACTTTGAAAAATGAAATAAATGAAAATGGTTTGGACTTTGGGCATAATGGATGTTCGGTGGGTGCAAGTTTATGCACGGGCTCAATCGGGTATGGTTGAGGCCCATGGGTTTTGTTGGAAGGTTGCCCAGGTCAGTTAAGGACCGGTCTTCGAGTGTATGAAGCTATGCCATACCGTACCACCACATGTCCTTAGTGTAGGGAGTAGGACCTGGCTAATTAATCTGCAATGTTCCACCGTGGTCGTTCCCTACAGATGCAATGGGTAGTCATGTTACGACTTATGCTAGACCCACCTAGCGCAAAGAGGGCCCAACCCGAGGTCTTTATTCCAAAGGGGTGGCGAAACCTTCGCGAGGGTAACTACGGTGGAATGACGCTTTGTAAAGCCTTGTCACGTGCTCTAGACCGCTACCTAAGGTAGTAAGCGGTGGTATCGACGGATGCCTTAGAACAAACTAGAGAAGTCGTGTCTTGTGGGTAAAGCTGTACAACCTCTGCAGAGTGTAAAACTATTCGAATAGCCGTGTCCACGGTCATGGACATGCTAGCAGAACTGCTCAAAGTTAGACTTTGGTTTTGTTTGAAAATAAACTTCTTCAAACTGGTTTATCCAGATGGGAATTGGGCGATGACCTTGTGATAGGAAGGTATCCTTCACCATTCATGTGTGAATGTTATCCGACTATAAAAGTGAGAATTTATAAAATGATTTTTAGTTATAGAATAACGGCTTTGGAATCTAGTACCAGTATTTAAAGAAAATGCTGCTTTATGCAAATAACCCTGTAAGCCATCCTTTGTTACATCCATATGCATGTCATTCTGCTACTTGACAGGTGTAACTTGCGAGCACGGAAGTTGTGCTCATTCTTGCTTATGCAACCAAATTTCAGAGGAGAAGAGCTTTACTACCAATGTGGATCTCGACGACTAGGCCGCTTCCCCAGTCGATTGCCTGTGGCAGATTGCTGGACTCTACTACTTCTTCGTCTTCCGCTGTGTTTATTTTATTGTTGGCCTGTAAGCCTCCTTTGTAACCAACTCTGTTGTTAATTAATTATAAAGTTGTGATATGAATTTGTTATCATTTTGTTTACTGTGTGGACTAGCTACTGATCATGGGACTAGTCCGGAAATGCACAGAGGATCTGGGTGTATTAATACCCGGGTCTGACAGAGGGCGCCGCAGGTCGACGCACCAGTGATGGTGTACTCTCCAGCTTCTTACTTGCGGAACTACGCATTGCCGAATTGCTTCCGGCCGGAGGAGTGCTCCTGTTTGGCTGGCTATTGTTATATGGCTGCCTCGGACTGGCTGAAGAACGTGAACGAGCAGCGAATCGTGTGTCTTCAATCACTTGTCGCTCGACTTCGCGTGCTTGGTGCAGCAACTCAATCATATCATTATAGGGATGGTGATTGACAATGCGCTGCGGCATGATTCATGCCGCTAGAAATCTCGCCATGGTGCGTTTCTTCATTCTCGCGGACATCCGCATGTATCATGATAGTCTCCATGTCCTTATGATATTCATCAATTGATCTCATACCTTGTCGCACCCCTGTCAACTTCTCAAATAGTGAAGCTTGTAGTGGCGAGGTACAAAGCGTGCCCGCAAATGCTGCTTCATCTGCTCCCAGGTGACAATCGACAACTCATGACGCTCCATGCGCTTACAGATGAACTGCTCCCACCAATGTGTGGCATAATCATCCAAGCCATTGGACGCAAGCAACAACTTCTTCTCATTGGAATAGTTGTTCATCCGAAACAACTTATCAACTTTCAGCTCCCAAGTGAGGTATTGTTCGACATCCGTACCACCGAAAATATAGGAGAGTAAATTTGGGCTTAGCGACAAAATCCTCGGCGTCGTCGTGTCGAGGACGCTGCACGTTGTTGCGGTGGTGGCGCTGTCGGTCATCGTCATCGACGGGGAAATCGGCATCCCATTGCTCGACCTCATCAACCCAGCTACGAGGTGCACGATGCACACCTCCTCCGTTGACACCCTGGCCGCCGTTGCCTCGGCCATGCCCATGTGCCTGAGGGCGTGCCGCGGCTGCCATCCCGACGTTTGGCGGCAACGCCATGCGCCGCGCCTGCCACTGGCGTCGATCCTCATCCACACGAATAACACGCTCCTCCTCGGTCTCATTGTGCAAAACGGCCGGGGGGCCGTGCACACTTGTGTCATCGGCTTACGCGCATTTCACGCAGATTATGTTGTGCGAACATGGCGCGTAGCTCGAGAAGTTATTGTTGATGGCGTGCGTAATTGTGTGACCTCCTCCCGAGAGTGTTCGACCCATCGAACTTCCCGAGCTCATCGCGCACGCCATTGTCACCATCATGAAGTTGTTTTGTAGCATCTCGCGCAACCGAGTGTACTCGTCCACGTGAGGCACCTCCGGATTAGGTGGATCCTCCTCGTGACTTGACATGGCAACAACTCACAAACAAGAAACGAGATTATATCCGGGTTAGTAAAACAAAAGCTCTCTCTACTACGCCGCAACTCACTGTCCTGAAAACAAGGCAAGCTTACTGTTCCAAAGTGAATCAAGGACGGTAAATCGACAGTTGTGACAGCGAACGACCTTAACCCGGTAATGTATGAGCGTAACCAAGAGCAAGGGAGTACACAAACGGGTGTAGGTGGAGCTTGGACAGGTATGTGTATATCCTATGCAATCTGATATTCAAGGTATTGTAAAGCTAAGTAATGATCCAAGCTAGAGTATTTTGCCTATGTGCTGATCCAAAAGGTTTAAGCGAAGTGTATGAACGCACACGCAAAGATAAATGAGACTTAATGCAAACAAAGGAATGAGCTCAAACGGAAATAGAGATAAAACAAGCTCGTTTTGCACCAAGTACAAGGATAGACGCTAGCCAATTGCAACAAAATATACTAGGGCACAAGATTGCTCAAAGAAAATTGAAAAACACAAACTGAAACTATGACCTGGTATTGTAGCAGCCCAAATTAGGCGCGGATCAACTTGGAAAAGGATCCCGTCTTCACGGGAAACCTTAGAATCACTTGTAGAGGGTTTGTGTCAATTTTGAGCGAATTCTGAGAAACTTGAATTTTTCTCGGTTTGCGGGCCCGTTTTGAGGCCATAAACGACCTTTTTGGGGTCGAAGTTGCTGCGCATGTGCCCGATGGCTTACGCGGATCTAAAATCCCCATATTTCCCAGACTTCTTCTTTTTTGGCTCTATTTTCCAGAGTCCCGGGTTAGTAGCTATGGTCTTTTTCGTGCTGCTATCCAGATGCGACTCCGTGTGCTGTTTATTTTCAGAGTTGGGTTTATGGCTAATCCTTGGGTGTTGAAGGGGTATTGTAGAATATTAATTCATGATGGGCTCTATGTTGTTCTTATTTCGGTTATTTAATTGTTTAGGCCACGAGGCAACGGGTTTGGGAGCGCCATCGTTGCTCGCTAACGCCGCAACGCGAAGGCAAGTACTTTGTTGATTTTAAGTGTTGTGATTGTGAATGTTTACATGAATATGATGTGACATCTTGTGATACCGAAATCTTTGAATCTGGTTATGTTCTTTCAATATGTGGAGTATATCTTTGAAAGATGATATTAGCATTGCTCATGTTCATATCATGCATCCTTTTATTCATGTTATGTCCACGGAGTGGATTGTAAGTCCCACCATTCCAATGTGGGCGAGGTTTGGACATTATCATGTCCCGTCCACGGAGTGGATTGAAAGACCCATCAATTCCGGTATGGGCACGTAAGACCCATCAATTCCAAAGATGGGCAGCTTTGGACACCTATATGAAACGTTCTTCATATAGGACTTGGATCCCCGCACTTTTGTTAAGATGCGGGCTTAAGTGAACACCGACGGGTGTGTCACTCGCTATACCGGTATAAGCATGTGTGCAGTCCATCCTTGATTACATTCATTCATTTCATGTATTTCTTAAGTGCTCATTCGATGCAATGTTCGCATTCTTAAATGGTGATGTCCTGTTTGTATATGTGTTCTGTTTCCTTCATCAGACTTTTGAGTCGTGGACTCACTCTTGCGTTGTTTGTTTATTTTAGGTAACCCCTGATGTTGGCTCACTTGGGAGGGAGTAGACATGCACTACTTGATCACATCATCAAATTCATGTTCAAGATTTAATTTTAGTTCTATCTTTCATTCGTTAATGATGAACTGTAATAATTAAATTATAATTGGTGAAGGAAGGATACCTTCTCCACAATGATGTTGATTTATTACTGCATGTGAAACTTCTTTATTGATGATCAGTATTAAATAACTTAGAAGGTGAAGGAATGATACCTTTACCATGTCCTGTTTATTTTAATGCTGTCATTAGTTGATATACTTATTTCATATTCTTCCGCTTTGTGTAGATTGTTAGAGTAAATAGGTGGCATCTTGGCTTCCGAATAGCCAGGGTGTTACACCGATCTTTTGATGAGATTGATAACTATCGATTTTGGTGGAGGTGACTCTCGCGATCCGACTACAACCGTACGACGACGCTTGCGCCTTAGCAATCGTTGAACCAACTCCGAGATGTTATTGACCGTGCTAGAAGCGCGAACAACCTAAATACGAGGTTCAATTCCTATGAGCAATCGAAGAACTAGCAAGAATAAAATATAGGCAATCTGATATTGCGAATAAGAATGTAGCGTATATGGTATTGAAAATCGGTGGGATCCCGAAGGCTGTCTTGACAGGTGGTCGTCCGACACAACTGAAGAACAGAAGTTTGCACAATGGCTAAACCTAAACTCAACGAAATCCCAGTTCTGGCCAGGGGAATGACGGCTCCTATATGGGAATACGACTAGGGGTGGCGGCCAGGGAAGTGGACGCACACCCCTAGGGTTACAAGGCCCAGAGAGGAGGTGGCGTAGCACCCTTTTTGACTCGGACAAAAAAATAGACGTGAATTGTTTTGTTTATTGTGGCCGGCTCGGTTGGAATTTGAAGTTGAGGTTGGATCCATTAACAAGTGGACTTGATAAGCTTTCAATGAAGTCCAAGAACGTCCCAAACGGAGTCCGTATGAAGAAGTTACGTCCGTTTGAACCTAGTGCTATTGCAGTAGTCCGAACTCGAATCCAGAACGAGCCCAACTCGAATTCTTGCTTGGCTCGGACCCAAAGTGACGTGATGACCTCCATTATGCCTCCTATGCTTGTCCATGACTCCACATACCTCTCCTTGGTCATTTCCCATATTCCTAAGCACAATTAAATCACTTGCATTAGGTAGCGATCTATTCTCAGTAATATATAAACCTATGAACGAATTCACCTGGTGATTAAGTTGGCGAGCACGAGCTCGAGTAATTGGTCCTTGTAATATTTGTTGTGGATTAGTTGTGTGTGTAGACGCGGTTGTATCCAAGTTAGGGATGTCCTCATCATCCTCCTCTTCTTGCATTTGAGTCGTCCTCGACTCAAGCTCAACCTCTGCTCCCAAGTATGGCTTCAAATCTGCAATGTTAAATGTGGAACTAACCCCAAAATCTGCAGGCAGGTCAAGTTTGTATGCATTATCATTAACCTTTTCTAACACTTTAAAAGGACCATCAGCTCGAGGCATCAATTTTGACTTTCTCAATTCAAGGAACCTATCTTTTCTCAAGTGCAACCAAACAAGATCTCCTGGTTCAAAAGTTAAATATTTTCTCCCCTGACTACCAGCAAGTTTATATTTAGCATTCATGCGCTCTATATTCTCCTTAGTTGTCTCATGCATTTTTAAAATAAATTCAGCACGTTGTTTAGCATCAAAATTCAATTTATCTGAAGATGGAATAGGCATTAAATCAATAGGAGCACGAGGAACAAAACCATAAACAACTTCAAAAGGGCACATCTTTGTAGTAGAATGCAATGAACGATTATAAGCAAACTCAATATGAGGCAAGCATTCTTCCCACATTTTTAAATTCTTTTTTAACACAGCCCTAAGCATTGTAGATAAAGTTCTATTCACAACTTCAGTTTGTCCATCAGTTTGGGGATGACAAGTAGTAGAAAATAGCAGCTTAGTCCCCAATTTAGCCCATAAAGTTCTCCAAAAATGGCTAAGGAATTTAGCATCACGATCTGAAACTATAGTATTAGGCACACCATGCAATCGAATAACTTCACGAAAAAATAAATCAGCAATATTGGCAGCATCATTGCTCTTATGACATGGTATAAAATGAGCCATCTTAGAAAATCTATCAACAACCACGAATATACTATCGCTCCCCTTCTTTGTTCTAGGCAATCCTAAAACAAAGTCCATCGAAATATCTTCCCACGGAACACTGGGAACTGGTAGAGGCATGCATAAACCATGAGGATTAAGTCGTGACTTAGCTCTTTGACATGTAGTGCAGCGAGCAACGTAGCGCTCGACGTCCCGTCTCATCTTTGGCCAAAAAAATGATCAGCAAGTGTATCATCCGTTTTCTTCACGCCAAAGTGTCCCATCAGCCCGCCTCCATGCGCTTCCTGTAACAACAACAAACGAACGGAGCTAGCTGGAATGCATAGCTTGTTAGCTCTAAACACAAACCCATCATTAATAACAAATTTGTTCCACGTTTTCCCTTCTTTACAATTCAACAATATATCTGTAAAATCAGCATCATGCACATATTGCTCTTTAATAGTCTCCAATCCAAAAATTTTGAAGTCAAGTTGTGAAAGCATGGTATATCTCCTAGACAAAGCATCAGCTATAACGTTCTCCTTTCCCTTCTTGTGTTTTATGATATAAGGAAAAGACTCAATAAATTCAACCCACTTTGCATGTCTACGGTTCAATTTACTTTGACTTCGAATATGCTTTAAAGATTCGTGATCAGAATGTATAACAAATTCTTTGGGCCATAAATAATGTTGCCAAGTTTCCAAAGTTCGAAATAGTGCATATAATTCCTTATCATAAGTAGAATAGTTCAAACTAGGCCCACTCAATTTCTTACTGAAGTATGCTATAGGTTTACCTTCTTGTAGCAATAAACCAATTCCACTCGCATCACATTCTAGTTCAAAAGTCTTATTAAAATCAGGGAGTTGGAGTAGTGGTGCATGTGTTAACTTATCTTTCAATGTGGTGAAGGCGTTCTCCTGTGCGGCGCTCCAAACAAATAGCACGCCCTTCTTGGTGAGCTCATTCAATGGTGCAGCGATGGTGCTAAAATCCTTCACGAAGCGGCGATAGAATCCAGCAAGTCCTAAAAAGCTTCGTACTTGTGTGACCGTGTTAGGAGTCGGCCAACTCTGTATTGCTTCAATCTTGGCTTGATCAACTTCAATTCCCTGTGGAGTAACAACATAGCCAAGAAACGCGACTCGATCGGTGCAAAAGGTGCACTTACCAAGGTTACCAAATAAACATGCATCACGTAAAGCATTAAAAACAACACGTAAATGGTCAAGATGTTCTTCTAAGGATTTGCTGTATATCAATATGTCATCAAAATAAACCACCACAAATCTACCAATGAAAGCACGTAAAACCTCGTTCATTAGTCTCATGAAGGTGCTAGGTGCATTAGTTAATCCAAAAGGCATTACTAACCACTCATATGACCCGAACTTAGTTTTAAATGTGGTTTTCCATTCATCGCCTAATTTCATACGAATTTGATGATATCCACTACGCAAATCAACCTTAGAGAAAACAATAGAGCCACTCAATTCATCAAGTATATCATCTAACCTAGGAATAGGATGACGATACCTAATGGTGATATTATTAATTGCTCTACAATCTACACACATGCGCCATGATCCATCTTTCTTAGGCACTAAAATGACCGAATAAAGACAAGGACTAAGAGATTCACGCACATACCCTTTAGCAAGCAATTCTTGAACTTGGCGCTGAATTTCTTTAGTTTCTTCTGGATTGGTCCTATATGGTGCGTGGTTGGGCAGTGATGCGCCGGGAATTAAATCAATTTGATGCTCAATCCCTCGAAGCGGTGGCAACCCCTGCGGTATGTCCTTCGGAAAGACATCGTTGTACTCCTGCAAAATGTTAGTGACAGCAGGAGGGAAAGAAGAAGATGTATCCTCAAACGAAAACAAAGCTTCTTTGCAAACTAATGCATAGCAAACATAATTACTAGCATCCAGTTCAGTCATATCAGATTTGGTAGCAAGAAAACTAGCACCTTTCAATTTAATTTCTTTATTCTTCACATGAGTAGATTTAGGTTCTTTCTTTTTATGTTGCTCAAGTTCTTTTGCTACAATCTGATTTTCGCTCTTAGCATTCTCCTGATTCTTCTCTCTACTAGCTCTAGCAAGTTCATCCTTAACAATTTGTTCAGGAGTCATATGATGCATCACCATTTTCTTTCCCTTCAACATGAGAGAGTATTGAATATTCCTACCATAATGCACACAATCAGTATCGTATTGCCAAGGTCGTCCTAATAACAATGAACAAGCTTGCATAGGAACAACATCGCAATCAACATAATCATGGTATGAACCCATAGAAAAGTTTACTCTCACCATTCGTGTTACCTTCAACTTACCACTGTTGTTGAACCATTAAATATGATATGGGTGGGGATGAGGGTTGGTCGGCAAAGCAAACTTCTCCACCATATCCATACTCGCCAAATTATTGCAACTCCCACCATCAATAATTATGCGAATCGAGCGTTCCTTGACAACACCCTTGATTTGAAACAAATT
This sequence comes from Ampelocalamus luodianensis, assembly GCA_036346255.1. Lineage (NCBI taxonomy): Eukaryota > Viridiplantae > Streptophyta > Magnoliopsida > Poales > Poaceae > Ampelocalamus > Ampelocalamus luodianensis. The sequence continues at coordinate 21,528,650 of CM070623.1, forward strand.
ATGGCGCTGATTTTGCTCGACACGAGAAACTTGTGCACTTAGTACGCGTTGCACTATAATGCTTAAATACTTGTCGGCATCTTCGGTGTCAACATGTTCCTCCTCATGATCAGATTCATCATCAAGTCCTGCAGGGTCAGTTGCAAGCATAGCATATGTTTCATCATCAAAATCACTAGCAGAGGAATACCCGCCATTATCGCGTATGATCAGTACGCGCTTGTTTGGACAATCCCGCATCATGTGTCCATAGCCTTTGCACCGATAGCATTGAATATCCTTAGTACGTCCTGTCGAAGAACTGAAGAGGAGGTTTTTGCAGATGCTTGTGGTGCTGATTTGGTTGCTTCAGAAACTCGTGGTGTTGGATTTGAAGTAGCAGGGCGCGGCTTGTTGAAGGGTGGCGGTGGGGGTGCACTGATGGCCGGGGCAGTAGAGGTGCGTGGTGTCCATGAGTTTGTACGACCTGCAGAAGAGTTAGATTGTGTCCTCGTCTGGCGTCCCTGCACTTCACGTTTAGCTTTGCAAGCAAGGTGAAACAATCTAGTAATGGAGTTGTATTCTTTATAATCAAGGATGTCTTGAATTTCTCGATTCAATCCTCCCAAAAACCTAGTCATTGATGCCTCCTCATTCTCATCTAAACCACAACGCAACATACCAATTTGTAATTCTTGATAGTAGTGTTCCACAGACTTTGTACCTTGTCTTAAGCGTTGTAATTTATTTAACAAATCACGAGCATAATATGAGGGAACAAATCGATGCCGCATAAGCAATTTTAAAGCCTCCCAAGTGTTAGGTATGTTATTGGGATGTTGACGGCAATGTTCTTTCCACCAAATAGAAGCAAAATCAATAAATTCACTAGTAGCAGCCCTAACTCGTATAATCTCAGGAACTTCATGACAAGCAAATTTTTGATCAACAGCTAGTTCCCAATTAAGATAACCATTAGGATCATATTTACCATTAAAAGAGAGAATAGTGAATTTAACCTTAGCAAAAGAATCATCGTGGTCACGTACCTCACGTCGTGGGGGATCTCGTCACATACCTTGTCGGTTAAAACGCAACTGTCGATGAGCTCGATCGTTGTTATTATTACCCATGTCATTGGCCTCGGTATCAGTCACATAGTTGAATTCATCTTGTCCCTCTACCACCAGGGCAGCAGGGGGAACAGCAGTGGATGCCTGGGCCATCTCGTCAAGGCGCGCCATAATACCTGCCAAAGAAGTGTTAGTGACGCCTTGCGCTCTCTCCATCGCGGCGAGCGTGGAGTTTGTCTCAATTTGGGCACCCTCAAGTTGAGCAAGTCGCTCGTTTGTAACATTGACATCTTCCTCAAGACCCTCCGTACGAAGGTTCATGAGGCGCCGAAAATGTTGTACGATTCCCTTCGTACGAGGAGTATGAGATGTATCCTCATCCGAATGCTCTGCAGAACCTGTCATTGTTAGCAAATCACAAGTATATGTCCCTAACAACTACTAGGATGTGGTGGTTCAAAAGTCGCCACACTCAAGCCTTCTATCAATTCTTACCAATTCTTACCAAGCAAGCGGGGTTATCGGCAAGCAGCGGTGTCAATGTATCTCGAAGATTGGATGGAGCGATTGCTAGGTGAAGTTCACTGCACGGTTGTAGAAAAGGTGTAGCTGGAAGGCTCAAGTATGGTAGCAATGGATTAGCAACTATCAAATCGAGAAAGCAAGTGAAAAATCGTTCAACGCCGGTTAGTCTTTGGTCCTAGGCTAGACCGCAGTACTAGACGCGAACCTAGAACACAAACGAAAGCACGATGCGACAGAAGCTCGAAAAAGGATGCCGTCTTCACGGGGAACCTTAGAATCACTTACAAAAGGGCTCTGTCAATTTTAAGTAAATTTTGAGAAACTTTTTTTTTCGCTCTTTTTTTTTTTTTTGCAAATGTGCACCTCACTCAAAATTCTTCAAAGTCCTCTTCCAGGCCTAGGGAGGTATATGGGTCACAAACTTTTTCTAAAAAGTAGGGGTACAAACGTGAGCAGAACTCGAAACTCTAAAGGAACTAGACACTAAGACCAGCAAAAGACACGACGATGCACTCGAAAGTTCAACAATGCAATGCACTGAAAAGAAAGATGCAATGGCGCAATTGGTCTTGGACAGATAGGTGATCTAATCCTATAAATTTTTTTGGCTTTTTCTGGACTTTCAGAATTAAGCAACCTAACTACGAAAACAAGAAATTCTCACCGAGCAACCTTGAGCTCGATACCACTTGATGGAGGCGGGTACCGATCTTTCGATGAGATTGATAACTATCAATTTTGGTGGAGGTGACTCGCGATCCGACTACAACCGTACGACGACGCTTACGCCTTAGCAATCGTTGAACCAACTCCGAGATGTTATTGACTGTGCTAAAAGCGCGATCAACCTGAACAAGAAGTTCAATTCCTGCGAGCAATCGAAGAACTAGCAAGAATAAAATATAGGCAATCTGATATTGCGAATAAGAATGTAGCCTAGATGGTATTGAAAATCAAAGGTGGGATCCCGAAGGCTGTCTTGACAGGTGGTCGTCCGACACAATCAAGAAACAGTTTGCATAATGGCTAAACCTAAACTCAACGAAATCCCGATTCGGCCGAGAGGCGCGGCTCCTATATGGGAATACGACCAGGGGTGGCGGCCAGGGAAGTGGACGCACACCCCTAGGGTTACAAGGCCCATGGGCCCAAGAGGAGGTGGCGTAGCACCCTTTTTGACTCGGACAAAAAAACAGACGTGAATTGTTTTGTTTATTGTGGCCGGCTCGGTTGGAATTTGAAGCTGAGGTTGGATCCAATAAAAATTAGACTTGATAAGATTTCAATGAAGTCCAAGAACGTCCCAAACAGAGTCCGTATGAAGAAGTTACGTCCGTTTGAACTTAGTGCTGTTGTAGTAGTCCGAACTCGAATCCAAAACGAGCCCAACTCGAATTCTTGCTTGGCTCGGACCCAAAGTGACGTGATGACCTCCGTTATGCCTCCTATACTTGTCCATGACTCCACATACCTCTCCTTGGTCGTTTCCCATATTCCTAAGCACAATTAAATCACTTGTATTAGGTAGCGATCTATTCTCAGTAATATATAAACCTATGAACGAATTCACCTGATGATTAAGTTGGCGAGCACGAGCTCGAGTAATTGGTCCTTGTAACATTTGTTGTGGATCAGCTGTGTGTGTAGACGCGGTTGTATCCAATTTAGGGATGTCCTCGTCACATGGGGTAAGCCCAATCAATCTCTAGTTGGCCCAAGTGGCCAATTTGGCTTCTAAGCCCAATCTAAAGCTAAATTGTTTTAAAACATGTAAAAGAGTTCTAAAATAGATACATGTCCCAATTAGGACCTTTATGACTCATGGCACACAAGTCCATCTTGTAAAACCAAGTTGATCCCTCAAACGATCTAGAAATAACAATTAAACCTTTTAAGCTCTTTTGACCCAATTTGAGGAGTGGAACTTGGATCCTTCTGCTTCGGCAGCATGGGCTTGGTGTGGGACTCCCTTTGGCCCATGTAAGGTGTGAGAGTTGCTCCCTTGTCCACATGGGCCTCCCCACTTTGGCTTGGCATGCGCTTGGGCTTCCCATTCAGCTCAACTTGTGCTCCTCGACCTTTGGCTGCATGGTTTGAGGATAAGTGGGCTTTGGCTTGCTCCCTTGGTGACACATGGCTTGATGGTGCATGGGCTTGCACTCTCTTGGCTCTCCTTCTCTCTTGGGCCTGCCTCCCTCTCCTCCCTCTAGCCCACACTATTTCTAGGGCGTCCAGCATATCTACATTTACACAAGCAAAGCCGTAGTCATATTCTTTCAAGCAAATTATAATTATGAACATTAAGTTTAGCTTTAACCTTATGATAGTGTTTGGACTCTTGATATGTAGGTATGTATGTCATGAAGCTAGGGCAATCCTCACTAGAGCTCGTGTGGATGTAGGAGTCATCGTTAATTCCTCCAGAAAACCACGGGAAGGAAAAAACCAAGCCGCTCAATTGAACCAGATAAGGTTTTCGAGACAAGTAATCGAATAGGAAAGCATGGCCTAAGTGTCTTTACATTGGCCGAACCAGAGAAGAGTTGACTTGTAATTTCTTTTTGTGTGTGTCTTTGAGAGGAGACCAAGACCGAGACCGAGACCGAGTTGGACTCGATCCTCCTAGTAGGACGAAGATCTAAAATCTTAGAGTTTTAGCTAGCTAGACTGTCTTAGTTGAATCTCTCTCCCTTGTTGGGAGATGTACATCCTTTGCCCTTGTTCTTGTACAGACTCTCCTCTTTTATTTATAAATTTTTTACTGTAGGGGCTTCCCTTACAATGTTCCTTAAAAAAAGGAGAGTTCCCTTTCGGTCAAAGCAAAAGATAAACTAAGTTTGCAATCGCTTGAAGGAAGATGGTATCATACTCTGAGAGGGAGGTGTGGGAGGCAGGCCGAGGCAAGGTGAAGCACAAGTGGGCACATGGGCCGAACCATGGAGAAGCTTGGAGGCGTGCAGCTAAGCTTGGACAAGCGAGTGGAGGAAAACCTAGCCAAAGGCATGTGACGACCGACTAGGAGTTTTGGCTTTGGCCAAGGCATGACCAACCAAGATGCACGCATGGGCTAGCTTGGGCACGTGAGCCAAGAGGGGGAAGAGACCAAGAGGCATGCAGGAAGGGAGAGCAGGTTTTCGGCCAAGTCAAGGAAAAATGACAACAATTCGGATTGAAGACATATTCTAACATGTCGAGCAACCCAATTTAGATTAAAGGCCTAGTCCAACACGCCAAGCAACCCAATTCAGTTTTGAAAATCGAAATTGAGTTCAACTCGGCAAAAATTATCTATGTAGGAGATATGGAAGTTCCAACCAGATCCTAGTTTGAGTCCTAGTTTCCTTTTCTTTATTTAGGAGATAAAATCTGAAATTGCATTTCTTTTTTTTTAAAAAGAGTCCGAATTAGGGATAAGTATTAGAGATAGTTTCAGTTTTAGTTAGTAAATCCGAAATTCCTTTTTGCTGATTTTTACTTCCGAAATTCAAGAGTATGAGTTGTGTGTGTTTATGAATAGGAATTGGAGTTAGGTTTTTAGGGAGAGTTGAGTCCGATTCGGTCTCTTGGCCGAATCCCAATTTGTGCTTGCGTGGGAGCCTATTTAAGCCCCCATGACTGCACCATGTAATGGAAAAGTTATGATTTAGTTAATAAAATCCAGAAAAGCCTTTTGGTGCATATCATGTGTTCTTGAGTTTGGAAGATGAGTTCGGAGAAAGAGATTGAGAGAGAAGATCAATCTGGTGTTTCGGTTTTGGTGCAATACAAGATCCCTCTGGTTCTTGGATTGACCAAAAGCATCTACTACTTCTTGCAATTCAATTCTACCAAGTTGGTTTGTGAGATCATTGTTGTTCTTGTAATTTGATCACACTCAATTGGTTTGCAAGTTCCCTATCTATCTACTGGAGTAGTTTTGGATACTGTTCATACATGGGTACTGTTCATCAAGACAAGAAGTTTTGTTGTTCTTCTGGTGCCATCAAGAGAAGCTAATGGTTTACTACTACCGAAGCTAGAAGAAGATGACACGCTACTGATATTCGAGTTGTACCGTGAAAGATTGGGCCAACAATCGAGATCCTTCTAATCAGCTAGTTGGATCTTATCAAGTCTCCTCAAGTAGCCCCTCGGGTTTATTACGTACGTCGTCCTCGATCAGCGTAGCAACAATCGCAACAATGCCTCTATGGTATCCACACGTTCAGAGGTGGAACAACTAAGTAAACTACCTTTATGACTACTCATTTATATAATAGTGTTTGGAAACTCCTAAGTAAACTATTACATATGTAGGAAATTATGACAACCTCAGGTCTGAAGATCTCACATAGAATATGTATGAGACCAACTGATGGCACTTAAGATTATAACAATTCTCGCAGTCTCTCAAAATGGGTCAATCCAACACTATGTTCTCCAACATATGTCCATATTATTGATTTGATATCTTATATTCATTATCCGTGAAACATGATCATTAATCAACACATGTATTGATCCATAAATCATAAGTGTCCCACATAATAGTGACATAAGAACATGGATGTTTAGAATAACATCATAAATGTAAATAGAGAGTTTCACAAACAAGTCACATACTTGCTAATCAATATAAATTATATTTCATTCAATGAACAAAATAACATATTATTCAGAAGTTCATAAACACAGAAGCGATATAATCATCTCTATGATTATCTCTAGAGCATATCACTAATAAATGCCTCAACCCAAATAAATATACATGCCATCGAAAACACAGTGAAAAACACATGGTTTCAGCACACACGAGTTCCTCTCAGATATGTTTCACTTTCCTCTCATTAAGGTGACAAACGGATGCTGATATGCTTAGTATCGTCACTATGAGCTAATGAAAAGGTGCCCTCAGCAGACGAATTCAGATAAGTAACAGATAGCTTGTATTCGCCCAAAAATGCACTGAAATTAAACGAACCGCGATCGTTGGTTGCTCCAAGGACTTCCTTGGTTTGCCATTCTCCCAGGAGCTTATCGACCACATCTCCTGCAGGAAGGTTGGTAAAATTCTGGTTCGTGAGGCACATCTGGTAGCAGCTTGCATTGGCATCCATTGCGGTCCACAGCATTATGCCATCCACGGATGGATGGGCAAATCCTTCTCGGAGCACCTCTTCCAAATAAGCAGCCTGCAAGAAGATATTAAATGATAGTGTTTAGCAATTAACACCTCCAATGATGCTAGAAAATTAAGCTGTGACAGTAAAGTTTAACTGAACTATCCAATATCCATGTAACTATAAAATTTAGTGTTTGTGTAGTTATCTAATGCAAAAAAAAAAAAAAAAAAAAATCATCCTGTGCTATATATGTAGTTCGTCCAATTTGTAAATTTAGCAAACGAACATTTGTTAATGTTCAAAGGTAATAATGATATAATCAAAAACTTCTGTCCCTGAATTGTGTGGCCAAATATGAGCTTGGGCAAGAGCAAGTCTTACAACCATGGAAGAGAAGGGAAGATTAGAAACAGCTTACTACCTGAGTGTTCTGATCAAAGGAGCTGCTGATGTCGATCTCTGTCAGCCAAATGGGAAGCCGCAGAGTCCCCAACTTATCCAGCACGGCGCGCACGTAGGGAATGTTTGGCTTGCCGAAGTGCCCCTCCAGCCCGATCCCCTCGAAGGTGACCCCGCCGTCGGCGAGCTGCCTCAGCCGCGAGACGTAGGAGTCAGCGCTGGAGCTAAGGTCGTCGCACACCTCGATGACGTTGAAGTCGTTGAGGAACAGCGTGGCCAGCGGGTCAGCTCTCCTGGCCGTGTTGAAGAATTCCACCGTCGTGTTGCCGCCGAGCCGATTCTCGTAGAAGTCGAAATGCAACATCTCGTTGCTCACGTCCCAGTGCACGAAGTCGCCCTTGTACCGAGACAGCAGGCTCTCGATGCGGCCGGCCACCGCGGCGCGGAGCTGTGCGCCGGTGAGGTTCTTCACCCAGGCAGGGGTGTACTTGGGGTCTTCCCAGAAGATGTTGTGCCCACGCGCGATCGCATCGTTGGACTGCACGAACTGCAGGAGCTGGTCGGCGAGGGCGTATTCCTCCTTCCCCGGGTAAGGCTCCGTCGCGTACCACTTGAGCTCGTTCTCGAACACCGCTGCGTTGAACCTCTTGTTGAACCATTCCTGCAATGCAACAATAATACGGAGCAATTCAGCAACATGACAGCTGCTGCGCTATTGATTTGAACAAAATATAGTGAATGAGCACTATAGGTCAATTTCTCAACTGAACTGGTACCACAACAGAAATCACTACTACAAAACAGGTCATACTGGACGCCTCATCACAGACGGTTCCAAAGGAGCGTCAGATTGAATCTTATCTGACGGTTCCCTTTAGAACCGCTTCGTGATAGTTCCTCCCAGACGGTTGGAAATAAGAACCGTTGGTGATAATGCCTCTTCACGACGCGGCTCCTTCTACCAACCGTCGTGAAGTATCACGACGGTTGGTAGAAGGAGCCGTCGTGATGAGGACACTCATCGCAGGCGGTTAGTATAACGAACCGTCTATGATACTTCGCGAGCGGTTCGTGATACCAACCGTCGGTGATAACTACCTCATCGCGAGCGGTTGGGATTAACAATCGTCGTGATTTTGATTTTACTATAGCTTAAAATTTTTCTTACTCTCTGATTTTACCATGGCTTGGAATTTTTCTTACTCTCTGATTTTACCACGACTTAGAATTTTTCTTACTCTCTAATTTTACCATGGCTTAAAATTTTCCTTACTTTATGATTTTACCATGACTTAGAGTAAGAAAAATTCCAAGTCATGGTAAAATCAGAGACACCATAGCTTAGAGTAAGGAAAATTCCAAATCATGGTATTAGAGTAAGGAAAATTCCAATTCATGGTAAAATCAGAGATACCATGGCTTAGAGTAAGGAAAATTCCAAGTCATGGTATACCATGGCTTATAGTAAGGAAAATCATGGTAAAATCAGAGAGTAAGAAAAATTCCAAGTCATGGTAAAATCAGAGAGTAAGAAAAATTCCAAGCCATGGTAAAATCCAAATCACTGACGGCTCTTAATACCAACCGCGTGATGAGTACTATCACTGAGCGGTTCGTATTAAGAAATGCGTGATGAGTTACTATCACAAATGGTTCGTGATACGAAAATGCAGTGATTTGTCATCACGAGATGGTTTTTGTATAAAACCGTCGTGATTCGCAAGCGGAATTTGAAAATTTTGAGCGCGTGCGCGGGAGGCAAAATATGTCCTTATATATTATGGCCGACCTCCTCAGGCGCTCGACCTCGCACTCCCACGAGCCCCGGTCCTCCTCTGGGCTCGGTCCTCCTTGCTCGCAGTCCTCCTCCGAGCTCGGTGTAGTTGCTCCTCCGGTCCTCCGCAGCTCCCTGGCCCCCGCTACACCTCCAGGCTCTGGTCCTCCCTTGCTCCCGCAGTCCCCAACCTTCGACATGGTCTTCCTCCCCAACAGTTGAGAGTCGACGCCGACACCAACGCTGACCTCCTCTAGTCCTCTGACGCCGACGCCGAGCTCCTCCAGTCCTCCTCCGACGTCGATGTCTGTTGGTACTTTTGTATATGAGGTTCTATTAGATTCAGATCCAGATTTGTATGTATGAGCTCGTGGTACTTGTGTTAGATTCATATCCAGATTTCTGTTAGATTTTCCTCCAAATTCTACTTCTGTTGGTACTTGTGTATGATCGAGTGTATGAGTGTATCCATGAATCCATGGCTTGAGAAATTTATTGGGAGGCTTAGGAGTTGGGAATCTATGTATGTGTATCAATGAATCCATGTTTGGGAGGCTTCGGAAATGGCAGTGTATGTGTATGAGTGTATCCATGAAAAATGGCAATATTTTTTTTTTGCAATAAAAAAAGCTATCACAGACGGTTTGGAACAAGAGCCGTGCGTGAAAGCAGTATCACGAGCGGTTGGAACAAGAACCGTCGTGATAATGATTATCACGAGCGGTTCTTGTTCGAACCGTCTGTGATACCTATTTTCACAGACGGCTCTTGTTTCAACCGCTCGTGATAGCTTTTATCACAGACGGCTCAAAAACCGTCTGTTATCACAGACGTACTTTTACACAGACGGTTCAAAACCGTCTGTGATAACGGTTCCGAACCGTCTGTGATGAGGTTTTCTGTAGTAGTGAATGTATGCTATATTCATTGTTTGAGAGAGAAAAAAAGGTTAGTAACCTGATAAGGCTTGTTTCCAAGGATTGTCCTGCTGATGGCAGAACCAAAGGGGAAATCTTTGGTGATCTGATGCACCGCGACTTTAGCCCCAACGACGCGGCTCCCGTTCCTGTCTGAGACGTGGATGTTAACGAAGCGTTTCCGATTCTGACGTGGAAGGCAAATGCTACCATTAGTTCCACAGTAGACAAGATGATTTTTATCTGCAGTTGGACATATTTAAGGGGGACGAAGTTTCATAGCAATCTACCAATTGTATGCGGTCCTCCCTGTGTTGATTCCATTGTTCAGGTGAAAATGGCTGCAGGGAGGCGCTTCTGATTGAGATTGTGGAAGCATTTGGGCTTGCAGTCTGCAGTAAATAAGAAAACAAACTACATGAGTAATTATCAAGTCAAAATTGAACTTACTAATTTTTAACTTTCAAGAACATTTGCCAATGTATGTGCCCTCTCTGACGTAATTGTCCCAGTACTGATGCGATGCTAGCATTTCAGTAATTGAACGTGCACAAGCCCACTCTCCATTTCGTTCCAAAAAATAAAATTCTGCAACAAATGAAATCATTCGTACATGGGGCAAGTCACACCTGAAAATAGAGGACCGAGGTTTGTGATGCGGAGTTGAGAGTGAAACCACCTTTGAGAAAGGACCAGCAGTCGTTTCGCACCAGAGCTGTGCCGAGGCATTGAGATACTGCATTTTCTAGCGTTAATATCCTTGCCTTGACATGAGCAGTTGCTGGCCCATCGATTTTCACCCAGCCTAGACAAATCAATCAAGCATTGAACAAATTTTGTTATACTTCCGAATGAATGTACGTCACCAAAATTTCGAATGAAATGTTGCGTTGGTTTTGTAAAAAATTATTATAGTCAATATCTCGAGTGAAATTGTTGGACTTGGACTGGTTTTGCTTAGAAGAACTCGGAAGAGTCTAAAGCGTGATATGATTAAAGAAAAAAGATATAATCCATCTGGTTTTGTTCTGTTTGTTTGAACTAGTAGTGGGCTATACACCGGTAGCATAGCACAACATCTTTAGAGCAAAAGTTGCCAAAAAGATATGAGCATGCAGCTTGCTTGTCCAATCTGATACAGTCCCCTAGCCTAGGATAAGCCAGGAACCCAGCCAATTCAGCTTCCGCTGCGCCTGCATAGTCAGCCATGCCCATACATATCGCCACAAGGTGTAATACCTCGATCGGGTCACACCTCACACGCGTCCTATGGAGTGAATGGGTGGTCCACTGACGAGGCGAGGCCCCATCCATGTTGCAGCAAAGGACACGGGCACACGGCGCATTTTAGGCGGGAACGAGCGGCAAGTTCTGGAACGGCCGCTGGTTAATATACCTCATATGACTAGGCCGTTTGTGCTCCCGCCCTCTCCGTTTTCTCTTGTCCGCGGGCACCTCGCGCGAATCTTGCCCCCACCGCGGCCCTACGCGAACATGCGTGGTGCAGTACGGCCCGCGGATCCACCTCTGCTTGCGTTGCCAAATTGTTACCGCCGGCTGGAAGGTAAACGCCGGTCGCTGGCTCAGGGTCCTGTTGATTTCTAATCGTCTTTCTCCATGTTTGCTGGGCGCGCGCTCTTGGTTTATGCTTTCTACGGCCTGATTGGTTTCATTGCTTCCTAGGATTAGTCACGGTTTGCAATGCAGGAATTTTACAAGAGTATTATAGAAATTGAACTGTTTTTTTAGTAAAATTCCTACAAATTTATCGTAAAATTCAAGGGGTGTTCAGAATATTTGAGAGGACATGTAGAAGTTTCGGAGGATCAGAATTTTACAGGAATTTTAATTTAGAGTAAACTACAGTTATTCCCAAGGATTTTTACCTGGGTTGAATAACACTCCAGTTTTATGTTACAATTTTACTTCCTTTTTTTAAAAAAAAACATTTTTTTGCAGGAACGGATGAGTGGTTTACATGTGGGACCCACAACTTTCAACAGGCCTTTTACCTGGATTTCTCTAAAACAAATTATTTTCGGAGAATGGGGTTGAGTGAAACTATCACTTGAGCTGTGGTTTTATCCCCATTTTTAGGATCAGGGTTGTTCTGTGCCATAAACAAAAGAAGGAAAAACAAAAGATCTGACGGGTGCTTGGAATAGAGGGAATACACATGTAATGCTTTTCCTATATGTGTTGGGTGTAAATTGCGCAAATTCAACGCATACTGTCTTTCCCTTCAAAACAGTATTTGAATGTATCCTATAGTACACTTCAGGGAGATATTCATCCAAGACCACTTTCAGTTTTTTGGGCCTTTGGCCAATCATTTATTTCAAAATTTCTATGGATTCAGTTTGTATTAAGTTCCTTTGCCTTTTTCTTCGCTAGCATCTTTTTTCTCTATGGTCCAAAAAATATTTTTAAAAATATTTACCGAATTAACTAGCTTGAAAGATTTCTACCGAACTAGTGAAACTAAGGATAAATATGGAGTGAGTTACTTACAAGAGAAGCTGTATATTGTTGCTGCTGACATATTGTACAGCACAAATGCTGGCGAGTAGTTGCCTTCATCCTCTGCTCGGAAGTCTGTTACTTTGCTCGCCCAACGCAGTATGCCACCATTGTAGAGAGATGGTTCAGGATGGGATTTGCACTGAAAAGAAAAAAAAGGGCAGTTGAACCCACACACACACACACACACAGAGAGAGAGAGAGAGAGAGAGAGAGAGAGTAAAGCATATTCAAAGAGACCGCGAACGCGTACCTCAGTGTAAGCTCTATAATCATAGCGTACTCCATCTGCATGCATGCAACAGCAAATTAATCAAGCGTTAGCCAAGCCAGGGCCCCAATTGCTCACTAAGCTAATTAACTAGAAGCTCCTTCACCTAAAAAAAAAAAAAAACTAGAAGCTCATTCATGCATGATCTCTTTCATGGACTCACCAGACGAAGCATGTCGAGCCAGCGAGCCAATGAGGAGCAGCAAGGCAAGAATAAGATCCTTCCCAGCAGGAAGAGGAGGTGATGCTGCAGCTTCCATAAGTTTTCCAATCTTAAGGATACTCCACTCGAAGAATAATGCAAGAGCTAGGTTCAGAACACAAGCACAAAGTGTGCCTCTGCGATTCTTTCTTGGCTGTGTGTGTCAGCACAACATATATATAGCTAGGCAACAAGTGCTAGCTACCTGGCCAGTAAATTTTTTTTTGACAGTGTGGATAATTGGTCAGTGCAACCATGTGACAATCATGTAACTTAGAGGTCGTCGGAATAAATCCGAAAAATCTACAATTAACATGGTCCTCAGAAAAAACAAGCACCTAACATGCAGTTGGTGATGAGGATCACACACTGGTTTTCAGGTAGATAACCTCGGTGCCATACTGATTGGAGCTAGTTAGTGGCATAGGCATGGCATGTGTGTTTAACTACTGTTTTCTCATGGAGAGTTAATTTTACACTTCAAAAGTTACTGACGAGCTAGTTAGTGGCATAGCCATGGTAAGCATGTTAGACTTCGCAACATTTTTGGCCGTTTATAGGCGTGGAGGCCTTTGCCTGGTCCATGGAAGGCTATATTCCGGTTGGATAGACCGCAATATGCAGATAAAGGTGAAGCAAACGGTTGGGTCCTTGGGAGTGAAAGAAAAGGCCAACAACATGTGGGTGTGAGGCTGTATACAGAGAGAACTGAACAAGATTTCAAGTGCGTGTTAACCCAACTTTCGGTGTACGTGTACATACAGTACGCGTGCAGTTGTGACGTCCACTAAAAACTGAATCGGAAAGATGAAGTAACTGATGCGGTCAGCAGTTCTACTTTTAAGCTAGAAAGAGCGAACATGGGCTGACACCTCGAGAGCTGTAACACCCCGGCTTTATCAAAAGCCAAGGTATCACTTACACCTATTTTACGTCCAAAAGAAAAAAAATCACTTACATCTACCAATCTCTCTCGATCTTAAATAATATTTAAGTACTACAAATATCTAGAAATCATGAATAACTTTTAACCATAATGTAATCATAAATTTCAGCACGCTTCCTAATCATAATTCAAAAGAAATATAGTTCTAAACCTCATATTTGAACTTCAATATAAGTAAATCATCGACTAGCAATATTACCCATCAATAAGAAGTAAATGGACCACAATTTAACCAATTATTACAATTATTACAAGTTTAAAGTGAACAATTCATGAAATGAGTGAAGTGCTACACAAGAATGATAACCAATGTATGCCGCCATCAACGATCACCTAAAACATCAAAACAAACAAGAGTGAGTCCAAGGCTCAGCAAGTACCAGGAAAATTACATAACAATGAATCCACATACCAACAGAAATCATTATCATTCTTTCATAACACAAGCTCAACTTTCATGAATGCCATGCAAATGTATGCTCAATGCTTTCTTCACTTCTGTTTATACCGATATATCGGAGTGTAACACCCGTCGGTGTTCACTCATACCCTTATTCTTTAAATGTGGGGACCCAAAGTCCATCCTTTTTCAGACGGGGACCTCATTGCCCATATCTTCTTACATATGGGGACCTCAACCCACTCCCGTGGGTTATATCATTCCAATATGAATGCTTGAAATGAAATGCAATGAATATTCGACATTATTTCATAAACATCATCAATTTATCGAGAAACATAACTATCATATCAAATACACATAATTCACATGAATATTCATAATAAGAGTTCGTATAACCAAGTGATACCGATAACCATTCAATATCATGCTAATAAGTACTTGCCTTTCAGTTGCGATAACCGGAATTTAGCGAGGGTGCTTCCAATCCCTTAGCCAACTCCGCCTACATTAAACATACCACTCGATACTAGCCAAGGTAAGCAAAACAGCGAATAACATACAACGCTCTTACCCGCACTAAAAAACCCACAATTCTGTCCTGTCATTAAAACTAACATAACTTTTGATTTACCCAACCAAAATTTGTGTTCTTAGATCCTCTAAATTCCTTAAACAATTATCTACATCTCAGATCCTCTGAATTCCTTAAACAATTATCTACATCTATCCTAGAGACCAAGAACCCTAATTAATCCATTTAGTAATTTTAATCTGCATTTTACCGAACTACAGCCAAAAGGTGATGCCTCTCTGGACAGCAACCTCACAAACATCATAACTCTTATTCTACCCAACCAAAAATTATATTCTTGGTCTCCCTGGAAACCTTTTGGAATTATCTAAAATAATCATGTTGGTCAAATTCCCTAATTAGTTCAATATCTAATATTAATCCACATATTACTACAACTGCCCGAAACTGATAGAAACTCTAGACAACAGGATTGAAATAGCCATAACTCGAAATCTATTCATCCAAACAATGTGAACAAATACTATACATAAATCTATTGAAATTACCCATAATTCTCTAGGAGGCGACGAATCCAAATTTCACAATTATAGTATCCGAAACTACAGCGCAAAGGAAACAACAGATTACCGATCTACCAAATAGATTCTACCGATTGCTAAAATAGAAAAGAAGTGATGGAATTGTCAGCATTGGAGATCAAGATGATAAACACAAGATCCCAGCACTCCCCATCTCCTTCTTCTTCTTCTCTTCCTTCTCCCTTTCCCCTTTTCTCTTCCTCCTTTCTTTCTCTTCCACCTTCTTTCTTCTATTGGCCGAGCAAGGAGGCAACAACACCTGGGAGGGGAGGTGCTACAGTGGTGAAGCTACAGTAGAAGGCTAGGGTTTGGGTGGCCTTCCCCTTCCTTTTAAGGCCGGCCGACTCAATTGGGCCAAGACAATATGGGCCAAAGGCCCAGGTTTTCTTACTCTCCCTCAGAAATATGAATTTTTAAATTTGATTTATTTAATTTTTTCTCTAATTCAATTGAAGTCTCTATTGCTATACAGGATATTACATTCTACCTCTTTTAAACAGAATTCGACCCCGAATTCTACTCGTGGTTCTACTCGAAAGAACACCAAAACTGAATTTAAACAACAGCTAATACGTACCCGTTGTGAATAACTCTAGGTATTGCTCGCATATGCGAGACTCCGACTCCCAAGTTGTTTCTTGCTTAGATCGAGAAGACCACAACGCCAAGACGTATACCCACGTCTATATGTCAACACTCTCTCTGACATCTCCAGTACATGTATCGGACGAAACTCGAAGGTACAGTTTACTCGTTGGTCAACGGCTCTAACAAAACCTCAAACTTCGGATATCTTAAGTATTTCCTCAACACCAGGTCATACAAGACATCGTGTACCCCGAACAAGGTCCCGAGACGGTCCTAGCGATACACCAACTTCCAAAAATTCTCGTAACTACCCGAAACAAACCAACGTACCTTCGGCCAACCTTCCTTTTGGTACCAAACTACACAACCTGCACAAAACAGATGCAACTTTTGTTTCATCTCTCAATCGATCTCTTCACCTCAATAAGAAACACATCCTTTAACTAGGGACGCATAACAGAACTCGTTTTAAACAAACTCTTTTACAAGCATAAACCAACTGAAAATAAATGATTCTCATCGCGACCACGCATTACCAAATCCCCACCAAAAGAGTCAAATCGAAAATCAAAGATTCAATACGAAAACCTTTCCACTTTTCAAGTAGACAGTTTGCAAATAAACACTATATAAGCCAAAGGAGAATTCACTCGAATGCCCAAATCAATTATTTCTTTTATTCTTTCTGAATCGGAAAGACCCACACATGCCAACATAAAGCCAACTCGAATTGCAAATGAGCTCTGTCATAAACCACAACTCAAACAAGAATGAAGAGAGCATTTCACTACCCGAGAAAACATTCTTTTCTCAATCCTTTCTTTTAAGAATTTAACTTCCCTTAAACCATGGGATTACAAATCACCACATAACAAACTAACCCATTTCTCTTAAATTGGTATCCTCAACGCTATGCTCGAACTGAATACACCATCCACACCTTTGTAGAGAGACTCTACTAACCCCACAAAACATACTTTAGCCAACTCCTCTACCAAAAGAATTACTTTGATAAAAAAAAATTCATTGCACCTCAACATGGATTTCACCCACAAACACATCACCTCAATCCGTTAAGGATAATCAACTTAAAATTCACATCACACACTCTAATTTACTACATCAAAAGGGTTCTATCAATGATCATCATATTATTCAAAATCCACTTTTATTCTACTACTTCTGCACCTAGTCACTGGGCAACCAAGATTCTAGCATAAAACACAAGTCCAATTTCAACTTCCAAGATTCCTACAATGAACTCCTAGTATAAATGATAGGGAATCCTCATATTTGATGTCTATAATTCTCACAATCCAACCATACTGATGGTCGGGCGAGGAAGGTCAACGAGTTTTGGAAGACATGCCGTGCTTGTGTTCTCGATTATGGGAAGCATTGGGAGAAATGCTTGCCATTCGAGATTTTCTTACAACAACGACTTTCAAGCGGTCTCGGCATGGCACCTTTCGAGGCCTTATGCGGAGAAAGTGCAGAACCCCATTGTATTGGTGCGAGACCGGTGAGAGACCGTTCTTTGGTGGGACTCGATCAATGAGTAGAAGTCGAGTCCAACTTATCGTGATCGTTTCGCGCAGCTCAATCCGGCAAAGAGCTATGCGGATCGCGGCGCCGACCCTGAGCTTTGAGCACGATGACTATGTTTACCTCAAGGTCTCTCCTTTGAGGGGTCATCGGCGTTTCGGTGTCAAGGGCAAGTTAGCTCCTCGATATGTGGGTCCTTACCGCATCATCGAGAAGATAGGAGTCGCCTCACAGTGGATTTACTGCGGGTCTCGAGGGGTACATGATGTATTTCATGTATCCCGACTCAGAGATGCCTCAGTGTTCGTGAGAAACTCCGTTGGAAGCCCTCGGCGTCCAGAAGATTTGACCTATCGCGAGCATCAGGTTCGCATCCTCGAGGAGGCCGAGCGGAGAACTAGGAATCGTTCCATTAAGTTCTTGAAGGTTCGGTGGTCGAACCATTCGAGGATGAGGCTACTTGGGAGCGAGAGGATCGTCTGCGTGCGGACTACCCTTCTTTCTTTTCGAGTGAGCCAAAATCTGGGACGAGATTTACATAGGGGAGGTTTTATAACACCCCAAAATGACCTTCTTAAGATGTGTGCTTCAAATGTAACCTAATATTAGGTTCGTGTTTCAAATGTAATCAAATGTGTACATTTTGAAACTTTTCACACATCTTAACCTCTCGAACTATTGTTATATTTCTTGAAAAGAAAATTCATGAATTAAACATTCAAATTCATATTCCAACTCAAGTCCAAAAACATATTTGAGTATTGTCTCAAGTCCAAAACCTTTCAAACTTTTATCATAAGTTATTGGGGTGATATTGTGCACTGATTTTTCCCAAATTTTTAGAATTTATTTGAGCCATCTTTTGCTCAGTCAAACCCATTTTAAATTTAGTCAAACCCATTTATCACTTCTGAAATTTTTAACATCAAATTTAATGCACAAAAACTTCTGAAAATTTTGGGAAGGTCAATCACCTAACCATTTAGCTTCATAAAAATTTCATTCAATTTGGAGTTGATTTGATACTCAATTATATCCCCAAAATATTCGACTCAAAATTCAAACCCAATGGTTTTCCTTTGTTCATCGGTGCAAGTGAGGCTCGGGTTGAGTCTTTTGACTCGACCCAACCAACTAACTACTCTAAGCGCTGGCGGTTGGGCTCGTCGGCGTGGCTCATCGGGGCGTTGGATTTCCATCGGGCGGTTCCGTTCAACGGCAAGGAGTTGCGCGATCGATTGCGGCCGTTGGATCGGTCGAGAGCCACCGCTGCGTCTCCTTCCTCGGCTCTCCCACGGCTCCTTCTCTCGCTCGCGCGCCGGCCGCGCGGCATTGCGATCGTCGCGGTGGGGGCCTCAACGACTTCCTGCGCCACGCATTGAATGCTCGGCGTGCGCGGCGCCGAAGTCGTTTCCCGACCTCTCACCCTCCGTCGCTCCGAGAACGAGCGCTCGCGCCATGGGAGAGAGAGAGAGAGCGTTGAAGTCCCCGTGCCCCACTGCTACTTTAAGCTCCTCGACCCCTCCTTTGGCTTTCTTCCTTCTCTCGGCTACTCCCTCGTGCACTCACCGAGCTTGGCGAGCCCCAAACTCCGCGATCTCTTCGCCATTGCGCGCGAGGCTTCACGGTGAAGCTCGCGTCCAGTGGCCCCGGCTCGGCATTTGGTTCCTTCTCCACCTCCTCATCCCTGTGAGCATTACCCTAACCTGTTGGCCTTGATCTTCGCGGAGGTCATCGATTCGGAGTTTTCCCTCGGTGGCATAAGTGCCTTCGTCCTCAAGTCCGTGGGACCTCCTCGGCCGATCCCTTGCTCAGAGCATCACGGTGTCTCCTCTACCTAGTGCCCCCACTCATTGGAGCTCTGTGTCTCCCAGTTCTTGCACCGTCGGGCCTCTGCCACGTTGCAGCGCTCGCCGTGCCCGGTCATCTCGAGCCTCCTCGGCTTCATCGATTGCTGCGCCTCCGGGCCCCTGGTGAGCTTAAGCTCTTCTCCGTTTGGCCTTTCTTTGCCGTGGCGCGTTGATTCCTTCTTTCGGTCAGCGCGCCGCGCGTTAGCCTCGGCGCGCCGGCTACCATTTGAGCTCGGTTGGTCGCGTTGGGTTCGTGTGACCCGTAGTAACTTTAGCCATCACTCGTTCGCGCGTAGTTTAGTCGATCCGTCGTTTCGTTTTGGTAGTAGCACCTCTTCGCCTCTCGTGATCGCGCCTCCTCTGGTCCACCTCGGCGAGTTCCGGCCCCACTAGATCTTGCGAATAGCCGGAGGGTTCCGTTTAAGCCTTGTCGGCGTCGCCATGGCGATCCTCGCGGCGACAAGCCGACAAGCTTCGCGGCCAGAGCTCCTCTGTTGTCGGACGGAGCTCGGTCGACGGCGGCGTGGCTCGATGAGGATCGTCCGATCCAGATCTGCGGTCCTCGACCCTCCGTCGCCGCCCTCCTCTGCGCCGCTATGTGCGTGATTCAGCGGGGCGTCGATCTCGTGATCGCGGCTCTCAATCGCCCACGTCGCTCTGGTAGAAAACTTTCGGTTTGGCCAAGTCTCAAAACAGAAAAATGTTAGTACCTTCTCATTTTTGTATCTTTGTCATCTTAGCTCCAAACCAGATGATTCCAATTTTGTTAGCTTACACATAACTTGAACCTAATTATAAAAATAGTTTCAGACCATGATCAAACCTGAAAAACCATTTTCAAAAATAGTAAACAAGTGAACTTAATGCTGTTTTCAGAACTTTTAGCAAACTTGTAAAATGCATATCTTTTATCTATAGCTCTTTTGTATGAACATTAATCATTAACATTAACATGTAAACATAATCTCGAATAAATAATATTTAGAGAGATTCTAACTCCCAGAGGGTTACTCACTAAAACTAAATCATACTTAACAACAACTCAACATTCCCTGTTGTCCTAGTAATTGCCATAATGATTAGGTTACTTCGCTAATCCCATTCTCATTAAACTACACTGTCATAAGTCACCTACACAACCTTGCAAATTACCCAATCGTGATACTCTAATAAACTGATCAAGATTTTCATATTTTCGATAATTCTAATGTTCCACCCAAAATGAACAAAAGATCCTGGACAAACATTCTATTTAAATCAAATTCTCTCCAAAGAGTATTTCATGAAATCAGCTTATCACCCAATGCATCTCAAATAACTTGACACCCAACGTGTCACAAAATCATTTAATATACACTTTAAAAGACCCTTGTGAAATGAATCGATTGATCTTTCTCTAAAGAAGAGGCAAATGAAAACAATTTTTAGTACAAAGACAAACGTTTACCGCTCGCAGTAAACACAGGACCAAGGGAAAATAGTCAAATAACTATAATATAGGAAAAGCAAAGACAAGACCGCAGTTGAGGGTACAAGTTCCACAAGAAGAGAATATCAAATCTTAACCAACAAGAACAAATCATTGATTTTGAAACTTGAGGAACTCTCGTGCGGAAAATAGAAAGGTTAAACACACTTCAAATAAACTGCAAGTTACAAAACATGACTTCAACCTGAAATACTTATATACTACACTCTTTCATTTAACAAAGAAAATATTTTTTTCCTAGATTACAACCTCTCTTTGCTAGCTCAAACTGAGCCTTTAAGGTCAAATCACATGAATATCTTAAGAACCAATAGAACCTTTCAATACATTACTTTGTTTAAACTTATTTCAGCTACCACATAAATCATAAACTCCCAAAAGATCACGAATGCAAAACTTGAAATATTCTCATTTAAGTGATATCACGAAAGGCGATCAAATTACTTTCTCTCTAAAAGAATCAACAATACTCTCATATTACTGACAATTTTAATAACATCAATATCATAAATTCTTACCAAGAATCATCAAACCTTATTACCCCATCCTAAAACTTTCCAAAAGAAACATAAGCTACAAGGTTGAA
Source organism: Ampelocalamus luodianensis (assembly GCA_036346255.1). Taxonomy (NCBI): domain Eukaryota; kingdom Viridiplantae; phylum Streptophyta; class Magnoliopsida; order Poales; family Poaceae; genus Ampelocalamus; species Ampelocalamus luodianensis. The sequence goes on from CM070623.1 coordinate 21,549,932, forward strand.
ACAAATATCTTTTAACAAGATAATACTATGCAATAGCAATTTCACAAGGCACGCTATTACAGACCACTTATGAAATTCATCCACTCAACTATTAGTATTGCTCAATACCAACTTCAGCTCTCATTAACAATTGACGATTGTATTAATCATATATGCAAATATGGTTCTACTTCTATTTGCAATCACATAACCATTTATAAACACAGATTCAATATTTCACCTTATGTTCAGAAATTAGGACAAAATATGATTAAAGATTTAATAACATAATTTCTATAAAACAAGGTTTCACGAATCGATACACCAACATTCATATAGTCCTTTATACAGGTTTCAACAATTTTAGCATGTCAAGAATTAGTTAAATCAAGCAATTACGTAAGATTATCAAGTAGTCAATTAAAGATAACTTCCAGATTAATATCCACTAAGACAACATTCGAACAAATCCTTAATTTAAACATCACTAACGGTTATTAATCCATTGAGACCCGTTAATCCAATTTACCCAAGAAGTTTACCAAATTCAACAATCTTAATGATCTGGCCAATTCATCAATATCTCACACTTCTTAATAAATCTCGGATTCCTAGTAGGTATAGACATACCTTCAATCATAGTTCATCATGTAATTACTCTAAGACAATATCAAATCAATCAACTTCACTTCCAAGGATCTTGGTTAAAATTAATTATGCACTATGCTACTGACCCAACTTGACATCACGCACATTACCAATTATCTTTATATGGTTACAACCTCTCGCTTAATACAACAAAACATTACAAAAGAGTCTTGACACTTTCCTTCCCGAAGAAGATGCACTAAACTCCAACACTCTAACTACTCTAAGAGAAGTGCGTAGAGTTAAAACTTTCTTCAATGAATTTTGTATAAGATAATTTTCATTATCTAAAACACCAAGCGAATAAACGAGTCACATTTTCCAACAAGATAGGTAGAACTCTCATAAAAAAGAGTAATCTTGTCAATAACAACATCTAATAGTAACAAAAAATAGTTCAACAGTCGGAAAAGACAATAATTACTCTATAAAATAAATAGAGACCAATTGAAACCCATCAAGTGCCTTCTAACCACTACCTAAAGAAAGTTCATCAACCGCAAGCTGCTATAATCACAATATCTAAATACAAACTCAAGGAAAATAACAACTTTTAAAGAAACTTATTCTCAACATCTGTAACTAAGTTACCCCAAGTAAATACTTCAATATTCCCATACCACGAACAGTGGCACAACCTGTTCATGCCCATGGCCACAACTACGATATCTACTTCTCAACATCAACTATCAATACCCATAACAATCATATAATCAAATTATAAGCATATAAGATCATCTCATAACATAAATCATCAATACAGCATAACAGAAGCGAAAAATGTAATACTTGACCCATCCTATCCTACTGTGCACTAGTGTGTCAAGTTTTAAGTTAATTAACCATTCGCATTTTTTGGTTAATTTTACTAGTCCTAAAGCAAACTTTAGCAAATTAAGTTACCTAAGTTGTTAATATATTCACCACGGACCTAAAACCTGCTCTGATAGCAACTGTAACACCCCAGCTTATCAAAAGCACAAGATATCACTTGCACCTACTAACCTCTCTAGATCTTAAATAATATTCAAGTACTACAAGCATCTAGAAATCATGAATAACTTTTAACCATAATGTAATCATAAATTTCAGCAAGCTTCCCAATCGTAATTCAAAAGAAATATAGTTCTAAACCTCATATTTGAACTTCAATATAAGTAAATCATCGACTAGCAAAATTACCCATCAATAAGAAGTAAAGGGACCACAATTTAACCAATTATTACAAGTTCAAAGTGGACAATTCATGAAATGAGTGAAGTGCTACACAAGAATAATAACTCCATGAACTACTCCCATCCCAATGTATGCCACCATCAACGATCACCTAAAACATCAAAGCAAACAAGAGTGAGTCCAAGACTCAACAAGTACTAGGAAAATTACATAACAATGAATCCACATACCAACTGATGAACCGCGGAGGTCCTGATTTTGGCCCGATCTTTCGATGAGAAGATAAGTTCGGTGGAAGTCGCTCAACTCTCACGATCCTGGCTACGAACTCACAAGGCTCGAAACCACACAATCGCTGAATTGCTCGACAAGTCTTTATCAACCCGTGCACGAATACTCGGTTGGCCTGATCACGAAGATCGATTCCTGCATATATCGAAGAAGCACGCAAGAATAAGATAAATAAGCAATCTGAAATTACAAATATGAATTGAATATATTGATAAGTGGGGTTTCGAACAACAATATCGTTGTTGATCTCGCCGACCAAGAGGACAAAGAATAAAGTAGAAAAGCTAAACTTCAATCAGCAAAACCCCCAAGAACTAAAGGGGATGGCGGCCACTATGTATAAGAGGAAGAGGGAGGGGCGGTGGTACTATTCATGTATGAACAATAACCACATGAACAGTATGTGCCATAGGGTTTCTATCCAAATTACAAGGCCCTTGGCCCAAATAGGTGATGCAACACCTTATTTCGATGATTGCGGCGTGCACAGAAGGAAGTTGGAGGTGAGGCTGGATCCATTTGAAAGAGGACGATATGAGCTTTCAATCAAGTACTCGTGGACCTCAAACGGAGTTCGTATGCGAAAGTTATGCATGTTTGAAGTCAGAGTTGTCTCCGGATGCCGAACTGGATTCCAGAACATGTCCAACTTGAACTCTTGCTTAGCTTGGACACAAAGTGATGTGGAAACCTTCCTTGTACCATGGCGTGAAGTAGCGCTTGTATCCGGAGGGTTGATGTCCTCATCATCCCCTCTTCTTGTATTTGATTCGTCTACGACTCAAGCTCATCCTCCAATTCTAAGAAATGCTTCAAAACTTGTAGCAATGCAAGCTCATTTTCCTGCAAAATGTTAGCAACAGTGGGTGGCCAAAAATAGAGAAAACTTTATAAATTAAAGGTGAGTGTGCATGCATCAAATTTGCAAAGCTACATTTTCTCACGGCATTCAGTTTGCAACTCAATTTGCAAGTATAAGTGAAGTATATAGTAAAGTTATTCATCGCCCTGTGAATGGGTAGCACCACAATTGAATTCAAAGTGCACAAGTCATTCATATAATCAGATTTCAATTGAGCAATAACAAATTTATCTAGCAAGGGTGAAAAGATTTGTAAGTTCTTCCATACTTCAACATCATTATGCAGATTGTCAATACTAGATGGTGCAATAAGAGATGAATATATAGAGATTGAATGATCACTAAATTTTATTTTTCTCTCATAATGAACAAGATTTAGCACACAAGAATTATTGTTCAAAACAGCAAGCTTCAATTCATCTATGTGACCACAAGTTATGCATATTCGATATACAAGAAATTGATTGTCTACACCATAATCTCCAATTAATTTAAAACAATAGGTGTAGGTGCTAGAAAGAGAATTTAGAGATGAAATTTCAGAAACTTTCTCCATAGCACATTCCAAACTAACGAGCTCATTAAGCATGATATAGCACAATGTTTCAGCAGGGGATATTTTATTAAATACTTTCTTATGTGTAATTAATTCTACATGTGCAAAATTATGAGAATTCAGATCAATACATGGTTCGTTCAAGTCAACACAAGGAATATCAAAAGATTGCACTACAGCAGGTATACTCACAAAGTTGCTCTCTGTCTTGTTGTAGCATCAAATCAGTACCTTTTACATTATCGTCCTCATTAGATACTGTAGGTACCTCGAACTTCTCCTCTAATGACATAAGATGCGCCAGATCACCCTTCATCTCTTCAAGCGTCTCGGTGATATCTATAGATGGAGTAGGAGCCAAAACAATATCAGTATTTTCAGTTACCTTAGGTTGCACCTCGCTTGTGACCGTGGGTAGTGGAGGTACAAAACAACGTTGCAATTTCTTTTTCATCTACTCCCATGTGTACATGTAGTGGTACTCGAGATTCGACCACCAATATTGAACATCCCTGATCAACACCGTCCTTGCCATGCTCATCTTCTCATAAGGAGCAAGGTCCCGTCTTTCAAAGTAGCTTTCCAACACAGTAACCCATAGAAAGTAGTCCAACAACGTACTCTCAGCGGTGAGTGGCAATATGTATGCAGGTAGTTGTTTCCCTTTAGTTCAAATCTGCTTGCGATGACATCTTAATCTACCAACTTCAACTAACCTATCATTGTTAGTAGAAAACAAGGAACAAATCACAAGTATATGTTCCTATCAACTACTAGGATTTAGAGGCTCAAATCAAGTCACTCACACTCAAGATTATACCAAGTTCTTACATGTTCTTACCAATACAGCAAGGAAGTGGTACAACCGGTGGCTAGTTCATGATACTCTCACTTGCGATTAGCCCAACGATTGCGAGGAACGACACCTACTGAGTTAGTAGAAAGTGGAGCTTGGAAACCTTCAATATGGTAGCAAGGATCGACAATAATCAAATTAGTTAATGCAAATTGAAAGATTGTTCAAAGTACTAGCCAATGTTGTCGATCCTAGCCTAATCACAGCCCTAGTAAGAGAAGTGTATGTACGTACACGCAAAGATAATTGTGACTTGATGTAAGCCATGGAAAACCTCACAACAAGTGCTAGGAGAGATGCTAGCCAACTACTCAAACTTCTATAAAGGGCATAGGATTGTTCGCATGACGTAGAGCACAAAAGATAGCAATATCGGTGCAATGCAAACAATCCTCTAGATTGAGCAGAAATAATAGCTAGTCTCAAATGATGAAAAATCAAAGTTTTATATGGCTTATATATACTCTTCTGAAAGGTTTCGACGAGATGTACAACTTTCCAGTTGAGATGAACCCCAAATTCTGAAGCAAAGACCAAAAGAAACGCCAAAAATAGAAACCGAAAACTTGCAATGCGAATTCCAGAACGCGCCCAACTTGAACTCTTGCTTGGCTTGGACACAAAGTGACATGGAAACCTTCCTTGTACCATGGTGTTGAGTAGAGCTTGTATCCGGAGGGTTGATGTCCTCATCACCAACAGAAATCATTATCATCCTGAGAGCACCCGGGGTATTTGGCTTGTAATACTTAACCATCCATTGCTCCTAGCATTATGTAACATCCCAACTCTTGTCTTCTGTTTCAAATGTAAGAAAATGTGTAGAAATTAAAATATTTCTTGCATCTTGTTGTTGTTTGAATGTTCTGAAAATTCTTGTAAAGGAATTATGGAAATTCAAAATCACAAGCCTCTTTTGACCAAATCTTGACCCTTTGAAAACTTTTCTAGATAATCTTGTGATAAACCTCTGGAAATAATTTCCCTTGGTTCTAGGGATGTTGTGTGACTCCTCTGAAAAATTTCACAATTTTTAATTTTTTTTGAATATTTTAAGAGGTCAGTCAAACTAGTTTGACTCTTGGTCAAATCCTAGATCAGAACCTTAGGAAATTTTTGAGTCTACAGAAAAACCTCTATTTTATACAAGGTTGATTCTAGAGTTAGCAAGCTCCTGTAAAAATTTTAGAATTTTTAGAGTTAGTTTGCTACCTTGAAAAATTCCCCAAAATTTATGTTGTAATTTCAAACCCTAGACTAAATCACTGTTGGGCTCAGGTCGGACTCGAGCCTAACCACTTGACTTGGTCGAACCAGGTCATCTAACTGCACTCGAGCGCGACCAGTTGTGCGCGATCCCTTTTGGGCCGTTGGATCTCGGTTCAACGATCCGAACCTTCCCCTCGTCTGGACCACCCTCGTGCCTCTTTGCAAAGACCACCCTGGGTCATTTGCAAAGACTGATGAGGACATCAACTCTAAGAATGCAACCACTGCTTCGATTCGCTGCACGACATCCTCTACTTCCACTACATCCTCTCCGATGGAACTTTCGGCTACTGCACCACCATATTCCTCAGTTGGACCGAGCCACGTCTACTCATACGAGCCGAGCGTCGTCTACATGCCATGGTGCTACGTCTATATGCCATGGTGTTGCGTCACCAATTATTAGCCCACAGGCTATGTAATGTATTGGCCGACAACTTGGCCCATCTGTTGGACAACCTGGCCCATCTGGTAACCGATCACCCCCTAGGCCCGTACTGTTCACGTGGGCACTATTCACACATGAACAGTACCATGAACAGTACCATGACATAGGGTTTCCACCTCCCGGCCGCCTCCTCATATAGGAGCCGTCGTCCTTGAGTTTGGCTTGGATTTTTCTTAGATTATTCTGTCACTTTGCAGTTTCGCCGTTTGTTTGGTTTGAGGAACCCCACTCTGTGAACTTCATTATTATTCGTAATACAATTTCAGATTGCATCTTCTACTCTCTTCCTTGTGTTCTCGATTCGCTTGCAGGAGATAGCCTTCTTGGCGAGGTCAACCGCGTTCGGCACGATTGATAACCAACGGAGCAGTGGTGTAGTGATTGCGAGGGGTTCGATCCGTTCTAGTCGGAGCCTTTGGATCATCAACGTCGTGTTTGTAATATTCTGAATTTAACCCTTAAGAGTCTATGCGTAATTAGATAGAAGGGGATACGTGAAAACGGGTTAATTTAGAGTTCTTAGGGGGAGTTGGTTCGTATAGAGATAAAAGGATCGTGGGACGGGGTGGTTTCTAGAAACCCTAGCAGTCCTTCCTATTCTATCTCGTGCGCCGCCACCCACTTTAGCCTTCGTGTCTTTCTGCTGCGCTGCATTTTCCTCTGGCCAGCGTCTTGTCGCGCATCGCTGCTGCCGATCTCACAGGCCGCCTGCGTCCACTTCGGCTCCTGCATGCTGCCGCGTGGAAGCGCTGCCCGTGCGCGCGTGTGCTTGCCGGCGTGGCCTGCCGTCACAGATTGCAAGGTTTGTGCATTAATTTGTTTGGTGACGATTGATCTCGTGGACTGCTAGTGCTGGGCTAGTACCGCTGCAATCAAATTAGTAGTTGACCAAAGCTCTGTTTGCAAGCCTATGGCTGTGACGCTGCCAACAATCCGAATAGGGAATCCATGCATCGGCTGGAAAAAATTTGAGATGCATCTTTGGTTGAATATTTTATTAGGAGTGGTTTAATTTAATGGTGTACCTTCTTGATTATTTAATAGATAGCTAGGCTGTAGTAGTCAATTAGAATTACAAGCATGCGTTGATGCTATGCAAGCACTGCTTGGATTAATTAATTGGATGGTTAGGGATGGATGGCTATGAATATTTTAATTGCTATGTCCAATACGCATGCATCCTTGGATTTAGTAGCTTATTAGTGTAAGCTTCTTTTAGCTGTGTGCTAGTGCTAGAAATCAATTAATAGTGCAGATTGCTTTGTTGGCATATGGTTCAATAATTTGGATTAGTAAGGGATAGATCGAAATTTAGGAATTGGTGTTGGGATCGCATTAGAAACTATAGCGAGGTCGGTTGTGCTATTATTTATGTTTTTGGTCCAGTATGATTGTCTTAGCGTGCCTTATAATTATATTCAGGGGGAGACTGGTCTCGGAGGCAGCACCTACTTCGCATCCACTGTTCTCACGCGGTTGAGGCAAGTACCCTATCTAGTAGAGTATTTATGGATGGTTTGACAGTGTTTGCTAGTAACTGGTATATGTTAGCAGTGGTTGATTGATAGGGTGATATGATTGTTAAAGATGATGAATGTGCATGATACATGCTATTGGTAGTATGATGAGATTGTTAAAGATGATGAATGTGCATGATACATGCTATTGGTAGTATGATGTGATTGTTAAAGATGGTGAATGTTTATGATACATGCTATTGATAGTGTGTTATGATGGTTAAAAGTGATGCAAGCTTATGATATGAATGGTTATATTTCATGTACGAGATCGATGTTGTTCATGCATCTTGCAACCATGTTATTGTTCATGTGCAAAATTGGAGCATACATAAAGATGCATGATTGAGATCCCACATTCATGGAATGTGGGCAATTGAGAGGATCCCCATCGTGTAACGATGGGCCAAGATCCCCACACTTGCGGAGTGTGGGCTTGAGGTCCCCTATACTTGTGGAGTATAGGGCAATTGGTCCCTGTGCTTGCGAGCACAGGCATGGGTTTGCAGCGACGGTTGCTTACCCCGCATTACAAGTGTAATGCGCAATAGAGTGAAAAGTGAATGGTTGCATTGCATGCCTGCATTCATGCTCCATGTGATAAAGTTTTTGAGTAATGTTAGAATTGAAGGTTGATGTTTTAATTATGTTGTAGTGTCTCTTTATATGGTACTTACTGAGTTCTTGAACTCACCCTTGTTTTCATTGTGTTTTAGGTACCGTTGCAAGAACGTCATGCATGGGGGAAAGTAGACTTGAACTGGATGCACACACTGCCACCCATCATTTACATTTGATAATATTTCGGACTGTTAGCTAAATAATGAGCAAACTGCTTAAGTTCGGTTTTGGTTAGGTTTCATGCAAAGAGTTTTGTAATAATGTTGAGTAGTTCTCCTTAGACATCATGATTTGTGTTTTAGTTGTTTATGAGAATTTTGGATGAAGAATTTTCAAGTTATGATTCTCTATTATATGTTGGAACCTCCAGCTAGCTACTAACATTGGGGAGGTTCTGCCGAATGTTTTTGGTAGAATATCTTTGGTTTAGAGTTGTTTATCGTAGTTTGGTAGCATTCCAGGCTCATGTTGGGCTGGGGTGTTACAGTTGGTATCAGAGCGGGTTGTAGGTCCGTGGTATAGGAGATAATAATTTTGACACACCACACACTGTAGGTGGGTGGTTTTTTTTTTTTTTTGCATTGCATACACGCTTCAATTGATTGTATAGTTAAACTTGTATTGTTGGTGCTAGTTGCTCCCTGTGCTTAATGATTGATTGTTCTTGTTGTGATGTTTAGAGATGGCAAGGGGCGGAGGCCGCGGTCGTGGCGTGGGCGAGTGCCGGGCGAGGCGAGCAATGCCCCGCTGGCTTCGGCACTCTATGGCTGGGGAGGCAAGTCCTGCGGTATCGGAAGAGGAGGTTGCTTCAGCGGTGCAGGGGACTCAGGCTCCACCGGCTGTACTTGTTGCCGCTCCATTGGCGGCCCCCGCAGTGGTACCCGCGGCAGTTACCATGAGACTGCATCAGTGGAACGCCCTGCGCCTGGACACCTTTGATGGGTTGGGCACGCCCGATTGATGTCGCCAAGCGCTCCGTCACATGGAGAACACTTGGGCGGCGGGATGACTTACGAAATGAGGGCTCAGTATGTGGCCTTCCAGCTAAAAGGTCAGGCGGACATCTGGTGGGAGGGAGTCCTAACAGCTAGGACCGCTGCCCATGGCCCAGTTACTTGGGAGCGATTTGTTGGCGATTCGAAAGAGGTTCTACCCGGCTTCGTTTGTGGAGAGAATGGAAGTCACTGCGAGTTACAAGTGTGGTAAGATAATGATGTCGGAGTATGAGGCGGGTTTTAACAACCTGATCCGCTTTGTTCCGGCAGTGGCTACAGATGAGGCGGAGAAGGCCAAGAGGTTTCGCAGGGGGCTCAGACAGGAGTTTCGCCAAGTATTGGGAGCGCTCGAGCTGCGCGACTTTAGCTCCCTGGTAGAGCAATCCAGGGGCATGGAGTTAGAAATGCAGCTCGGAGAGGAGGTGCCAGGTGCTGTGACTTCAACTGAGGCAGGGGGCAACCAAAAGAGGAGCTTTGGAGGAGGGAATGGGTCATCTCTGAAGCCCGTTCCCAAGAAGTTCAAGAGCTCATAGAACTCATTTAAATCCAAGTTCACGAAGCCGCAGTCCACCCTCACCTCACGTTAGACAGCGAGCGCTCCTATGCTTTGACCGGTTCCAGGACAGGGGATGAAATGCTTCAAGTGTGGCAGCGAGCATCGCGCTGCAGAGTGTACCTGGTCGGGCTCTTGTCGCCATTGTGGTCGGGCGGGCCACAAGGCGATAGTTTGTAGGCGAAACCCAGCTAGTATCATAAAGTGGGAGCCAGTTCAAGCATCACCATCAGAGCCAGCTGTTTCTTCTCGAGGATCAGTGCAGATGTTAGCAGCTTCACCTACTCGATCGTGGGGTCGACCTCACCTTATTTCCGTTTCTGGAGGTTCCCCACCGGTACCAGCCACCGGTTCCCGCAGCACCGCTTCCAATAGTGGCGCCTTGGCACCTTCGCAGATTGCCGCACCCCATATCGGTGTTGGGGCTCCTACGCCCAGTGGTAGTTTCCTATGCCATCGACGACGCAGTCGCAGCGGGGCGTCGATGTGGTGGCAGTACACTCTTAGTGGACTCAGTTGAGACATTTGTTCTTTTTGACTCAGGAGCTACTTTCTCTTTTGCTTCATTAGATTTTGCTAGAAAGGCAAATTTGAGTTTGCAGCATATAGCTCAGTCCATTCTAGTCAATTCGCCTGAGGGGATTCTTTCTAGTTCCACAGTCAGTCCTGGTTGCGTGATCTCCTTAGATGGGGAAGATTTTATTGCTAATCTGATGGTCATGAAGATGGAGCCGTTTGATGTTATTCTAGGTATGGATTGGTTGCATAGTTATCGGCGGTTATATCATGTTTACGGAAGACAAGTAACCGCAAGCACCTTACGGGCATGAGGTAGTTTTCGGGTAGTGCCCTCTTACTCCCTTTGTGTCTTTGGCTAGCTTGTTCCTGGTAGTCGACCAGTGAAAAGTGGATTCCTTTTGTCTCGGTGGAAAAGTTGAGTATATCTTTGATGTAGGAAGTATTCCGGTGGTTCGGAATTTCGGATGTATTTCGGTGAGTTGCCGGGATGCCGCCGCCTCGTCGATGGAGTTCGAATTGATTTGGTACGGTGCTCGTAGGTCTCCATGACACCTTACCGTTTGGCCGTCCCTTCGGGAGGAACTAAAGAAGTAGTTGGATGATTTAAAGGCGAAGGATCTTATTCGCCCCAGTGTGTCTCCGTGGGGAGCTCCTGTTCTTTTTACCAAGAAGAAGGATGGTAGTTGGCGCATGTGTATCGATTACCGTGCTCTCAACCAGCTAACCATTAAGAATAAATATCCTCTGCCTCGCATAGAAGATTTATTTGATCAGTTGAGGGGGGCCAAAGTGTTCTCAAAGATTGACCTTCAGTCGGGTTATAATCAGATTCCTGTCCGAAAGGAGGATATTGAGAAGACGACGTTCTCCACAAGGTATGGGCATTTTGAATTTAAAGTTATGTCTTTTGGACTAACAAATGCCCCTGCTGCTTTCATGGAGACAATGAACAGGATGTTACATGAATACCTGGATGATTTTGTTGTTGTCTTTATTGATGATATTTTGATTTACTCAAAGACTGAGGCAGATCATGGGCGTCACCTGAGGCTTGTGTTGGAGACGCTAAGAGAGAATAAGTTTTATGCTAAGTTAAAAAAGTGCGAGTTTTGGATGTCAGGAGTGGGATTTCTGGGGCATGTCATCAATGATAAGGGAATATCGATCGATCCAAGTAAGATTTCTTAAGTAGTAGAATGGGAAAGGCCGACCAATGTCAAAGAAGTGAGGAGCTTCCTGGGCATGGCGGGATATTATCGGCGTTTTGTGCAGGATTTCTCCATTATTGCCAAGCCTTTGTCCAGACTCACACAAAGGATGTGAAGTTTAGATGGGATGACGATTGCGAGCGTAGCTTCCAAACCCTTAAAGAAAAGCTGGTGACTGCTCCTGTCCTTACTCTTCGAGCCGGGAGGCGATTCTGATGTACTCGATCGTCTCGGATTGGTTTGGGTTGTGTCCTCATGCAGGAGGGGAAGGTGATAGCTTATGCATCAAGGTAGCTGAAGAAGCATGAGGAGAACTATCCGACTCATGACTTAGAATTGGCCGCTGTGGTGTTTGCCTTGAAGCTTTGGAGGCATTACCTGTACGGTGAGGGTTGCGATGTTTTCACAGATCACAAAAGTCTTAAATACATTTTCACACAGAAGGATCTGAATCTAAGGCAGCGTAGGTGGCTGGAGCTGATTAAGGATTATGATCTATCTATTCAATACCATCCTAGGAAGGCAAACGTTGTGGCTGATGCTCTTAGTCGTAAGGCGATGCCTGCTACGTTGGATTATCTTATTGCTGATTTTGACCGTATGGGGATTTCTTTTTGCTATGCAGGCACTGTGAGTGCTGAAACACAGTTGATCTTAGAGTCAGCCATACCGGAGCGGGTGCGGGAAGCTCAGCAGGGTGATCGGTTGTTGCAGAGGGTTCGAAAGCGGCTGGATATGGGCAAAGAAGGGGACTTCAGTTTGGATGGGTGTGGTGCGTTGCGGTTTAAGGGTCGCCTTTGTGTACCACAGAAAGCGGGGGTTAAGGATGATATTCTGAGGGAGGCAGATCGCACCCCGTATACTGTTCATCCGGGCGAGACGAAGATGTACCGTGATCTGAAGCAGAACTTCTGGTGGAAGAGGATGAAGGTGGACATAGCTAATTATGTGGCCTCTTGTGGTGTCTGTCAACAGGTGAAGGCTGAACATAAGCGTCCTGTAGGGTTGTCGCAACCATTAGAGATCCCGCAATGGCCATGGGATGACATCTCTATGGACTTCGTAGTTGTGTTACCCCGATCGCCGAGGGGTAAGGATGCAGTGTGGGTGGTAGTGGATCGTCTCAGCAAATCTGCACATTTTATACCAATCCGCACAACCAACTCAGCAAGTGACTTGGCCCCTATCTATGTGCGGGAAATTGTGAGATTGCATGGTGTGCCGAAGACCATCATTTCCGACGAGGATGCCAAGTTTGTCTCTAAGTTTTGGGAAAGTTTGCGAGTGCCTTTGGGCACATAGCTGCGTCTCGATCTGACGTTCCATCCCAGACAGATGGGCGCATTTAACGCACTATTCAGACCCTGGAGGACTTGTTGCGGATTGTGTCTTGTCTTGGAAGGGTAGTTGGGAAGATCAGCTGCCGTTAGTAGAATTTGCTTACAACAACAGCTACCACTCCAGTGTTAAGGCCACCCCGTTCGAGGTTCTATATGGACGTAGGTGCAGGTCACCACTTTGTTGGGAGGCAATGGGTGAGAAAGCAGTGTTGGGTCCAGATTGGGTCTAAAGGACGGTTGAACGGGGTGGCCTTGGTGAAACAGAATCTGTCAGCAGCCAGAGCAGACAGAAAAGTTATGCAGATGTGAGGAGAAGGGACTTGGAATTCGAAGTGGGGGATCAAGTGCTCTTGAGAGTATCTCCCACTAAGGGTGTGGTGAGGTTCGCTACCAAAGGAAATATTAGCCCGAGGTACGTTGGACCTTTTACTATCTTGGCACGGACTGGGAAATTGGCGTACCGCTTGGACCTCCCAGAATCAATGCGGGGGGTGCATAATGTATTTCACGTATCCATGTTGAGGAAGTACCTGCGAGACCCAAAGCATCATGTACCGCTAGAGCCTTTAATCATAGAGCAAGATTTGACCTTTGAGTCAAAGCCAATACGGATTCTGGAAAGATCAGAGAGAGTTCTAAGGAACAAAACACTGAAGTATGTTAAGGTCCTGTGGTCACAACAGTCCGAGAGAGAGGCCACCTGAGAGTTGGAGTCCCGCATGCGCGAGCAATATTCGAAGTTGTTCACGTCGGGTACGTGTGATTTGTTGTTTAATTTCAGCAGTGTGATTGTTCTTTGAATAGAACGACAAGTAGAATTCGGGGTCGAATTCTGTTAAGGGCGGTAGAATGTAATATTCTGAATTTAACCCTTAAGAGTCTATGCGTAATTAGATAGAAGGGGATACGTGAAAACGGGTTAATTTAGAGTTCTTAGGGAGTTGGTTCAGTATAGAGAAAAAGGATCGTGGGGCGGGGTGGTTTCTAGAAACCCTAGCGGTCCTTCCTATTCTATCCGTCGCGCGCCACCCACTTTAGCTTCGTGTCTTTCCGCTGTTGCATTTTCCTCGGCGGCGTCTTGTCGCGCATCGCTGCCGATCTCACGAGCCGCTGCGTCCGCCGGCTCTGCACTGCTGCCGCGTGGAAGCGCTGCCGTCTTGTGCGTGTGCTTGCGGCGTGGCTGCCGTCCGCATTGCAAGGTTTGTGCATTAATTTGTTTGGTGACGATTGATCCGTGGATCGCTAGTCTTTGGGCTAGTACCGCCGCAATCAAATTAGTAGTTGACCAAAGCTCTGTTTGCAAGCCTATGGCTGTGACGCTGCCAATAATCCGAATAGGGAATCCATGCATCGGCTGGAAAAAATTTGAGATGCATCTTTGGTTGAATATTTTATTAGGAGTGGCTTAATTTAATGGTGTACCTTCTTGATTATTTAATAGATAGCTAGGCTGTAGTAGTCAATTAGAATTACAAGCATGCATTGATGCTATGCAAGCACTGCTTGGATTAATTAATTGGATGGTTAGGGATGGATGGCTATGAATATTTTAATTGCTATGTCCAGTACGCATGCATCCTTGGATTTAGTAGCTTATTAGTGTAAGCTTCTTTTAGCTGTGTGCTAGTGCTAGAAATCAATTAATAGTGCAGATTGCTTTGTTGGCATATGGTTCAATAATTTGGATTAGTAAGGGATAGATCGAAATTTAGGAATTGGTGTTGGGATCGCATTAGAAACTATAGCGAGGTCGGTTGTGCTATTATTTATGTTTTTGGTCCAGTATGATTGTCTTAGCGTGCCTTATAATTATATTCAAGGGGAGACTGGTCCCAGAGGCAGCACCTACTACGCATCCACCGTTCTCACGCGGTTGAGGCAAGTACCCTATCTAGTAGAGTATTTATGGATGGTTTGACAGTGTTTGCTAGTAACTGGTATATGTTAGCAGTGGTTGATTGATAGGGTGATATGATTGTTAAAGATGATGAATGTGCATGATACATGCTATTGGTAGTATGATGAGATTGTTAAAGATGATGAATGTGCATGATACATGCTATTGGTAGTATGATGTGATTGTTAAAGATGGTGAATGTTTATGATACATGCTATTGATAGTGTGTTATGATGGTTAAAAGTGATGCAAGCTTATGATATGAATGGTTATATTTCATGTACAGTACTGATGTTGTTCATGCATCTTGCAACCATGTTATTGTTCATGTGCAAAATTGGAGCATACATAAAGATGCATGATTGAGATCCCCACATTCATGGAATGTGGGCAATTGAGGAGGGATCCCCATCGTGTAACGATGGGCCAAGATCCCCACACTTGCGGAGTGTGGGAGAGGTCCCCTATACTTGTGGAGTATAGGGCAATTGGTCCCTGTGCTTGCGAGCACAGGCATGGGTTTGCAGCGACGGTTGCTTACCCCGCATTACAAGTGTAATGCGCAATAGAGTGAAAAGTGAATGGTTGCATTGCATGCCTGCATTCATGCTCCATGTGATAAAGTTTTTGAGTAATGTGTAGAATTGAAGGTTGTTGTTTTAATTATGTTGTAGTGTCTCTTTATGTGGTACTTGCTGAGTTCTTGAACTCACCCTTGTTTTCATTGTGTTTTAGGTACCGTTGCAAGAACGTCATGCATGGGGAAGTAGACTTGAACTGGATGCACACACTGCCACCCATTATTTACATTTGATAATATTTCGGACTGTTAGCTAAATAATGAGCAAACTGCTTAAGTTCGGTTTTGGTTAGGTTTCATGCAAAGAGTTTTGTAATAATGTTGAGTAGTTCTCCTTAGACATCATGATTTGTGTTTTAGTTGTTTATGAGAATTTTGGATGAAGAATTTTCAAGTTATGATTCTCTATTATATGTTGGAACCTCCAGCTAACTACTAACATAGGGGAGGTTCTGCCGAAAGTTTTTGGTAGAATATCTTTGGTTTAGAGTTGTTTATCGTAGTTTGGTAGCATTCCAGGCTCATGTTGGGCTGGGGTGTTACAGTGTTCTCCACAATCGACGTATCAGTACCTTTCGGAAAATCGGGCCACACTCACATCAAAGACCACCTTCTCGCCGTTAGCTAGGACCTCCCTTACCCTTTTGCAAGGACCACCCTTGGGCGTGCGTGTGTAGCGCCTAGGAGATCGTGGACCGTCCGTGTCTTGATCTGTTTCTCAGATCTCCTTGAACGTTCGGACCACCTAAGCTTTGGTTTTAATCTAAGCCACTCATTTTAGATCGGACACTTGGACCTCTTTGGACCTTCGGACCTCCCGAAAGTCGCTTGTGATCTGAGCCGCCCATTTCTAATCCAACCGCCAAGACCTCCTGGCTCGATTGTGGTCTAACCTAGCCGTTCCGGTTCTTTTGACCGGACCACTTGGGTTTCTCTCACTGACCGTGGGCCCCCGAGCCTAGTCATCATCGTCTTCGCGTGTGTGTGTGGGATAGAGCGCCATGGTGTGGGCGCGAGCCTTGTCACCTCCATTTTGTCCTCGTCAACGTTTCTTTGCCGTAGAGCATTAAATGCTTGTCAGAAACTTTGCCCTAAAGTCTCCCTTCCACCCGCCCCATCGCGATCAACTCGCCCATAGCGGGGGCTTGGACCTAGCTCACCGTGGAGCGTTGCCTTGCCATTCTCGTTGCCCTCCGAATATAAAAGGCCCCAGAGCTCCTCCTGGTGTTCCTTTACAGCACCACTTTAGCTCCCTTGAGATCCTCTTTGCTTGTTTGAGCTCAATCGCCAAAAAACCCCTAAAATCGCCATTGACGGCCGCAAGCAAGCTTCTTCGTCTTCGGCGTCCCTGGAGTTCTTTTGCAAATCTTTTCGCTTCGCCTTGAGCCCTTCAACACCTTCATCAAAACCCCTAATCCAATTTTGGTTTGCCTTAACAGGAAACAACTAATTTTGGGTTTGACCTCCTTCGGCCGCGTTTCATCGCTTTCGTCCTCAACTCCAGTAAGGACCTCCCCCTTTCAATCAATTGCTTGTGGACCACCTCTAGACCTCTGCGAAGCTGTCCTTACCATCCAGTGCTATTCGTTTTGCTCAGGACGTCCTCTCCACATCATCTTCCTCAACTCCGACGTAGGTCTTCGTCGCCTGAGCACCTCCGGCCACCTTAGGATCACTTCTGTGCTCAGGTAACCTCCTAGTAGTCCTTTAGTGCTTGGGCACCCGCTACCTTGATCTGTGGAAGAGCTTGTTGCTGTTTTCATTTTGGCCGTAGTTGCGCCGCCACACCTCTCAGGCTTCGCCGTTGTTCTAGGCCAGCCCTCGCGCGAGTGGTCTCTGGGTGTGCGCACTATTATTACAAACGTTTTGCCGATTTTGGTTTGCGCCGTCGTGACCAAAGTTGCCGGCGGCGAGCCGGCGAGCAAAACACGCGGTACTGAACTCCTGTTGTCGTAAGCTATACCACCCTTTGACAAACTTCAAGACCACCTCTTGTTGATCTTGGCCGTCCAGGATCTCCTCCGTGCAGATCTAGACCGTTAAGACCACCCCTGGTCTTTTTACTAGGATCACCATCTCAGACTTCCCTTAAGACCACCCCTATGGGCTTTGGTAAAGTTAACCTTTAGGACCTCCTCAGTAGATCTTGGCCGTCTAGAACCTCCCTATGGAGATCTCGACCGTTAAGACCGCCCCCTGTGAGATCTTAGCCGTCAGGACCTCTCTCAGTTTAGATCTCGATCGTTATGACCTCCCTCTGTGAAATCTTAGCCGTCAGGACCTCCCTTGTGTAGACCTCAACCCTTAGGACCTCCCTTGTAGATCTGGACCGTCAAACCTAGATCTAACGGTCTGGACCTCCTCAGCGCAATGGAGCTCTTTCGAGCGGGTGTTGGGTGTCTTGTGCTCTGAGTGGCTGGAGCCGTGCGATTTCAGATCTACGGCCCCGACCTCTCCGGTTGAGTTAGTTTTCAAGAAAAGCCCGAAAGCTTTTATTTGCAAACTGTTAATTGTTTTCAATTGCAAAAGTGCATAACTAATTCATTTTAACTCCTTTTAGAGTGATTCAAATTTTGTTTCTGTAATACCTCAAATTTCAATTAGAAAGAATTATATTCAGAGAGGGAAATTTACTCAACAATCATTAGTAAATGCAATAAAGAATAGAGAGATTAATAATTTGAAAAACGGTTTTCTATGATTTTACGGCAACTTGGGCCCTAGACCTTGGCCCAAGAGGCCCAAGTGGGGGGAGCCGGCCATAGGGAAAGGGAGCCACCCCTTTCCCCTAACCCTAGCCGCCCAAAACCCCTCCCGCTCTCCTTGTGCGCCTCCCCCTCTCCCCCTTGAGCAGCTGCCACCACCTCTCCATCTCCTGGCCGCACCTCCTCCCTACGACCAGAAGCTGCTCTGGCAATTCTTCCCCATTGGTGCCGCTCCGTGCTCCTGGCCAACGCGAGGGAAGGAGGAGCACAGCGGGACTGCCGGCCAAAGGAGAGGAAGGAAGAGGGACTTGGAGGAGATCTTCTTTGTGGGGGTGGTTCTGCATCTTCCAACGGTTCTACAAGGGTAACACAAGGCGTTCTTCACTGTTCTATTCTTATTAGATGTGAATTTGATTAAATTGATTGGATCGATTTGCTGCTGTTGGAGATTCAGTTCTGTCCAGTAGATTGCGCGGCCGTTTTCGGGTTCTTAGAGGCCGAATTTGAGTTGTCCATCTTCTAGAGATATGTATGTTTTGTTCTTAGCTTTCAGTAGCCGCAAATATCGCTTAATTCCAACGTACGGATCAAAAGTTATGAAGTTTTGATCCCTACTATTCAGAATCCTGACGAGAATGAACTGTCAAGATGTATTTTAAAATATGATTAAGTTAATGGCAGATTCAGGGTTTCCACCCAACTAGGATGTTGTAGCAATTTTGATAACCTTTCCATAATGATAAAGAACGCCCTAATTGGAGTTGTAGATCAAAAGTTGTGATCTTTTCTTTACTGCTGTCCTTTTCGTCTAGACAGAATTTGTCTTGTACTTTCATCCACCTGTTAGCATGTTTTTTGGCCGAATTGGGAGTCTCACCAACTATACTTCTGGCCACCGGTTCCCGCTTCACCGCTTCCAATAGTGGCGCCTTCAGCACCTTCAGCAGTTGCCGCACCCCCATATTAGGGTGTTGGGGCTCCTACCGCCCCAGCGGTAGTTTCCTATGCCATGTCGACGACAGAGTCAGCAGGATGTCCTGATGTGGTGACAGGTACACTCTTAGTGGACTCAGTTGAGGCATTTGTTCTTTTTGATTCAGGAGCTACTTTCTCTTTTGCTTCATTAGATTTTGCTAGAAAGGCAAATTTGAGTTTGCAGCATATAGCTCAGTCCATTCTAGTCAATTCGCCTGGGGGGATTCTTTCTAGTTCCACAGTCAGTCCTGGTTGCGTGATCTCCTTAGATGGGGAAGATTTTATTGCTAATCTGATGGTCATGAAGATAGAGCCGTTTGATGTTATTCTGGGTATGGATTGGTTGCATAGTTATCGAGCGGTTATATCATGTTTCTGGAAGACAGTAACCCTGCAAGCACCTTCTGGGCATGAGGTAGTTTTTCAGGGTAGTGCCCCCTCTTACTCCCTTTGTGTGCTGGCTAGCTTGTTCCCTGGTAGTCGACCAGCGAAAAGTGGATTCCTTTTGTCTCTGGTGGAAAAGTTGAGTATATCTTTGACTGTAGGAAGTATTCCGGTGGTTCGGGAATTTCTGGATGTATTTCCAGCGGAGTTGCCCGGGATGCCGCCGCCTCGTCCAGTGGAGTTCAGAATTGATTTGGTACCAGGTGCTCGACCGGTCTCCATGACACCTTACCGTTTGGCCCGTCCCTTCCAGGAGGAACTAAAGAAGTAGTTGGATGATTTAAAGGCGAAGGATCTTATTCGCCCCAGTGTGTCTCCGTGGGGAGCTCCTGTTCTTTTTACCAAGAAGAAGGATGGTAGTTGGCGCATGTGTATCGATTACCGTGCTCTCAACCAGCTAACCATTAAGAATAAATATCCTCTGCCTCGCATAGAAGATTTATTTGATCAGTTGAGGGGGGCCAAAGTGTTCTCAAAGATTGACCTTCAGTCGGGTTATAATCAGATTCCTGTCCGAAAGGAGGATATTGAGAAGACGACGTTCTCCACAAGGTATGGGCATTTTGAATTTAAAGTTATGTCTTTTGGACTAACAAATGCCCCTGCTGCTTTCATGGAGACAATGAACAGGATGTTACATGAATACCTGGATGATTTTGTTGTTGTCTTTATTGATGATATTTTGATTTACTCAAAGACTGAGGCAGATCACGGGTGTCACCTGAGGCTTGTGTTGGAGACGCTAAGAGAGAATAAGTTTTATGCTAAGTTGAAAAAGTGCGAGTTTTGGATGTCAGAAGTGGGATTTCTGGGGCATGTCATCAATGATAAGGGAATATCAGTCGATCCAAGTAAGATTTCTTCAATAGTAGAATGGGGAAGGCCGACCAATGTCAAAGAAGTGAGAAGCTTCCTGGGCATGGCGGGATATTATCGGCGTTTTGTGCAGGATTTCTCCATTATTGCCAAGCCTTTGTCCAGACTCACACAAAAGGATGTGAAGTTTAGATGGGATGACGATTGCGAGCGTAGCTTCCAAACCCTTAAAGAAAAGCTGGTGACTGCTCCTGTCCTTACTCTTCCCGAGCCAGGGAAGCGATTTACGGTGTACTCTGATACGTCTCGGATTGGTTTGGGTTGTGTCCTCATGCAGGAGGGGAAGGTGATAGCTTATGCATCAAGGTAGCTGAAGAAGCATGAGGAGAACTATCCGACTCATGACTTAGAATTGGCCGCTGTGGTGTTTGCCTTGAAGCTTTGGAGGCATTACTTGTTGATGAGGATATCCCTACAACTTATGAGGTTATTCGTGAAGCAGGAGCTAAACTTCTCAAACAACAGGTGCATTTGTTTCTTAATGAATTTCCTTTTGTTGCCAATGAGAATTGGTTACTACCTAAAGCAATACTTGGTGCATTCTCAGGTTTGACAAATTTAAAGACTTTGGAACCGAGAGGGAGGAGAGGGAGGCGGGAACAAATTCATGGAGGAGAAACACATGCGGCCAACAAGGAAGAAGAAACCCATGTGGCCAACGAGAGGAACGTGCTCTCGAGGATAAAACCCTAGCACATGCGGGCGGTCAAGAAAGACATATGGTGACATGGCAACAAGGGTTACATTGGCATAAAAGAAGCATCAAGTGCATCGAACAAATTCGCGCAAGCTAAGAGAAGGAAAGCTCACAATACAAGGGAAACCGAGAGGAGACTAGTTTAAATTTCCAAATTAAAGTAGGGCGTTTTTGAATCGGATCATTGTTCCCGTGAGCGAATCGGACTCGGATTCTGTAGCAATGAACGATGTCGGACTCGGATTATCAGAGCACTCGATTCTCGTTCATCCGAGTTTTGTGCTTGCGTGGGAGGCTATATAAACCCCCATGGCCGCACCATAGAGGTAGACCGTTTATGCATAAGATTGAAACATAGCTATTGCTTGTTCTTTCGACACGAGTTCATGCGAGGACTTTGAGAGAGAATTAGGCGATCCATTTGTTTTGTTACGCAATCCAAGGTCAAGCCGTCGTTCCATTGGGAATTGGGGACTTGGCGTTAAATGCGTTCGTGGTCTCGCGACGAACAACTACCGGTGTGTTTTGGGCGTATTCAGAAGAGTTGAGGGTTCGTGCATTGCGCGAGTGTTCAATTAGCGACATCGCCTACTTCGCATCAACTATCCACGGTTCCTCACTGAGAAGATCGGGCCTTCTCCCGTATTATATGGTATCAGATTCTAGGTTTACTCAGTGAGAATTTCTTTACCCCTAGTTAGATTCGTTTTCTATCCTATCGTCCAATAAACCGAAAATTGCAATACCAAAACCGTAGTTTAATCTGTTATTTCTTGTGCGTTTAGTTAAGTTTTCATCCATTAGAGTTTTTGTTTTTAGTGCTGATCCATGTGTTCCTTTTGCGTTGTTTAATCGTTGTGTTCACATAAACCGTACCAAATTCTGATTGAACTCCTCAATTAGCACCCAAAAGAGATAGCCGATCAAACACTTTGGGTTTCTTGAGCTTCACTTATATCCTTTCATCCTTGAGACTAGCTTTTGTACATTGCACTAGGGCTGTTCTTTGGTTTATTTACGTTGTTGAATTGTGAGACTTGTGCAATCAAGAGGAGCAAACCCTATTTCGCCATTGCAATAAGAAAAGAGGAAAAGGCATAGGTTACAAGAAAAAGCCACGGCTTGAAAAGGTATTAAAAAAAAACAAAAAGATCAAACCCGCAAATACCAGTACCAAATTTTTTCCTTTCGGTTTCCTTAATAGCCGAAGGGCGAAGAGCTTTGTTCATGCGGTTTTGAGGAAAAAAAAAACAAACAAAAAGGGGCTGGCCGAAATTGGGAAGAGTAAACCTTAGTCCACAATTTCAGATTGTGTATTTAATCTATTTGAGCAATCTTGTGCCCTAACATTGATATCTTTGCAATTGGCTAGCGTCTCTCATAGTACTTGGTGCAAAAATGCATACATATACCACGTATATACGTTGTTCTTTTTGTTTATTACACTTTCAGCAAATCATCATGTGCTAAGCGAAAGGAGTTTGGATGACAAATATATATACCATGCATATCGTTGTATTTTTGTCTAGCACATCTTCAGCTATCAAAAGCCGAGGGCGGCTTTTTTGAAGAAAGGGAGGATGATGAGGATATCCCTACAACTTATGAGGTTATTCGTGAAGGTGAGCTAAACTTCTCAAACAACAGTGCATTTGTTTCTTAATGAATTTCCTTTTGTTGCCAATGAGAATTGGTTACTACCTAAAGCAATACTTGGTGCATTCTCGGGTTTGACAAATTTAAAGACTTTGGAACCGAGAGGAGGAGAGGGAGGCGGGAACAAATTCATGGAGGAGAAACACATGCGGCCAACAAGGAAGAAGAAACCCATGTGGCCAACGAGAGGAACGTGCTCTCGGGATAAAACCCTAGCACATGCGGGCGGTCAAGAAAGACATATGGTGACATGGCAACAAGGGTTACATTGGCATAAAAGAAGCATCAAGTGCATCGAACAAATTCGCGCAAGCTAAGAGAAGGAAAGCTCACAACACAAGGGAAACCGAGAGGAGACTAGTTTAAATTTCCAAATTAAAGTACAACGTTTTTGAATCGGATCACTGTTCCCGTGAACGATGTAATCGGACTCGGACATCGTAGCAATGAGCGTTGTCGGACTCGGATTCTTGTAGCACTCGGTTACTGTTCATCCGAGTTTTGTGCTTGCGTGGGAGGCTATATAAACCCCCCATGGCCGCACCATAGAGGTAGACCAGTTTATGCATAAGATTGAAACATAGCTATTGCTTGTTCTTTCGACACCAGAGTTCATGCGAGGACTTTGAGAGAGAATTAGGCGATCCATTTGTTTTGTTCTGCAATCCAAGGTCAAGCCGTCGTTCCATTGGGAATTGGGGACTTGGCGTTAAATCGTTTGTGGTCTCGCGACGAACAACTACCGGTGTGTTTTGGGCGTATTCCGAAGAGTTTAGGGTTCGTGCATTGGCGCGAGTGTTCAGCTAGCGACATCGTCTACTTCGCATCAACTATCCACGGTTCCTCACTGAGAAGATCGGGCCTTCTCCCGTATCACCTGTACGGTGAGGGTTGCGATGTTTTCACATATCACAAAAGTCTTAAATACATTTTCACACAGAAGGATCTGAATCTAAGGCAGCGTAGGTGGCTGGAGCTGATTAAGGATTATGATCTATCTATTCAATACCATCCTGGGAAGGCAAACGTTGTGGCTGATGCTCTTAGTCGTAAGGCGATGCCTGCTACGTTGGATTATCTTATTGCTGATTTTGACCGCATGGGGATTTCTTTTTGCTATGCAGGCACTGTGAGTGCTGAAACACAGTTGATCTTAGAGTCAGCCATACCGGAGCGGGTGCGGGAAGCTCAGCAGGGTGATCGGTTGTTGCAGAGGGTTCGAAAGCGGCTGGATATGGGCAAAGAAGGGGACTTCAGTTTGGATGGGTGTGGTGCGTTGCGGTTTAATGGTCGCCTTTGTGTACCACAGAAAGCGGGGGTTAAGGATGATATTATGAGGGAGGCACATCGCACCCCGTATACTGTTCATCCGGGCGAGACGAAGATGTACCGTGATCTGAAGCAGAACTTCTGGTGGAAGAGGATGAAGGTGGACATAGCTAATTATGTGGCCTCTTGTGGTGTCTGTCAACAGGTGAAGGCTGACCATAAGCGTCCTGTAGGGTTGTCGCAACCATTAGAGATCCCGCAATGGCCATGGGATGACATCTCTATGGACTTCGAAGTTGTGTTACCCCGATCGCCGAGGGGTAAGGATGCAGTGTGGGTGGTAGTGGATCGTCTCAGCAAATCTGCACATTTTATACCAATCCGCACAACCAACTCAGCAAGTGACTTGGCCCCTATCTATGTGCGGGAAATTGTGAGATTGCATGGTGTGCCGAAGACCATCATTTCCGACAGGGATGCCAAGTTTGTCTCTAAGTTTTGGGAAAGTTTGCAGAGTGCACTGGGCACATAGCTCCGTCTCGATCTGACGTTCCATCCACGAGCAGATGGGCGCATTTAACGCACTATTCAGACCCTGGAGGACTTGTTGCGGATTGTGTCTTGTCTTGGAAGGGTAGTTGGGAAGATCAGCTGCCGTTAGTAGAATTTGCTTACAACAACAGCTACCACTCCAGTGTTAAGGCCACCCCGTTCGAGGTTCTATATGGACGTAGGTGCAGGTCACCACTTTGTTGGGAGGCAATGGGATAGAAAGCAGTGTTGGGTCCAGATTGGGTCTAAAGGACGGTTGAACGGGGTGGCCTTGGTGAAAGCAGAACCGTCGGCGACCAGAGCGATGTGAAAAGTTATGTAGATGTGAGGAGAAGGGACTTGGAATTCGAAGTGGGGGATCAAGTGCTCTTGAGAGTATCTCCCACTAAGGGTGTGGTGAGGTTCGCTACCAAAGGAAAGATTAGCCCGAGGTACGTTGGACCTTTTACTATCTTGGCACGGACTGGGAAATTGGCGTACCGCTTGGACCTCCCAGAATCAATGCGGGGGGTGCATAATGTATTTCACGTATCCATGTTGAGGAAGTACCTGCGAGACCCAAAGCATCATGTACCGCTAGAGCCTTTAATCATAGAGCAAGATTTGACCTTTGAGTCAAAGCCAATACGGATTCTGGAAAGATCAGAGAGAGTTCTAAGGAACAAAACACTGAAGTATGTTAAGGTCCTGTGGTCACAACAGTCCGAGAGAGAGGCCACCTGAGAGTTGGAGTCCCGCATGCGCGAGCAATATTCGAAGTTGTTCACGTCGGGTGCGTGTGATTTGTTGTTTAATTTCAGCAGTGTGATTGTTCTTTGAATAGAACGACAAGTAGAATTCGGGGTCGAATTCTGTTAAGGGCGGTAGAATGTAATATTCTGAATTTAACCCTTAAGAGTCTATGCGTAATTAGATAGAAGGGGATACGTGAAAATGGGTTAATTTAGAGTTCTTAGGGGGAGTTGGTTCGTATAGAGAAAAAAGGATCGTGGGACGGGGTGGTTTCTAGAAACCCTAGCAGTCCTTCCTATTCTATCCCGTGCGCCGCCACCCACTTTAGCTTTCGTGTCTTTCATTGCATGTGCATTTTCCTCGGCGGCGTCTTGTCGCGCATCGCTGCTGCCGATCTCACAGCCGCTGCGTCCGCCGGCTCACCCGCTGCGCGTGGAAGCGCCGCCGCGCGCTGCGCGTGCTTGCTTGGCGTGGCTGCCGTCCGCATTGCAAGGTTTGTGCATTAATTTGTTTGGTGATGATTGATCTCGTGGACTGCTAGTGCTGGGCTAGTACCGCTGCAATCAAATTAGTAGTTGACCAAAGCTCTGTTTGCAAGCCTATGGCTGTGACGCTGCCAATAATCCGAATAGGGAATCCATGCATCGGCTGGAAAAAATTTGAGATGCATCTTTGGTTGAATATTTTATTAGGAGTGGCTTAATTTAATGGTGTACCTTCTTGATTATTTAATAGATAGCTAGGCTGTAGTAGTCAATTAGAATTACAAGCATGCATTGATGCTATGCAAGCACTGATTGGATTAATTAATTGCATGGTTAGGGATGGATGGCTATGAATATTTTAATTGCTATGTCCAGTACGCATGCATCCTTGGATTTAGTAGCTTATTAGTGTAAGCTTCTTTTAGCTGTGTGCTAGTGCTAGAAATCAATTAATAGTGCAGATTGCTTTGTTGGCATATGGTTCAATAATTTGGATTAGTAAGGGATAGATCGAAATTTAGGAATTGGTGTTGGGATCGCATTAGAAACTATAGCGAGGTCGGTTGTGCTATTATTTATGTTTTTGGTCCAGTATGATTGTCTTAGCGTGCCTTATAATTATATTCAAGGGGAGACTGGTCCCAGAGGCAGCACCTACTTCGCATCCACCGTTCTCACGCGGTTGAGGCAAGTACCCTATCTAGTAGAGTATTTATGGATGGTTTGTGATGTTTGCTAGTAAGCGGTATATGTTAGCAGTGGTTGATTGATAGGGTGATATGATTGTTAAAGATGATGAATGTGCATGATACATGCTATTGGTAGTATGATGAGATTGTTAAAGATGATGAATGTGCATGATACATGCTATTGGTAGTATGATGTGATTGTTAAAGATGGTGAATGTTTATGATACATGCTATTGATAGTGTGTTATGATGGTTAAAAGTGATGCAAGCTTATGATATGAATGGTTATATTTCATGTACAGTACTGATGTTGTTCATGCATCTTGCAACCATGTTATTGTTCATGTGCAAAATTGGAGCATACATAAAGATGCATGATTGAGATCCCCACATTCATGGAATGTGGGCAATTGAGGAGGGATCCCCATCGTGTAACGATGGGCCAAGATCCCCACACTTGCGGAGTGTGGGCTTGAGGTCCCCTATACTTGTGGAGTATAGGGCAATTGGTCCCTGTGCTTGCGAGCACAGGTATGGGTTTGCAGCGACGGTTGCTTACCCCGCATTACAAGTTTAATGCGCAATAGAGTGAAAAGTGAATGGTTGCATTGCATGCCTGCATTCATGCTCCATGTGATAAAGTTTTTGAGTAATGTGTAGAATTGAAGGTTGTTGTTTTAATTATGTTGTAGTGTCTCTTTATGTGGTACTTGCTGAGTTCTTGAACTCACCCTTGTTTTCATTGTGTTTTAGGTACCGTTGCAAGAACGTCATGCATGGGGGGAAAGTAGACTTGAACTGGATGCACACACTGCCACCCATTATTTACATTTGATAATATTTGATTTATTAGCTAAATAATGAGCAAACTGCTTAAGTTCGGTTTTGGTTAGGTTTCATGCAAAGAGTTTTGTAATAATGTTGAGTAGTTCTCCTTAGACATCATGATTTGTGTTTTAGTTGTTTATGAGAATTTTGGATGAAGAATTTTCAAGTTATGATTCTCTATTATATGTTGGAACCTCCAGCTAACTACTAACATAGGGGAGGTTCACGAAAGTTTTTGGTAGAATATCTTTGGTTTAGTTTATCGTAGTTTGGTAGCATTCCAGGCTCATGTTGGGCTGGGGTGTTACAGTGTTCTCCACAATCGACGTATCAGTACCTTTCGGAAAATCGGGCCACACTCACATCAAAGACCACCTTCTCGCCGTTAGCTAGGACCTCCCTTACCCTTTTGCAAGGACCACCCTTGGGCGTGCGTGTGTAGCGCCTAGGAGATCGTGGACCGTCCGTGTCTTGATCTGTTTCTCAGATCTCCTTGAACGTTCGGACCACCTAAGCTTTGGTTTTAATCTAAGCCACTCATTTTAGATCGGACACTTGGACCTCTTTGGACCTTCGGACCTCCCGAAAGTCGCTTGTGATCTGAGCCGCCCATTTCTAATCCAACCGCCAAGACCTCCTGGCTCGATTGTGGTCTAACCTAACCGTTCCGGTTCTTTTGACCGGACCACTTGGGTTTCTCTCACTGACCGTGGGCCCCCGAGCCTAGTCATCATCGTCTTCGCGCGTGTGTGTGTGGGATAGAGCGCCATGGTGTGGGCGCAGAGCCTTGTCACCTCCATTTTGTCCTCGTCAACGTTTCTTTGCCGTAGAGCATTAAATGCTTGTCAGAAACTTTGCCCTAAAGTCTCCCTTCCACCTGCCCCATCGCGCTCAACTCGCCCATAGCGGGGGCTTGGACCTAGCTCACCGTGGAGCGTTGCCTTGCCATTCTCGTTGCCCTCCGAATATAAAAGGCCCCAGAGCTCCTCCTGGTGTTCCTTTACAGCACCACTTTAGCGCCCTTGAGATCCTCTTTGCTTGTTTGAGCTCAATCGCCAAAAAACCCCTAAAATCGCCATTGACGGCCGCAAGCAAGCTTCTTCGTCTTCGGCGTCCCTGGGGTTCTTTTGCAAATCTTTTCGCTTCGCCTTGAGCCCTTCAACACCTTCATCAAAACCCCTAATCCAATTTTGGTTTGCCTTAACAGGAAACAACTAATTTTGGGTTTGACCTCCTTCGGCCGCGTTTCATCGCTTTCGTCCTCAACTCCAGTAAGGACCTCCCCCTTTCAATCAATTGCTTGTGGACCACCTCTAGACCTCTGCGAAGCTGTCCTTACCATCCAGTGCTATTCGTTTTGCTCAGGACGTCCTCTCCACATCATCTTCCTCAACTCCGACGTAGGTCTTCGTCGCCTGAGCACCTCCGGCCACCTTAGGATCACTTCTGTGCTCAGGTAACCTCCTAGTAGTCCTTTAGTGCTTGGGCACCCGCTACCTTGATCTGTGGAAGAGCTTGTTGCTGTTTTCATTTTGGCCGTAGTTGCGCCGCCACACCTCTCCGACTCGCCGTTGTTCTAGGCCAGCTCCGCCGGCGAGAGTGGTCTCTGGGTGTGCGCACTATTATTACAAACGTTTTGCCGATTTTGGTTTGCGCCGTCGTGACCAAAGTTGCCGGCGGCGAGCCGGCGAGCAAAACACGAGGTACTGAACTCCTGTTGTCGTAAGCTATACCACCCTTTGACAAACTTCAAGACCACCTCTTGTTGATCTTGGCCGTCCAGGATCTCCTCCGTGCAGATCTAGACCGTTAAGACCACCCCGGTCTTTTTACTAGGATCACCATCTCAGACTTCCCTTAAGACCACCCCTATGGGCTTTGGTAAAGTTAACCTTTAGGACCTCCTCAGTAGATCTTGGCCGTCCAGAACCTCCCTATGGAGATCTCGACCGTTAAGACCGCCCCCTGTGAGATCTTAGCCGTCAGGACCTCTCTCAGTTTAGATCTCGATCGTTATGACCTCCCTCTGTGAAATCTTAGCCGTCAGGACCTCCCTTGTGTAGACCTCAACCCTTAGGACCTCCCTTGTAGATCTGGACCGTCAAACCTAGATCTAACGGTCTGGACCTCCTCAGCGCAATGGAGCTCTTTCGAACGGGTGTTCGGGTGTGCTGTGCTCCCGAGCGCTGGAGCCGTGCGATTTCAGATCTACGGCCCCGACCTCTCCGGTTGAGTTAGTTTTCAAGAAAAGCCCGAAAGCTTTTATTTGCAAACTGTTAATTGTTTTCAATTGCAAAAGTGCATAACTAATTCATTTTAACTCCTTTTAGAGTGATTCAAATTTTGTTTCTGTAATACCTCAAATTTCAATTAGAAAGAATTATATTCAGAGGGAAATTTACTCAACAATCATTAGTAAATGCAATAAAGAATAGAGAGATTAATAATTTGAAAAACGGTTTTCTATGATTTTACGGCAACTTGGGCCCCAGACCTTGGCCCAAGAGGCCCAAGTGGGGGGAGCCGGCCATAGGGAAAGGGAGCCACCCCTTTCCCCTAACCCTAGCCGCCCAAAACCCCTCCCGCTCTCCTTGTGCGCCTCCCCCTCTCCCCCTTGAGCAGCTGCCACCACCTCTCCATCTCCTGGTCGCACCTCCTCCCTACGACCAGAAGCTGCTCTGGCAATTCTTCCCCATTGGTGCCGCTCCGTGCTCCTGGCCAACGCGAGGGAAGGAGGAGCACAGCGGGACTGCCGGCCAAAGGAGAGGAAGGAAGAGGGACTTGGAGGAGATCTTCTTCGTGGGGGTGGTTCTGCATCTTCCAACGGTTCTACAAGGGTAACACAAGGCGTTCTTCACTGTTCTATTCTTATTAGATGTGAATTTGATTAAATTGATTGGATCGATTTGCTGCTGTCGGAGATTCAGTTCTGTCCAGTAGATTGCGCGGCCGTTTTCGGGTTCTTAGAGGCCGAATTTGAGTTGTCCATCTTCTAGAGATATGTATGTTTTGTTCTTAGCTTTCGAGAGTCGCAAATATCGCTTAATTCCAACGTGCGGATCAAAAGTTATGAAGTTTTGATCCCTCATCATTCGAATCGACGAGAATGAACTGTCAAGATGTATTTTAAAATATGATTAAGTTAATGGCAGATTCAGGGTTTCCACCCAACTAGGATGTTGTAGCAATTTTGATAACCTTTCCATAATGATAAAGAACGCCCTAATTGGAGTTGTAGATCAAAAGTTGTGATCTTTTCTTTACTGCTGTCCTTTTCGTCTAGACAGAATTTGTCTTGTACTTTCATCCACCTGTTAGCATGTTTTTTGGCCGAATTGGGAGTCTCACCAACTATACTTATGTAGGTATGTTCGTTAAGTTTCAATAGGATCTAGGCTCATCTCGTTTCGACTCTCAGATCAATAGTTATCAATTATTCCGTGTCGCTGTCCAGATTCGTTTTCTGTGATTGTGTTTTCTGTTTTCAGAATAGGTCAATTTGTTGATTCTTGGGTTACCGGAAAGTGTAGTGGGATGTTGCGGGTAGTGTTCTGTACCATATTGTTCTTATTTCGACTACCTGCTTGTGTGGGAGGCGAGGCTTCAGGTTTAGGAGCACCTTCGTTGCCTACTAACACGTCGCAATGCGGAAGGCAAGTACATTAATATTCGTATGATTTGTGAATGCTAGATGATTGATGTTCGTATTGTGATGAGGGCATCCCTAACACTTATACATCTTTCCCTATTGGTGGTCATACACATACTGAGGTGGACGCCATACGTGACGCTACAAATAATTCAAGTAGAGAAGTGCATATTGGTCCACTGACGAGAGCAAAAGCTAAACTTCTAAATCAACAGGTGCTTTTGTTTCTTAATGAATCTTCTATTGTCATTGATGAGAATTGGGTATTACCTCATGCAAATGTTTTGTGCATTCTCAGGTTTGAACATTGTGAAGCCTTTGGAACCAAGAGGAGGCGGAGTCAAAGCAATGGAGGAGAAGCTCACGTGGGTCAACCAAGGGAGAAAAGCCCAGAATTCAAGCCCAATTCGGATCTTCCACAAGTGCAGCGAAATTCATCTCGGAATCAACTCGAATTCAATTCGGATTCGGTTCAGGACAGCCCAACAGGGCTATAATAAAAGGCCATAACTTTTGCATACGGAGTCCGATTGGGGTGTTCTTGGACTTGTTTGAAAGCTTATTCCAAGGCCCACACAATTGTTTTGGCCCCAGCTTCAAAAGACTTACGGTCGCGCCGCTATAGCCGAAACAATGTGACGGACTTAAGTTAGGTTTTCCTTTTTGTGTGTTTTTAGGTCTTAGCCGAGTTAGAGTTTGATTCGGCATGTGTGGCCGGCCCTAGGCCGTGCGTGAGTCGTGGAGGGCGCCTTAAATACCCTTGCCTCTCCCTTGTATCCATCAGACCAGTTTATTCATAAGATTGAAACATAGCTATTGCTTGTTTTTTCGACCCCAGAGTTCATGCGAGGACTTTGAGAGAGGACTAGGCGATCCAATTGTTCGTTCTGCAATTCAAGGTCAAGCTGTCGTTCCATTGGGAATCGGGGACTTAGCGTTAAATGCTCGTGGTCTCGCGACGAACAACTACCCGGTGTGTTGTGGGCGTATTCGAAGAGTTGAGGGTTCGTGCATTGGCGCGAGTGTTCACTAGCGACATCGTCTACTTCGCATCAATTATCCACGGTTTCCACCGAGAAGATCGGGCCTCCCGTATCATGTTGTATCGATTCTAGGTTTACTCGGTGAGAACTTCTTTACCCGTAGTTAGATTCGTTTTCTTTCCTATCGCATAATAAACTAAAAATTGTAGTACCAAAACCGTAGTTTAATATGTTATTTCTTGTGCGTTTAGTTAAGTTTTCATCCATTAGAGTTTTGTTTTAGTGCTGATCCTTGTGTTTCCATTGCGTAGCTTAATCTTTATCAAAAAAATTGCTGATTGAACTCCTCAATTAGCACCCAAAACCATCATCCGATCTCGTCCGTGCGCTGCCTTGCCAAAGACAATCCGAGACGGTGTTGTTTCCTTATCCGAACTCCTTGGTGAGACTAGAGTCCTAATCAACCTCTAGCTCAAACACAATCCGAGTCCAATTGCTCCATCTTGAGTTTCGCCACTACATCATAGCCACGAACCACATTTGGTGTCCTTTATATCCTTTCATCTTGAGACTAGCTATTGATATTGCACCTAGGGCTGCTCATTCAAGTTGATTACACGTTGTTGTTTTGTGAGGGTTGCGCAGTTCCACGGGAGCAAAGCAGAGGAAAAGAAGGAAAAGGCAGCCGATATAGAAAGAGCGCGCATAAAAAAATAAAAAAATAAACGCTAACTTTTGCATACGACCTCCGATTGGAGCGTTTCTTGATCCGTTGGAAAGGAAACGGGAAATTAGAGCCAAAAAAGAAGAAGTCTGGGAAATCTGGGGGTTTTACATCCGCAGAAGCCACCAGCACACGTGTGCGGAAAACTTCGACCCCAAAAGGTCGTTTAGGGCCTCAAAACGGCCCCGCAAACCGAGAAAATTCCAATTTCTCAGATTTCGCTCAAAATTGACAGAGCCCCTCTGCAGGTGATTCTAAGGTACCCCGTGACGACGACATCCCTTTTCGAGTTGATTCGCGCATACTTTTAGCTACTACAGTACCGGGTCATCTTTTTAGCTTGTGTTTTTCAATTTTGATTGAGCAATCTTGTGCCCTAGTATTTTCCTTTGCAATTGGCTAGCGTCTATCCTCAGATTTGGTGCAAAACGAGCTGGTTTCATCTCTTTTTCTCGCTCGCTAGCTCAGTCCTTTGTTTGCATTAAGTCTCATTTATCTTTGCGTGTGCGTTCATACACTTCGCTTAAACTCGTTGGATCAGCACATAGGC